>OW052220.1:246379224-247579224 GCA_932526605.1 Nephrotoma flavescens | reverse complement strand
ATTACATTATTTTTATTTGCAATTCAATTCAGAATATTGTCTCGAAATCATCTGATAAATTTATTCAAAATTATATTGAAGCAAATTTCGTCAGATGATCACAAAGTAGTTATTCACAATTCGATGAAGTCACGCTATTTAAAATAGTAGTGCCAAGTTGAAGTAAACATGAAGGCGAAACCAGTTTGGTCATATTATTTAAATAATCGAGTTACGCTTTAACATATTATGTTAATAAATAAACAGTGACAGGTTAGAGTAATATATTAAACATCTCATAAAATCATTTCACCGTTCGATACATTTTTTGATAAATTTCCAACATTCCCCATAACAGTAGAATGGTAAAAAATATATGATTACTCAATAATCCAAAAAAGGTAGCATTTAATTCTTAATATACAACAGCGATATGTACACACAAAAGAAAATCTAATTTTCATCAAAACTAAATGGTCTTAATCATAATAATAATAATAATCATGTATGATTCATCAAAAAAAAAAAACGTAAAAATAAAAATGATTATAATCATAACCACATAAAACCGTTCGGAAAATCGTTTTAATCGAATTTCAAGTAACCTCTTTCTAAATGTGGTTTCGCTATATATACATTTTGTGCGATGGGACACAAACAATGAGGGGAATATTTATAGGATCATTTTGTATTATAAAAGTGCGGTCATATTTTATTTATATTTTTCTATACAACATTATTATAAAAAAAATATCGACCACCTACCCTTACAAGAATGGGGGTTATGGAAAATGAACGATTCATCATGAAATTTCATAAACATCAACAAACTACATACAAAAAGCAACAAAATAAATATTATATATATCGTCGGTCTTGGATTAAAGAGAACGCTAAAAGCGAAAAGCTTATAGAGCTTGAAAACAAAAAAATTTCGATTCGTTTTTCAAATAACAATCAGGGAGCTACAAACCATTTTAAACGCGAAACTCAAAAGATGGACAACATGGATCGAAGAGTATAATTATGCGTTAGTATACAGATGATTTTGAATGCTATGGTCGGAAATAACGTAAAATGAAGCTGAGTGCGATAGATGATACCATGAAGATATTAAAATGTAGTTAGAGATAGCTACGTTCAACGTGAGTGCCGCGCTTGCTCACATTGGGTGAAAACCAGCAACGTGTCGATGATTTAGACTATAGAGCATGATCTGGAACTGTTTAAGCGAAGTAAACAGGATCTACACAAATCGGCAATCAGCTGAGTGAATAGCTGCCGGTGATAGGTGTGCAAACCAGCGGAAAACGCAAATGTTTTGGCTTTCGTATTTTGGGATGGGCAAAGTAGTTTAACCGTAGACTATTTTGAGAAAAGAATGAAATTGTGAAAACAACCCCATATGTAAAAGAAGAAAATGTTCTTTCACCAAAACAATACCCCGAGGCACAAATCGTTGGCTACGAATGCAAAACTGCACGAATTGAAGTTCGAATCTTCCTTATGATGAATAAATTCGAATTATGCAAAAAAATGTTTTTATAGTTAGTAAGCTGCGGGACTTATATTGATCGACGAGTAAGGTCACTTTATTTGCAGAAATGTTCGGTTACTTTGTATAATTTTAATGTGTTTTAATTAATTGTTATTCACATTTCATTTAACTTGTGTTAAACTCGCGGTCAGACAAGTATTAAAGATACTCTGTCCCACAGTTTATTGTGCAGTTTACTGAAATTGTGTTTGGAAAGGTTTAAAAAAATTCTCCTTATTCCAAGATGTTGTAGCGCCCTTGCCAACTTTGACTAACTAAAACAAAATTGTACAACGAAAGTTGATAATGTATCGCCAATGATATCTGAAAGTTTAAATTTTCAAGCGCGGCGATGCTATATTTTTCGAATAGTTAAAGCTATTCAATAAACAATCTTCACATTATACCTTAATGTACTTTTCACTATTTCTGGTCTTGAACCTTTCCACAAAATACATCATTTATATATGTTAAGACCTGCAATAACTGAACTTAGTGACAGAAAGCGGGGTGTGCTGGTTATAGAAGCTCCACGCGCTGCACCCTGGGTAATGGTAAAACTATATCCCCGCGAGTATGGGCTCGGTAAAACCCGAGCTACTTGCCTTGAGAAGAAAATACCCATGGCAAATCGTGAAGCGTCTATTCTCCATGTTAGGGGCGGCTTTTCCAGCGTCTCGGAAGAGCAGTACCGGTGGCTCTTAAAAAGAGGAATGGTGACAAGATCGACAATAAAACCATCTATCGCAAGTACTGTTAAACGATCAATTTCAACTTCAATGTTGAATATGCAGCCAAGTGGTAAACGGTCTGATGAATAAATTCCTCAAAAAGCGCAGTCGTGACACAAACTGACATTAATCGCTATATTACTATTAAACGGAAAAAAGATAGCCCAAAAACGGGAAAACTACTAAGAAATCGAACGAAGAAAAATTCAAACTACATCTAAACAACTGATTTGAAACGTTTATCGAAAAGGATGCGGAAAGAGCCAAACAGTAAATGCAAATACTCAAAAACCGGCTTATTGAAATCACAAGAGATATCTCCAATCTACTTGCGCGAAACCAAAACACAAGGTGGTGCAAGAAATCAAATCAAGCGTGCAAACAAATGGAAAAACTTTCACGTAACAAATTTACTTCGAGGCAAAGTACACGAAGTAAAAATTCAAACACACGAGGACAACGACTTTAGAGAAGCCATTAATTAATACGATGCTCACAACAGAAACTATTATACATACCAATTGAAGTCTTCAAAGGGTCTTTCTGTCGTTATTAAAGTCATCGATGTCCATGTTGAAGCAACCGAAATCCAGCGCAGCTTTATTTTAAATCCATGATACAGAATGTGTGTAGGATCATGAACCGCTTGAAGCAACCACAACCAGTGGTCAAAATTGAACAGGATCCGTCCGAAAGCATTTTGAAAAAGGGAGAAGTTCATCCAATATATAAACTAAAGTACCTCTTACACAGACGCATAACCGTTGAAGAACCAAAGAAAAGCTCCGGACCAATACAGTGTTTAAACTGTCACGAATATGAACACTCAAGGACATATTGCAAGTTCATATCAGTATGCATTGTATGCGGGGAACTACACCAAACCAAAGTTGACCAAAACCAAAGAACTCTTCAACTGGAAGCAAATGCATTAATTGCGGTGGAAACCACATCGCAAACTACCGAGGATGCTCAGTCTACATAAATATTAGTCAATTGTCACGTCCCAGGAGGCAGTACAAAACTACACCAGATGCGCAGAATAATATATCTCCGCATACGCCAAACAATTCTCGTTCGCCCAGAACACCAACAAGCAAACCAACATACGCAAGCGTTCTTCAAGACGAATCCTCCAATGTTGAACCTAGTCTGAATAACTGCATGCAACTGACGATGCGGTTAAACAATGCTACAACAATGCTACAAAATGTAATAGTTTGATTGATCATCCAGAAACTAGATTGTCTCCGATAAATTATCTGAAAATAAGCCACTGGAGCGCAAACGGTATGAGCCAACACAAACTCGATTTAGAACATTTCCTAGCAAAATACGAAACTGATTATATGTTAGTTTCTGAAACCCACTTAAACGATAAACACAATTTCAGAATTAATGGTTACTAAGTTTATGACACAAAATATCCCTTAGGCAGAAGTCGAGGAGGAACTGCTATTATTATAAAAAGGCAGATTTGGCATTATGTTCTAAATGAATATAGCACTGAGAAAATTCAAGCAACCTCTGTATGTATGGACCTCGACCAAGAAAGCTTAGTCGTCGCTTCAATATATTGCCCTCCAAAAAATAACGTTTCGGCAGATATATACAAACGATTTTTTGCAACCCTGGGCCAACGTTTTATGGTCACCGGCGACTTTAATGCCAAACATACCTGCTGACAAATACAAGACAACGACAAATACAAAGACAAATACAATACGCTAAAATGGGCAGAACGCTGTCCCAAGAAAAACGCTTGGAGGAATTTGTCGAAAAAAGGATATCGGCAAAAATAAACCATTCGAACTTTACAGGGCCATGAAGAGACTAGCGCGTGAAAACATTAGCGAAGAGACCGTGAGAAAACTTTGGATAAGGAGAACGCCAAAAATCATTAAAGTTGGATTAATCGGATTTGATGAAAAACCAACCAACGAATTAATTGAAAAGGCGGATCGAATGTAAAAAGCTTTGAAACCGAACAATATTTCACAAGTAGACCTTAACTGCAAAATCTCATAACCAATCAAGAAAAAATATTCGTCGGAGATTACAGAGTTGAAGAAACAAATTTCACAATTGCAGTAGTCAATTTCTCTGAAAGGCCTGGATCTTCGATAGCGCCAAAATTCCGAAAGAGAAGTGGCAACAGGTTCTCCAAAAATTATAAATATTGCTGGTATCACTCTAAATTTGGTGGAAGAACGAATTTTCATCTCCAAATAATATATCCACAAAGTGAAACCCTTTAAACGAACAAGTTCGACTGACTTTACGGCAGATTCTTTTTCTTAGACTGCGTTCATATTCGCGACTTTGACTTATTCAAAATGGCGGTTTAAAATAAGTAATCTACAGCTGATCCAATTCAAATCGAGACTTATTTTAACTTAATCTCTACATTTCATAATTGATAATTGACAGTTCACGTTCTAATAGTGGTCGTTTTTTATTGTTTGTTGAAATATAAATTACACATTTGAAAAAATTATTAAAATAGAATAGGCGGCGTCAAATTATGTGTGTAGGGGGGAGGGGAGGTTGTGAAATACACGTGCAAATTTTGAAAAAATTATAAAAACTTAACGTTTAAAGTGTTATGTCTGGAAAAAATCTCGTTTGAATCGGTTCGTCGATGGTTATCGCTGGATAATTTTCCAGATTTAGTTTGACGTTGAGAGTCTGGGAAAATTGGGGGTGGGAAATACATTAACTTTTTACGAATTTTTGAAATTTGCATATGTATTTCACTCGCCCTATTTTCCCGGACTCCCAGCATGAAACTTGATCTGCAATATTTTCCAGCGATATCCATCGACAAACCGATTCAAATAAGATATTTTCCAGACAGAACACTTTAAACGTTAAGTCTTCACGAATTTTTGAAATTTGCACGTGTATTTCACTCTCCCCCATTTTCCCAGACTCCCAACAAGAAACTTGATCTGGAAAATTTTTCAGCGATTACCATCGACAAACCTATTCAAATAAGATTTTTTCTAGACATAACACTTTAAACATACTATTGAAGTTAGCCGAAAGTTTCCAGCCGAAAGATAATGCAGATAGTGTCTTGAATACATCAAAAATCAGTCATGAACTCGAATTTAGGAGAATTTAGGACCGGGTTACATCATTCGGGTGAAGGGGAAATTATTTCAGTTTATAGGAATTTAAAAATCGATAAGAGCGAGAGTATAAAGAGAGTTTAAAAATAGTCAAGGCACTAACTGCATTATCTTTCAGTTGGCAACTTTCGGCTAACTTTAACAAGGTACTTTAAACGTTAAGTTTTTATGAATTTTTGAAATTTGTCCATATACATTTTACTCATATATACATAAGAAACTTGTAAATTGATATCGGTATTTTAGTTTTATTTGTTATTTGTTACGAATATATACAAATTTTCAGCTGATTTTTGAAGTTAGTAACTTTTGATTGGGATTTCAATTTAATACATAATTTATTTAACTTTTGGCTGAAGTAGTCGAGACACTATCTACATTATCGATTTTTATTTCATTTTCAGCTGGCAACTTTCACCTAACTTTAGCAGTATTGTAGAAATTCTGAAGCGCGAAAGTTATTGTTTGAATATCGTATACTGTCTAACTCATATTTGGTCTATGGTTTGAAATATTGTACAACCAAGTTTAGTTTTTAGTGTTATATCTAAAAGTATAAGAGGCAATACCAATTTAACAAAAAAACATTTGAGAATTAATTTTATTACGAAACAAAAAAGTATGAAATGTCATTTTTGGGAAACTCTCCAAAATAAGTCAAGAAAATCTACACAAAATAAGTTTGGACCGCAGTCTTAGAGATCAAAATAATAATTTCCTTTTCCTTGTAGATACTTGGGCCGACATTTCGGTTATTCCAAATAAATTCTTCCTAGGAAATCGATCTCTCAATCCAGTGTTGTGTCTTTCGGCAGCGAATGGCACAACTATTAATACTTTTGTGACTAAATTGCTTTCGGTCGATATATGTAGGGCTTCAGCGTACCTTTATCCATCGTTTTGGGCTAGCGTCAGTAAACCGACCAATTATCGGTGCTGACTTTTTAACAAGATTCGGTCTTCTTGTTGACTTGCGTGGAAAACTCATTCTAGATCCGACCACCAAATTAACTGTCTCGGTAATGACAGTTACTGACCATACTCCGACACCGAAACACTGGGGGATTGTAATATTTTTGGACAATTATTAAAGGAATTACCGACCCTTACCGAATCCCCAAATTTTAATGTCCCAGTCAAACACAGTGTAGTTCATCACATATATAATAACGGTCAACTTCCGCATTCTACACCATGACGATCGGATCCAACGAAATATAAAGCAGCGTATAACGAGTTTGCACATTTGATCGAATTAGGGATATGTCAACCGCCCTCATCTCCGGAATGACATTATGGTACCGGATCGTTATCCGATACCGCATATCCATAATATTTCCGTGCACCTACAGAGAGGCACAGTTTTTACAAAAATTGACCTAATCACGGCATACCACGCAATACCTGTAGCTTCTGAAGACGTTGCTAAAACGGCCGTTACGGCGCCATTTTGGTTATTTGAATATAAACAACTGCCTTTCGAACTTCGGAACGCAGCTTAAACGTTTCAGCGTTTTATGAATGAAGTATGTAAAGACCTTGATTTCGTTTTCGTCTATATTGATGACATATTGAATGCGAGTAAAACTGAGGGAACACATTTATTTCACTTAAGGAAAATTTTCGAAAGACTTGCAAATTACGATGTCAAAATTAAAACATCAAAATGTGTTTTCGGTGTTGCAGCACTGGAATTCCTCAGCCACTCTATTACTCCAGATGGCATTAAACCTTCGCCGCTGCGCGTAGAAGCCATAACAATGTTTTGTAGGACATCCAATAGAAAATTCTCAATACAGTATTACGTGTGACGCATAAAATAGTGCCGTAGCTGCAGTATTACAACAATATAATAAAGGTAATTGGGAACCATTAAGTTTTTTTTTATAAGAAACTCTCGCAAACTTTTCCGGTATTCGATCGTGAATTATTAGCGATTTACTTAGCGCTTAAACATTTTTGTTATTTCGTAGAAGGTTGTACGATTTCAACCTTCACAGACCATAAGCCGTTGATAAACGCAATTTACTAAAAGACAGCACGGAACGTAGTTTTTGACGTAGACATTAAGCCGACATTAAGATTACATAGCTCAATTTACAACTGATATTCGCCACATTTCAGGCAAATATAATGTGGTCGCAGACACTTTGTCACGCTCATGCGATCCACAAGCGGCCTCTATCAGCGAAATTCCAAATATTCATATAACATCAGCGTTACAACGTACGGACGAAGAATTAAAAATACTGATATATATATATAACTATTTCGAACTCTATTGTGAAATTTCTACAGGTAATCAACGAGTTTACATTCCTCAATCATTACGACGGGTAGTTTTTGATTCATTACACTGTCTTTTACATCCTGGAATCCGTGCTTCACGTAAACTTATTTCTGTTCGATATTTTTGGCCACAAACTGTTTGTCATGCCATAAATCGAAAGTTGTGCAACATACCAAGTCACCGCATGGCAACTTCAAAATTCCGGAAATGCAGCTCCAACACATACACATGGATATAGTTGCAATACGTATCAAGATTCGCTGTCCCTCTGGAAGTTACGACAGATCTTACAAAAATCCTGCGTTTGCATAGAATCCGCACCAAAGCATACCATCCTCAGACGAATGGTGGAGCATTTTCACAAGACATTAAAAATTTCACTTAAACACCGAGAAAATACTAAATATTGGAGTTCTGAGTAACCAATTATTTTGCTGGGCATCAGAGCGTGTGTAAAAGAAGACCTTAGCTGTAGTCCAGCAGACTTAGTTTATGGCCAAAGCCTCATCAAACTTCCTATCGATATATTTTTAGGTCCCGGTTCAGAACCTCTTCCGCATCCACTGATGACTTCGTAAACCAACTTCCAACAAATATATGCAACATTTAATTCCAGTTGATACTCGAAAATCAACACAGTCTGATATATTTGTTCCCTAAAATCTAAATAACTGTGAAGTTGTTTTTGTTAGTGTGTATAAAACACGAATAGGCCTCACTACACCGTACCAGGGTCCTTTTAAGGTAATTCGAAGGCTACGCAAAATATTTATATTTGGCGTTAATGGAAAATTACAGCATATATCTCAATTGATCGCCTGAAACCAGCGTATGGAATATTTTCAACTCTAAATTTGGATAAAAAGGTACAAAGACTTCGTCACTTTCGCGGAAGGATTTTATTGCGAGGGGGATACTGTAGCGGCTCTGTCTTTCTTTTTATATTCATTTCTTCTTATTACAACAATAAAATTAGTTCTTATGGGAGATTTTTATGATCTATCGAACCAGCTTTTAAAAGACCAATCAAAATCTGCGGATTTCACACAAAAAAATAGCAACCGAAAATTCAGTAAAAACATATTTTTTAATTGTAGTTAGTTAATAAAAATCTTTGGTCGGGTAAAACCTCAAAATTAATATCATAAAATTTAGTTTAAAATTATTTGTTAAAAGTGTATTAAAGTTAAAAAACCAATATAAAAAATAAAATGTTGAATTTCAATTTTAGTTATTTCATTAATTGAACCCAACAGTTTATTATTGCACAACGAATTCAATTAAATAAAGTCCCTGAGTATGATCGAATTACAGGCGAAATGCTTAAACAACTGCCTGAGGATATATCTCTGAGTGCTGGAAACTATCAACTATAAAAATAACCCCAAAGCATGGCAAGGATCCTACCAAACTCTCGTCATAAAAACCAATAAGCCTACTACCAATCATCTCGAAAGTATTCGAAAGAACTATTATCGAAAATGTTAAACCGAAACTACGAAATATCATCCCTAGTCATCAAATTGGTTTCAGAGCCGAGCACGAAATTATTGAGCAAGTGCACCAGAACAGAAATAAGGTCAGCATACGAGGATAAAATATATTGCTCCGCCATCTTATTGTATGTTGCCCAACAATTCAATAATGTTTGGTACGAGGGTCTGCTTCATAAATTTAATCTGACATTGCCAGAAATTTACCAGACTTATCAAGTCATATTTGTTAAATCGTAGATATTATATCAAATACAACACCTCCAAACCGAACGAGAAAAACATTCTGGCTGGAGTAGCGAGCGAAGGTAGTGTCCTTGGCCCAACGTCAAATTTCACTTCAGATCTATTAAGGTCTGTGCAAATTCTGACGTCTACTTTCGTAGATGATACGGCAATCGTATACAGCCATAAAAATCCACAAACGGCGTCCGAAACTCTGCAACAACTTATTTATTACATCGAAATCTGGCTAAAGAATTGGAAGATAAAGCGCGACCTTAGAATAACACTGTTGTAATTGACATTTTTTGACGTTTTGAGTTATGTGTTTATCGCATGCGCTCTTTCTCAATATGTACTCAAAAATTAGCTATCTCTCTTTGTTTCAAAGATACCTTTAAAAAAGTAGTTGTAAGTACACATATTCTTCAATTCTTGTTATTGAGCATATAAAGTTGTATCTACCAGTTAGAATTATGTAATTCCAATAAAAATTAAACATAACGTAGATACAATTTTGTAATTCTCTCTCATAATCTCTCATGTGTAGTTACAAACAATAAAACGCTCATAATTCCATAAATAATGGCAGTTCAATTTGGCGCTTAAACCTTGTTACGACTGTGTGATCGTAACTATAATTTTATTTATATTATATTCCCCTCGATTTGTGCCTTTGCTTAATCGGTTGGGTGGTTTGTGTCTTTGCCTCAGGTATTGATTGTTTTGGTACACCTTCTTGTGATGGCGCGACGGTAAGAGAAAATGACAGAAAGTGAGACCAATGTGCACCGAGTGTTTGAAGCAATGCGTAATCGAAAAATATTTTTTCTTATATGCTTCTCGTTTGCATCAATTCGCATTAAAACAGAGAAGGAAAGGTATTCTTCGAGAACGTTTTGCGCGTCGCTATGTGGTGGGAGAAATTTTATTTTTTTCTTTGGTTTGTAATTTTAAAAGCAGTCTTGATTGAAATTTTGTTTAATAATGGAATCTTGTGTTGTAATTTAAGACAGTGAGTCTAGTTTTTTTGCGATTTAAAACATTCAAGTTTTGTTTTTTGTTTTTTGATGATACAGATATCACTATGGGGTAGGGCCCATATTAATATCATTAGAATTATATTTAAGTTTTTGGTTTACTTAAGAAACGTTGAAATTGCATATATTTTATAAAAATAATATTGTTTTGTGCAATAATATGTGAATGTTTTATAAAATTCAAAACAAAAATTTAATTTTCTGTGACATTCATTGCATTCGATTCAATTGTGGTGGTTGTAATCTTGCGGATGGGGCGCAATATTTACGGGATTGGCGACGACATTGGCCCAACCAAATTGTGTATGGTGGTTAGTCGAGGCCAAACTTATTTACCTATTTTCGGCGGAGCGTCATCTAACTTTTCGGCGACTATTATTTTTATATATATATATATAAAATTTTGTAATCTAGCGCCGCATAACGCTTGCATGTAGCGCGCTCGGTTCACATTGATCTCGCTCCTCCATTTTCCAAGCTTAGGTATGTCCGAGCTTTTGGTTGTTGTGATCTCATTTAATTTTTTAATGAATTGCTAATTTTTCCGGGTATGGGTATGATGAGGGGGGAATTCCCATACTGTGTCGGCGTAATCTTAGCGGTTCCTTGGTGCCCGCATCCGAAATCGAAACCGGTGCCTACCACCGTTTGAGTTCGGCCGGATGCGCGCACCAAGGCACCTCTCGTCTGTTATATATTTTTTTATTTTTTTCTTGTTCGTTCCTCAGGTTCCGACCGATAAATTTCGGCGGAACTCGGGTTTATTATTTTTTTTATAATTTGCGTTTTTTAATTTTTTAAAATCTCTGTAATCACGGTGTAGGCCAGAATATCCGTAAGCCTCAAAACCCACGACCTTCGCTATTAGATGAAATCTGCAGGATAGTAGTAGCCATTGTGTGCCATTTCGCTATAAGATGCCATTTCGCCGTAAGATTTGTAATTTATTTTATGTATTATATTTATATTAATTATAATTATGTTTATTTATTAGGTATTTCGGTAATAAATAATTAAGTTTCAATTATTTCCGTAAATATATGATGGCAGATGATCAATTAAATGTGTTCCAACCTCTAGATAATAATATTATTGTGTCAAATAGTGGTGATATGGTAATTGGTGAAGCAGTTATTTTAGGAGATTCTGTTGGGTTGTCCGAGCAAGTTTTAGCAGAAATCTACATAGAAAATTATGAAAATACTGAAGCATCGTCAATAAACGACAACCGTACAAATCCATCCGGTGAAATAATAGAATTGATTAATGTTACTCAAACAAAATCAAAAAAAAAATCGAAAACGTATTCGGAATCCGGACAACTGGAAAAGCAACATTCGCAAAATAAAACTTCAAGCTGGTGAGCAATACACTACCGTAAGAGGAAAAATTGTTGCTGCTAAAGTGGTGACCACCAAAAAGGATTGCTTGAATAAATGCAAATATTCATGCGCCCAAAAAGTTACGGACAAAGAACGGCAGGACCAGTTTAGCGCCTTTTATAGTTTAGATGTTCAAAGAAGGCGTGATTTTATCTTAAAAAATACCCTTCGGAGCCTTACGGCTAGAAAAATAGATACACAAAACGACAAATCTCGCCGATCGTTTACCTTTTAATATTTTGTTGAAATTGCTGGTCAACGACACTCGGTGTGTAAAAATTTTTTTTGGGGACATATAATATTTCCCAAACACCAGTATATACGGTTTACCAACTTAAATGCGTCCAACTCTGGGACTCCACAACGATATATGTGAGGGCGAAAAGGATTCAAAAGAACACCCCAAGAGAAAATTGCTGACGTGATGGCTCATATAAAATCGTTCCATAGAGTTGAGTCCTACTATTGTAGGGCTAAAACAACCCGGCAATACTTGGAAACGAACTTAAATATATCTAAAATGTACGACCTATACCGAGAGTATACCAACGATTCGAAGCCTTTGAAGGAAAGTCTATACCGCCACATATTTTGTACCAAATTTGATATTGGGTTTCATGAAAAATATAAAGTGGCGGAGCAGAAAAACCTGTTAACAAGTGAAATGTGTTTTGAGAAAGAGCATCATCATCAACTTAAGGTGGAAATGAGGGAACAAAAAGCTCCCGACAAGGAACGGGATATTCCAGTTTTGTCTTTTGACCTCCAAAATGTCATCAACTGTCCGAAAGCAGAAATAGGCCCAATTTTTTATTTCTCGAAATTAAGTATTTTAATTTAACTGCATATTTAAGCAGCACAAAGAAACCCTATTGTTCTATCTGGACACACTGTACATCAGGCAGAAGTGGAAACGATTTAGCTTCGGCACTGGTGAAAATTTTAAATCGAGTGTTTGAGGACAACAGTGACAGGTGTGATCTAATAACTTGGAGCGATTCGTGTGTGACGTTTTGAAGACACATCCTCAAGTATTCAATTGCCGGGCATGGAATAATTCAGGAGGTTGTCCATATTCACAACAGCATAGAAAAAGTATTGGCTGTAAATGAGTTCTTTCCCCCAATGGGACTAATCCGATTGTTAAAATCGGTGAATCGACGAAACCCAGTAATTATCATGCAAATGACCGGTGCTGATTTCATGGATTTTGCAAGCTTTGGAAAATCTTCTTTCGATTTTTCCAAAATTCCTTACACTAAGCTGAAAATTTTGAAATATACTCAGAGATGTTACGAGCTTCAGTTCTGCTTAACTTATAACGACACTCCATTTACCATCCAAAGTATACGTCGTATTGAAAGATGCAGAAAATTTGACTTAGCTTTATGTTCTGAACTTCAAATGATAAAAATTAAACCTGAATTATTTCATATACAAAAAAGGCAAGCAACGTTTCAGTACATGTCGGCAACTGATATAAACTACTATAAAGTAGTTTTGAATTTAGATGAGTTTTCGCATAATACTCTTAGAACAGATAAAACCACCGATGGAATGCAAACCAATCACGATATCGCAAGTTATGACAATCAACTTCAAATTTGAATATCGGCATTGTCCAACGAATCCAGTCAAAAATTCTCAGAATGGTTATGTACAAGAAAACCGTCAGGTTCGTAAAAAAAAAAAATATACATAAGGACCTTAGCATTCTAAGAACTATCAACGACGAATTACCAAAGATGCGGATCAGCTATGCAGGGAGAGTGGTATTTCATCCGAATTTGCTGGCGCGAAACTTGAAAGATATACCTACGTCCATCGTCCAAATCATAAAGTTTACTTATTGATAAGAAGTAGATTCTGCTCACGCAGATTTACATTTACCTTAGTTATTAAGATTTGAAAACTTATTGTTATTTTTATATTATCGAAAGATTCAATAAATAAAGAAAATTTTTTAAAAAAATGACTGAAAGCAGCCTTGCCCTAAAACCATATTTTGTAAATTTTATAGTTTTGTAATTTATTAAGGCCACAACATCAAAATATCTGACATCAAACTAATTAAAAAAAATAATTTAAACCGACTTCAGATACATAAATAAGGATAGAATAATTTTCCTGTGAAATGACATTTTTAAATTCAATTTAAATTTTACTATTATAATAATATATTCTTATGCTCTCGAGAGCTACATGATGCAGTCTCGTCTACACACAAAAAATAAGAAAATGGAGAAAACATCAAGTACAAATTGATACCGACAGTTTCAATTTTTTTTTTTTAATATATTTTTTTGTTTCTTCATCTGCATCTTTGGTGTAGTACAAACTTGTAATGATTGATGATGACATTTTGCACAGAAAATTAAATAACATCACCGGAATCCTTTGGAATGGATATGTATATATAGGGGGTGCACACAGTAACAAAAAAATGATGAAATTTAAATAACAAAAAAAAATTCAGAAAAAATTGATTTTCCGTACATAGAGCCAGCCGTACAGTAGATATATGTAGGAATACACAAACTCATGTTACTTTATGTTATTTAACGACATTTCACTAAGATTAATTTTAATGTTGTACGTACGTACATTACATGTAAAGATAATGATTTTTGAAATATTATATCCTGACATGAGAGTAGCTTATATATATAACATATGTATATATATATATAAAAAGAGAGAGAGAGAGAGAGAGAGGACATGTTACTAATATAAAACTATTTTAAAGATTATTTTCTTTAAACAGAAAATAAAATAGAAATTGTAGAGCATGTCACGTGACATGTACTATCTGTTAAACATATTATACGAGTACAGAATGTGACTGAACGAAAATTTTAGCTTTAATTCGACACACATAGTAAATGGAACTTAAGTTATTTGAAAAATTGTGTACATGAAGAAAATTAGATTCAATAGTTGAACGAAGGAAAAACTATTTTATTTTTTTTTGTAGAAAAATTTTGGAATTCAAATTATTTTCATTTGGGGTGTATGTTAGCTTTTCATTTTGTTCATGTATTAAATGAAATTTTTTATAATGTTATGCTTTTGGAATAGTACAGATTTTATTTGCTGAGTTATAATACGTACCATTCAGACGACCATTAAATAGGTATTTAAAAAAAATGTTCTTGTTACTGCCACCTTAATAAAAGCAAACTATTCCTAATGATGGACAATTGACTTTAAATTAACTTAAAGACAATGAACAGAGTTTATGAAACAAAAACATTCCTTAAAACATAGGGTGAAATGTTCAAAACGGCATGTTTTAAACAGCATTTTCCAAAATGGCATTTTTTAAACGGCATTTTCCTAACAAAGTTAAACTTTTAAAATTTCATTGGTAATTTTTTTGTAGGGGTACAAGAGAGTACAATAATCCGCTAAGCTCATCCAATTGTACTAACTAACTAGAACTTCGAAGTTCTTTGTATAAAAATTTAGGTGAAGGAGAAGAGTTATGCATACTAAAACATGTAGAACAAATTTGTCATAATAAATTTCATTTAATCAATTTTATTTCAAATCATTTGCAAATTTAATCACACCATAGAAACATGTGAAATTCGATCTTAATCGATTAAGAAATATAGAAGTTCCTTTCCCTAGAATTTAATCTAAGAATAGTTGAAAAATTTAATTTACGGCAAATTTTATCACGTTCCGTTAATTAACCATACGTGTTTGTTGGTCATATTCCAGAAATCAATGAAAAGATAATACTGCATTTATAATCTATTAAAAGATTCCATTCTTGTGCAGGTTTAAAAAAATGTCCTTTTGGAAAATACCAGTTTGAAAAATGCCGTTTTGTACCGTGAAAAAATAAATTTTAAATTATGCAGTTCTGAACGGATCCCGTTCGATTTCGCTTCAGTGGTTGACACTTAGGCCAATTTTGGCACATTGTCATACCACGCATTCATGCCACATCATTAACTCATTCACCGATTCACCTACTCACACAGCTACAGTATACCACCTGCACATATTGCAAGTTCCATGTCCACCTGTACATGGACGTGGACGGTGGGTCGGCGCTAAATTTTTCACTCTGTTTATTAACATTACCGATTGTAATCGAGGATGAAAATTCGATTTACATCTAGCCTCTGATGGGATTCGAATCCAGTACCTCCCGGTCCAAGTGGCGGAGCTAAGTAACCACTGCACCACTTGTCCGGTTTCCGTTCAACTAAGCTTTACTAATTTTTGTACTAGATTACAATATTTCTGCGTAGGTGTTGCTAGTCCAAAATTGTAATTTATCACAGACCCTATCTAACGGGTGGGGCAAAAGTCCCGCTACCATTTTGATTGCACGCCATATTGGTTGTATGACGTTTCGCTCAGTTTTGCTTTAACTATTGTGTTGTGTAGACGCCCAAATTATATAATGGATAAATATACGCCACAAGAACGAGCAGAAATAGTAACAATATATATATTTTGAAAATAATCGTTCCATTATTGCCACTCAGCGGAAATTTCGTCAAAAATATCCTAATCGTTCAGTGCCTCACAAAACCACAATTATTCGTTTACATGCGAACAGACTACATTCCGGAAGACAACGGACGTCTCGTAACGCTGAAAATGTGGCTCTGGTGCGCGATAGTGTTGCAGAGTCTCCCGAAAAACATCAATGCGGATACGTGGTTCCCAGTTACACATTTCTGCACGCAGTTTAAGGCGAATTTTGAAAACTATTTGAAAATGTTCCCGTACAAAATTCAATTAGTCCATAAATTGCTACCGAGAGATCATGATCAACGAGTTGAGTACAGTAATGCAATCCTAAGGCTGTCTGATGAAATTGAAGATTTTTCGCAATTAATTCATGAAACATCATTGCATCCACTAAAAACAACTGTATGGTGTGGTATTCGTGCTGGAAACATTATTGGTCCCTAAGACATGATTCGAAATTTTCTTGTGCCTGAAATGGAACAGCAAAGACTAGAGGACATGTGGTTTCAGCAAGATTGGGCCACAGCGCACACAGCCCGTTCAACAATTCAATTATTGAGTGACGTTTTTCCACGAAGACTAATTTCGCGAAATGGAGATTTAGCATGGCCAACCAGATCCGGAGTATGGCCAGTCCGGATTTACCAACACCAGACTTTTTCTTATGGGGTTTTTTAAAATCAAAAGTTTATGTTAATAAGCCCCAAACGATTCAACATCTTAAAGACCGTATTCGCCACGAAAATTGAGAAAATTCAGCCTAAAATGTTGCAGGATGTCATGAAAAATGTCTTAAAAAGAGCCGAAAGTTGCATTACGAATCGCGGTCACCATTTAGCCGATATAATTTTTCAATCATAACGTAAAAAAATGAAAAAAACCAAATAAACTTTTTATGAAACCCAAACTTACTTATCTTTTCTTTAAACAAAGTTATAGACAATCAAAATGGTAGCGGGACTTTTGCCCCACCCGTTACTTTGTTAATAATTTACACGTAAAATTTACAATTATTTCAACTTACCCTCTGATTCTGACGATAAGACTACTAAGACTATCTTAGCTAAGACTTTTTTGTTAAGACTTTTTTTTAAGACTAAAGTCTTCATTGAAATTCTGAAGACAGTAGTCTTAAATAATATATTAGAAACTCTCCAAAGACTTTTGTAGAGCTGTCGAAACCAAATTTTTACCATATTGTTTCAAATTTATGAACGAAAAGCGACAGTTCAATTCGAAATTATTAAAAAAGCTCATATTTATGTTAGAGTACATAATATAAATAAAACACACAACGTACATAATAAAAGATTTAGAAGAACACGATCACTTTTAGTTTTTTTTTAATTGCAATGTAAAGTTCAGTTTTAAGTTTTCTTTTACCATTTTAAACATTTTAAGAGTAAATAAAAAGGAAAGTATACGAGTATGTTATTTGGAACGAATTTTGAATTTTGTAGAACCATACAACAGTAAACGGAAGAGTTAATACTAAATTTGGAACCTATACCAATTATTTAAAAAAATAATACAACTTGAATGCTAAATATTGCGATTTTTCAAAATAAACACTAAAAAGTTAAAATAAAAAAATCCGTAGGGCCTGAAATGAGTTATTGGGGTTTAAGAGATAACAAATAACCCATCCTTTCAGCCAATTCAATTTGGCAAACGATGCACAGAACCACCCTGTATATTATTTTAAAAAATATTTTAAGCAAAATTATTCCGACTCAATTGATTCTGATCTTTCGAAAATAGAACAAAATGAGCCGGAATCTGTGAGCGCAGATTTCGACTCATTTGGTTCTATTTTCCGTAAATTTTGTGATTTTTAATTCGATATTTTTATTTTTTTGAGATTTTGTGTTCTACCAATTTTTTTTTTGGTTATTATGTTTTTAGTATTTTGGGTTTTCAGCTTTTTGTTGTTTGGATTACTATTTGCGGGATGGCATTTTGGGATTTTTTTCTCGCTAGCTCAATTATTGGCCTTTCGATATTTTAGCCGCCGCTGTTAAAATATGTGAAATATTTGTTTTGTCGGAATTTTTCGGGATTACGAGTTTCTGGTTTACGTTTTTCGAGAATTTATGGTTCGGGATTATGTTTTTCGATATTTTAATTTTCAAGATATAAATTTTTAGAACATCATTTTGTTTTCGATATTTTGATTTTGGGATTCCGTTTTTAGGGCTAGTAACAGCAACCCGTATATCAAACGTTTAAGTGGAACTATTAATCAAATTGTCCCATATTCCCTATATATAAAATATATGTATGTAGTCGTATGTAGTCGTATACTTACCGTATACATTTTTTTAACAATATTGTAATAATTATTTAAACGTTGCCAAAATTTTCTTAAATTTTCATTGTAATTTTGTTATAGAATTTTGAATAAAGATCAGTATTTCGTGTTTCATGATTTTGTGTTTTCGGGATTTCGACTTTTCGAACGGTTTTTGGTAATTTTGGAATTGACACAACTGTTAACAGATAATATAATGCATTCGGTGTACTGCGCCACTTTTTTGGTACATAAATTAATCAAAATCTCGAAATTTGAAAAATTCCGGAAAAGATACTCCCAGAGATTAAAATTATAAAAAATCAAAATCTCTGTTTGAAGATGTTAGATAAAATTGTATCTCAGCCTCCTTCTCGACGCTTAGTTAGTACAATAAAAATGGGATACTAATAATATCAGATCCAATAGTAGTTCTAGAAAATATGAACTCCGAATGCGGATTTATTAAATGCCAATTTTGAATGTGACAATTTTAGACAGAAGTCACTATATTTTAATTAAATACATTTCCTCTGCAATACTTAAAACCTAATTGGTTGTATTTTAAAAGTAAAAATAAAAATTCATAGACACGTAGTTTGTGGCGTCAATAAAATTAGTGGATAATCTGAAATAATTCGTAGGGTAGAAAATGATTAACTAATATTACAGGGTATTGTACTGTATAAATATACATGGAATACAGATTATATAGCTAAATCAATATTGTTTTTGGTTCAGTGTATTATATCACTTGACTATTACTGTTATATTTTATAATATTTTTATTATATCGGTCTGATATTTTAAATCAATAATCAAATCGGATAGAGACTCATTGTTGTGATTCAGTCTTTCCATCTATAGTAAAGTCAAATTACTCGATACTGTGTGAAAAGTTATCAATAAAACCTAAAGTACCAGTAAACGCTAACAACACTAGGAAATATTCCTACTAAAACCAAAGACTGCACAAAATGGCGCTTTGGAAACTCTTGTGTAATAAAATAAAAGCAACTTCACGATTTTTCACGTTTGCAAGATTCTCTCTTCCACTCAATCACATCATCCAATAAGTTACTTGATTAAACTGAACGAAACACAAATTAACGAAATATCTAGAATCTGTTATCGAGAAACCCACATTCTCACACTCATGGATATATTGTTAATAAAAAAACAGAGTTCAGTGCTAGTTAATAACTTTTTTTAGGAAAATTAAATAATATTTTTGATGTCCGGTGTATTTTCTAATATGGTGTCGGTTATCAAAATTTATTGGAAAAGACTGGATACATTCCTACCGAGCAAGAAATTTTGAAGACTTAGTATTTCTAAATTCGTTGGATAAACAGTTTCTCACTAAATTTATCGTTATAGCCAACAAAGTTTGTAATTATTAAAAAAATTCTTTTCAGTTGGACTTTTTTTTTATTTCAAATCTTCTAAATTCGTTATAGTCGTCTGAATTGCCAGCGCTGAGTGAAACCATTTTTAAATTATTTTTCTCTCTCTTTCATTCTCTCTCTCTCTTTTTTTCTTTCTCTCTACCCTACGACAACAAGCCTCCGAATTTCCTCATTTAGCACAACGCTATCTGGAGGTCCACAGTTGATTCTGGCACACTTGCAAAAATGCACTATTTGTTTTTAAGCATCCCTGGGTGCTGTGTTCTTTCGTAATCGCGGAACGATGAGCCAGCAGCTGATGGCCAATCTCCCATCGCATCGGGTTATTTCTTCGAGGCCGTTTCTGCACGGCGTGGACTATGGCCCAATATCCATCAAACCACACAAAAGTCTTGGTAGTGCAATACAAAGGTAGTATAAAAAGCTACATCTGTAATTTCGTTTGCCTATCTATGAAAGCACTAAATTTGAAGCTGGTGCACTAAACGCATTCATTGCCATGTCTAAAAGGTCACCGCGTTTACAAGTGACCATTGACTAACCTGTGTCTGCTGCCAATTCCAGAGTACCAAAACCAGTCGTTTTATGCAAACGACCTCGTTTCAACTTATGCCGAGTGTGTCACTTGAATTTTGTCAAGCTTAGTGTTCGGATTCAAATAACAATAAATTACGATTAAAAAAATTTGATAGTTATTATAGTTGTAAAATAACAAAAAAAAATATTTTCTTTTATTCATTTAAAGATTGATTACCACCCAATTTAATTTTAGTGAGACGAATCTTATTAATATCGATGCATTTATTTTGTGTGCTAATATAAACTTAAAGAAATACAAAATTTATAATAATCAAACTTTTTTGTTTTCTTTATTGGAACTTTGTAAAATTTAATAATTTTATTTTGTTATAAATAAAATATTTTTTTTATAATAAATCTAGTTGAAACATAAAGAGAAACTTTTTTTTACTGAAAATTGTTAATCAAATAAAATAACAAAATTGGAAACAGTTACGACAAAATAAATAAATTAATATTTTAAAGTTGCAACTTTTTTTTTAATATTTATATATCTGCTGTATGCTTATGCTATATTTTAAACATAACCTAATTTAAAACGCGAAAGCGAGCAAAAATTATCAGCAATTAACGTTTTCTTCCTGCCAACTCATAAGAAACCATATTAAGTTTCAATAAAATTGTGTGCTTTTTTGTATCAAAAAATTTAATTACATTAAAATGTTATTTCTCTGTTGCTGTTGCGACGATCTAACAAGCAAGAACACAGCCTAATAACATTGTCAAACATGGTTAGTAGTAAAATCGCAAAAAAAAAATTATCTTTTCCTCATTTTATAATAATGCATGGCAGTATATTATAACGAGTTGAGACTTGAATCGTCCCAATTTTCTTATAAAAGTATGTACGGGTATAATTAATTTTAAAATATTATACCAACGTTGAAAAACGTTATTATAAACTTGTATTTTAACAAATTTAACGACTACTAGTGAAACTATTAAACCATATTCGTGAGTCGACGAATGGAGTTTCTGAAATAAGGAAACTGTTTTCTCAAGCTGTATGGCGACACGTACCATCTGAAGAAAACCCAGCCGATACCACCTCAAAATAAATTATACGCCAGGAGGACTTCAAAATTGCGTACTTTCGTGCAGTGGAATTAAAAGTACTAATATCATTGAATATGAAATTTGTGCCATTTGCCGATTGAGAACAGTTGACAAAACAAGAAGATATACTTGCCGGAAGTAAGCCGACACATGCAGGTGGAGTTCACGATCTTGCAATAATCTGCTCATTAGGAGTAGTAACAGCAGGGCCATTAATAATATTCAGTATATCGAGATTCATCTCCGATCTACTTTGAAAAAACTAGACAAGGAAGTCTAATCAAGAGATAGTTGTGATTTATACCCTTGTATAATCTCACTTAATAATGGGCAGACCTAAATCACCTTGAAAATCTTTTTTCATCTATAAAATCACTTTATGCAACATAACATAATAAGCAAAACGATGTCCTTAATGGTTTAGGCGGGAACAAAATCACTCGCAAACGAAGGGCGAATTTAGTTTAAGTTGCCCATAAACTTAGCCTAATTATAAATTTTCTAATAGTTTTTATTTCAATACCCAAAATGGACAAAACAAATATTTTGTACAGGCGTTTTAGCAGCTCTATCCAAAATCATTCCGAAAAATTGGAAATTGTATATTTGTTGCTGGAGTGAAGCAGTGATCCTCAATAGAACGTTGAAGTACCCCAACTGGCTTGGATTGTAGGGTGTATTTTGAACCAACTTCCTGAAAAACACTACACGAATATCTCTGTATACTTGAAAAATGTTCTTGCTGCATGAATTTGAAGAAAGATAATATTGCGCTTGACCTCATTGCTATTGCCACAAATTGCTAACAACAAATACTGTTTGGCTGGTTGTCACACAATGGCTATATGCATGTCGATCTTGCATGTTTCTGGTGCAATTCAGAGCAACTGCAAACTTTTGAAGACGATAATGAGCTATGAGTTACATCCATTTTATAATTGACCTTGTAAATTGTACATAATTACAGCTTTAATGAGTGGCTCTTTGCGGTTTTGCGAAATTGTTTAAAATAAATAAAAAACAAGATGCTTACAAACAAAGTATAAAGATACTACGAAAAAACTAATCAGCATTGCGACCAACAGATACAGTAACAGGCTACTCATTAATTTACTAGAAAAAATCCAATTGAACTTTTTGTACAAACACGACGCTTAAGAGAAACTTACAGAGTTAGGGAAACAATCTACATCGCGTTAAAACAAATGAAATTTGTAAACCCAGGTTTAGACAGGAAACTGTGGGTAACAGTAATCAAATTTGAAATTTGAAATTTGAAATTTGAAATTTGAAATTTGAAATTTGAAATTTGAAATTTGAAATTTGAAATTTGAAATTTGAAATTTGAAATTTGAAATTTGAAATTTGAAATTTGAAATTTGAAATTTGAAATTTGAAATTTGAAATTTGAAATTTGAAATTTGAAATTTCAAATTTGAAATTTGAAATTTCAAATTTCAAATTTCAAATTTCAAATTTCAAATTTGAAATTTGAAATTTGAAATTTGAAATTTGAAATTTGAAATTTGAAATTTGAAATTTCAAATTTCAAATTTGAAATTTGAAATTTGAAATTTGAAATTTGAAATTTGAAATTTGAAATTTGAAATTTGAAATTTGAAATTTGAAATTTCAAATTTCAAATTTCAAATTTCAAATTTCAAATTTCAAATTTGAAATTTCAAATTTGAAATTTCAAATTTCAAATTTCAAATTTCAAATTTGAAATTTGAAATTTGAAATTTGAAATTTGAAATTTGAAATTTGAAATTTGAAATTTGAAATTTGAAATTTGAAATTTGAAATTTGAAATTTGAAATTTGAAATTTGAAATTTGAAATTTGAAATTTGAAATTTGAAATTTGAAATTTGAAATTTGAAATTTGAAATTTGAAATTTGAAATTTGAAATTTGAAATTTGAAATTTGAAATTTGAAATTTGAAATTTGAAATTTGAAATTTGAAATTTGAAATTTGAAATTTGAAATTTGAAATTTGAAATTTGAAATTTGAAATTTGAAATTTGAAATTTGAAATTTGAAATTTGAAATTTGAAATTTGAAATTTGAAATTTGAAATTTGAAATTTGAAATTTGAAATTTGAAATTTGAAATTTGAAATTTGAAATTTGAAATTTGAAATTTGAAATTTGAAATTTGAAATTTGAAATTTGAAATTTGAAATTTGAAATTTGAAATTTGAAATTTCAAATTTGAAATTTCAAATTTGAAATTTGAAATTTCAAATTTCAAATTTCAAATTTCAAATTTCAAATTTCAAATTTCAAATTACAAATTTCAAATTTCAAATTTCAAATTTCAAATTTCAAATTTCAAATTTCAAATTTCAAATTTCAAATTTCAAATTTCAAATTTCAAATTTCAAATTTCAAATTTCAAATTTCAAATTTGAAATTTGAAATTTGAAATTTGAAATTTGAAATTTGAAATTTGAAATTTGAAATTTGAAATTTGAAATTTGAAATTTGAAATTTGAAATTTGAAATTTGAAATTTGAAATTTGAAATTTGAAATTTGAAATTTGAAATTTGAAATTTGAAATTTGAAATTTGAAATTTGAAATTTGAAATTTGAAATTTGAAATTTGAAATTTGAAATTTGAAATTTGAAATTTGAAATTTGAAATTTCAAATTTCAAATTTGAAATTTGAAATTTGAAATTTGAAATTTCAAATTTCAAATTTCAAATTTCAAATTTCAAATTTCAAATTTCAAATTTCAAATTTCAAATTTCAAATTTCAAATTTCAAATTTCAAATTTCAAATTTCAAATTTCAAATTTCAAATTTCAAATTTCAAATTTCAAATTTCAAATTTCAAATTTCAAATTTCAAATTTCAAATTTCAAATTTCAAATTTCAAATTTCAAATTTCAAATTTCAAATTTCAAATTTCAAATTTCAAATTTCAAATTTCAAATTTCAAATTTCAAATTTCAAATTTCAAATTTCAAATTTGAAATTTGAAATTAGATTTTAGAATTTTGATTTTTAAATTTTTAATTTTGAAATTTGAATTCTTAATTATGAATGTTGAACTTTCAATTTTGAAACTGAAATTGAAATTGACGTGTGTATTTGTTAATAATTTTAGGGTCCCAAAACCGAAAAAAATGTTTTCTATTTAAACGTACATATTCTCAATGCGTCATTTATAACGTATTCTTTTTCTGATAACTTGTACCTAGCTATCGTTAGCCACAGTTTCATTCCAAATTTAATTTAAATCCAGAAAAAAACAGCCGAGCTCAGCATAAATCGAGCTTCAAACCCATACATTTTAGTCTTTGAATAACAAGCACGAGCGGAGGACTTCTTAAGGGGGAAAAGTTAAGACGATAAAAGCATATAATAAGCAAAATAACAACACGCAATTCAGCGTTTGCACGTGTAAATATTTTGAGCATTATACGTCTCAATTCATTAAATACTTAAAAAATATATAAAATTCCTTTTAGATTATTTTCTCACATTATTGTTAAAGTAATTTCTACATTGAAATAAAATAATTCAGTGGAGTCTGGTCTATTTTATAATAGAGGACTTCCCATGTCTGGCCCGATATTACCATTCGATAATCGTGCGACAATTGTCTTCAACTTTCTAGATTAACTTCGTAAATGCGCAAGTTAAAATTAAATTTAAAAAAATATATTTTATTAGAGTGATGTCCACTTTATTGAATCCAATCTTACACGTAATGATTGCAATGCAGGCTCATTTGCGTTTTTGGTACTGCTTTAACTAATGTAATACTCTACAATAAATTTTCTAAATTCCTAAAATAATAAAAAAAACTTTGAAACTTCTATTTTTTTTTATGAAATTTAGATAATAATTTGTGTGATAAAATTTAACGGTTACCAGACCATTAGTTTAAAATAATGGAACATAAGAGAAAGTTTAAAAATAAAATAAAAACGAAATTAAAAACAGCTGGTTCGAAAATTGAAATGAAAATATATCCTTAAACCATTTTGATAACAAAATAATATGTAATAACAAAATGTAGGAAAAAACGAGCTTTCGAAACAAATATAAGCAATGACTTTTCTTACGGTGTGCTCTATCTATTTCGTCTGCCCGAGAAAAGGATAAAATATATAAACTTTTGATGTTTTGAAAATATAGATGAAAAACAAAAATGTATAATAATGATTTGGCCGCAAGACACAACTTTTTTTCTGACTGTTTTTATAGATAACGAAAGCTTTTATATTATATACGAGTATATCTATACAATTTTTGTAAGGCAAAGATACCGCTAGTATTAGGTTCTGTGAGTTCTTATATGTAACCCGTAACAAGTAGATATTAGATTGATATAAATACATATACCATGTACGTCTAAATTGATAATTACATTGTTCACATTGTTAGCTTAATTGAAGGATGATATCTTTTTCCAAAATTGAACTGAAAAATGTTGTAATTCGATTAAATTCAATCAAGTATGTATACGATATGTGAAATACGGGGAATTCGTTTTACGGTTCTAAGTACATATGAGATAATAAACATATATAGGTATATCTGTCATTTTGTTGTATATTTTAGTTTAAATATGTGCTCAATCCTAGCGACAGGTACCGTTTAAGTGTGTACTCAGAATACTAAAAATCTTTCATCGTTCGGTTAAGATTTACCATTCTATTATATGGAACGGTAGGAACGACTTTATGTACAGTTTATTTACGTTTGCATAGCGCAATGTATTCTCGTTTTGCTGAATACTCTGTGCTCCATCGTTAATTAACATAAATATATTAAGGCACGAGTTATTTACAAATAAACACAATTTTTTTTTCTGGCGTAGACGTATTTTTCCAAATGAAAAACTATAAAATTTAAAATCTGGAATAAAATTATTTTAAAATAAAAAAATTCAAATCACGTTTCATATTTCAATTAACGAAAAACATAAATAAAATATGAATTTAATTCTATTTTTTATTATATTTTAAGTAATTTATTCTGAGTTGAACATGAAACGAAAAAAAAAAATCGGGCTTAGCGATAAAAAAAACGGGGTGGGTGAAAAACTAACACCCCGTATTATAATTAAATGATTAAATTTAACATAATTTAACCTTTCAGTATATACAAGATGTATTTTTTGTTTGTTTGCATAATAGTTAAAGGTTATTATATCTTCATAATACTCATCATCATCGTCATCGTTATGAACTTAAAGTATATATAGAGAGACAAGAAGTTTATTGTTTACCTGAATAAAAAATAAAAATCTGTTTTCTTTTATGCTTCTTTGTTTTGGTTTTAAACATAGACATAAACTTAAGTGTATAGAATGCGTTGTTATGTACGATGTCAAGTACTTAATAGATTGTAAAAGATTGACGACAAGTTTATTGAGCTTTACCATAAATTATGTAATTTTAAATTGTTCAACAGTAGAAAGACGACCTGTTAAGTTTCCAAAGAATCAACAAGCCAAACGGTAAATAACATTTGGTGCGATTGTACTCATAATTAAAGTATTTTTAAAATGTTATAATTGAAATTTTTTTGATATTAATATCTCAAAAATAATTACAAATTAAAAGTTGATAATTTATAGGGAATCTAGTCTACCGACAAAATTTAAAAAGAACTTTCCTCAGAATGTAAATTTCGTTTAACAAATAAACTCCAAATAACTGTTTGGAATATGAATTCAAGATGACATAGTTTCTGTACGAATTCAATTTTCAAATGGTTTGAAGTTCAAGAACTTTAACTTTTCTTATAAAATAATTATTGCATAACATTGGGCTTTTTCTAGTTACATCATGATTAGTGAAATCATCGTCAATTTAATTTGAAAATTTTATAGTATTCATAGTATTCAACATGCTTTCAACTGTTGAATGTCATGAAAGTGCCCAATGAATATGTTTATAGCAGTCGGCCTGTAAGACAATGGAGGGATGTTTATGTTGTGGCCAACATCGACTTTCTTTTACCACGACTATACTTCCATCTCAAATAAACTGCACTTGATTTCTAATACGAAAAATTAAATTTTTGATAAAACCGCCTTCTGTTTAAATTTTAGAAAAAAAACAAGGTCAACGCTTGTTAAAAAATTAATTTTTAAATTTATTTGAATCCTTTAATTCTTTAACGGTTTTTATAAATGCTAACATTTTAAACATCATTGCCAAAATTGAAAGCCTCCATTGACCCTGCTGCTTCCGGTATGCAGAATTTCAACAAGTTTCGCAAGGAGCTCCGAATTAATGAACAAGTATTAAGCTTGAAATTCCATTCTGAATAGTCAATCCGCCTGGTATGTATAATGCCAAATTTGGGTAAAATAAAGTTAAATTTTGTCAAAAATATTTTTTGTATGATGTCGACCACAACATGGTGGAGTCCTCGCTTAGTTTCTGAGAAACAAACATACTATGAGATATGATATATTCCATTTCTGAAGCAAATGATAATCCCTTTAAACAAAATGTTTCTGTCCTAGGCATGATAAGTTTGATCCCATTAAATCATTTCGTTTAAAATTGACTGGCCTACCTTAGTTCACACTTGATGCTTGATTAAATTACGAAACTTTGTTTTCAACAATGGTTCCGCGCAAAAAATGAAATACTTTATCTGGAATATAATTGGAATAGATCTTACCTTACCTTCTAAAATATTTTGGAAACCCCTTAATCCGATAACTGGACAATCCAATAAACTAGATAAATCAAACATCGATTTATCGGCAGATGATTTGAATAACTATTTTTCTAATCAGCAATCTTCACCTATACTAGCATAGACGATTCCGAATTAAATAGGGCAACTGATGATGGTTTTAGGTTTCTAAATATTGATATTGCAGATTTAAACGAAGCCTTAAGATTAATTAAATACGTTCTGCTGGTGTTGATGGACTGCTATTAAAATTTATCAAAAAAGTTATTACCCTGAATAGATTATTTTATACTACATACGTTTAATTCCATTATTACTTTCTCTAGTCTCCCTTATGAATGGAAGCACTCTAAGTTATACAGGTTACTAAACAGCAAAATTGCTCTTTTTCTTTCGAGCAGCCTGTGCGAACTTTCAGCCCAATAGTTTACTATTATGTTTACTACTATGGGTATCATGAATTGCTAGTAAAAACGTTGAGCGATTATTTTTTTTTCTTTGCTCGCATGACGTCTGATCTAATCGTCTCTTTATACGATCGTCGCCAAACAGTTTTTCTTCACTCATCTACATCTAGAATATGCAAGACAAGCACAGGAGTCCCACAATGCTCTGTTCTTAAATTATTTTTGTTTATGATGTTTATCAACGATATAATGCACTGTGTTAATACAGAAATATAAATATCGCTTGATCGCTGACGACCTACAAATATAAACATTTTGTGGTGTAAACTATATCCCGAATTGCATTGAGATGATAAATCAAGACATTTATAATAAATTGGACCTTAATAGCAATAAAACACAATGAATATTGATGGCTTCATCAGATCGCAATACTGATAATCTTCCCAATATGGTTGTGAACAGAACTACAGTGATTAGCTTTTCTGATACCGTGAATAATCTGGAAATATATGTTGATAAAAAATATCCTATGTTGGAGCCATCACGTTGAAATCGTTTGCAAAAGAATAATCTTCCTGCTAAGACTATTGTGGACTAAGGCTAAACCTTTGAATTCTACACTTCGCCTTCAACAAGTTAAGACTTGTGTCATATCGCAATTTCTGCATGCATAAGATACGTCAATGGACTAGGAAAGAATGATCATATCTCTCAGAATACTAACATCTTACTTTGGCAGCTCACTCTATTATACCATGGCCGCCCCTTGACGAATCGCGCACTGGTCATCCAATTTTAGAGCAGTTTTTCCAGCATTGCTGGCCGTATGTCAAAATGTTGACCTCCAAAGTGCCAATTGTTGCTGGTTTAAAAGCATAAAGCAGTGAATCTTGTTGAAACCATATATCATCCGGGTCAATATCATCCATATTATGAAATAAAAATGATTATTCATGGCCCGACAGCGACCTCCATTCACTATAACGCGAACTCTGGCTTCATTTATGAAGAAATAAGGTCCGATGATGCCACCAGCATGTAAACCACCAAAAGACATATTTTTATGGATGTAGGGTCTTTTGTGGATTCATCTAACTGCACATGTGACAATTTTGCTTCTATTAACAGCAAAAACTACTTGTTAAGCCAAAAATGAGCATCATCGGAAATCTAAATGATTAATTACATTGAGGAATGTGATGGTCTCCTTGCTTTAAATAAAGCAATCGTTGATTCGGCATTTGTTGATTCGATTTATTGAATCAACAAATGTTAATCTCAGTATACACTTTCCTTTACAGCGACATAAAATGTAATATTCTCTTCAGTGCGAAAATTCCTTCCACTAGAGAGTACGTATGGTACAAAATCGATCCACGGTTTGACGGATGGCTTGCTCAGTTACAAAAATTATGAAGTGGTCAATACGTTGCGCGAATCGATGACTTAACGATTCGAGTTAACGAGTCGGTCTTTTCTTTCCATAAAAACACTCTTTATAATCAATCATCAAAGTACACTTCAGTACTCAGTACTGAATCTCTTAATTCTTTCTCGTTTTTGAATATACTATTCTTTGGAACATCATTGCAAAAAATTAAAAAGCTCATACGGAAGCTGCCACTTCCGGTACGCAGATTTTCACTACATATGAAAACGATCCCCCAATTTAGTATGAAATTTCATCTGAAATAATGAATTCGCCTGGACTGCAGAGGTGCCGAATTATTCTTGATATTTTTGCTTTTTTTTATGAAAAGTTACCATTTCAAATAAAATTAAAAAAAAATATGTGAACTAATTTTATTTGAAATTTAATTTTCAATCTTGTTCATTTTAATCGTTTTACTTTCTTCTACGTAGTAAAATAAAGAATAGTAATCATGAAAAAAAATTTTAACTCAAGATTCTTGAAGAGTTACCAATCACAAAAAGTAGTATTCAAAAAATTCTCTATGTGGATGTGTATATCGCTCTGTGTATGGTAATCTCGACTGATCGGACTAAACGTCTTTAACTAAGCTTTTTTAATGAATATTGTGGTAAATTTTGGCAGAAATCGGTGCAGCGAAATTGGCACCTTCCAATAGAACTTTCTCTTTCTTTTGAAAATATTTTGAAAAGTAGACCTTCTATAAGGAAAAGGACTAACAATTAAAAGCATTTAAATTTAATTTGCAGCAATATCGGTCTACATCCGTTTTCCAAAATTAAAGCAAAAATAACGATTTTTAAGAAACAGACTGGTTTTCCCGATTGATCGGGAAAAAACTTTATACTTACATTTTTTCAGAAATTGGAAGGTCCCGGCACATTACATATGCGCTTTTTAGTTTTTTGCAACTATTTGCAGGGTATCGATATTTGTTTCAGTCTGCATAAAAAAGGCGTCAAACGAAAAATTAGACAAGAGGAATGGAAACGAAATTTGACAAAGAAATTGCGGAACAGTGGGAAATCTTACGTATCGCACACAAAAACTAAAAAGACCCGAGGTGAGCGAGAACTAAAACCCGGTTGTTGCGAAAAATGCCGACTTCAATGCTTAACAAATTTCAGCCATGAAGAAAGGCAACAACTATTTTCTGGCTATTGGAATTTAAGTGACATAGAAAAGCAAAGGCAGTTCATTGCACCTAAATATAAATACATTCGTGTTGACCGTAGCAGAAACCCACGAATAAATAACAGTGCATACTATTTTTGTGTGAATGATCGAAAAATTCGAGTTTGTAAAGTGTTTTTCAAAAGCCCTTTAGATATAAATGATCGCTCAATTCGTACTGTGTTGTTGAAAGCTAACAAACTTTCAAATGTTTTACTCGAACCTGATTTACGAGGCAAACACGGCAAACAAAAATCTGTAGATCCAATTATAAAAGAAGGAATTAAAATGCACATTGAATCTATCCCAAAAATAGAGAGTCACTATACGCGGGCCAACACATCGAAATTCTTTATTGATGGAAGCAAATCCATAGCAGAAATTCACAAAGATTATATGGAAAACTGCAAATAAGGAAACGTGTAATTTGCAAATTATACACACTTCTACAGAGTTTTCACTCAAGAATTTAATATTTCTTTTTTATATGTGATTTATGTGACACTTGTGTTGCTTTTGATAATGCAGTAGATGAGGAAGAGGAAGGTCTCAAAGATAAGTATGATGCTCATCTAGTTCAAAAGGAATTATCCAGAGCTGAAAAGAAAACTGATAAGGAAAACTCTAGTGTAGTAATGGCAGAATACGATTTGCAGGCAGTGATTCAACTACTTAAAGGCGATGTTTCGGTCTTTTATTATAAATCAAAGTTAAACGTTTTCAACTTAAGTATTTATAATCTAAAATACAACACTTGTGACTGCTATGTATGGGACGAAAGCAATGGCAATCGTGGTGTAAATGAGCTAGGTAGCTGTGTTCTGCAGTATTTACGAAAGATATCTAGCACAGTATACCCGATGCAGAAATCATCTTTTATTCGGATAATTGTGCCGGGCAACAAAAAAATAAGTTTATGGTTTCCCTTTATTTGTATGCCGTACGAGAACTTAGAATAAAAAGCATCACGTCCAAATATTTAATAAAGGGCCATTCGCAGAATGAGGGGGATTCGGAACATTCTTTAATAGAGAGACAGGTAAAGCGTCAGCTTAAAAGAGGACCAATATATTCAAATGAAGCTTTTATTTCGGCTATTCGTTCTGCAAGAAAAACGGGCGTACCGTTTCATGTAAACGAACTATGTTTTGAAGACTTTTATAATATAAAAGCACTGGCGAATGAGATAGGTTCCTTGAATATGGTGGAACTAAAATTATCAGAAGTCCTAAAGATCGTAAAGTGGTACGAGAACTGCCAACATTAGTATTTTATAAGAATTCCTATAGTGATGAGTTTAAACAAGCCACTGTAGTCAAGGCAAAAAAAAATCGAGCGACATCAGCCAATATCACTTTTGCACCGGCATTTTACTTCAAACCAGGCATCTCTCAAAAAAAGAAGGAAGATTTATTGGACTTACTCAAGAAAAAGCTGATACCTAACTTTTATAGATCGTTTTATGAAAACTTATAATCTTGACTATTTGATAATGAAATATTCGATTAATTTTAAAAATGGAATGTGTGATAAACATGTATTATTTTTTTTTAATTTTAAATAAATATTTTGCATTGGTCAATGTTATGACGGTAACTTTCCAAATATGATTTTTGTATTCCAATAAGAACGACATATTTTTGCTTAAAGCTTGTTCTGATAACAATTTTCTGAGAAAAATGGCGTAAGTCAAACAGAGGGTAGCTTTTGAATTTTAAATTACTCAATAATACTTTCTAATGGTAAAGCGTAATCATTTTCGTTTTAGTATACTGCGCTTGTGAAATAGTATTTGTGCCTATTTTATTTTGAAATAATTTATAATAAAGTTATAGCCATGTAAAGTATAAATTGTGTCTCCTGGAAAATGCGTAATTTTGAATTATGTCATGGTTGCAGCAAATGAGCGTTATGATGATGTTGCCGAAATCATCCTACCGTAATAAGCTTTCTAATTTTTACAAATATTTTGAAAAATATTTAGCATTATTAAGAAAAATGATTAAAATTAAAAGAATGTTTTTTTTTATACAAAATTAGTTCATTTTTATATGTTAGCGGAAATGATAAGTTTTAATGAAAAACATTATTTCACCAAAATTCGGAGTTCCAGAATGAAATCATGCAGATTAACAAAGAGGGCTCAGTATCAAGAAAAAGCATTCTCCTCTTGGCTTAATCCATTTATTGATGAACATAAAATACTAAGAGTATGAGGAAGAATAACTAATTGTCAATTGAACTATGATACCCGACAACCAAAGGTACTGCCTCCTAACCATAGATTTACAAAGCCACTATTCAAAGATGCTCATGTAAAACATTGCATGGGGGGATTCAGTTAACTCTGTCACATCTTAGAAACAAATATTGGATCACGAACGAGAGAAACAGCATGCGTACTGTGATAGCAAAATGCATCACGTGTATTCGGTTCAATGCTTCAACAAGATACCAACTAATGGCAAGCTTACCATTTACTAACCAGTCCATTTACTAACACGCAGGAGTTGACTACGCCGGACAAATCTTAGAAAGAGTTTCTAAAGGCCGTAGGAATAATTTATACCAAGGATACATTGCATTATTTGTATGCGTTTCTACCAAAGCAGTGCACATAGAGATTGTCAGCCTTTAAGAGCCCAATTTTGTTGAAACCAATTTGGTTGGAGTCCAACCACTGCTTGAGAAAGATAAAAAATAAGCAACAAGCAAATCTTGACTTTCAGCATATGCTTGCTGACATTGGGATTCAGTAGCACTTCGTACCACAGTCTGAAACACACTTTGGGGGACTTTGGGAAGCAGCAGTAAAATCTTTAAAATTCCATCTAAAACGGGTAAGTGGAGATACAAGCCTCACATATGAAATGTTAGCAACGGTTACATCACAGATAGAAGCATGCCTCAACTCAAGGCCACTCACACCAGTTTCATCTGATCCAAATGCGTTGATATTAACACCGGCACATTTTTTAGATGGTGGATCCCAGAATCGAACATGCTGAATCAAAACATTCCTGTCAATCGTCGGTAGAGATTACTACAAAAAATGATTGAAGATTTAATATTTGATCAAATGACTACTCCTCCGAACTACAACAAAGAACTAAATGAACCAGAAAACAATTAATGGTTAAAGTAGACGACATTGTTTTAATGAAAGACAACTACTTACCTCCAAAAAACTGGCTATTGGGAAGGATCATTGATTAGGGTTGTCACAGTAAAAGGCGGGAATGGTTCCATTTTTAAAAGACCCATTACTAAAGTAAGTGTCCTACCATTCGACCTGGAGAACTCGCAAAATAAGTCAACGAATGACTCCCCTACCAAGGTTCCTAAAGCCACCAATCTCATGGTTCTAGCATTACTTCTGCTATGTTTAGTGGCGATCGTTACACTGCCGAGTCCAGTATCCTCGACTAAATAGCTGATGTACAATATCACCACTCTTAGTCATCAACCCGGACTGTATATAGAAAATTTAGGAAATCTGCGATTCACCAATCAGCAGTGGAAAATAGTAGTTTACTTCAACCTCACATCCTACTATTCAGATCTGATGGCATACAGAAATCTGGCAAAGAACATCGATTAACTTAGCATGGATACAGCTGAAGACAATCATCAGATATGCTCTGTAATCAACACTCAGCTCTTATTTGGAGTTCTAGATGACCAGGATGCGAAGCACTATGAAGAGGAAATACAAAAAGTTAAACTAAATCAACAACACCTTTTAATGATAGCCAATAACCAAACATCTATTGTTCACGCATGTTAAAGCGAACTGATGAAGACAACAGTAGACGTCATTGGCAAGCTACTACACAACAAATAAGAACTGCATTAGGTGACATCAACTAAAGGCATTCAACAAAAAACTAATTGGTGTCCTTTTAAATTCAAACAACTAAACAGCACTTCAATCCTACCACCAAATCAACTTAACAAGGTACTTCAATATATAAAATAGCATATGCCTCCAGGCGTTCTGCTGCCCTCACAAACTGAAAACTATGAATTATTCAGCTTGTATCAAATCATGTCATGAAGAGGAAAATTAAGTGGTCAATATTTGATTTTTGAATTAAAAATTCCATTGTTGAACACGGTAAAATATCAAATATTTCAATCTACACCTCTTCCTACAATCGAAGGCGTCTTCAATGAAGCATCAATGGACTATTTGGTTACCGCCATATACAATGTGATGAATATTACATAATGTTAAAAGACGAGTTTAGCCATTGCAAGCACAGGCGAAAATATGTGTATGTTGCTACATCCCATTCATTCCGCATACAAGAATAATTCCATATGGAATTAGACTTATTGGCATCACAACAACCATTCAACTGCCACATTGTAAAAAAAGGTATCACAAAATTCAAGCGATACATGGACAAAGATGAAAAACATTTTCTCTTAAAGGAGGATGCACTTTAAAAGAAGGGTTGCTCTTTCTAAAAACTTATAAAATTTACAAGGAAACCGTGATCGACTCGTCATATCTACCGAAAGTCGACCTATCGATGAAGTAGATGGAGAGGCGTACAAACTACTCAATTAAATTAAAAAACTCAACTTTCGTAGATTACATTACAAGTGAATACAACAGACACAAGAAGAGCAGATCTCAGTATCACACCATGGCACTAATCATGATTCTTGTTTCTATGCAATTATTTCCTTTAGCATAATCACTGTTATTAACTACAAACGCCAAACCAAAAGAAAACCTCCACCAAACGAAGCCTATGACTTAGAAAGCACGGCCCGGAGAATATTGATACTCAACAACGTAAATAACATAATATTTTAAACTTTAGTAATTTTGCTAAACCAATTTTTAATTTATTTTTTTAAACCAAAATTTGATGTGGATGCTTTCAGCCGGAGTATCATTTTCGACACTCTCCATAATCATCGTAATCGTAGCAATTCTTTAAATCAGCAATCGAAAAGGGCAAACCATAGGAAGCCCAAGTGTTCAGCAATCGCAAATAGTGGTGGACTAGTATTTAAAACTACCAGTTTCCTGAAGTTCAAACAAAAAGAAACAAGGTCGCCCTTTTTAACCACAATGACTATAATTTTTTTGGTTTTCTGCAGCCATATAAGTCATTTTCAGTTTTTGGCCAATATCTCAAAAACTTCCACTAGTAACCAACAGTTTTGGTTGATTTCCTAATAGCTCAGCATGCCCTAGGCCATTAGAAAAACAACCGAAAGTTTTGGTTACTAGTGGTAGTTTTTCAGATATTGGCCAAAAATTGTAAATGACTTATATGCCTGCAGAAAAACAATAAATTATAGTCAAAATTGTAATACATAAATTTTTCCGAATTTTTGCGGTAACATATACGCAACTTGGTTTTTTGAGTTTTGTTTCGAAACGTTTAATCATATAACGTTTAAACATAAATTCTTTGATTTTTCATAAAACTTTCGCTGCGATTGATTTAAAAAATATCATTGATGTTTCTAGGGACGGTTAGCAAAAGTACATTTTTTCTACTGGAAAGATTCTGCTATGCTGTTTAACATCTAAACTTAAAGCTTAATAAAAAAACAGTTTTTCAACTTGTAATACTATGAACAAGGATGATCGTTATTAGAAACATTTCCCGATCCGATAAAAACCGCACAAAAAACCACAAGGAAATACAAGTAAAATTTTAATTAAATAAAAATGTCCCAAAATACAAACATACCACTATAAGACTATACGAACATTTCTAATTTCCTTGTTTAGTGTGAATGTACATTATGTGGATTGGGAAAAATATTTCATTCCTCCAGTATATTTGTGCTTTTGCACTCAAATAAAAAGGAAATTAAATTGACAAAATTTTGTGAACGTTAAGCGCTATAAATATACATTTAAATGTAAATAAGTTTGATGTACTTACGTGCTAGTGATGGACGAAAATGGATTGCCTTTTGAAAGCTTTCTACAGCTCCCTTATAATCTTGTTGATTTTGTAATATAATTCCTCTGGAAAGAGATAAATGAAAACAAACATAAATATTTAATTTAAGGAAAATATTTAATCTTTAATGTACATAAAAAAAATTTACTCCGTGTTATCGGATAAATTTGCGCTAAGGAGAACTGAGAATATTTGTCGTTACCAATGGATTTCCGTTCTTTTAAAGTGATTAATATCAATATAGATTTGTAAATATGACTTTACTTGTACGATTCGAGATGTTCTAAGGTCATCATGGCCCAGAGCCAGAGAGTTGAGCTAACAGAGTTAAGTCTTTGCCAAAATTGTTGTTACCCAAAAAGTATTTCAGCCTATGATAAAGTGTTCTACAATACGGGCAGTTTAATCTTATTCCAACAATGTTTGGTCAAGTTCAATAAAGAATTGAGAGATAGATTAGAGCTATTATAAGTAAATTAAGGATAGTACGTCGAGGTTCACTTATCTCCCGTTACAGTAAAAAGATCAATATTTAATTTTAAAAATACTATTCAAGAGTTAATACTAATCACTAACCACACAAAAAAGTCTGGGAAACCAAACATCAAACTTACTCTGATTCCTACTTTTGAGAATAATGACGAATTTTTCATTTAGAAAGAGTGTATCGTACCCCTTATAGCCCCGCGATTATCAAATTTTCATAATTTTTATTGGTTTTGGACAACCCTACTACGATTCTAAAGTAATGAATATATGGTCAAAATGTTTATGTGAATAATAAGTGTTGATAACATTTAATCAATAAGAAGAATTCAATAGGGTTGGATTGCCGTTTGTGACCATAAAAGATTACAGCGATTGCCTGATTTGAGCTATCTACAAAAACAATTGTATTTAAAATGTCTCTAACTATATTGCACGTTTGGAAAGTATCGTAAATTGCTCTACTGAATGTATTTATTTTCACCTGTTGTGTAAATATGAAACCGGAATTTACCATTAAATGGCGCCACCTGTCAATGTACCTTTCGACAAACCACGTCATCGGTGCCATTGTTTTTTTGTGACTTCTGTCAACAATCTACAGTTCATAACTATAAAATTAGTTTCATACAATAACGCATGTCTTTTACGCGTTAAAAATGTCGAGTGAGAAACGAAGAAAGTGGAAAACCACCAAAAAAGTTTGAAGAAAGAGGATTGCAAACATTTTTTGGTGAGAACGACGCAACTCATGGATCAATTGAATTTGTCACGAGAAGCCGCCTAAAAGCAATGGGAAAAATAAAAAAGCTGGAAAATAGATTCCGCATAAACTGAATCAAAGGCAACAGGAAAATAGAAAAACCACTTGCGAAATGTTGCTGTCCAGTTACAAAGAAAGTCATTTCTCCAGCATCCAAAGCTCAAAATGATTGATCCAAGACAAACAACGACATCAACTGCGAGGCGAAATCGCTTCGGACGGAAGACAATATCCTCAATTTGTCCTTGATAAAGTTTCCAAAATCGCCGCCGTGCTATTAGCCACATAACTTTTCCAATGCGTGAATGCGACAACAGCCACCACAATTCGATCATCGAATCGGTTCAAGCAGAAACATCGACACTCTCGGATTTAACAGATTCTACCACAGTTGTCAATACTTTGGTAAACAGAAGCAGAACAACTCTAGTTTGCCCATTATTGTTGGGCCATTATTGGTTTTGGTTCTGGTATAGACAACTAAGGATTATTAAATAAATAAACTTTTCAAAAATGTCAGTTTTGGTTTATAGGCAATACTGCCTCATTCAAATTTCTAACCTCGAAAAGTAGTGAATTTTACAATAAATGCGTGCAGTGCATTCAAAAAGAAGTATACCAATTAAATAAAAAAAAATTAAATATTTATTTATTTCCATAAATTAAAAACTTATCAATTATTAACGGTATCCCGACACTTATTCGAAAAAAATATTCTAGAAAAACATTTAATCGAAAATTATTTGCTCTAAAAACATTTACTCGAAGAACATTTTCTCGCAAATGTATAAAACTACATTTGATCGAACAGCATTTACTCCAAAAACATTTTCTCGTAAAACAACTTGACAAAAATTCATTTATAACTTTTTTTAACTTAACAGAGTAGTATTTTAATATTTTCAACGAATAAGTAGTGTAGGCTTTCAATCAGAAAGGTGAAATGTAATTGAACAAAAATATTTATTAGTTCAACATTAATATTTATTATTTCAACATATAAAAATTGAACTCATTTTGGTAAGGATAAATATACAAAATTTAAAATAAAATAATCTTGATAAAATAAAATCAAATTTCTAACCTTGTAGATGACCAGTATGGATAATTTAAAAACAACGAAAAATAAGCCTTGCTTTCTAGTAGATGGTTATGTATTTATTAAAAATAAATATCATAATGATGTTACGTACTGGGAATACACGAATAATCGGCAAAAACTATGTAAAGCACGAATTAATACCAAAGGTGATGTTAAATAAAGAAAGTTGGAGAGCATAATCATGCAGCAAATGTTGGTGTTAGAAAAACTCTTACTGAAATTAAAAAGAGAGCACTATCTACAAATATGAATATACAACATATTATTGCTGAATCTACTGTTGCAATTAATAATCCAGTAAGAGTCCATGCAGCGCACAATTCACAGACAAAGACAAGGAAATGCTGTTATTCCGAAATCGTTAATGGATTTAATTATACAAGAAAAATTTAATGATACTCTTCAGGGTGATCCATTTTTGCTGAATGATTCAGGGCCTACCGAAACTCGAATTTTGATATTCTCAACCCAACGAAATCTTCACTTTTTCTCGCTATCTAACATGTGGTTCGTTGACGGTACTTTTAAAACAGTACCGTTAATTTTTCATCAACTTTTTACCATACATGGGGTAAAGGAAAAGCAATCTTTACCATTAGTGTATGTTTTATTACCGAACACTTTAACTGAATCATACAAACGCTCATTCGAACATTTAAAATCGTTGAATATTAATTTGATAAACGCAGTTTCCGTATCTTTTCCAGATGCTCAACAAAAATTTTGCTTCTTTCATTTAGGCCAGAGTTTATATCGCAAAATATGTCAGGTGGGCTTAAAAGCTCAATATGACCAGGATGCAGCGTTCGCTCATAAAATTCGTATGATTTTATCGGTTGCATTTGTGCCGCCAGCCGATGTTATTAACGCTTTCCAATCTTTAACTGAAAACAATCTTATCTCAGAAGAAGCTAATGAAATATTGGATTATTTTGAGGATAATTATATCGGCAGATTTGATGTGCGGTCTAAAAATGAAATCCCAGGTATTGTATTGTGGAATGTACAGTGGAATGTTTATACTGCAACACTAGAAGATTCCGCTCGAACAAATAACTGCGTTGAAGGTTGGCATAATGGATTTTCCCGGTTAGTTGGTTGTGAACATCTGTTGATTTTTTTTTGAAAAACTTAAACTAGAACAATCGAAAAATGAAATAGTTCTCGAGCAAATTCTTGCTGGAACTCCAATGCCTCCAAAACACAAAAAATAGCGAGATTTAAATCAAAGAATCAAAAATGTTGCTGAAAAATATTCAGTTATGGAAATCACCGATTTTATAACTGCAATTGCATACAATACTGTATTATAAGTAACCAAAAAAAAATAAAATATTTAATAAAAAATCTAAAAAAAGTAAAAAAAACAACATTTAAATAATATTCAAAAATCTGGTAAAATTAATAACCGAAAAATTCTTCAAAAAATCGCGCGATTTTTCGGTTATTAATTTTACCAGAAAATGACGGTAGTAATTGTTGTTCGAGCAACTGTTTTTCGAGAAAATGTTTTTCGAGAAAATGTTTTCCGAGAAAATGTTTCTCGAGAAAATGTCATGGAATCTCAATTAACAATACAATTTCATTAAACTGTGGTATAATTAATTAAAAAGCCGGATTTGAAAATGAACATACACAATTGTGTATGCTGAACCATAATTTTTAGTTTTGTACAAACGCGGCCAGTCTTAAATTAGCGAAGAAGAGGTAAAAATATAAAAAAAAAAAAAAAATATATCAGATGAATCTGGATCTGATTCAGCAGACGAATGTCGTCATCACTTAACAACTCGCAGATCGGAGCTGAAAACTACCACTCACGAAATAAAAAAATTGTATAGAGTTTTCCTTCTTTTAGGGTGTATTTCATGTCCGAGGTTGGACACATATTGGAAAGGGGGCTTTCGCATCGACTCAGTGGCAAATTCTATTTCAAAAACCAGCTTTAAAATTCTACGATCATCCTTACATTACATAAATATAAAGGTAACATCATCAGAGGGTGACGGTCTCACTATCGTAAACAATTAATCGTGTTTCAATTTAACGTGATCATTTAACCGTAGAACAGGTTATCGTAGACACAATTTACCGTAGACATAATTTACCGTGGACATAATTTATCGTGTGGACAATTTATCGTATGCCATTTTGTCGTAGTTTGTAAATTTAACCGTATACACTGAAAAAAATCGCGCGGAGATATTTACACATTTTGCTGTGTAAACCCAAATTTGCAACTATTACCAATATTATTTTAATAAAGTACGAGCCTTGTAAAATTTGCAGTGTATTATTTACAGTGCATTTTTAATATTAAAATTATTGCTAAACAGCGTCTGATCACAAATTAGATTAATGATATTGCAATACTCCTGGGTAAATTGGAGCTGCGCAATTTGAATATATCATTCTCAATGCAAACATATTAAAACTGAAAAAAATTTGTTTTTTTCGTTGAGAATAAATTACAAAGTGTTTTTAAATTGTTTAAATACTTTTCAATATTTACTTTGCACTTTGTAAAACAATTTTTGCTGGGAGATTTTAACCAATAAAACCACTTATTCTATCTGACTGCATTTTGTTCTCCAAATTTTATTTAAAATTTCAAACAAAAATTAGTCTTAAAGTGAATTTAAAGCAGTGCACAATTTGCCACAAAAATGCCAGGTCGTCTAGTTTCCGGATTTGTTGGGAAAATAGTAATTATTTCAAAATAAAATAAAATATAAATTATATTTATTTTTGTCGTTCATTTGCAGTTTTTTTTGCAACCTTTCTTCGCGTCGCAAAGAATGGCCGCTAACCTTGAGGATTAAACCATAAAAGTGATGAAACGATGTAGCAACTATTGCTTATCCACTGTGAAATAAAAATAATAAAATTTACTAATAATCGATTTCCTAATATCGCAGTAAATACAAAGCGCTTGTGTGACTGAATTTTTAATCAGTTTTCATTAAATATTACTCCGCTTTTTAGTGAATATCACCGATTATTTTTTTCAGTGTAACAAGGTAATTTCTTAACCGATTATGATGGGATTGGGTATGTTGGATGGAAATGTGATTCTTAAATGATTTTTGTAAGAAGTTCCGGAATATGGCCACCTGGGACGGAACACGGTAATTTCTTAATCGATTATGATGTCATTGGGTATGTTGGATGGAAATGCGATTCTTAAATGATTATTGGAAGAAGTTCTGGAATATAGCTATCTGCGACAGAACTAGGTAATTTATTAACCGATTATGATGGGACTGGGTATGTTGGGTGGAAATGGGATTCTTAAATGATTTTTGGAGGAAGTTCTGAAGAAGTTGCGATCTGAAACGGATCTCGGCCATTGCTTATCAGCATCTTTTATCAGTAAATTCTATTTTTTTTTTCTAATAACTTTTCTAGTAAAATTTGTAACCATTGATAGATAAGTTTCTGTCCTATATCGTCAACCTTTTTATATCATATGTGACGATAACATTTGGGAGCACTGATCTAAGTTTTTAACTCTTTGCGGTGCTGGCTGGTTACTTCTGAATGAATACGGAAGTCGAGATAAAGTGATCAGGACTGATTTTGCTTATGGCCTTTGAAACCACATATCAGGGCGAGTTATGGGCGCCACCAATTAAATACCACATCAGCGTATATTCTCAAGGCTAGGGGTAGCTTGAGTTGGAGTCTGTCTTATAGCAAGGAGCTCGCTATGTACATGTATATCACTAGTCCGTAACCCACACAAGTGTCAGCCGAATAAGTGAGTTGAGCGGCAAGCCAACTACCTGCTCTCAGAAAAATCTGGTTATAAAACCTGGTTATAAAAGGCCTAGGATACATTTAACGTTTTGATAATAATAACAACCTTCGAAAATGTATACGGGAAAATGGGGTATGTAACGAAATCTCGGTTTTCAAAATCTCGTTTTCAAAAACATGGTTTTCAAAATCCCGGTTTTCTAAATTCCGGTTTTCAAAATCCTTGTTTTCAAAATCCCGGATTCTTTTAAAAAAAATTTGGCATGTGGGAAAATGGGACTCTTAAATGATTTTTCAAATCATGGAATATCATACAAATTATGAAAGGTTATTTAATTTTGAATAATAATCCGTTTAAGTTGGCCCGAAACAACGATCAGTTTTCGTGTAATCGTCGATTGAAGGTTTATAATTTTACCAGGACAAATTTTCAAATAATTTATTCAAAAATGTTACGCATTATTATAAACAATATATAATAGACGATACCTACATAAATTATGTAGTGGGGCGAATTAATAATCGGAACATCCATTTTGATAGTTTTAATAGCTTAACTGCTCAAAATTGGATTGAAAACGAAATTGCCGATACTTGGCTGCACCTAGTTGCCATAAACTTTATAGACTGTCAAGTTGTGTCATTCAGTTTTGGTTCGATATTATTTTTTTCCAATAACACAGTAGAAGATCTAGTAATAACTTCGATTTACAAAGTTCACACTTAATAATGCAAATTTTCGATGAAAATAAACGTCATTTTCATTTAGTCGTATACAATAGTGATACGGGTCAGTACATTGTATACGATTCTGCAAAATATAATAATGATTTCCAGAAAAGTGCACAGTTGTATTATGAGAAATGTTTCGTGAAATTTTCAAAATTTGTAAGCCATTACAATAAAATGAATAAAATGAAATATTTCCCACAACCACTAAAGCCTTGTTATTTTCCTTATTGTTATAAACAGAAAGGAAATAATGATTGCGGAATCTACATGTTAATTCACGCGGAAGTATATATGAAAAATAAATTTATTCCTGAAAATGCTTTTATTAACATTTCCCTCAAGCGGAAACTTATTCAAACGGACATTTTAAAAAACAGTTTGCCTACGCAAGAGTTGTGCCTAATGTGTGATCAAAATATCAATCTAACGGGGAACTCAATTCGATGTTCAAAATGTCATCGATACATGCATGATATTGAGGTTGGAGTCAATGTGAATGATTTTGATTTATCTGATTCTTTCAATTGTCCCCTTTGCTCATAATAAATTATTTCAATATAAATGAATTCTCGATTAAATGAAAATTGAAAAAATAAAACAAATAAAACTGCAAAAAAAACATAAAATGTAAAAAAATATAAAAAAAATAAAAAACATAAAAAAAAAAATCCAAAAAAACAAAAAAAAAAGTGTACAAGAGCACACGATAAAGGCTAGCAAAGTCCGAGATTCATACCTCCACGTGGTGCTACCTGGGTAATGCAAAGCAAAATGAATCAGGCAAACAAAAACAACGAAAAACACAATAAAAACGATAAAAAAATTCTACACAGGAACAATAACTAAGAACATTCGTTCCATATTCTCTCCAACCATGTTAAAGTGTCATGGTCAATTTTTAGAAATTTTCAAATTATGCGATATATTCAATCGAGTTTTTCTGAGCTCTCCACATGGAAATTGATCTGAAATTTTTTCCAGGTGTGAAAATCATTAAGACCTTTCATTTGAGTGTATTTCCAACCATGACACCTTAAACGGTCATTTTATAAAAAAATTTCAAATTTTGTGTGTGTGATATATTCAATCGAGTTTTCCCATGCTCCCCACATGGAAATCGACATAAAATATTTTCCAGGTGTGAACATCATTAAGGCCTTTCATTTGAGTGTATTTCCAACCATGACACTTTAACCGGTCAATTTATAGAATTTTTCAAATTTTGTGTGTGCGATATATTCAATCGAGTTTACCCGAGCTCCCCACATAAAAATCGACCTAAAATATTTTCCAGGTGTGAACATCATTAAGGCCTTTCATTTGAGTCTATTTTCAACCATGACACTTTAAGCGGTCAATTTATAGAAATTTTCAAATTTTGTGTGTGCGATATATTCAATCAAGTTTTCCCGAGCTCCCCACATGGAAATCGACCTAAAATATTTTCCAGGTGTGAACATCATTAAGACCTTTCATTTGAGTGTATTCCCAACCATGACACTTCAAACAGTCAATTTTTAGAAATTTTCAAATTTTGTGTGTGCGATATATTTAATCGAGTTTTCCCGAGCTCCCCACATGAAAATAACCTGACATTTTTTCCAGATGTGAACATCATTAAGACCTTTCATTTGAGTGTATTTTCAACCATGACACTTCAACCGGTCAGTTTATAGAAATTTTCAAATTTTGTGTGTGCGATATATTCAATCAAGTTTTCCCAAGCTTTCCACATGGAAATTGACCTGAAATTTTTTCCAGGTGTGAACATCATTAAGGCCTTTCATTTGAGTCTATTCCGAACCATGACACTTTAAACGGTCAATTTTTAGAAATTTTAAAATTTTGTGTGTGCGATATATTCAATCAAGTTTTCCCAAGCTCCCCACATGGAAATTGACCTGAAATTTTTTCCAGGTGTGAACATCATTAAGGCCTTTCATTTGAGTCTACTTTCAACCATGACACTTTAAACGGTCAATTTTTAGAAATTTTAAAATTTTGTGTGTGCGATATATTCAATCAAGTTTTCCCGAGCTCCCCAAATGGAAATTGACCTGAAATTTTTTCCAGGTGTGAACATCATTAAGACCTTTCATTTGAGTCTATTCCCAACCATAACACTTCAAACGGTCAAATTTTAGAAATTTTCAAATTTTGTGTGTGCGATATATTCAATCGAGTTTTCCCGAGCTCCTCATATGGAAATTGACCTGAAATTTTTTCCAGGTGTGAACATCATTAAGACCTTTCATTTGAGTGTATTCCCAACCATGGCACTTTAAACAATAAATTTTTAGAAATTTTCAAATTTTGTGTGTGCGATATATTCAATCGACATCATTAAGACCTTTTATTTGAGGTTATTCCCAACCATGACACTTCAAACAGTCAATTTTTAGAAATTTTCAAATTATTTATATGCGATATATTTATATACAAGTTTCCGTTTGGAAGTGAATTTCTAATCAATTAATAATGCTATAAAAAATATATTTTAATGTTTCGTTTTTAACCATTTCAGTTGAATTATTTTTTGTAGAAAACAAATATTTTTGGTATAAAGAAATACTTTCGGCTGAAAAATATCGGCTGAGAAATGTCGGCTGATATATGTAGGTTGAAAAATGTCGGCTGATAACTTTCGGCTGAAGCTATTAATATTTGACATTTCATATTATATTTTCGGCTGAGATAGCAAAGACACTATCTGCATTATCGATTTTTTTACTTTCGGCTGGAAACTATCGGCTAACTTTAATAGTATCGAATTTCGTACGATTCTATCATGTCTAAATTGTTTAAGCTAGTGCATGATTTTCTTAGAGTATTTGAGGCCTCACCCGTCGTAACCTCCAATACTCTCCATTATTTAAGTCCAATAACTAACTGGATTTAACGACACATAATATAAGAAAAAATTATATACAAATTACCGTTATGTTTTTTTGCAATCATTACAAAAACAAAACGAAAAAGCTTTTATGAAATCTACCACTTCCAGTACACCGATTTCCACCAAATTTCGAAACAATCTTCAAACTAATGGGAGGGATGAAACTGCATGCTTATGTTTTTTGCATAAACTGAGAGATACGCTGAGATAGCTTTTAAGTTTTTTGCAAATATTTTGAAAATTATGACGAAAAACCTTTTATACAAAAAGGAAAAAAAAAAAAAAATATTTAATTCATATTTGGCATCTCAAAGTCCAGGTGGATTAACTTTTCGGAATGAAACTTCATACTTAAGGTTTTTTCGTAAATTAAGAGACATTTACAAAATTTGGTGGAAATGTGTGTACTGGACGTTAATAATTAAAAGATCTAAATAAATTTAAAGATTTAATTTTTTAACAAGGTTTAATCAAGTTGGTTTTCTGGCATTTAAGCAGGAATATTGATATTTTATTATACAAGATAGTTATTATTAAAAGTCCGATAAGTTTAGATTTTCGCTTTAGAAATTAAGTGTGGTATAAAGTGCTTTTCTCGTACGGCCAATTTGATTATTGTTTTTACAAAACTGGACATTTTAAGCCCAACATTCTAGAACCAGTTTTGATACGGAGGACATCCCTCCTATCGTCCATATATTTTGTTCAGTTGCTCTTTTTCAAAAGCACTAGACTAAGAGATAAGATAAATCTCTAGTCAAATCCACTATCTATAAGAGCCAAATTTTTCTTTAACGTTTAGCCGAATTTGAATGAGTTTGAGTGGTACCTCTGTTTTATTGCTAAACCATTGTCTAAACCATTGTCAAACCATTGAGGGAGGGAGATTTGAAAGTTTTAAAATACATTCTTTTTTAAAATTAATAAATAAAATAGAATAGAAAATACCAAACTAAAAGTCAGTAAGCCAGTATTTTCGACATGTACTCATTATGACCACATTTAAATTTATTTGAAAATTATTATACACTACAATATCCGGAGCGTTCCAGTTGAAACGCGATATTTTAAAACGCGAATTATCAAAACGTGATATTTCAAAATGCGATATTTCAAAACGCGATACAGTACAAAACGCGATATGGAACAAAACACGATATTTCAAAATGCGATATTACAAAACACGATATGGTACAAAACGCGATATGGTACAAAACGCGATATTTCAAAACGCGATATGGTACAAAACGGGATATGGTACAAAACGGGAGTTTAGGATCGGGTTATATCAGGCGGGTGAAGGCGAAATTTAATTTCAGTTTATAGGAATTTAATAATCGATAGGAACGATAGTCTATAGGATCGGTATCACGTGGGTCGCTGCGCTCCTGCCGCTTCGCAACGCATTCTGTACCATATCTCGTTTTGAAATATCGCGTTTTGAAATATCGCGTTTTGTACCATATCTCGTTTTGCCATATCTCGTTTTGAAATATCGTATTTTGAAATATCGCGTTTTGAGCGGATCCGAGTTGAAACATAACAGTTTTTTATCGTTCCTAATATTGTGAAAAATATCCGGATATGCCAAACCAGTTCTGCAGGAAGATGGACTCATGTCATCACAAACATACTTGCTCTCTTCAGCTACGGAACTAAAAGTAAACATCTCCTAAACAGCATTAGGGGTTGTGTGATACACCACTTGATAGACCCCAAAACTCTGCGCACAACGACAAGCGGCGGGACACCACGTACGAGCTACAATTAGATCTAGTAAATAATAAAATTATCCGTGGATACCGTGGAAAAACTAATTTAGAACGTTTGAGTACAGTTTGTTGAGACTATGACTAACATTTGTTTTACTTTATCTATGTTGAAATGTTTGAACATTTAGTGATGTAATTTTCAATGTTTAATTTAAATTTTTATAATTTTTTCGGTATAATTAAAGTTTTTAACCTTTTGTTTACTAATCCCGTCTCATAAAACTAACACTTAACGGACTTTCAAAAATCAATTACAACCGCACACATTTCAAGTGAAATATCATACGACCCCCAGAAAAATCCTCACCTTTGACTCGAATATCAAATACTGTCCCTCTCTAGGTTGAAGTTGGAGCTTTCGTGGTTGTCCAAGATGGTTTTCCGAGAGCCGTGGACTTAAAGGCAACAAATAAATATTTAAAAATCAGCAATCCTGAACATTCAAATTCTGCCCACGTGAACATTTTCCTACTCTTTTTCAGCCAAAAGATATTTGTTTATTGTTTTTGGGGTATTTTGTTACAAAACTCTAAACTAACATTACATAAATGTTAAGGAAGCTTCAGTCTTGAATAGGCATATGCAATGTCATTAAATAAATCACAAGGACAAACAATGACTGTATGCGGAACTTCTACAATCCATGTTTTTAACTTCTAAAATCCATGTGGCATGCTCTCGCGTTGGAAAGCCACAAAATTTATTTACATACACAGAAGGTTTTTCAACATTTTTCACTTATTCTTTCAATAAAAACAATTATTTTTTTATTCTAATTTGGTTGAATAAAAATTAAATTTATTCAAAATCTATAGAAACATTTATTACCACAAAACCTGCCTATGTGGGGGACAAAGTCCGCCGGGTCAAATATAAAAATTATTGAACCGACTCACAGAGAATTTCGGATGAGCGCACTTGCTGATGATTTGCGGCCACCCAGATGTTTATACGAAAAGAGTAATTCCGAGGCCGCAACAGATCCGCAAATAATAAAGTTTTCTTAAATATTTGTCGACTAGAAACACGATGGAGTATATTTCCCAAAATCTTATAATTAAAAGTTCAATAGTTTAACAGTTTATATAAAATAATATTTATTAAATTTTATTCATATTAAATGGAACAAATACTATTTTAAGTACGATTAGGTTATACTTTTAAAGAAGAATTAACTTCTGCATGTTGTTTAAATTGTGCATCATCTGCCTAGCGCCTAATACTAGCCAAGATTTTTAACGAAATCCGTAACTTGGGTGATAGCCGTTTGAACACTTCCCGTAACTTGGTTGATAACCGTTTGAACACTTTCTTGATTTGCAATCGCCTGAAACAAGGGGACCACAAGAGCTGCGACTTGTGGGGCAGGGGCACTGTTTACCTAAAATACGTGCAATATCAAAAAAAACTTATTGTATTTTATATAGTGTATAATGTATACTTACAGCGACAACTCCAACGAGAAGAATTAATAAAACGGCTAATTTCATTGTAACTTGGTTTTGTTTTTTTTACTTACAAACTTACAGCGTGATATGAACTGAATAAATTTCTTATGAATTTTGGCGAGTTTATATACCGAAGTTTTTATTTACCTATGATGTATCTGTATTTAAAAATTTATTTATTTTGTTTGAAAGTGGTGCGTTTGTATTTATTTTTGTCCTAACGTCTATTTATTCTAATATTTTGGATTAATTTTGCAGTTGTTCAAATATGAATTTTCAAAATTTTTTAAAAACTACAGATGGAAATTCTTTCGATATATATATATATATATATATATATATATATATATATATATATATATATATATATATATATATATATATATATATATATATATATATATATATATATATATATATATATATATATATATATATATATATATATATATATATATATATATATATATATATATATATATATATATATATATATATATATATATATATATATATATATATATATATATATATATATATATATATATATATATATATATATATATATATATATATATATATATATATATATATATATATATATATATATATATATATATATATATATATATATATATATATATATATATATATATATATATATATATATATATATATATATATATATATATATATATATATATATATATATATATATATATATATATATATATATATATATATATATATATATATATATATATATATATATATATATATATATATATATATTATATATATATATATATATATATATATATATATATATATATATATATATATATATATATATATATATATATATATATATATATATATATATATATATATATATATATATATATATATATATATATATATATATATATATATATATATATATATATATATATATATATATACATATATATATATATAAATATATATATATATATACATATATATATATATATATATATATATATATATATATATATATATATATATATATATATATATATATATATATATATATATATATATATAACGGGTGATTTTTTAAGAGCTTGAGAACTTTTTTTTAAAAAAAAACGCATAAAATTTGCAAAATCTCATCGGTTCTTTATTTGAAACGTTAGATTGGTCCATGACATTTACTTTTTGAAGATAATTTCATTTAAATGTTGACCGCGGCTGCGTCTTAGGTGGTCCATTCGGAAAGTCCAATTTTGGGCAACTTTTTCGAGCATTTCGGCCGGAATAGCCCGAATTTCTTCGGAAATGTTGTCTTCCAAAACTGGAATAGTTGCTGGCTTATTTCTGTAGACTTTAGACTTGACGTAGCCCCACAAAAAATAGTCTAAAGGCGTCAAATCGCATGATCTTGGTGGCCAACTTACCGGGCCATTTCTTGAGATGAATTGTTCTCCGAAGTTTTCCCTCAAAATGGCCATAGAATCGCGAGCTGTGTGGCATGTAGCGCCATCTTGTTGAAACCACATGTCAACTAAGTTCAGTTCTTCCATTTTTGGCAACAAAAAGTTTGTTAGCATCGAACGATAGCGATCGCCATTCACCGTAACGTTGCGTCCAACAGCATCTTTGAAAAAATACGGTCCAATGATTCCACCAGCGTACAAACCACACCAAACAGTGCATTTTTCGGGATGCATGGGCAGTTCTTGAACGGCTTCTGGTTGCTCTTCACTCCAAATGCGGCAATTTTGCTTATTTACGAAGCCATTCAACCAGAAATGAGCCTCATCGCTGAACAAAATTTGTCGATAAAAAAGCGAATTTTCTGCCAACTTTTCTAGGGCCCATAATTCAATTATTTGCAAGCGTTGCTCGTTAGTAAGTCTATTCATTATGAAATGTCAAAGCATACTGAGCATCTTTCTCTTTGACACCTTGTCTGAAATCCCGCGTGATCTGTCAAATACTAATGCATGAAAATCCTAACCACAAAAAAATCACCCGTTATATATATATATATATATATATATATATATATATATATATATATATATATATATATATATATATATATATATATATATATATATATATATATATATATATATATATATATATATATATATATATATATATATATATATATATATATATATATATATATATATATATATATATATATATATATATATATATATATATATATATATATATATATATATATATATATATATATATATATATACATATATATATATATATATATATATATATATATATATATATATATATATATACACTGAAAAAAATAAATTAATGTATACCGTTTATTAAATATTTTACTTGAATAATTCATAAAATACATGAATTAATTCTTTGTCACAAAGAAATAGTAAAAAATGCTGTTTATCATTTAACAATATGTTTATTAATGTAATAAATGACTGTTTATTAAGGCAGATTCAATAGTTTTCCCGTTTGTTCATAAAATTTAAAAAAGTTTTTAATCAAATTATTAACTTTTTTATAAATCTATAAACTGTTTTATTAAAAGTAAAATATCCAAAAAAAATTATTAACTTTTTATTATTAAAATTTATGAATTATTCATACGTTAATTTAAATTTTGTAGTTTTGTTTCTTCAAGTAATTAATTTATTTAAGCCTATTAAGACGTATTTTATTAAATAGTTATTAAACTGTGATATTCGGGAACCATTTAAAATGAATGGGCCCTTTAAATGTGTCCAAGGGGCAATGAATGGATTCTTTACAATAATAAATTTTAACAAATGTGTCACATATCCAGCCTAACCATTTCCAACAACAAAAAAGAAACACACAGCAATGACAACAATAGGCAACCTACATACCCTCAATCTCAAACCCATAATTTCACACTATACAGATCGCCTCGAAACAATTACACTCAAAAATACTGAACACAAACTTTTAAAGGATGGAGGCGTGAATTTCTCGGTGCCCGAATCTCCAGCTTAACACAAAACACCGAGTCTATTACGTGCCAACAACAAACGAATAATCTAACGGAAACTTTTTTAAAAATGCTTTTCAACACCATAGTACGAAATGAAAATTTCGTATCAAAGATTAACTTACTTATGTGAAAGTTAGTTTCATTATGTGAAACCTTACAAACGACCAAATTTTACACAACACAAAATTCGCCGATCATTCGCCTCATCTGGTGTAAGCTTAAGAATATTGCATAATATTACCTTCGAATGTCTCTCTAATACACTTATCTTATTAATGTTAAATGTTTAAGGAGCCAATTATAGAAAAATGCTTTTATTATATATATTATATATTTCGATATATATTTCGTTCATGGTATGTGTCAGTAACTATGAGTATCAACGGCTATTAAATTTTAAAATAAAAAACCTGAAGGTCTGAACTCTTTAAGTATACTCATATAATGCCAAAAATTAGAGAAGAGCAATGATTTGATTACTGAGAACTCACAAAGGTGTTTGTATTTACGTTATATTCTGGAATTAATTAATGACTTTACTCGAGACATATTATATAATACTCTATAATATTTGTCCCAGATATTGATTGAAGTAGCCGTCTTTTGTTGGTAAGTGATAAAATTTCCAAGATACATTATGTTTGGAATATTTTCATTCTAAGGCTGCGGGCCAATAGTCGGGTAAATCGTTAATACTCACAGCCTAATTCATGTTTTGTGTGCCACAATCTTTATTCAAAAATTTAACCTGGTAGGTATATAAGTTGCGATAAATTATTATTTCTCAGCCATAAACATTGTGCGCTTTCAGGTCCCGATGATTCACATCATGATTAGTGAAACCATCGCCAATTTGATTTGAAAAATTCGTTCTAAACATTTCCATAATGTTGACTTCGATTTTACTCAACACGTTCCCAACTGTTGGAGTGCCCATTTTAATAAATTCGGAAACTTGAATTTGCAATTAAAAAACAAAGAAGGCATTGAAAAATATTTCGTCTAAGCCTAACAGATTAAGATGAATTTATTTTAACGCATTACAACTTCGCTATCTTCATATACGAAATTCCTAAAAGCATTCACAATAAACATTAACGTCTTGGCACTACTATTGCACGTTTACCATCCGTCCACTTTAACAGAAAATTACAGATCTTAGCGATGGCATTTTTCGTATCTTGCCCATTTTGTTTACTTCTCAGAAAATTATCGAAGCCGAATTGTGTATTGAATTCAACAGTACAATTGAAAATATTTATTAATTGACTCGGAAAATAGATTCAAAATATCAATAAATGAAATTTTAAAAATAATGAATTGGTTCATTAATATCGTAAAATAAGTTCATAAATTTAATTTATTGAGAGATTGTTACTTACCTAAAGGAATATATCTCTATATTTTGTGTATGTATGTTTTAATAAAGTAGTTAACATCTCAATAAATATATTTATGAACTTATTAGTACGATATACATTATTTTATAAACCAATTCTTTATTATTATAAATCAATTAATTAATATTTCGTATACATTGACAGAATCGTTGAAAGTGTACATCAAGTAATAATCATGTTCATTGGTTCAGTAAATAAATTCATTAATCTAATAAACGAATTTATACACTATCCGAGAATCACAGCGTACAGTAATTTTCAGAGATTAGTTGCTCAAATAATGCCGTGGTGAACGACGGCCTACAATTTTTGTGTTATGTGTGGTGTAAAACAGTGATAAAACAGTGATAAAATATATATAAAAGAGAAAAGTGAAAAATTATTAGAAAAATTAGACAAAAATTTGGTAGTGCTGGGTATTTCTTCTGTATCGAGTTTTTGTTATCCATAATTTTATGGAGAGATTATTGCATCAAAAGGTGGTTTTGTAAAGGTAATTACTACATATCTGTGATTTTACTGTTATATTATCGAAAGGGAAACTAATTAAAAAATTGCTATAAAAATTTAAAGGTGATGAATGAAACATGTGTAAAAATAATTAGTGCTAGTGATTTAGTGTAAAGTATAAATATACATAACTATGTATAAACGTACAGTACACCCACCCCCGATTTACACCGGTACACTGGGTCCGCAGAAAACCGTGTAAATCCGAAAACCGAAAATGCGATTTTTGTTTGAAAAACCGTGTGAATCTTAAATTATCGTTTAGGTTTTAATAATTCATTTATAATATTGTAACGTAATATATGTAGGAAAAATTAGAAATAACAAGTACAAACTTAAAAATATAATAATTTTTTTTTGGTTTTTTCAAACCGTGGTAAAGCGAAATCGTGTAAAAAAGTACCGTGTAAATCGGGGGATGAGTGTACACCTAAAACAATTTTTGTTCCTTAAAATCGTTACTTTTATTGTTGTATATTATTTTAAATTTGAATGTATTGCCTAATTGGTGCCTAATTTCTGATTTTGAATTTTTATTTATTTTTATGAAACGCCTACAAATTAGTGTAGATTTTAAGCACAATATGGATCAAGAAGCATCTCAATATTTAGGTGAATTTGGTGAAGAAGAAATGGAAAGAGGCGTACGCGATTTATTTGCTACTTCGGCCAGGAACTTGAACCTTTACAACTTTTCGTAGAGGGTCCAAATAAAGATGCTGATCAGGCAAAGATGGTAATCAGGCTTCTTCAAATTCAAATGACAAAGATTAACAAGCTTTGCTCTTCACAAAGGAATTAGAATGCGTATACGATGATTTTATAAGTTAGTATTCAATTATCTTACAACTTATAAATATAATTTTAAACTTAATATTTCTCTTAATTTTGCAGAAGAACGTAAGCTGCCTTGAGGAAAGAAGTAACAAAAACCGACTGTAGAATGAAACCAGTTCTAATTGTTGCTATTACTGCTTCGAAATGGCTGCTTTCAAATTTGTGCAATTATGTAAAAGTGAATTTTGTTAACATTTGTTGTAAATAAAGAATTATTCAGAATAAATTTTAAAACAATTTTTTACTCAACCCTCCTCCTAACCGTCCTCTATAATATTTAAGTATAAATTATATATATATATATATATATATATATATATATATATATATATATATATATATATATATATATATATATATATAACGGGTGATTTTTTAAGAGCTTGAGAACTTTTTTTTAAAAAAAAACGTATAAAATTTGCAAAATCTCATCGGTTCTTTATTTGAAACGTTAGATTGGTCCATGACATTTACTTTTTGAAGATAATTTCATTTAAATGTTGACCGCGGCTGCGTCTTAGGTGGTCCATTCCGAAAGTCCAATTTTGGGCAACTTTTTCGAGCATTTCGGCCGGAATAGCCCGAATTTCTTCGGAAATGTTGTCTTCCAAAACTGGAATAGTTGCTGGCTTATTTCTGTAGACTTTAGACTTGACGTAGCCCCACAAAAAATAGTCTAAAGGCGTCAAATCGCATGATCTTGGTGGCCAACTTACCGGGCCATTTCTTGAGATGAATTGTTCTCCGAAGTTTTCCCTCAAAATGGCCATAGAATCGCGAGCTGTGTGGCATGTAGCGCCATCTTTGAAACCACATGTCAACTAAGTTCAGTTCTTCCATTTTTGGCAACAAAAAGTTTGGTTAGCATCGAACGATAGCGATCGCCATTCACCGTAACGTTGCGTCCAACAGCATCTTTGAAAAAATACGGTCCAATGATTCCACCAGCGTACAAACCACACCAAAACAGTGCATTTTTTCGGGATGCATGGGCAGTTCTTGAACGGCTTCTGGTTGCCTCTTCACTCCAAAATGCGGCAATTTTGCTTATTTACGTAGCCATTCAACCAGAAATGAGCCTCATCGCTGAACAAAATTTGTCGATAAAAAAGCGGATTTTCTGCCAACTTTTCTAGGGCCCATTCACTGAAAAATTTGCAAGCGTTGCTCGTTAGTAAGTCTATTCATTATGAAATGTCAAAGCATACTGAGCATCTTTCTCTTTGACACCTTGTCTGAAATCCCGCGTGATCTGTCAAATACTAATGCATGAAAATCCTAACCACAAAAAAATCACCCGTTATATATATATATATATATATATATATATATATATATATATATATATATATATATATATATATATATATATATATATATATATATATATATATATATATATATATATATATATATATATATATATATATATATATATATATATATATATATATATATATATATATATATATATATATATATATATATATATATATATATATATATATATATATATATATATATATATATATATATATATATATATATATATATATATATATATATATATATATATATATATATATATATATATATATATATATATATATATATATATATATATATATATATATATATATATATATATATATATATATATATATATATATATATATATATATATATATATATATATATATATATATATATATATATATATATATATATATTCTCAAGGCTAGGGGTGGCTTGAGTTGGAGTCTGTCTTATAGCAAGGAGCTCGCTATGTACATGTATATCACTAGTCCGTAACCCACACAAGTGTCAGCCGAATAAGTGGGTTGAGCGGCAAGCCAACTATCTGCTCTCAGAAAAATCTGGTTATAAAACCTGGTTATAAAAGGCCTAGAATACATTTAACGTTTTGATAATAATAACAACCTTCGAAAATGTATACGGGAAAATGGGGTATGTAACGAAATCTCGGTTTTCAAAATCTCGTTTTCAAAAACATGGTTTTCAAAATCCCGGTTTTCTAAATCCCGGTTTTGAAAATCCTTGTTTTCAAAATCCCGGATTTTTTTAAAAATAATTTGGCATGTGGGAAAATGGGACTCTTAAATGATTTTTCAAATCATGGAATATCGTACCAATTATGAAAGGTTATTTAATTTTTAATAATAGTCCGTTTAAGTTAGGCCGAAACAATGACCAGTTTTCGTGTAATCGTCGATTGAAATTGGCTGTTTTTTCACCAGGATAAATGCACTTTTGTTTGAAACAAATAATTTTTTGTTTCAAATCATGGAATCGTGCCAATTATGCAAGTATATTTAATTTTGAATAATAATCCGTTTAAATCGGGCCGAAATAATGACCAGTTTTCCTGTAATCGTCGATTGAAATCGACTGTTTTTTTACCAGGACAAATGCACTTTTGTTTGAAACGAAAATTTTTTTGTTTCAAATCATGGAATGTCGTACCAATTATGAAAGGTTACTTAATTTTGAATAATAATCCGTTTAAATTGGGCCGAAACAACGATCAGTTTTCGTGTAATCGTCGATTGAAATCGGCTATTTTTTTACCAGGACAAATGCATTTTTGTTTGAAACAAAAAATCTCTCCTTTACCGTGTATCGAGATACGACGGATACGAACACTGGCCGATATTTGATTCTTTTGGGATCTTAAGAAATTGCAGACTTGGAAATTGCAAATCTCGAACACGTTGTCGATGTCAAAAATGTAACGAGTTTTTGCGCTTATCCTCCCAAAAAACTTGTTTCAAACAATTTCATCTAAGCAAGTAAAATCAAAATATTAAAAGTTAAATTTGCGATTTATGTATATTTTATTATTTTAAACATATGTGTTATAAGTGTGTTGAATGAAAAGTGAATCAAAAGTATTCTTTTGTATTTAATTTACAAAATTGGTCTCTACGTTCAAAGCACATAATTGTGTGGGTCTCATTTTCCATATTTATTTATTTCATTTTGGATTGTCTTATATTCGCACATAAATCAACTGTCGACATTTGTTTTGTCGTATTCGTATTTTACCTACACAATTGTGTGGTCAGGACTCAAAAGGGCTATATGTAATTGTAATGCACGTAATGCATCATCACATTGCATATTTAACAGCCATAAGGATTGAAACAATGTTTTGGCCATAATGGTGCGGATGGAGACAGCCAATCCAGCGGGTGAACGATTTTTGAAGCTTCCGACAACATTGCTCGTTTGGTGTTGGTAATCTTTGGTTTGATCAAATCATTAAAATGGAAGTGGTCATTTTTTGGACACCATTCCAAGTCTATCAATTTTACTGAGCATGCCCCTTGCGATAACTCAATCGGCGATATTTCTTGGTCGTTTGGAAAAAAATATGTAAAATAAAAAATTTAATATTTTATTTAATTCTGAGTTTTCGCGCCATACAATGTTTTGAAACTAGGTGTTATCTGATGCAATTAATATTTCGCGGTATACTTCTCTTTTATATCGCCGGCAAATACTTATTGGATGTTTGCGAAATTGTAGATAATCGTTGAACGATATTTTGGTCGAAGTCTAGAAATCTTCCGCGGTTGATCATTTCATTTATAATTTAAACATGGGTGTCACATAGTTCTTCCACCTTGGGTTAGATGCCTACTTTGTGGGATTTCATTGATCACCCCTAACTTTACCTGGCCGGTATCTCAATGAAATTTCAAGAACCACTGATGAACGGCAATGCTTGCATTCGTATCTCAAATACCAATAATCTCAATGACGTAATTGGAATATTGTTTTATTGCCAAGGTAAGCATACTCGATCGGTACAGGCATTTTTCTGTTGACCCATGTTCGAAAAGCACATAGGATTTGAAAGCGACAGCTGTTTTATCTACAACAGACTCAGAATATTTCGTTATATCTTTGGCAACGCAAGAGGCAATTTAATGGCGAAGGGAGTTGTTAAGGGGAAAAAACGTTTAACCATCATACACTGCAAGAACAGATCCAGCGATCCAGTTATCGGAGAAGAGAGCTTTTTCACCCAGGTTAAACCACGCAGATGTTCGTCATGTTTAATAAGTTGCTTGTATAGCAACGTTATCGTAAGCCTCCTATTTTGGTTTTATTTAAACCAGTATAACATCAGAGTTACACCTGGATTTGGAGAGAGCTCACAATTCTTGAACAATGGTGAAATATTGGTAATTGTGTTAATTGGCCCTGGCTTATGAAATTTCGTTTTCTTAGCCTTTCTATGCAACAACTTTATTGAAATAAATGTTAACCTAACCTTGCCTGCATCATTTCAATGTTATTTGGATCTGATTACAAACCCCACCAGATATTTTTGTATAGCTAAAATTTTTAATTATAAAAACTACACAATACCGACAAAACTAAAAAACTATCTGCTTATAAACAAAACATTAAAATATCCATGTATGCACATCTTATATGATAGATTATAGCAATTTGGCTAATGTCCATTATATACAGAAATGCATCAGATGGAGAAAGTAACTAAAATACAATATATCTAAATATGATTTGTGGAGTGTTAAAAAATCTTCAAAAAAAAAAGAATATAAATTTTGAATTAAGGCAAGTAGCAACAGCATCCAAAAAATATTACTCCATGTACTACATACATTGGAAATGGTAGTAAATTTATAAATTTTCACTTTATTATTATTATTACTATTATGACTATTGCTACTACTTTATTTTTCAGCCAGATAATAATGCTGTATGTTCATATAGTGCTGCATAGAATATGAACGCTGCTTGTGTTTTTAGTTTTTAATGTAACCTCAAACGGAAATCCAGAGAAAATAAAAATGTTACCAGTAAAGAATACGAATTTATGTACATTTCCTGATTTATGAGCACTGTAATGTGTTTTATGAGATGAGTACATACGTACATATACATACACAAGTGCCTTTTTTATACGAATAAGTAAAGATTTGTGTGGTTTTCTTGCCAAACTATAAATATATTTAACTATTTTTTGTGCACAATGTTCAAATTGAACAAAACGCTATATAACGTCATATAAATAAATTTTAATAGTAATAAATTATATTTTGAATTATTATTTTTCATTATGTTTAGGTGTTCATTTAAACATTAATTACAATCGACGCTTAAAAATATTGCTTATCGCATTATACGATAAAGTCAACACTTGTTTACGGTATGATTCTTAGTACCTGCATAAAAAGAAAATTCAAAAGGAATAATCACGAAGTAGGAATATTTCTTCGAGTACTTACATTTCACTTTCTATCACTTTTACGAAATAAAATAAAGTGTCATGAACATTTTTGACCTCGAAATTTTTGCAGATTCGTCATTCGCTATATTATCGAAGTAAAATAAGCAGAGCGGAGAGCTTCAATACCATTTGTGCAATTTACAGCAACTAAATTATCCCAGCTAATTTCTAATTTATGGTGCTTATCTGACTTGAGTGAGCCAATGAGTGTGAAGCCCGATAAAGGTTAACATTCCATTTATTCTGCAGGGCCATTGAATTTTATTTATACCAAACCGGCAGAATGCAAACATTAACAATTTCTCAATTTCTTGGCCATCGAGAATGGCATATCCTAATTTCCAGGGAGTTATAACGGAATCTACACTTATTCCCATTCTTATACCAACTACCCAACTCATCTACAAATAATTTAAATAATCCTCTGCTAACAAAACAAATTTCAATTCGAATGTAACCTTTCAATATCCACCAATGACAAAAATATCGATTACGATTTGCCGCAGGGTTACGGGTTTAATAAACAATAGTATACACTTCTTCTAGTACCCATCAGTCAATTTGGGAAAACGGCTGATGGAATAGAAAATTTTTCAGTTTATATGTATAAAACTCCTTATTACAATGCTCCTGAGAATATAACTCATGTTAGGCTCAAATTAGATATATTTAGTTACACAACGATATTGATGAGGGAATCTCTTATTTAAATAAATTAATCCTGACAGCTAAAAACAAATGTGTACCATTCCATAGAACCAAAACCTATAATATTGAAATCGAAATCACCGAACCGACAAAAATGTGAATGCGACTTATAAATACGCATAGGCGACAGTTCCAGCAAACCCGAGATCGATTTCTAAAATCAATCGTTAATGAATTACATAAACGTATAAGTACAGAATTTCGCACCGAGATAATTTGACCATGACCACTCAAAAAGAAACTAAATATATCATACGATCAAACAAGCCCTCTAAATCTCCAGGTGAAGACACTATTAATGGAAGGTTAATCAAAAATCTCCCCAGGAAAATTATTATTTTCATGACATCAAAAACATTTAAAAAAAAACATACGTATTAAGGCTTGTTTAAAATACTCATATTTTTCCAAGTTTTGGAAAACCGCAAAAGTAATACCAATTTTAAAGCCAGGGGAGGACAAATCGGAATTATCTAGTTACCGACCAATAAGCTTGATAAATATCTTTGGGCAAATTTTCGAAATAGTGATTAAAAAGCGTCTTGATAAATTTATTAATATTTATAACACCCTGCCCGATCAACAGTTCGTTTTTCGCCACGAGTTCTCTACACATAATCAAGCCCTCAGAATACACAAACATGTTAAAACGGCTTTTAACCGGAAACAATCTACGGGCCTTATCCTTTTCGATATAGAAAAGCCGTTTGATCCAGCTTGGCACAACTGTCTAATTTACAAATTGATTCAAATAAAACTCCGAATTTATCTAATATAAGTTATTAATAACTATCTTAAAGGCAGAGAGTTTTTTGTTTGTATATCGGGCCAAAAATCCGCCAAGCATGGAATTCATTTGGGAGTTCCTCAAGGTGCCGTACTCTGTACGCTGATACCGCATCTGTCTTCACTAAAGTTGAATTTGCCCAATACACCTATGACACCGCCATTTATACATCGTCCATAGAACTAACTACTATTATCAATTGACTACAATCAAATATAAATTTACGCTTTGATTATTGCACCAAATGGAACATCAAACTAAACCCGTCAAAAACAAAAGCAATTTTCTTAACTAGGTAGTCGACGAGCGGCAAGATACTTACCAATTAATCGTAATCTCCTAGCTGATAACACTCCAGTACTTTGGTATAATAAAATCAAATATCTTGGCACATGTTTTGGCAAAAAACTACCTTCAAAGAAAATATAGATTACGTAGTTGAATTCTCTCAAAAATTAATTAATACACTGTATCCACTTGTATGTCGCAACCCCAAACTCAATGAGAAAAACGAACTACTGATATACAAAATGATAAATCAGAGCTAAAATAACATATGGTAGCCAAATCTGGAAACATGCCGCTTAAACAAAAATCGACTGCAAATTGTTTAAAACCGTTGTCTAAAAATTATAAGACACCTACCGACGAGATATCCAACAAGTATTTTACACTAAGAATGTAAACTTGAGACCATATCCGAATTTATAACTCGTTTAGATTCAAAATTCACTAGGTCACTACAATTTTCAGAAAACATTATGATTAGAAACCTAATTTCTTAACAATTTTAGTATATATTTTTAGTTTAGGGTTTAGTAATAATTAGTTTAAAGTCATTATAATTAAAGTTTTTCTATACAATTTTCCTTAAAAACAAAAATGTACATAAATAAAAGTTAAAACCGAGCCGCAGTTCCATTTAAAGATAAAAATTATTATAACTGAGTTGTAAATTCAGAGCTCTAATAGTTTGTAATAATAGTACACACGTCGTATTATGCATCTTATTTTACAATAAATAAAGTAAAATATTTAAAAAAAAAAAAGATTCAAAGTTAAAATAGTTTTATCACTTTGTATTCAACAAGGTCGGAGTACTGGGAGTGAGGGAACAAAAAGAAAAGGCAGATGTACCATTTGAAGCTATAGACACATTAACATTGCGAGGAACAAATCTGTTAAAAGTCTATTAAAAGAATGGTTATTTAATGTTGAGGATATCGAGTTTTTGTTCTAATTATAATCTAAAAGGTCGTTCAATACCATAATGTTAATATTTTTGCTTTTTTATATAATTTTTCCAAATTATAAATAAACATTATTCGTCGTTTAAAAACTTTACATTTATTAAATTTTTTTTTTTCAAATATTGTAATATTGAATCGTAACTCCGAAACATTTTTTTTAAAATCTGGAGTTCACTAGAACAGTTTTTTTTCTTAATTTATATTTGTCGTAATGTTAAGTTTTGTATGTATACTTTTTAGAGAAATAAACTATTTAGAAAAAAAACATTTAAAAATATTGCATGCGGGTCCACCTCTGCTAAAATCTTCACTGAAGCAGGTATTGTATAATGAGGTTCAAAGAGGCGGTTCGAACCGTGATCGGGCAAGATATCTTATGCGCTCGTTTGAAGGTAAAGTAGTGCTTAAAGCTTCGGCACTTGGACTCGGGGGTACTGGGTTCAAATCCCACCTGAAGCAGGATGTAAATCGAATTTTCTTCATTGACTACGATCGGTGATGTTAATAAACAAAACTTAGACTTGCTGCAATGAAGAGGTTTCAATCACGCAGAGGAACTTGCGCTCATGTTCCCAATGGCAATGCATATCTATTAAATTTATATCAATACCAAAAATGGGCTAATCCAGCTAATAATTGTAAGGTCGTCAACATGGACAAAGATATTACACCTACTAAATGGTTGATGGGTCGTCTCGACCATGTTATTCCTCGAGGAGACGGATTAGCGCGTATAAACATGAAAACTAAACTTAGCAGTTTGAACCAACCTATTACAAAGGCATGCGTTTTACCTTCTAGCTCAGATGAGCCACGTGAGGCGAGATGTTCCAGATTATCTTTTAAAAATTAAATAATTTTAGTTTTGGGTTTATAAATAAATTACCTACCAGCGATCATCATTAAACTGTCATATATTTTTATTGTTTGCCTTAATTAAACATTTAATTTAGTAATAATAAATTAGTATTACCCGGCAATAGAAAATTTCTCACATATCTAAGTGGTATAGTTTAAGCAGAGATGACTGCCATCTATATTTTAACAGTAAAATATGAGAATGGAGATCAGAATCGGATAACAACAAAAAAACGTAAAATTATCGTAAAAATAAAAATTTTAAGTATTGTGAACTTAAAGTGAACTACTTCTATAGTTTTTTTACTTGGATTATTTTTTGTGGATTCAAGATTTAACACTGGAAAAGCATGCAGGTAGTAAATGTTCTAAAATATATCTTCTGGGTGATAAAAACCAAATACCATATATTGACAGAGAGCTCAGCTGATGTTACTTCTTCTCTAACGGAATTCTACCCTAACATCAGTAGTATGAATAACGTGCAATTTTCAACCAAATTTATCATCCTGCCGTCAACATTTTCGTCAATAACTCTGTTGAATAACGCATTATATCTAACTGTTACAAAAACTGATAAAAAAGTAATCTCCTAGCTTAAAATACCAGAATCTAGTAAAGTCATGACGTTCCACAAAGCACAAGGGTTAACCTCATCAAATGTGATATGAATTAGAATCATTTCTCAACTACTTGAGCTGTTCGATAGTGTACCGTATGACATAGTTGCAATTTCAAGGCACACACAGTCATTTAAATATTTGTTACCAGTAGCTAATGACAGACTACACTCACTTTTAATGAAAGTGCGAAAGCCTAGACTAATACTCAAAAGGTAAATCGACCCGAATCCAAGAAAAGATTGGTTTATGAGAAATGTGCAATTTTCGATCAGATCGTAAACAAAATGGAATCAAATGCATCTAAGTTTTATAACTTCATTAAAATCCGGCATACGGAGCAGATGCGATCGGTCTCTTGAAACAAGCTCAAAAAAATTGGGTGGTGGCATACTGATAGCATAGTACATTCTAAGCTCTTGAATGCTCCACTAACTTTAGCACCGTCGAGAGTCGAACAAATTGGTGTAAAAATCAAAATTAACCAAACCGACGCCTGCCAAATTAAAATACACATAAACCATAGAGTCGACGACATTGTCGTCGATTTTTTCTTTAGAATCAATTTTAATTTTGTCGTCGGCGCTGTAGTACTACCAACTAGTTTGAGATCAAATTCTTGATGTATTATATGTTGGTTACAAATTTTTAAAACTTTTTAAATGAATTTCAACCAAATCTGAATGTTGTACACAATGTTTTATAAAAAAAAAAAAAAAAAAAAAAAAATTAAATGTAATCGATAAAAAGAGAAATGAACTATTTTGGGGTTAATTTGTTATTATTATTTTTTCGTTTCGCCGCTTCACCGCTAACGCGCTTTTTGTATTTACCAAAGCGACATCGCCGGCAGACAAATGTACAGTCTTGGCCAAAAGTATTGAGCACCCATGATATCTTACAATTATTTTGGGAGTATCAATTTGAAATAAACTGAAACTATTATTCTAGGTTCACATTACTATTTATTTATATAAAATCAACAAAATAAAAAATCATGTCCAGTCCATGAAAATGGACTCAACAAGATGCACGAATAATAAAATATGCACGCTTGAAAATAAATGACTTCTCTTAGACGTTTTGCTAGCAGCTTACACTTTGGAAAACAGAAATGCATGTGCCTTGCAGAACATTTTGGAACCATGAGTTTTCAGCACTAGAAAAGCATTCCACAAATTATAGAAAAAATAACCCAATTAACAAGTTGTTGTATCCTGAAGAATTGTTTTAAAAAATTTTAAATGTTTAATCAAAATGTGATTTGTATTTTTATTGTATTTTGAAGTTTTTTGTTTGAATTTTCTTTTTTAATATAATTTTGGTTTAAACTAAATAATCTGAAATCATACATGTAAATTACAGAATAGATTCCATTAAATAAATTAAAAAATAAATACAGCATCGCTATGTAATCTACTGTCAATTACGTATCAACAACTAGGTAGATTACATTGTATTATCTACCTCACCCTGACTGATAGTTGTAATGAATTTAGAAATTGGGGTTAAGATTACTTTTATTAACATCTTTTGAGATTAACTTAGATGACCTTGATGTATCGACCAAACGGCACAGTAGTTAAAGCTTTGGCGTACGAGAACAGATTACGATCTGTGGTGAAATAGAATACATCTGTATGGCCCCCTGTCGGACTGCTAAACTCATGGGCATAGGGGCATATGGAGCTATGCAATGTGCAGATGGTGATAAATTGGTCCTATAACCATACGTCCTTGAATTGGCTGACACTGGCGTAAAAGTAAGGAGGTGGGAGAGCCTTGGTTCCAGAACAGATTGCAAAATAACAACAACAAAAAAGACATTGATGTCTGAATAATTAATCTAATTTAAAGAACAAATAACTTCAAATCATTTGTTTTACAATTATCTGTAATTACATATAATTTAGGATTTCATTTTAGTTCCTCTGGCAACACTAATCAATATCTCAACAACACAACGATTTGAGACCAACGATTTGGCGACCGATATTTTTTTACGATTCAAGTGTTTCATGAAATTTACACGCTTATAAAACAATGAAGAACAGGTCCGGACAGAGAAAATTCTCTTATATTTGCATCTTTCAAATAAACAGGAATATAATTTTAATCAAAAGTTGGTACAGTTTTGTTGTTGCTTACAAACGATTACATTAAATATGCAAATTATATTATATAGAAAAAGTACAAACAAAATTATTTGTTTTTACTGATTTCCATAAAATTTTAAGGGAAATACGAGAAATCTATTATTTATTTTCATTACACCGATGGAAAGAAAAATATTAGTAATTTGTTTTTGTTTGTTTTTCCGACTTAATCCTTTGAATGTTTTCCCGTACGTGAAAATGTTAAAAAAACAAAATGCAATAAATATTTTTGGGGTTTATATTTTATTTGTTAAATTTTTTGTGAATATATGTAGTTCACAGATACATAGTATTTTACATAGTATTTTCTAAATAGAATAAATTTAAAAATGAAATCCACATTACTGATATGGGTTTTTTAAAATAGCTAACAAATTTAATTTCATTTGGAATTTTTTTTTTGCTGCTATCTAAACTTAAATTCATGTTAACACGCTATAATCCTTAATCTAATTTATTTTAATGTTTCTGCATAAGTTGGAAAAATTTGTATACTTCAACATTGAACAGATATATCTTATCAATATGGAAAATCACAAACAACAAAACAATTAAAATAAATTTTGTTACGTATAATTTTTGAGTTCGGTATACCTACCTACCTTTGTATATAATATACATCCTTGGTATAGCTAAACTATTTGTTTAGTTTATTTTATCAAGTTTTCGCTATCAGCACAAATTTAGAGGAAAATTTTAATTTGTTTGGTATATCGCATCATGAAAATGTGTTGATTTGAAACGACGTCTACAACTACAATTAACTCATGAAATAGTTTAGCTTTACCATTTTCAATAAGAAATGTATGTAAATTGTTTTCCTGTTATTGCATGTGACAGACATATGCTGGTTGATTGAAGACGTTAAAATGTATATTTAGCACCATTTGGGAATTTATATTTTAGTTTGCCAGATTTCAATGTGACATTTTCATAGTGGCCATGTAGGTTGTGTTACAGATGAGCATGATCAAATTTAGAGTTCATCTCACCAGCCGAAACCATATCAGTAATCCATATGCAATGATTGCCCCATTTTAGTTCAGTTTTAGTGTGAAAAACTAGTAGAAACATACGTATGATAACTTAGCAAAAACTTTTTTCAGCCCGAAAAGACGTGTGTGTCTTAGCTAAAAAAAATCCTTTCGAAAGAAATTACAACAAAAAATTAAACAACATTACAAAAACATAAGCATAAATATTAAATTATAAAATTTTATTTAAACAATTTTCGTAAATATTATTGGTATTCATATTTACACATTTAAAAATAAGATCTTCTTTACAAAGAAGAATTGTTTAAATGCCTCAATTATACATTTTAAAATTTCTTATGCTGATCCCATAAATTTCTAAGCGAAATAATTCTAGAATAAATGAATTATATATTGAGTTAGGACAAATAACCATTCAACAACTACCATCCACATAACACGGGGACTATTAAGATTAATATATTTTATTTTATTATTCTCGATGGGTCGATTTCAGAATAGACTACGTCAAACGGGTAGTGGTTTCAAACTTCTGAATTATTAAATAATACGACAACAAAATGTCATTACGATATAATGGGGAATACTGATAGAAATAATTTATTGAATCATTCTAACACCCGCATATTATGAATTATTATGATATTCTGTAAATTTGGAATTTTCCGGCTCCGATCTCAGAATTGTCTCTTGCAATCATTACAAAAACAAAATGAAAAATCTCTTATGAAATCTAAAACTTCCGATAAACGGATTTTCACTAAATTACGAAACAATATTCGAACTAATTGGAGGGATGAAACTTCATGCTTATGCTTTTTGCATACAAATTGAGAGATACCAAAGATTTTTGGCTGCGATCGGCCCACTAGAAATGACAGCTCCCTCTTATAGGACCTTTTACGTTTTCTGCAAATATTTTGAAAAGACTGTAGTATTTACGAAGAACCATGTAAGCAAAAAGATTGTAAAATAAGTTTTGATAAAAAAAAATTATTTAATTCAAATTCGGCACCTCCAAGTCCGCAGGTGGATTAACTATTCGGAATGAAACTTCATACTTATGGTTTTTTTTTCTAAATTAAGAGACCTATACAAAATTTGGTTAATAATTAAAAGATTCAAATAAATTTAAAAATTTTATTTTTTGAACAAGGTTTGGCCAAACAAGGTTGGTTTTCTGGAATTTAAGGAGGAATATTGATTTTTAATTATACAAGATAGTTATTACTAAAAGTCTGGTAAGTTTAATTTTTCACTTTAGAAATTAAGCGTAGTATATATTCGAGATCTATGAATACAATCGTGGTAAAAGAAAGTCAGGTCTTGCTCTCACAAGACATATTTTTTTTACTTCCTCGAAGTTAATAAAGTATTTTTCTCGTACGGCCAATTTGATCATTGCTTTTACAAATTTGGACTTTGTAAGCCCAACATTCTAGAACCAGTTTTGTTTGATACGGAGGATATCTCTCATATCGTTCATATATATTGTTCAGCTGTTGTTCTTCAAAAGCACTAGACTAAGCGATAAGATAAATATGTAGTCGAATCCACTATCTAAGAACAAAATGTTTTTTTAACGTTTAGCTGAATTTGAATGAGTTTGAGTAGTACCTCTGTTTTATTGCTTAAACGCATTGTCTTAAGGAGGGAGGGTGATTTCAAATTTATAAATTACATTTTTTTTAAATACCAAACTAAAAGTCAGTAAGCTAGTATTTTCGACATGTACTTATAATGACCACATTTACATTTATTTGTTATTATTATACCCTACGATATCAAGAGCGTTCCAGTTGAAAAATAAAAGTTTTTTACTATTCCTATTATTGTGAAAAAAATTCCGGATACGCGAAACCAGTTCTGCAGGAAGACGAACTTATGTCACGGACATGTCTCCGGCATCGGGCACCACGTACGAGGTACAATTAGATCTAGTAAATAATAAAATTATCGGTGAATACCGTGGAAACACTAATTTGGCACATTTGAGTACAATTCGACGAGACTATACGCCTTACATTTGTTTTACTTTATCTAAAGGGTTTTCCAATAAGAGGTTTCATTTTGATATAAAAAACGAGTAATTTTTAAGAGCAACCAATGAGTGTCTATTTATATTGTAAAGAGGAATGTATGCCATTAACATTTCAAAACGATATCAGCCAAATGGCCGCCACGGCTAAAATTCGCACATTTGCGGCTGAATGCTCTCAATAACTTCATGAGTTCCATCTTTCAATCAAATGTGGAAATGTCGGTGGCCAATTGTGATCACCTCTTCGAGAAATAACACGGACAGGAAATTTTTCTTGTAAAATTGGGATATTTTTGTTGCTTGTGTGGCACGTAGCGCCGTCTAGCTGAAAATAAACGTCGTCCACATCAATATCTTCTAATTCCGGCCACAACAAATCATTAATCATAGCTCGGTAGCGCAATCCATTCACTGTAACAGTTGCACAAGCCTCATTTTCGAATAAGTATGGTCCAATCACATCGCCAGCCCAAAAACCGCACCAAACAGTGACACGTTGAGGATAAAGAGGCTTTTCAACAATCATTCTAGGATTTTCTGAGCCCCAAATGCAATAATTCTGCTTATTAACGTAGCCTCCGAGACGGAAATGAGCCTCATCACTAAAGATGATTTTTCGATGGAAATCCGGACCATTTTGATGCATTTAGGATACGACGTTTATGATGATCGACCGGCTTGAGTTCTTGTGAACTTTAAAAGCTTTAAGACCTCCTAAGTGCGAAATTAGGTGTAATGGAGTTTGTGTAATGTCTAATTCCAAAAATCGACGAGGAATCGACAAACCTAGGTTTTCGTCAACACTACGGGCTACAGCAACAATATTATCAGTTGTTTTTGAGCGAGGTACACATTTTCGATTCTTGACATAACTAACTTGTCCCGACAGCTCATATTTTTCTACCGCAGTTTCACTATTGCCGGCCGAGAAAGTGCTTCACGGCAACCCAAAAGTGATTTAGTTTTGCGAACTGCGACTGCAAAATTTTAACCATTTTTGTAATAGAATTTTCTAATAATGGCGTACATTTTACTTGTGAAATTTTTATAAGATGCCAGCTTTAAAATTGATAGCTACCCAAATAGCAGGCTATTCAAAATGAAACCTCTTATTGGAAAACCCTGTATGTTGAAAAATTTGAACATTTAGTGATGTAATTTTCAATGTTTAGGTTTAGGCTCTCTAGGTTGAAGTGTATAGGCCCTTTGCCAATTTAGACGTTTTCGTGGTTGTCCGAGGTGGATTTCCCCAAATGAGACCCGTGGACTTAAGGATTCATTTTCCAGTCAAAAGATATTTGTTTGTTGTTTTTGGATATTTTGTTACAAAATTTTCAACTAACACTAAATGAATGTTAAGGAAGCTTCAATCTTTAATAGGTATATCACATGTCGTTAAATAAATCACGAGGACAAACAATGAGTGTACGCGGCTTGAACTTGGAAATTCATGTTTTCCTCATGGATAATTATGTGTCGCATGCTCTCGCGTTGGAAAACCACAAAATTTATTTATATACACAGAAGGTTTTTCAACATTTTTCACTTATTAAAAACATATATTTTGTTTTAATTTGTTTGAATAAAAAATTAAATTTATCCAAAATCTACAGAAACATTTATTACCAAAAAGCCCGTCTGTGCGGGACAACGTTCGCCGGTTGAGCTAGTAAAATATAAAAATGAATGAACCGATTCTCAAAGCATATCAGATGAGTGAGCTTGATGATTTGTAGCCACCCAGATGTCTATATACGAACAGAGTAATTCCGAGGTCGCAAAAGATCCGCAAATAATAAAGTTTTCTTATACATTTGTTTACTAGCAACCCGATGGACCATATTACCGAAAAACCCGTAATTATAAGTTCAATAGTTTAACAGGTTATATAAAATAATATTTATTAAATTTTATTCATGTCTAATTCATTATATTTTTATATAAGAATTAATTATATATAAGAATTAATAAGTACATGTTGTTTAAAATGTGCATGACCTGCTTAGCGAAGTACATCAGAGACAAGCACTATAGCATCTTCGGCAACATTTTCAGTAAAATCAGTAGTTGCGTCGGCAGTATTCTGAAGCAATCCGAAGCCGTTAGTGTCAGTTAACCACTTAATTTGTAGGGCACCACCAAATACCTAAAATACCCGCAATATCATAAAATAACTTATTGGATTTTATATAGTGTATAAGGTATACTTACAGCGACAAATCCAACGAGTAGAACAATTAAAACGGCAAATTTCATTGTAACTTGTTTTTTTTTCGCTTAAAAAACGTACAGCTTGATATGAACTGAATAAATTACTTATGAATTTTGACGAGTTTATATACCGAAATTTTTATTTACCTACGATGTGCTTTATCTATAAATTTACTTATTTTGTTTGAAGGTGGTCCGTTTGTATTTACTTTTGCCCCTACGTCTTTTTATTCTAATATTTTCGATTATGTTTGGAGTTGTTCAAATATTTTCAAAATTGTTTTAAAATTACAGATGGAAATTCTTTCGTTATTCATCATCTCGTAAACTTCTATTCTCGAACCAATTTTATTTGTTACTAAAATAATATTTGTTGATGTTAGATACACGTGGCTAAATAGGAGGTTATGGTGCAAGATTCGGCTTATTATCAGATGTTAACCAAACTATTGAACCAAGATAATGATTATCATCAAAATAATCTCACATCATTGAAAATGTCGAACCATTAATACTTGAGAAAATGAGAATACGTGAGTGGTTAATATTGAACTTAATAAAGTTCATTTGAAATAATCGGAGTGAAATATAAGTACTTAGAACAAAAAAAACACTCTAATATTGAACTTCTGAATTCTTTTAATAAACACAAATATTTTTACACTATAAGTAGCAAACATTTAATTTTTGTGAAAAGTTTTGAGTGAATTTTATAAAATGATTTTTTTTACAACAAAACACAGAACGAATCGCACAGAGATGATCGAAGTAGTTTTGAACAAGTATTTGATTTAGGGATCGAATCTTATGTATCCAAATGCTCGGAAATTTTCAGTTATTCGAGACAGAACATCATTGAGTGTAATATCAAAATTCTTAAACATTTGAAAATATTTATTTTGGCCCCTACGGATTGCACATAGATGATCGAATTGGTAACCGAAAACTAAATCAGAAACTGTCCCTCGCCGGCTTCATCGTTTCCTATTCATCATTTTTAACATCTCATCATCAATAACAAAAAAAAACCGTCGCTAAAATTGTGTGTGATATAGTACCATCAGTTACATAAATAATCCATGAGTGGCCTTTACATGAAATCTGAGCGAGAATTTATTTCCGGTTTCGAAAGTACATGATTGAACGCAACTTATGTGCACTTATACTTTTAGGAGAAATAGTACAAGAGTTACTTATACGGGTAAGTGGCAAACATTTAAGATTTGCGTGGGTGTGATGGGAGATGGGGCGATGGGTTCTGTTCCACTACATTTGAATTGGGTCAATTTGCACTGATTTGGATTTCGGAGATGGGACGACCCATTGGTTCTCATCTTCGTCAATTTGTTGCCTACTCTTCAGACGGATGTCAAAAATTATATCAGTTTGTGTCATTTGTAGCCGCCCTCCATTAACAAGTCTTCCAACCACAATTCGGCATTTCCAGAGAACTAACCTTGATTTTCTGGGACGGTATCCTCGAACTCGTAGTGGAAACACCTCCATTTTAATAATACTTTACCATTTTTCGAAATTTGTGCTAACGAAAGCGGTAAGGCAACCAACTTTCGGGCGAATTAGTTAAATTCTTAGAAGACCATGTTTTTCTAATGTTCGGAGTGCCAGAAACTATTCTAACGTATAATGGCGTTCAATTCACTTCCAAGCAACTAGGGAATTTATGTCAAAAGTATGGTCTCGTGCACTTTTTTTTACTGCCAAATATTCTTCTTAGGGAAACTCATCGGAACGGGATAATCGTACCTTATTGGCTGCATTACGTTCTTATTTAAAAGAAGACCATCGGGCCTGGGATGAAAACTTAAGTGCCGTTACTCATGTGCTGCGAAATATCGTTCTTGTCAGTATCAAATTTTCCCCACATTATATTGTTTTGGCCAACATGCCATCTTACACGGATCCGTTTACAAAATGTTAAAAGAAGTCAATCAGTTTGGGGGTAATTGGCTACAGTTTGAAGATCGGCTAGATATATTGAATCACCTTTACTTATTGGTTCAAAGCCGATTAAGAGAAGCCGCAGAACGAAATAAGGAGCGGTATAATTTGCGCAGCTGAATCCCTAAATTTAAAGTGGGACAATCAATTTATGTTCGACATTTTACCCAAAGCAAAGCCATAGATAAGTATGCAGCGAAGCTAGCCCCTAAATTTACTAAAGTTACTATTATTAAGCTGTTAGGATATGTAATGTGTGAGGTTGCTGATGGTCTAGGTAAGTCTATGGGCTTATATCATTTTAAAGATTTAAAATCCTAAATCGACCAGCGTCGTTCCCTATGATATGGTAAGCCCGGTTGTGAGACAACTTATGGCTGTGAGTCGTCCCCACGAATGTAACGTCCGTCCTTGCGTTGTTTGCCCCATGAGAAAAGGTTGTCACTCCTGGATTATTTATGTAACTGATGGTACTATAACACACACAATTTTAGCGACAGTTTTTTTTTTGTTATTGATAATTAGATTTGTATACAAACATAAAAAAATGATGAATAGGAAACGATGAAGTCGGTGAGGGACAGTTTTTGATTTGGTTTTCGGTAGGCGACATAATTGTGTAATAAAAAAAAAGAAAAATAATTAAAATAAATCAAATAAAATATGATTAAATAGTGTAAACTTGGAAAGTTAGTCGAGGCATCTCGATCTTAGTGCACAAACATTATTAACATTTTCTTTATCTCATCCTGAAAATTTAAGTTGTTGTGGATAAAGTTTTGTTTGGATTGGCGATCATTTTGATGCCGAACAATGGCTATAAAAAAAATATGAGTGGATAGCTGGTTAAATAATTCTAATTATGTTTTCTCAAAATTGTAAAGTTATATATCAATGTACAATAAATAAATAAATAGTATCACTAAAAATGAGAACCGATGACAAAACAATAACAACAAAAAATTTAAATCCCATCATTTCTAACCGACCAACTGGGTGAATAATATATAAAAATAATATATACATATAAAAGTCATCCAGTGTAGTGCATCGATCGCAAGAATCATAACAATTCAGTGCTACGGAAACCCTTACAGCGTATCGGGCTCTCCAATTTTGGACTCAGTTAGCCTTTCGGTTGCTCGTTTAAGGGTACAATGGTAACTCATAAAGCGGTATCGTACCGAAATACTTCAAATAAGCCCGCATAATTAACTAATATGAACACCTGGCAGAAACGCGCGCAGTGCGGGGCTTTAACAACTATATCAAGGTCAAAATTATTTTTTTTTTTAAATTATACTTTTTTTTCTGTGTTGGGTAAAATTAAATTCAAATTATTCCATTTCTGTTTTTTTATGTACATATATACTTTTTTTTCAATATTAATTTTAAGTGAGATATAGAACGACGTCATTATAGGGTGTTAGGTAATTTTGCAAGTTTATTGTAGTATATGCCATATTCACTTGTATTTTTTTTAAGTTTTAATGAATCTCAATAAAATTCGGGTGTTCAAGACAAGAACCTTCCATTGAGTTTTCTTCAATTTCGTGTAATATGCACTGTTCCATTTTGGTTATTTCGCTTTGCTGCATTTAAGTGTTTTCAGGATGAGAAAGATGATTGTAAAAGAGGATGAGTTAAGTAGATCCAGGTTCATAGGCGATAAGATGAGTGTACCCTTTCCCCCTTTCTGTCCCTATCCTTATCCATTTCTATCCCTCTTTTCTCACCCTTTCTAGTTTCTATGCACATAGCTTTTAATTTATTTATCGCGGTCTAACAAGGTATATTTCCACTTTAGAAAATCCCAACGTCTTCCCTGTGCTCTATTCGGCTGAATATCACATTAGACACTCTAATGTCACGGAACAGACAAAATTTTTGTTAACGCAAACTTTCGTTTCGTTACACGCTTCATATGAACTGAATACAATTTATGATTTTTTGTGTCCGTCACGCCAGCCGGAACCATATCAGCCGGAACCAAACAACGATGGAATAAGTAGCACGATGCATTGTGCATCATTGTGCACTAATTGGTTTTTCAGCCGGAACATTATAATTCCAGCCGGAACCTGATAAAGCCATCCAGAACCCTACAACAGCATAACTAACTATGGCACTAGTAGGAAGATGCATTGTGTATCATTGTGCACTATATAATTTTTCAGCCGGAACTTTACAAATCTAGAAATATACGATTTTTCGGAAAAGAACCTTACAAATTCAGCCGGAACCATACCTTCTACAGAAAAACTAAGTATGGCAAAAGTAGCACGATGTATTGTGCATCCAGTGTGCATTATAAATCCAGCAATATATGATTTTGCAGTGGAACCTTATAATTCCAGCCGGAAACGATGGTATGGCAATATACAGTCAAATTAACTACATCACTAGTAGCACAATGGATTGTGTATCATTGTGCACTAAATGCTTTTTCAGCCGGAACCTTATAATTCCAGCTGGAACTTGATAAAGCCAGTCAGAACCATACAACAGCCAAACCAACTATGGCACAAGTAGCACGATACATTGTGCATCATTGTGCACTATATAATTTTTCAGCCGGAACCTTACAAATCCAGAAATATAGGATTTTTGAGGAAAAAACCTTACAATTTCAGACGGAACCATACCCTCGACAGCCAAACTAACTATAGCACTAGTAGTACTAGTATAGCACTAGTAGCACGATTAGAACCAGATAAAGCCATTCAGAACCCTACAACAGCCAACCAACTATGGCACTATGGCCAACCAACTATGGCAATTTCAACCGGAACCATACCCTCTACAGCCAAACTAGCTATAGCACTAGTAGCACGATGCATTGTGTATCATTGTGCACTAAATGCTTTTTCAGCTGGAACCATATAATTCCACCCGGAACCAGATAAAGCCAGCCAGAACCATACAAAAGCCAAATTAATTACGGCAGTAGTAGAATGATGCATTGTGCATCATTGTGCATTATATAATTTTTCATCCGGAACCTTACAAATCCAGAAATATACAATGTTTCGGTGGAAAAACCTAACAATTTCAGACGAAACCTACGGTCAAACTAGCTACATTTAAAGTAGCACAATAGATTGTGTATTATTGTATACAAAATGCTTTTTCAGCCGGAACCTTATAATTCCGATTAGAACCTGATAAAGCCATTCAGAATCCTACAACAGCCAGACCGACTATGGCACTAGTAGCACGATGCATTGTGCATCATTGTGCACTATATAATTTTTTAGCCGGAACCTTACAAATCCAGAAATATAGGATTTTTGGGGAAAAAACCTTACAATTTCAGCCGGAACTATACCCTCTACAGCCAAACTAACTATCACTAGTAGCACGATGCATTGTGCATCATTGTGCACTAAATGCCTTTTCAGCCGGAACCTTATAATTCCAGCCGGAACCAGATAAAGCCAGCCAGAACCATACAAAAGCCAAATTAATTACGGCAGTAGTAGAATGATGCATTGTGCATCATTGTGCATTATATAATTTTTCTTCCGGAACCTTACAAATCCAGAAATATACATTGTTTCGGTGGAAAAACCTAACAATTTCAGACGAAACCTACGGTCAAACTAACTACATCTAAAGTAGCACAATAGATTGTGTATTATTGTGTACTAAATGCTTTTTCAGCCGGAACCTTATAATTCCGACAACAGCCAAACCAACTATGGCACTAGTAACACGATGCATTGAGCATCATTGTGCACTATATAATTTTTCAGCCGGAACCTTACAAATCTAGAAACATATGATTTTTGTTGAAAAAACCTTACAATTTCAGCCGGAACCATACCCTCTACAACCAAACTAACTATGGCACTAGTAGCACGATGCATTGTGCATCATTGTGCACTAAATTCCTTTTTAGCCGGAACCTTATAATTCCAGTCGGAGCCAGATAAAGCCAGCCAGAACCATACAACAGCCAAACCAACTATGGCACAAGTAGCACGATGCATTGCGCATCATTGTGCATCATTGTGCACTATTTTATTTTTCAGCCGGAACCTCATAAATCCAGAAATATACGATTTTTCGGAAAAAACGCAAAGGTGGCTATAAGCCACATAACCAAATCGCTGAATTTAGGAGGTAGTTTGTTCAATTTGCGCGGTGTCATTGAGTATGGCAGTGTAAATGAGCATTTCACTGCACAGAAACGGTGGCATATGGAAAACATACGACGATTTGCAAAAGGCCGAGACCAGCACCAACACTTCACGAAAAATGCTTGCCTTCATGTTGTTCTATGTACAAGAACCCAAATCAAACAAAGTTCTTCTCTAAATGATGAAATATGTTATAAAATATTATTAATAAATTATTATAAATAAACTGTTATTTCCGGCCTTTTTTAAATGTTATTTAAACTTTTTATTTAATAAACACTTTTAGCGAATCGGGAATTATAATGTATCCAAATAATTCCACTTGAAATTACAAGGTTCCGGCTAGTTCACAATGACCGTCAACCATGCTTACTCTTTATTGCTCCGAATGGTTCACACCGACTTCATACGGTTGCGGCTGGTGTTGCTGGTTCTGGTTGGGTTGGCATTATAGTGCATAACGCTTTGATCGTTCCGGAAAAATCATTTGTTGCACTGTTTATGTAAACATTTTGTTTCGACTGGATTTTTATGTTTCTGGATGGCATTAAAGTTTGGTTGCAAAAACATATAGCACACAACCCATTGTCCTACTTGTGCCATAGTTAGTTTGGCTGAAGAGGATACTGTTCCGGCTGGCTTTATTAGATTCCGCATGGATTTCTAAGGTTCCGGCTGAAAAAACAACTAGTGATCAATGATGTACAATACATCGTGCTTCTTATGCTATAGTGGGTTTGGCGATAATATTGTTCTGGATGGCTTTAACAGGTTCTGGGAGGAACTATAAGGTTCCGGCTGAACTAATATATAGTGCACAATGATGCACAATACATCGTGCTACTTGTGCCAAAGTTAGTTTGGCTGTATAGGGTATGGTTCTGGCTAAATTTGTTAGGATTTTTCCGAAAAATCGTATATTTCTGGATTTATGAGGTTCCGGCTGAAAAATAAAATAGTGCACAATGATGCACAATGCATCGTGCTGCTTGTGCCATAGTTGGTTTTGCTGTTGTATGGTTCTGGTTGGCTTTATCTGGTTCCGGCTGAAATTATAAGGTTCCGGCTGAAAAGGCATTTAGTGCAAAATGATGCACAATGCATCGTGCTACTAGTTCCATAGTTAGTTTGGCTGTAGAAGGTATGGTTCCGGCTGAAATTGTAAGGTTTTTTCCCCAAAAATCTTATGTTTCTTGATTTGTAAGGTTCCGGCTGAAAAATTATATAGTGCACAATGATGCTCAATGCATCGTGCTACTAGTGCCATAGTTGGTTGGCTGTTGTAGCGTTCTGGATGGCTTTATCAGGTTCCGGCTGGAATTATAAGGTTCCGGCTGAAAAAGTATATAGTGCACAATGCATCGTGCTACTTGTGGTCCGGCTTGCGTTTAAGCAATAAATGCGTTTAAGCAATAAAACAGAGGTACTACTCAAACTCATTCGAATTCAGCTAAACGTTAAAAAAACATTTTGTTCTTAGATAGTGGATTCGACTACAGATTTCCGCTTCCTTTCTTACCGCTTAGTCTAGTGCTTTTGAAGAACAACAGCTGAACAATATATATGAACGATATGAGAGATATCCTCCGTATCAAACAAAGCTGGTTCTAGAATGTTGGGCTTACAAAGTCCAAATTTGTAAAAACAATGATCAAATTGGCCGTACGAGAAAAATACTTTATTAACTTCGAGGAAGTAAAAAAAATATGTCTTGTGAGAGCAAGACCTGACTTTCTTTTACCACGATTGTATTCATAGATCTCGAATATATACCACGCTTAATTTCTACCGTGAACAATTAAACTTACCGGACGTTTAGTAATAACTATCTTGTATAATTAAAAATCAATATTCCTCCAAAACAAATTCCAGAAAACCAACCTTGTTTGGCCAACCTTGTAAAAAATTAGATCTTAACATTTATTTGAATTTTTTAACTTCTAACCAAATTTTGTAAAGGTCTCTTAATTTAGAAAAAAAAACCATAAGTATGAAGTTTCATTCCGAATAGTTAATCCACCTGCGGACTTGGAGGTGCCGAATTTGAATTAAATAATTTTTTTTTATCAAAACTTATTTTTCAATCTTTTTGCTTACATGGTTCTTCGTAAATACTGCAGTCTTTTCAAAATATTTGCAGAAAACGTAAAAGGTCCTATAAGAGGGAGCTGTCATTTCTAGTGGGCAGCCAAAAATCTTTGGTATCTCTCAATTTGTATGCAAAAAGCATAAGCATGAAGTTTCATCCCTCCAATTAGTTCGAATATTGTTTCGTAATTTGGTGAAAATCCTTGTATTGGAAGTAGCAGATTTCATAAGAGCTTTTTCGTTTTGTTTTTGTAATGATTGCAAAAGACAATTCTGAGATCGGAGCCGGAAAACTCTAAATTTACCGAATACAATAAAAATTCATATAATACTCGGTTGGTAGAATTATTCAATAAATTATTTCTACCAGTATTCTCCATTATATCGTACTGACATTTTTTTGTCGTATTATTTAATGATTCAGAAGTTTGAAACCACTACCCGTTTGGCGTAGTCTATTCTGAAATCGACCCATCGAGAATAATAAAATAAAATATATTAATTTTAATAATCCCCTTGTTATTTGGATGGTAGTTGAATGATTATTTGTCCTACCTCATTATATAACACATTTATTCTAGAATTATTTCGCTTAGAAATTTATGGTATCAGCATAAGAAATTTTAAAATGTATGATTGAGGCATTTAAACAATTCTTCTTTGTAAAGAAGATCTTATTTTTAAATGGGTAAATATGAATACCAATAATATTTACGAAAATTGTAGAAATAAAATTTTATAATTTAATATTTATTCTTATGTATTTGTAATGTTGTTTAATTTTTTGTTGTAATTTCTTTTGAAAGGATTTTTTTTAGCTATAACTGACCGCAAAGTTTTTGCATAAAAGTTCATTAAAAAATTTTGTTCTACAAAAGGCCAAAGTAAATATATAGACATGGCTTTAGTATGTTGGCCTTGGCATGTTCTTTATACGAAAATGCAAGAGGGACGGACCTTGGGCAACAGTTATTGCACGAAACTTCATAAAAGTTCTTTATATTATTTAAATTTACATTATTTACAATTATCATAAATATTGAAACTTGCAAGAAAATTGGAAAACCAGACTCTTATTTCAAAAAGGAATTAAGATTTTATTGCGTTACGAAATATTTTGCTAGAATTGATTTTATTTGGTGAAGAACCAATATATGGGAAAGAAAATTATGTCTGGGAGGATTTATGAGCCTTTTAGTAAAGGAAAAATGTCTCATATTGTAAATAAATTAAATTAGACAAAAACAACGAAAAAAGGATTCAAATGTGGATTCTGTTTTGGATCCTGATGATATTGCCAACGAATAATAATAAATACACCAAAACATGTTGATTAGCACGTTTTATAGAGGTATGGCCAGACTAAAAATTTGAACAAATTTCGAAAAAAAAAACAATTTGGAAAACCAACGAGGCCTTAAAGAATTGTCTGTTAACATAACGTGTTCAGTGCATTCAAGTAATGTGAATCTAAAATTTTAATAATTTTAATACTCTCAATTTAAATTTGTATAAAGTTTAATTTTATTAAAATATTTAAAAAGTTTCTCTATCGGTTCACGTAGACTCTTCTAGCGACATTCGGACAATTGATGGAGCATTTAGTGCCGAAAACAAAGAAACTTGAATGTAAGTACAATATAGGAGTCGAGAAAGATTTCTTATATTTACTCGTCGATTTAAAAAACTTCCTTGAAAATCATCAGAATTTTCAATAAGTTGCCCACCAACGTGCAATAACAAAACTTTGGAATTGTTGTTGCCTATGTTCAGCCACTTGATATCAGTTATAATATATGGATATATATCGATATGATCATATATGGATACGATGGAGCATATTTCCGAAAATCCCGTAATTATAAGTTCAATAGTTTAACAGGTTATATAAAATAATATTTATTAAATTTTATTCATGTCTAATTCATTATATTTTTATATAAGAATTAAATATATATATGAGAATTAATAAGTCCATGTTGTTTAAAATGTGCATGACCTGCTTAGCGAAGTACAACAGGGATAAGCTCTAAAGCATCTTGAGTAATATTTTCAGTAAAATCAGTAGTTACGTCGATAACATCTTCAGCTAAATCACCAAATCCGAAGCCCTTATCATTATACGCGCAATATCATTAAAAGACTTATCGTATTTTATATAATGTATAAGGTTTTCTTACAGCGACAACTCCAACGAGAAGAAGTAAAACGGCAAATTTTATTGTAACTTATTTTTTTTTTCACTTACAAACTTACAGCTTGATATGAACTGAATAAATTACTTACGAATTTTACGAGTTTATAGAGCGAAATTTTTATTTACCTACGATGTGCTTTATCTATAAATATACTTATTTTGTTTGAAGGTGGTCCGTTTGTATTTATTTTTGCCCCTACGTCTATTTATTCTAATATTTTCGATTATTTTTGCAGTTGTTCAAATATTTTCAAAATTGTTTAAAAATTACAGATGGGAATTCTTTCGTTATTCATCATCTCGTAAACTTCTATTCTCGAATTTTATTGGTTACTAAAATAATATTTGTTGATATTAGATACAAGGGGCTAAATTGGATGTTATGCTGCAAGATTCGGCTTATTATCAGATGTTAGCATAAAATATTGATCCAAGTTTAGTGATTATGATTAAAATGATCTCATATTATTGAAAATATAGAAAATATAGAATGTTTAATATTGAACTTTTGCAAGAAAGTTTGAAAAAAAATTGGGTTTGCATCACTAAGCGATAAAATTTTCAAGTGCAGTTCTATCTATCGAGCCAACATGACTATAAGTTTTCAAAATATGTTGACTAGATCTTATAAAACATATAGCTTGCAACTCGGTACTTCAGATATAATATATATCTGTACCTCGGAAGCATACAACACTAAGTCCATTTTTTTACACAACTCTTCACATGTTTAATTCTCTTTCTAATAGAGTATGAAACTACGTAATCCTTAAAGGCCTTACGGTTCACATACTTGAAATAGCACCATGTGCAGTTTCCGTTAGAGGCCAAAGGCAGTAACTGGTCCTAAATTCATATACCTCTGAAAAATGTTATTTTAAAATAGTGTTGTATGCCTCCAAGGTACAGATATATATATATATATATATATATATATATATATATATATATATATATATATATAACGGGTGATTTTTTTGTGGTTAGGATTTTCATGCATTAGTATTTGACAGATCACGCGGGATTTCAGACAAGGTGTCAAAGAGAAAGATGCTCAGTATGCTTTGACATTTCATAATGAATAGACTTACTAACGAGCAACGCTTGCAAATAATTGAATTATATTACAAAAATCAGTGTTCGGTTCGAAAAGTGTTTCGCGATTTACGTCCGATTTATGGTCTACATAATCGACCAAGTGAGCAAACAATTAATGCGATTGTGACCAAGTTTCGCACTCAGTTTACTTTATTGGACATTAAACCAACCACACGAATGCGTACAGTGCGTACAGAAGAGAATATTGCGTCTGTTTCTGAGAGTGTTGCTGAAGACCGTGAAATGTCGATTCGTCGCCGTTCGCAGCAATTGGGTTTGTGTTATTCGACGACATGGAAGATTTTACGCAAAGATCTTGGTGTAAAACCGTATAAAATACAGCTCCTGCAAGAACTGAAGCCGAACGATCTGCCACAACGTCGAATTTTCAGTGAATGGGCCCTAGAAAAGTTGGCAGAAAATCCGCTTTTTTATCGACAAATTTTGTTCAGCGATGAGGCTCATTTCTGGTTGAATGGCTACGTAAATAAGCAAAATTGCCGCATTTGGAGTGAAGAGCAACCAGAAGCCGTTCAAGAACTGCCCATGCATCCCGAAAAATGCACTGTTTGGTGTGGTTTGTACGCTGGTGGAATCATTGGACCGTATTTTTTCAAAGATGCTGTTGGACGCAACGTTACGGTGAATGGCGATCGCTATCGTTCGATGCTAACAAACTTTTTGTTGCCAAAAATGGAAGAACTGAACTTAGTTGACATGTGGTTTCAACAAGATGGCGCTACATGCCACACAGCTCGCGATTCTATGGCCATTTTGAGGGAAAACTTCGGAGAACAATTCATCTCAAGAAATGGCCCGGTAAGTTGGCCACCAAGATCATGCGATTTGACGCCTTTAGACTATTTTTTGTGGGGCTACGTCAAGTCTCAAGTCTACAGAAATAAGCCAGCAACTATTCCAGTTTTGGAAGACAACATTTCCGAAGAAATTCGGGCTATTCCGGCCGAAATGCTCGAAAAAGTTGCCCAAAATTGGACTTTCCGAATGGACCACCTAAGACGCAGCCGCGGTCAACATTTAAATGAAATTATCTTCAAAAAGTAAATGTCATGGACCAATCTAACGTTTCAAATAAAGAACCGATGAGATTTTGCAAATTTTATGCGTTTTTTTTTAAAAAAAAGTTCTCAAGCTCTTAAAAGATCACCCGTTATATATATATTATATATATATATATATATATATATATATATATATATATATATATATATATATATATAATGGTTAGGTTAGGTTAGGTTAGAGTAGCTGCTATCGCACACTTAGGCCAGTAGTGGCCCATAGTGATACTACAGGATCCTATCTCCCCTTTACTCACGCTGAAACCTTCCAGAAGCGTAAAATATCTCGCACTCTACAGCCCTTGAGTTCCGAAAGGCTGTCCATACTGTACACACTTAAATACTTATGCCTTCTGCATGATAGTGCTGGACACGAGCATAGGAAGTGATCTAACGTCTCTTCCTCCTCTTCGTCCAAACAACTTCTACAAAAGGCATTCGTCTGTAGACCCAGCCTTCTTCCATGTTCCCCAAAAAGGCAGTGTCCTGTCAGTATCCCTCCGACCAATGCTACCTCTCGTTTTCCCAGGGATACTAGTACCTTGGAGCGCCGCAGGTCCAGTTTTGGCCAAACCTGTTTTGCTACCCTGCACGTGAGAGTGTTGGTTCATCTCTCATCTGTCAAGGTGATTGCCTTCTAATTTGAGCGCTGCTATAGGTCTCCCGAGATCTGCCCTTTCCGGCTGCATCTGGAGAGTCGTGCCATACCTAGCTAGTTCGTCTGCCCTGCAGTTTCCCGTGACGTCCAAGTGACCAGGGACCCAGATTATCTGGATGCTGAAATACTCGCTCATCTCGTTAATGGTGTGTCCCCCGACACTTCAGACAAACCGCCTCCAGTAACCTGACCGCCGCTTGACTATCCACATAAAATGCGATATCCCTCACGGATACCACGTTATGCTTCAAACATGTCACGACTTCGCCTATCGCCACCACTTCAGCCTGGTACACGCTGCAGTAGTCAGGGAGACGAACGGAAATATTAACATTAAGCTTATCACAAACGACTCCGGCTCCTACCTTTCCGTCTAGCTTAGAACCGTCCGTCAAAAATTGCAGTGCCTAGTTTTTTAGTATTGATCCGTTCCTCCAGGATTTTCTCGAAGGACAGATGGTCCGGAAACCTTTATCGAAGCACAACGTTGGTTTAATATAATCTAGATTTGCCAGTTCTTCCCTTAGCGATCTAATTATCGTCGAGTGTCCCGCGTGCAGAAACTTCCACTCAGAGACAGCCGAGAGTCTCGTAGCCACGTTGGCTGCTATCTGCTTACCAAAAAATTCGATTGGAAGAACTTGGAACATAACTTCTAAAGCTCGTGTAGGTGTTGACCTAAGCGGCCCGCTTATAAGCATGCAGGCCGTTCTTTGCACCTTTTCCCGTATTATAATATATGTTACCTTCTCCAGAGCTGGCCACCACACGCCCACTTCGTACATTAGCACGTTTGGTCTGTTTGTTGGAGTGGCTGAATTTTTGGCATTGTTCAAGTGGTCAACAGAAATTTTTAACAATATTGGTACGATATTGCCAATTGCTCTGTGGGCAAACACAATGCTGCGAAGGCGAATCATTAATTCAGAGAAAATTCGAGATTTAGAAAATTAATCATATTCTTGTGAAATTGTGAACCGAAAGTGCGTTAAAGATCTTGAATATTCAGTGTTGGATTCCGAAAATACGTCACTTGATATAGAAAAACAATCATCAACAGCAGATCATTCACGATGAAGCCCAACCTGAAAATAGAAGAAACACAAAAAACACAAAGAATCATCGAAATCAAATACATTAAAGTTGTGTACTTATCTGATAATCACAGCTAACCAGTGTATATGCACTGCAAACTATTGATACCTAAAGGAAACGTCTATTTACATACATTAAACTATTAAACTTGCATTATATAGCTAAAATTATGACAGCAAGAATTTTGTTTTGTATAAATTTGACAAGTCTAAAAAATAAGAAAAATTATTGTAATAGACTAGTGACACTAACCATGAACAAATTTTGTACTAAATATTATAGTAAAATTATTTAATTAAAATGTTCAAGGTTATAGGTCTCTATAGCGTTAGTAGTAAAATTTAGTAACCAATAAATTTGTTAATAAAGAAAAAGCTCTCTTCTAATCTTGCTGTCGACCCAACAAGACCAAATATTGTAATATTGTAACAAAAATTATATTGTAAATTGAAAGTGGAACTCGGTGTTTTTGATTGAACGAGCTGATAGTAAAGTGAGCCATCAGGAACGAGAAAACATAATAAATTTCCTGCGAGATTTTCTCAACAAAGTGGTACTGTCGCATACATTCAGCGTAGTGTATAAATACGACTGCAATGAATACAATGTGTGATTCATTCTGAGGTTCGGTCCGCGAAAGATTAAAAAGGGAAAATGAACAATGCGTTAAAGCATAAGTGGTGGAAATAGTGGAATAGCGGTGTGATTAAAAATAATTGTAAATGGTAAAGGGTAAATTAATAAATAATTGTGGAAATTATTTGTTTTTCTGTGTTTTTTCGTGAATACTCCGAAAACGGTGTGAAATATGCGAAGATTTGTTGCAACCGTCAAACCAAATGCCTGCACTCACGATTCAGTGATACAAGTCGAATTTAGCAGGACAAATTCTTAAACGTAATTAGAATATCTTCAGTTTCGATTAACTTTCAGTCTGTGAACATTATCGGTGTATATGGGGTAAAAAATACCCCAATGTATTTTGTATACTTAAAAATTAGTTTCTATAACACAAATTATGTATTATTTTTACTTTACTTCTAATTTATCAAAAATACAAAAATTCAATATGTATATAAGATTCTGAGTTCTTTTAATGTTTAACAAAAGATACATGTAATTAATTCATTAAATTTAGATTAACAAAATTAATAAAAAGAAGAGTCATTAACTTCTTCATGGTACTCAATTTCATCATCAACTATTTCTAAATTAATGCAATCATCACACACGGTTTGATGACGCCTTTTTGCTTGCTGGTTTATCGCAGAAGGTCCAAGTTATGTACATTTGGTTTAACGTTAGCATCCCGTGGACATAACCTGAATCTTTGTGTTTTGCGACTTTTGGTTTGTTGATTTTGAGCGATTGGTGCTAACCTCAATTCTACAGCATTGTATCCTGGGAGTGGCAAGTCGCTCCCGTATATTATAGATAAAATTATTGCTTAGTCCAAAATTAAATATCTGAAAAATGGCGTGTGTAATTTGATTTTTTCGACAATTTGCAAATGTATGTTATTCAGGTCGAACACCTGCCACAGAAATTCACCCAAAAAATAAGCACCACAATTAATATGAATTTAGAGTGTGTTTTATTAAACTCATATACTCAGGTTCTGGATCAGATAATTTTGGCAATACCACATAAGTTCAAAATCCACCGATTTGGCGCTGCTAGGAAAATATTCAATTCTCATGGAATATTAACATCTGGAATATAGTTAAAAGGTATTAAAAATTGTCACAACGCTATGTAAAGCAAGTTAACACTTAAAACTAGCGTTGTAGCGCTGAAAAAATCGCATTTTAACATATTCCTTAATAATTATACAAAAATATTGGAATTGGATATGATTCATAAATTCAATATTTTGGCGCTGACCTATTAATGAAATAGTCTTCAAGTATGTGACAAATTTAACACGAGTAAATTAATACTCAAAACTACTAACATGTCGCTGGTGGCAGTTAAAATATGTTTCATTCTGAAACAATGATGTGGCATATCGCTTTTTAGCGCTGATAGGAGATACATACTTACTCAATAAAACTATTCCAGTTTGAATGAAATCTACTTTCGTTTCTATACAAAAATTAATATTTACATAATCAGCTAATTCGATCCACATGCTGTTCAATTGTAACAACGCAGCAAATTTTATCTTTATTCAAATTTGTTTTTCCGACACCTAACAAACTTTACGATAACTGTATACTTTCTGAATGCCAATAACAAGGTCTTATCTGTTTAAATATTTTCAATATTGATGTTTTTTGTGAGGTTCTAGATAAATTTAGATAACTAAAGTATAATGAATAAGTTTCAAGGTCTTTTAAATTTGGTGTATAATAGAAAATATACTTACAGCTTAATTATTTATCCCTTAATTATTTCCTGAAAATGCAATAGTTTTACTGTAAGCGCCGAAAAATGTATGTGTCAAGATAGTTTTAGTTGTTTGGCTGATAGTCAATAATGTCATGATATTAATAATTAGTGCTGCAACCTTATTATCTGGGATGAAAATCGGGCTAAACTCCGCACACACATAAAATTGGGCTAACTTCTAACTTCACAAACATGTTTTTATATTACTTTTAATCAGAACCTCGAAAATTATCAACTGCGAAGTATTTTCGAGGCTGAGATTAAAAATGTGGATACTTTTTGGGCTTATAGTAAAATATGTCATGACAGCAATAATTACTGTTGCCATCGCATTTTTCGGGGGTGGAATTTAGACTATCTTCAAATACATTGCACAAAACTAGGGAGATGTCAAAAAAGTGAGGCAACAAAACGACATAAGCACCAGTCGCCCCCGATAGCATATTAAGTAGAGCGCTTATGCTCTGTAATTCGAGGGTTCCGGGTTCGATTCCAACAAAAACTTACGACTGCACGTTTTTAATGTGTTATATGTCACATTGTGTATTGTCTTATATATCTCTAGCCATATTCGTCGGCTTTTCTCCATAAAATATTTTTCAAAAATATAAAAACTGACACGATTTGTACCGATTCATATAACTTTTCATAATTTTTGATTAAGCATCAAAAATTCGCAGCAAACACAAAAATATAACCATAGAAAAATTACACTCACTAATACATATAAAATTGTAAACTATATACTCCTTACATGTATACGTAAACGTCGCGTTATGTTTCGGATTTTGAACAAATTTGATAGCCAGATGACAAAATATTTTTTTATAATAGATTGAATAGTCGTATAGGTGCCCAAATAAATACAAAACTATAGATAATGAGCGTCTTTATTGGTACAGATGCAAACATTTCCCGTTTCAGCAGGTTGAATGTAAATAAATATTTTAGTATATAAACTCGAAAAAAATCATAAAATTTATTCAGTTTTTATCAAGCTTTAAGTTCGTAAGTACAAAATAAACTCAGCTTAAGATGCAATACACAGTTTTATTCCTTGTCCTCCTCGGAGTTACTGCTGTAAGTATATCTAATATAAAACACAGTTATTATATTAGGTTGATTGTTGTGCATATTATAGGTCTACAGTGCGCCACAATTTGTTCCAATTCTAACGCTACCACCAGCTAATGCATCAGTTAGTCAACCAGGAATTGAACTTACCGTTGATACAGTTTCAATTAACGGAGCTCCGCCAGTACTTACTGATACCATAATAGATGCTGCACAAAACTTACTGCCGAAACCGACATCGTTCCCGGTAACTCACAACCTGGTGCCGTCTCCCGTCGTTGTAGAAGGGTTATTGGGATCAGTCGCTAGCTTATTTGCAGCACTTGGGGGTTTGTTTGGTTAACTAGAATCTGAAACATAACCCTAGGTTTTTTGTTATTCGTTTTAAAATGCTTATTTACTGTCATTTAAAAATATAACCAAATTGCACTACAAATACTCTTTCATTTATGTTACATGACAAAAACTATTAATGAAATGTTTAATTAATTTTTTTTGTTTATCTCAAATGCCAGTATAAAGTGTATTGCAAAGGAGCAAACACAACCGATAAGATGTGTAATAGAAAATGCCACATTTAGGGCAACCAAAAATATGCTCTTAAAAGTAGGTTTCATGGGTATAACTTCTATCCGGCGAAAATTATTTAATAACAAGGCGAAATATGGTTACAAGATTGTATAATGTATAAGGAAATTGGCTTGCTGTTTGCTATTTTTTTCATTTCTAAAATTTATTTATTTATTTATATTGTCTACAATAATTTTAACCGCATGCCGAATTTTGAGCTTACTAGCTCATTTACAATGAGGTATGCAGTTTCTGCCCAAATCCAAAGTTTGCCTTGCTATTTTTTCATTTTCGTTCTTTTTCAATTCTAGACTTGTAGTCTTATATGTTCAACTTCATCCTAAGTAGTCTGGTTCCGCATATGAATCGAGAGATATGTCCGGTATTTAGTTTAAAGTAGTACAGCACGATCATGACCCATGATCATGATATATATATATATATATATATATATATATATATATATATATATATATATATATATATATATATATATATATATATATATATATATATATATATATATATATATATATATATATATATATCATTTACTTTAACAATATCATTATAAATATTGAAATACAATATATTGATAATAGATATTAAAAACAACCAGAAAAAAGAATTTCGCTCGACAAAAGCGCCAAAGCCAATAATTAATGTTGCTGTTGTTCAAGTTTAAAAAACTTCATATTGCATAGTGATCAGGCGAGGCGTTATATGAAATTGTGCTTGATGTGTAACAATTTTGGTCAAACGGAAGGCCATATTATCAGATGCGACTGTGATAACAATTTTATTTCTTTAATTATTGTATGATGTAGTGTAAGTAAATGTTTGCTCATCCAATGCTAATTATTACTATTTAGTGGGGACTAATAATGGACAATAAATGAAAATACGAGGACGTAGGGGGGAAGGTCAAAAAACATTTCGTGACATCTAGACAACCGGTTTCTAATCGTGCAAACGAAATTATTATTGCCTTTCTAAGTATTAGTGCATAGTCATGATCTTTAAATTACAATTTAGATCATAGCACATATTGTCCCATAACATCACTCAGGAGAGTTTACAATCAGTTAGTAAAAAATATTTCAAAAACGAATTTTAGCTCAAAAATGAGGTGTTATTTTAATAAAACAGAAAGCACCTAAAGGACGATTAATTTGTAAATATTGAACTTAATATTTACAAATTAATCGTCCTTTAGGTTGCCGCAAATTGAAAACTCCTCATTCCCACCAAGTTACTATTTTGTGTAAAACATGTAAAACACGACAAGTAAGCTAACAATTAAATATTTAAATTTATTTACTGCACCAATTACAAAACACGGTGATGAACGTGGGCTTTTTTGGGCTCTCAAACTGCATATGGTATTTTATAGGAATTGGGTTAGGTATTGCTCACCCAAAGTTCATAATTCGAAATTTGTCAAGATGGTAAAAAAAAAACATTTGCTATGTTTAAAGTGACCCGATTTACTAAATCGTGCAGTACCTCCGAATTGAATAGATAACTGAGGGCCACGTCGTCTACAAATGTATAAATGTCCTACGAGATTAATATTAAGAATACAATTTATATAAATTAGGACCAACAGAAGCCTGTGAACCGAACAGTGCAACCCCATCAAATGCCTTTGAGAAAAATGTATGAAATTTTTACTATTCTTTTCTCTTAATAAACACAATTTCACTTAACACTTGTTTTTCTATTTCGCAAAAAAATATTTTTGAAAATTTAATTAGTTAATTAGTTAATTTATTTAATTATTTATGCAAAAATATTTTTTTGTGAAATAGAAAAACAAATGTGTTCAGTCATAGATGGGACGTAAGCCACGTCTATGGAATTCAAAACTAGAAGATTTTGTGCAAAATTAAAAAGAAACAAGAATAAAATATCTACATGAGAGTGACTGAGACACATTGTTTTTATATATATTAGAACATGTAAGGGAATTTTTCGACTGCGATGCAAACATAACCTAAAAATTATTAAAATACAGCGAAAAATCGTAATTTTTAATAATTAACGATGCATTTTACACCCATTAAATATTAAAATATATAGATCGGCGTGAACGTTTCACAGTTTTAGAGATCTCTACTTGTGATTTCTCTTGCTCATGCAGAAGCTTTATCTGCACACGTTGTTCTAAACTTAACTGTTTTTTTCGGCATAACAAAAGGGTTTATTTTATGTTATACTTATCGTGTACGCCCGAAATTTATAGAGTGCTCAATACTTTTGGCCAAGGCTTTGTTTTGCCGAAGAATCTTGTCTCTGGTTTTGTTTCTACCTTATACACCACCAACTCGTCAGATTTAGTTCTTGTGCTTGGTGATTTTAATCTTCCAAATACAAACTAAGAATTAGGACCGAATTTTTAATTTAATTCCGAATTGTATTTTACCATGCAATATAGCAACTGATGCGAAATCTTTAATTGTGGACACCACGCTTGTTTATAGTTTGAACCAAATAAACACAATTGCCGATAATGGTGATAGATTATAGGATCTTGTCTTCCTAGCAACGACATTCACGCTTTCAAAATTTCAAAATCCGTGTTACCTTTATTTGTCATAAACGATATCAATCACAAATCTTTGAATATTGTATTTGACTGAACTAAAATAGCAAGTTCGGAACACCTACAACTAATCAAATACAACTTCAAAAAAACAAACCGTGTGCGGGTGGACTACAAAATTACCTAGTCAACTGGGAAAAAAACTCTCAATTCCAATGATATAAACGAAAATGTAGACAAATTTAATGATATTATGCTGCAAGGCTGAAAGTGCCCACCCTCAGTGGTTCGATGATAGACTAGTTAACTTAAAAAATCGAAAGTCGTATGCCAAAGTGTTGAAAAGCGGGTTAAAAGCGGACAAAACTATGTTTCTCCCACACAGTAACGAATTTGAAATTGATTTCAAATCAAAATACAGGCCGTATCTTGATCAAATTCAAGGAAAAATCAAAGTAAATCCAAAACAATTTTGGAAATATTTTAAAAATAAACGCAAAATTGAACGATACCCTGCTAGAATGACCTATGTAACAAACATGTCGCAACGTTTTTCAATCAGTCCATAAAGCTAGAAACAGAACAAGAGCGACGACGACGAGCGTCGACGAATAAATAAAAAATATCGCCGAAATATCGCTGTAGCTAACAAAACTAAAGCGTCAGCTTATGCGATAAAAAAACATCCACAAACGGCATATTCTTCTGTGTTTTGACAAATGACGTTGTGGCGTTAGCCTACTAAATTGAAAAAACTGATTAATAATATGACGGTTAAATGATACCAACTGAGATATATATAAAAAACAGTTGGCAACATTGTTTCGTCGGCGATAAAAATAGAAATAGACTCTAAATTTATTTCAACGAAAAAATCGTCGTCGCCTGCGTCGATGGTTGTGTTTGCATTATATGTTTTCCGTGTTTTGTAATATGACAGGCGATTTCGCTCGCCGCCTTCGCTCTTGTTCTGTTTTGAGCTTAAACCAAGCAATACTATAGTATATGGTACGAACAACGCAGCAATAACAACGTATCAACTCCTCTTGTTATTTTTGAGGGTAAAATTTTATCGGCTTTAAAGGGATTTGCAGGAAAAATGTGTTTCAGGAAAAATGGAAAATTTCAAAAATTACACCAATTTTTAATTCGGATATACCCGAAATGACCTTACATGCTACATAGGAATATCCACTACGTCATCAAAAAGCCCTTCAGAGTTTATTCGCCTTTGGGTTTCCACTCGATTACATAAATTGCTTCTAGTCTTATTTATCAAACTGGCGACAATTTGTTATAAAGGGAAATGAGAAATCGAACGTTATTAAAGTGACGCCTCGGGTTCCCCACACATCGGGCCTTGGATATTTATTGTCTTCATAGATCGAATAACTGAGGTAATCAAAAACTTAAACGTGCTCATATTTACTGCTGGCATGAAAAATGTTCTTACTGTAAATGGAATGCATGATACGAAGAAATTTCAAGAAGACATCGATAGATTAAGTGAGTGCGGTGTGATCGAAACTCGCTCTATTTAAATATTAAGAAATGCAAAATCATGTCTTACCATCGTAAAAGAAATCCGTCAATTACTTCATACAAAATCAACAAAGCAAAGAATCAATGAGATTATAGATCTAGGTGTGACATTTGTCGAAAATACCAGTTTAAATAAGCACATTCAAAATTGTATTGCGCGAAAGCGAATCCCATGTTTGGATTTGTGTAAAAGATGGGCAGGTGAATTTAAAGATATTCAAACCATATGTTCACTCTATTTCGCTTACGTTCGATCTAAACTGGAATACGTTGCATCGGTTTGGAATCCACACTATGCTGTGCACATTTAAAAAATTGAAAGCATTCAAGAGAAGTTATTGATTTTCTTGATAAAGAAAAGCGACTGGGATTACGACCACAATTTACTAGTCCATGAAAATGGACTCATCAAGATGGACGGATAATAAAATGTGCAAGCTTGAAAATAGACGACTTCTCTTAGGCGCGGTTTTTATTGGTAACGTTTTGCTAGCAGCTTACATTTTGGAAAAATATCAATTCAAATACCTTGCGGAACATTTCTGAACCATGAGTTTTTAGCACTAGAACACCATTCAACAAACTATGGAGAAAATAACACAATTAACAGGTTGTCTAAATCATTTAACATTGTCGACGACCTATTTGCCTTAATTTATTAAAGGACAACTTCAAAAAAATATCCTGAAGAATTATTTTTAAAATTTTTAAATGTTAAATCAAAATTTGATTTATATTTTTATTTTGTTTTGAAATTTTTTGTTGAAAATCGTTACATACTTAGACTGACACGAACATTCTTTCCGTCTGATACAGTAATGGGGCTACAATATTTAAATTTCAGATAGCGTACACTAGTTTCAGGTAATCCCTGCACTCAAAAAAATAATTCAGTTTTTTTAACAAAATTTGCTTTGTAAAACTAAAAATTGTAAATTTAACAACATTTTTGTTAAAATAACATCATATTTGTATGGTTTTTGTTATAAATTTTACGAAACGCTCGTAAATATATCGAATTGCGTTTTGTAATCTCGACTTCCATACAAAATCGCTTTTACAATGGCAAATAGTAAAATTTACAACGAAAATTGTAACATAGTTTTACAAACTGTTTTGTAAAAATAACATATAACATTTTGTAAAATTAACATATTCTCATTTCACATAACTTTCGTTAAATAAACGAATATCCTGTAAGGTTTTCATTGTAGAACTAACAAGTTTCCTTGTAAAAATAACGAAAGGTCAAAGTTGTTCGATTTGCAAACCATTATTACTTCAAAATACGGGTTAATATTTTATTATCCTTAATGATCTAAAGATCTGGAATTATCTGGCACTGGATATAGTGCTGATGCGTTTTATATGTATTTTTTATAGGTTGCCGATAATTTTGCAAGTCTTAAGCAATATTTGTATTAAGGATGCTACCAGTGGGCCTAAAGATGTTAGAAATATGTATAAATTTACGTCTTTTATATGAATGTAAAACAATCGACTGTAAATATGGCTTCTTTGCTTTCTTTTTAATAAACATGGATGTTTTTAATAGGAATACCACATAAAAATCTAAATCTTTAGTGACCAGGTCTACAATTTTTTACTGTATTGCGCCAATCTTCATTTTTCAATGTTTGTCTAGATTCTAATAAATGAATTTCATCATAATAAGAAAAGTTCGAGCTTACTTTATCGACTACAATGACATAAACTCATGAAAAATTCAATGAGTATGGGATCTTAAATAAATGAAAATTTATCTTGAAAAATTTGTGTCTATTCCTGTAGTTTAATTTTGTCTTATTCTGTAAATATTACATACAAACATTGTCCAGAACTTGTATTATACAAGATTTTGTTGGCTTCTATTTTAACAAATTTCATTCTAAAATAACTAGAAATGACTTGCGTATTTTACAAAAATATAATTGTTAACACGTAATATAACTGTAAGCTAACTTGGTTATTTTGATAAACGAACAATCATGTTTCGTTACACAACATGTAATTTTGTAATGTTTACAAAATTCTGGTAAAAAAACATATAATCCGTAAAATGTACGAAATAGATTCGTAAAAGATTTCCGTATTCATTCGATTCACTATCCACTCTAACCGGTAGCACGTCTCATACTGAATAAATATATATATTTATTCAGTATGAGACGTGCTACCGGTTAGAGTGGTTTTTAAATATAATAACTATATGTGTAAAGTGGAAAAATAGTGGAAAAAAGTGGAAACTTGTTATTCAAAGGAAATTATCAGGAAAATACCATTTAAGACTAGTTTCGTTAACAGTAAAAAAATTGTTGTATCAATATTTTATTAGATGCTGGAGTTTACATGGAACATTGCCAATATTTAAAATACAAACATCTATCGGACGTATTTATGCCATCGGAATTGGGGGGAAAAATAATGTTCGAGCATCATCTTACGATGTGACAACCAACATTCACTGTTGAGCCGGTTTTCCAAAGTTTTTTACCACCTTCATATTCAATGCCAGCGGTGCCCTCCTCGCCAACTACGTCGTCTACGCCAGTATCGTCGCCTACATTGGATAGATTTTTATGACAACTTCGTTATCAACGCCGCCACGTTCGTGTACTACGTCATCTCACATGGTAAGTGTTATATTTACAAACACGTATAGTGTGTAGTTTCTTTCAAGCAAAGTAATATCATTTATTTTTACTTTTACAGTCAGTGCCAACTATCCTGAGACGCGATATTTGCGGTAGTCAGTTAATGGATTATTACTTGTCAAATAATTTATTAGGAAGAACCCACAGAATGATGTTATATAGTATTATAGTAAACTTTTATCTGAAAAATGTAAACCGTCAACAAGAGAGATAAAATCTATAGCCGAAGAAATAGTTTTATGTTTCCCAACCGAATGTTTAGTGAGTACATTTTAATAAACTAAAAGAACACGAATTTTTATTTTTTTTTAAAATAGTTTCTTTGAAAGATCTTTGAAAATTATTATAACCCAAAACGTACAAATTATTTTATGAATACTAGAAATGTAAATATTGGCAAATCTGCAAATAAGCTACTTAAATTCGTCAATTATGAATTTAAATTCGTCAATTATGAAATATTTGAATAAAAAAAATATGAATATGAAAACTATAAACTTAAGAAATATATTTTTGTTATTGATCATTTTATACTAAATAATTTTATGTTTGATAATAAAAAGTTGAAAAGTAGAAGATATCTTTTATTTTACAATATTGAAACACTTAATTTCTATATATCCAATCAATACCAACCCGTTAATAAATCTAGTAATTTTGTTAATTATACAGAAAATAAGCTTTGTAAACGTAATAATACAATTTGTTAACTTAACGTGGTATTTGTAACTATGTTCTAAAGTAGGCTTCGTTATTTCTCCAAAAATTTGTAAAAAACGCAGCTAGGAAAAATTTATTTCGTAGAGTTATCAATTTTCTTTGATCATGTACACTAACATGATAACAAAAAATTTGTAAATAATACAACAACTTATGTGAATTTTACAAACAAGTTTCAGAACTTTTACAACATTAAACGTATAAACGAATTCAATTTGTAAAATCTACGATAAATTGCATTAATAATTCAAGAAATATTTGTACGTATAACAAATATTTTAGTTATTCTCTCTAACATGTTTCGTAAATTTTACATTTTGGATTGTTAATTACACCGATAAATCATTACAAATTTTACAACAAGATTTGTAAATAATAACAATAACTAACTGTAGATTTAACATATTTTGTTTTGTAAATTTAACAGTCGACCTTAATAAAATTACGATAAATTTTGTAAAACTTTTACAAAACATGAGAGAAAAATTTACGAATCATCCGGAAATACCGGGAATTCAAAATGGTTGTAAAGTTTACGAATAAATAAACAGTTTATTTACGAATTGAAGCGTTGGCTGAAAACGAACAACATTTTTTGTAAAATTAACCAGTATTTTTGTTAAAAACACCCGATTTTTTTTTTGAGTGTGTGACAACCGCCACAAAATAAAATTTCATAGTAATTTTTTTGTTGAATATCTTTACATACTGAGACTGGCACGAACCTTCTTTCCGTACACTTTCCGTACACCGGGGCTACATTATTTGAATTCCAGATGGCCAAAACTAACTCTCGATAGTTACAGTCGAAGATACAAGCATTCACTGTGAAAACCGTTTCGTATCAAAATGTTTTGATATTTTTTCCAGAATCTTACGTAATATCATTATACTCTTATTTTTATTACAGATTAATTTTGCTTTTCATTAATTCATTAAATTTGTTTGCTATTTTGAGTGTTGGCTTTTAAAATCAAATCTTATTGTAGTACGTTGATGTAAAATTATTTCGCGATAAGAATTAAAGATAATGCAGTTTTTCTAAATTTTTCGGAGAAAATATTTCTGATTTAGCATAGACACAATTTTTTTTTTTTTTGGCTACTTTTCGGGCCAGTTTCACATCGGTGTGGCCCTGTAGGTTGTGTTACAGATCAGCTTGGATAAGCAAGATTTAGAGTAAGTTTCGCCAGCCGAAACCATACCAGCCCGAACCAAACCATAACTATGTCACAAGTAGTACGATGTATTGTGCATTGATTGTCTCATTTTAGTTCAGTTTTAGTGTGAAAAACTAGTAGAAACTACAAAAAATTAAACAACATTACAAATACATAGGAATAAATATTTTAAATTATAAAATATTATTTATACAATTTTCGTAAATATATTGATAAATTCATATTTACACATTTAAAAATAAGTTCTTCTTTACAAAGAAGAATTGTTTTAATGCCTTAATCATACATTTTAAAAATTTCTTATGCCGATCCCATAAATTTCTAAGCGAAATAGTTCTAGAATAAATGAATTGTATATTGAGTTAGGACAAATAACCATTCAACAACTACCATCCACATAACACGGGGATTATTAAGATTAATATATTTTATTTTATTATTCTCGATGGGTCGATTTCAGAATAGACTACGTCAAACGGGTAGTGGTTTTAAACTTCTGAATCATTAAATAATACAACAACAAAATGTCATTACGATATAATGGGGAATACTGGTAGAAATAATTTATTGAATCATTCTACCACCCGCATATTATGAATTATTATGATATTCTGTAAATTTGGAAATTTCCGGCTCCGATCTCAGAATTGTCTTTTGAAATCATTACAAAAATAAAATGAAAAAGCTCTTATGAAATCTACTACTTCCGGTACATGGATGTCCACCAAATTACGAAACAATATACGAACTAATGGGAGGGATGAAATATTATGCTTATGCTTTTTGCACAAATTGAGAGATACCAAAGATTTTTGGCCGAGATCGGTCCACTAGAAATGACAGCTCCCATAGGAGCATTTACGTTTTCTGCAAATATTTTGAAAAGACTGTAATGTTTACGAAGAACCATGTAAGCAAATAGATTGTAAAATAAGTTTAGATAAAAAAAAATTATTTAATTCAAATTCGGCACCTCCAAGTCCAGGTGGATTAACTATATTCGGAATGAAACTTCATACTTAAGGTTTTTTTTTTTTGCAAATTAAGAGGCCTTTAGAAAATTTGACAGAAATGTGTGTATGGATGTTATTAATTAAAAGATTCAAATAAATTTAAAGATTTAATTTTTTAACAAGGTTTGGCCAAACAAGGTTGGTTTTCTGAAATTTAAGGAGGAATATTGATTTTTGGTTATACAAGATAGTTATTACTAAAAGTCCGGTAAGTTTAATTTTTCACATTAGAAATTAAGCGTGGTATATATTCGAGATCTATGAATACAATCGTGGTAAAAGAAAGTCAGATCTTGCTTTCACAAAATATATTTTTTTATACTTCTTAGAAGTTAATTTGATCATTGTTTTTACAAATTTGAACTTTTTAAGCCCAATCTTCTAGAACCAGTTTTGATACGGAAGATAGCTCTCATATCGTTCATATATTTTGTTCAGCTGTTGTTCTTCAAAAGCACTAGACTTAAAGGTAAGATAAATCTCTAGTCGAATTCACTATCTAAGAACAAAATGTTTCTTTAGCGTTTAGCTGAATTTGAATGAGTTTGAGTAGTACCTCTGTTTAGGTAAGAGTCAGAAAACTAGTATTTTCGACATGTACTTATTATCTTTTTCAAATCGATGGTCGACGTTATGATCACACGTATACAATATTTGCTCTTAAAAATAAAATTTAATATATACACATGGTTAAATAATTTATCTATTTTATCTAATTTGTGATTTATCTATTTTGTGATTTAATTTTAATAAATTTGTTATTTAGTTTTCAATTAAATTGACTATTGTTCTAATAACTATTGAGACGGCTAAAAATCATAAAATCTATCAATATCTGTGATACAAGGAAAATATAACTGTGATTTTATTAAATATTTTTTTTTTTTTTTTTAAATTAAATAATAATGTCTGTGTGCTGTGAATGTAGTGCCAAAGTGGCTGAAAACTTTTTTACTTGTGCTGGCGAATGTAATAAACTTATTCATTTTGGATGTGCGGGGATTAAAAAACCTGTGTTTGATGCCATTTCGATAATTCCTAACTTTTCATGGCGATGCGGTGTATGTATCGATGTTTATAAAAATCTCAAGGAAACGAGTGATCACATGCGTAATTCTATCAATGCTATATCAGCGTCCTTGTCATTGCTAAATAAAACATCAGCCGCTATTAATAATAACGTATAGTAGTATTCAAATCTCGCTGGAATTCTGACAGTTCTCGCGCAGAAATAATATGGCGGATACACAGTGATGTATTAAGTATAATATTCATGTTTATTGTTTACATTTTTACATTTATTTGTATTTAAATGGAATAGGAATTTTAGGATACAATTAAAACACAAAGTTTAGATTTTATAAATTAAAATGATATTTAATTCGATAAGTTAAGAATTAATTCCAAATTCCATTAAATTGAAAACTGAATTTGCTTTTCTATGTTGTTGTGGTTTTGTGCGATACGAATAACATTTGGATATTTATTTTCCCTAGTCCGTAGCAAAACTAAATGTTGCCATTGTTTCCAAAAGGCGTGCAATATTTTTTTAGACCTATTAATTTTCACTTGATATATGGTTCTAATAACATAAATACATAATAATTTTGAATGCTTTGTGTATTAAAACTGAAATATAATTATTTTTCATTGTTATTTATTATTTTATTTAGGTTTACTATCTAAGATAAATGCGACCCATCAACATTTTTATAAAAAAAATTCTACACCACTGAAAGCTGCGCAGAACAGTTAAAAAATTTTTTTTTTAAGATCTGAATATTACTATAGTAAGTTTGTTAAAACCAACACCATCTCAACAGTCGTCGTCTGTAAAATTAAAAAAAAAACAACACAAACTGATATGGAATCTGCTACACCAATACTTACAAGATCAAAGAGTAATGTGAATAATGGCATAACAACGGCTTCAACTGCTAAATCGTTAGACCATAATATGGACTCGCCTAAAAATATTTTTATTGTTAGTGGTGACTTGAACTCTACTTTGCGTACCGTTGAACCGCTACGATGGATTTTTATTTCTCGATTATGCAAGGACGTTACTGATGATGATTTCATGATGTATATCAAAAACAAATTTGAAGTCGAGAAATCTGTATTATATTGCTTTCGACGTAATGATGATCGCGATTTTGTATCTTTCAAAATTGGTATTCCTGTAAGCAAATTTAACCAAATGCTGGATTCAATGAATAGTAATTTTTTAGTTCCACGCTCAGCTCTAACGACGTTGTAACAATATCTACTGCACCTCAACCGATTTTATACCTTTTTTAAATCCGATGCCGCTGTCTGCACCTATTGCTCAACTGACACTACCACTCTCTGACGAAACCAACACATTGTCTATTTATTATCACAACGCTAGCGGAATTCGATCAAAATCGCGTGAAATGTATACCTATCGGTGTTGGAAAATGAATATGATGTCATTTGCATTACGGAAACATGGCTGACAAGCTCGCACAATTCTGCAGAGTACTTCCCTCCAGACTACTATGTCTTCAGATGCGATCGTTATACGGATCTTGAATCGACAGCGAGAGGTGGCGGAGTTCTGCTAGCAGTTTCGGAAAGATATACGTGCAGATATTATTGACCTTGGCAGTAACAAGTTGGGGATTTTGGCTGTTAAACTTGCTTTCAGTGGAAAGCTGGTGTTGCTAGTTGCTGTTTACATACCATACGGATCCTCTGTTAATATATATGGTGAGCTGTCTTTATTTTTCTCAAACCAGCAAGCACTTGCAGCTCCTGATTTCGATCCTGTGATGATTTTGGGTGATCTTAACTTACCGAAAATAAAATGGCTTACTGTTGATGATGAACTTATGTCATTCAATGGTGATCTAACTTCAGATCTGGTGATGGACTCAATCTGTTCACTCGGGCTAAGACAGATTAATAACATCGAGAACCAGTGCAGCAATATCATCGATCTGGTGTTCATTCCATAGTAGAAGTACACGGCACAATCATTGCTTGTAATGATCTCGACAGTTCTTCAAGTATTTTTCACATACCATTACATATCCAATTAATATTTGAAAATTGTGTTAATGTTAACGTAAATTTTAATTCTAGTGAGTCTTTCAACTTTAAAAAGGGAAGTTATAATGCTTTAAATGAGTGTCTGGACAAATTAATTGGGATCAATATATAACGGGTAGTTTAGACGCTTATATTGATCAATTTTATAAAATAATGGACTTGGCAATTGAACAATTTATTCCCCGTTCACCTATAGTTTCGTCGATGCGCGAGCCATAGTTTAATAGTCGCCTATCAGGATTAAAAAATCGGAAATCTAAAGCTCATAAAAAAAATAAATTAAACCCATCCATCGTAAATTATCAAATATTTAGCGCTCTTAGGTCTCAATTTAAAATTTTAAATCGTTTCTCGAATACCCTCGCAAATGTCTTTCAATTCTTTGACTGCTAGTGATCCACAAAGTATCACTGACATGTTTGCAGCATTTTTTGAAAATGTGTATGTCCCGCGTCTTCGAGAGGGGATGACGAACTTGTGTTTAGTAATAATCCAAACATTCTATTTCAGTTTACTACCGATGACGTTCTGCACGCTCTGTTGAATGTAAACGTGAATATGAGTTATGGCCCGAACAAAATTCACCCGCTTGTGTTGAAAAACTGTTCTTCGGTCTTGGCTCAGCAGCTGACGAACATCTTCAATTTGAGTTTGAAGTGTGACGTTTTTCCTTCAATTTGGAAATTCAGTTGCATTAAACCAATTTTCAAGAGTGAACGGAGAACGGATATCGAAAACTACCGCGGTATTTCTATCTTATCGGCTATCCCTAAATTATTTGAATCGATGGTCAAGGACCGTATCTTTTTCGAGCGAGTTCATTCTTTTCTAGATTTACGGGTTTTGTTTCTCACGAGATTTATCGTTTAAGGACCATATTGACAGATGTATTAATAAGGCTAATTCAATGTTAGGGGTTTTAATCCGTTTTTACAAAGATTTTCATGATCCGTATACTCTAAAAGTCCTATTTGCTTCATTTGTTCGATTGCACTTGAATTATGCGTCAATTGTCTGGAATCCGTACTATAACAATTCCTCTAACCGTATAGAATCAATCCAGAAGCGATTTATGTTGTTTGCCTTAAGGCGACTTCCTCGAGATGTAATAATTATTACTATTTCTATTCGGGTAAAATTATTACTATTACAAATTTTAAATATTAATTATAAATTATTACTATTTCTATTCGGGTACTAAACAATAAAATTCACAAACAAAATGGTAAAATGTTCATTACAGATATACTTCCATGTTACTAATAGTAAATAGCCAATCCTTTAATAATTTGCAAAAATCATTAACATTATTTGTTAAAAAAAAGGTTGACGGTAATTGACTATATAGTTTAGGAGCGGTATAGTTGAAGAATTTTTTAAAATGTTTCTTATTAGGACGAGGAATATTTATTCGGCCGCCACAGTTAAGCTTGTAGCACCATATCCATTAAATGGCCGCCACAGTTAAGCTTGTAGCACCATATCCTTTTCATGAAATTTTCCATGACGAATTCGCACATTTGCGGCTGTATGCCCTCGATAAATTCACGAGTTCCATCTTTAAGGTCTTGAATCGAATGTGGAACATTGAAATAAACCTTACTTTTCACGTGACTCCAAAGAAAACAGTCTAAAGGTGTTAAATCACAAGATGTCGCTGGCCAATTGTGATCACCTCTTCGAGAAATAAATGAATTGCGAAATAAATTGCGATTGTTTTGTTGATGGTGTGGCACGTAGAGCCGTCTTGCTGAAAATTAACGTCGTCCACATCAATATCTTCAAATTCCGGCCATAAAAAAATCATTAATCATAGCTCGGCAGCGCAATCCATTCACTGTAACAGTTGCACCAGCCTCATTTTCGAATAAGTAGGGTCCAATCACACCGCCAGCCCAAAAACCGCACAAAACAGTGACACGTTGAGGATGGTGAAGCTTTCCAACAATCACTCTAGGATTTTCTGAGCCCCAAATGCAACAATTCTGCTTATTAACGAAGCCTCCGAGATTAAAATGAGCCTAATCACTAAAGATGATTTTTCGATGGAAATCTGAATCATTTTGATGCATATGAAGGACCCAATCAGCAAAGATACGACGTTTATTATGATCGACCGGCTTGAGTTCATGTGAATTTTAAATGCTTTAAGACCTCCTAAGTCTTTATGCAAAATACGGTGTATGGCGTTTGTGTAATGTCTAATTCCAAAAATCGACAAGGAATCGACAAACCTAGGTTTTCGTCAACACTACGGGCTACAGCAACAATATTATCAGTTGTTCTTGAGCGAGGTACACGGTTTCGATTCTTAACATCACTAACTTGTCCCGACAGCTCATATTTTTCTACCGCAGTTTCACTATTGCCGGCCGAGAAAGTGCTTCACGGCGACCCAAAAGTGATTTAGTTTTGCGAACTGCGACTTCAAAATTTTAACCATTTTTGTAATAGAATTTTTTAATAATGGCGTAGATTTTACTTGTGAAATTTTAAAAGATGACAGCTTTAAAATTGATAGCTACCCAAATAGGCTATTCAAAATGAAACCTCTTATTGGAAAACCCTGTATGTTGAAAAATTTGAACATTATTAGTGATGTAATTTTCAACGTTTAGGTTTAGGCTCTCTACGTTGAAGTGTATAGGCCCTTCGCCAATTTAGACGTTTTCGTGGTTATCGGAGATGGATTTCCCCAAATGAGACCCGTGGACTTAAGGATTCATTTTCCAGTCAAAAGATATTTGTTTGTTGTTTTTGGATATTTTGTTACAAAATTTTCAACTTACACTAAATGAATGTTACGGAAGCTTCAATATTGAATAGGTATATCACATGTCGTTAAATAAATCACGAGGACAAACAATGAATGTACGCGGCTTGAACTTGGAAAATCCATGTTTTTCCAGAGACGCGGTCTTATCCCTAGATTCTGGATCAAAGTAATTTGCCAAAGGCATTATTTAAATCCAAACTCGAGGTGTACTACGTTTGATCTAACCTACTTAGCAACCTTTCAATTATTGGAAGCAGATTCGCATCTTTTTTGGTTACGTTATTTAATTTTCTGGCATCTCATTGTTTGATTGGAGCGGCATCCCCGTCGTAAATGAAATGGCATAATAGCGTAGTTCTGCTAAGGCCATTTGTCTCGTAATTAGGAATGGTCTTAATAATGTCTTATAGTTTAGCTCGTTGAGCGTCAGTTAAATTATAGTATTTTGATTTAGAGGTTTCAGAAGACCGTCTTGAAGAGGTCGATATTGCCGAAATGACTGATTTAATTCCGAAAGCCTGCCAAAAGTCACAGCCAAGATATAATTCTTGATGTAAAGTTGGAACCAAAAATAAATTCATCAGAATGGTTTTATCTGGAAATTTAACGCTGGCCTTGACATAACCTAGTACACGTTTGGAGGATCCATTGGCGGTCTGAAACACAGCCGGCAGGGGATACAACGGTTAATTATTTTGAACGATAAAATCTTCCCTATATGCTTACCTAAAGCGTTAATGGTTGCTTCGCTGTCGAGGAGATCATGTAAAGGAACCTCTTCTATTTCGATTAATGTGTAAGGGCTAACAACACTGAGAGAGTTTAGGGAAGATGTGATTACTGACTCCGAAATCTGAGCGAAAATTTATTTCCGGTTTCGAAAGTACATGATTGAACGCAACTTATGTGCACTTATACTTTTAGGAGAAATAATACAAGAGTTTGTTATACGAGTAAGTGGCAAACATTTAAGATTTGCGTGGGTGTGATGGGAGATGGGGCGATGGGTTCTGTTCCACTAAATTTGAATTGGGTCAACTTGCAAACTGATTTGGATTTCGGAGATGGGACGACCCATTGGTTCTCATCTTCGTCAATTTGTTGCCTACTCTTCAGACGGATGTCAAAAATTATATCAGTTTGTGTCATTTGTAGCCGCCCTCCAATAACAAGTCTTCCAACCACAATTCGGCATTTCCAGAGAACTAACCTTGATTTTCTGGGCCCGTATCCTCGAACTCGTAATGGAAACACCTCCATTTTAATAATACTTTACCATTTTTCGAAATTTGTGCTAACGAAAGCGGTAAGGCAACCAACTTTCGGGCGAATTAGTTAAATTCTTAGAAGACCATGTTTTTCTAATGTTCGGAGTGCCAGAAACTATTTTAACGGATAATGGCGTTCAATTCACTTCCAAGCAACTAGGGAATTTATGTCTAAAATATGGTCCCGTGCACTTTTTTTTACTGCCAAATATTCTCCTTAGGGAAACTCATCGGAACGGGATATCGGAACGGTCCAATTCACTTCCAAGCAACTAGGGAATTTATGTCAAAAATATATGGTCTCGTGCACTTTTTTTACTGCCAAATATTCTCCTTAGGAAAACTCATCGGAACGGGATAATCGCACCTTTATTGGCTGCATTGCGTTCTTATTTAAAAGAAGACCATCGGGTCTGGGATGAAAACTTAAGTGCCGTTACTCATGTGCTGCGAAATACCGTTCTTGTCAGTATCAAATTTTCCCCACATTATATTGTTTTTGGCCAACATGCCATCTTACGCGGATCCGTTTACAAAATGTTAAAAGAAGTCATTCAGTTTGGGGGTAATTGGCTACAGTTTGAAGATCGGCTTGATAAATTGAATCACCTTTACTTATTGGTTCAAAGCCGATTAAGAGAAGCCGCAGAACGAAATAAGGAGCGGTATAATTTGCGCAGCTGAATCCCTAAATTTAAAGTGGGACAATCAATTTATGTTCGACATTTTACCCAAAGCAAAGCCATAGATAAGTATGCAGCGAAGCTAGCCCCTAAATTTACTAAAGTTACTATAAATATAAGCTGTAAGGAAATGTAATATGTGAGGTTGCTGATGGTCTAGGTAAGTCTATGGGCTTATATCATTTTAAAGATTTAAAATCCTAAATCGACCAGCGTCGTTCCCAATGATATGGTAAGCCAGGTTGTGAGACAACTCTTGGCTGTGAGTCGTCCCCACGAATGTAACGTCCGTCCTTGCGTTGTTCGCTCCATGAGAATAGGTTGTCACTCCTGGATTATTTGTGTAACTGATGGTACTATAACACACACAATTTTAGCGACGGTTTTTTTTTTGTTATTGATAATTAGATTTGTATACAAACATAAAAAAAATGATGAATAGGAAACGATGAAGTCGGCGAGGGACTGTTTTTGATTTGGTTTTCGGTAGGCACAACAATTTTGTAATAAAAAAAAGAAAAATAATTAAAATAAATCAAATAAAATATGATTAAATAGTGTACCCGTATAGTTTATAAAAGTTTGGTGTTGTAAAGTTAGTGTGGCATCTCGATCTTAGTGCAGAAACATTATTAACATTTTCTTTATCTCATACTGAAAATTTAAGTTGTTGTGCATAAAGTTTTGTTTGGATTGGCGATCATTTTGATGCCGAAAAATGGCTATAAAAAATATAAGTGGATAGTTGGTTAAAGAATTCTAATTATACGAGATGAATAATTTCAAATATTTTAGAATTTTTATATTACACTCAATGATGTTCTGTCTCGAATAACAAAAATTTCAGATATTTCCGAGCATGTGGATAAATAAGATTTGTTTTTTACATCAATTACTAGTTCAAAACCACTTCGTCCATCTCAGTGCAATCCGTAGGGGCCGAGATAAACATTTTCAAATGTTTAAGAATTTTGATATTACACTCAATGATGTTCTGTCTCGAATAACTGAAAATTTCCGAGTATTTGGATACATAAGATTCGATCCCTACATCAAATACTTGTTCAAAACCACTTCGATCATCTTTGTGCGATTCGTACTGTGTTTTGTTGTAAAAAAATTCAATTTATAAAATTCACTCAAAACTTTTCACAAAAATTAAAAGTTTGCTACTTATAGTGTGAAAATTCAGAAAAATTTTCCGAAGTTCAATATTTAATTGTTTTTTCAGTTCTAAGTACTTATACTTTACACCGATTATTTCAAATGAACTTTATTAAATTCAATATTAAGCATTCACTTATTCTCAAGTATTAATGGTTCTACACTTTCAATGATGTGAGATTATTTTGATGATAATCATTATTTTGGATCAATAGTTTGGTTAACATCTGATAATAAGCCGAATCTTGCACCATAACCTCCTATTTAGCCACGTGTATCTAACATCAACCAATATTATTTTAGTAACAAATAAAATTGGTTCGAGAATAGAAGTTTACGAGATGATGAATAACGAAAGAATTTCCATCTGTAATTTTAAAACAATTTTGAAAATATTTGAACAACTCCAAACATAATCGAAAATATTAGAATAAAAAGACGTAGGGGCAAAAGTAAATACAAACGGACCACCTTCAAACAAAATAAGTAAATTTATAGATAAAGCACATCGTAGGTAAATAAAAATTTCGGTATATAAACTCGCCAAAATTCATAAGTAATTTATTCAGTTCATATCAAGCTGTAAGTTTGTAAGTAAAAAAAAACAAGTTACAATGAAATTTGCCGTTTTAATTGTTCTACTCGTTGGATTTGTCGCTGTAAGTATACCGATACACTATATAAAATACAATAAGATGTTCTAGAATATTGCACTTATTTTAGGTCTACGCTGTCCCTGCCCCCGGTTTAGTTAGACCATATAACCGAAAAACCGTAATTATAAGTTCAATAGTTTAACAGGTTATATACAATAATATTTATTAAATTTTATTCATGTCTAATTCATTATATTTTTATATAACAATTAATTATATATAAGAATTAATAAGTACATGTTGTTTAAAATGTGCATGACCTGCATAGCGAAGTACATCAGAGACAAGCACTATAGCATCTTCGGCAACATTTTCAGTAAAATCAGTAGTTGCGTCGACAGTATTCCGAAGCAATCCGAAGCCGTTAGTGTCGTTTAACCACTTAATTTGTGGGGCACCGTATACCTAAAATACGCGCAATATCATTAAAAAACTTATCGAATTTATGTATAGTGTATAAGGTATACTTACAGCGACAACGCCAACGAGAAGAATATTAGTAAAACGGCAAATTTCATTGTAACTTGTTTTTTTTTCGCTTAAAAAACGTACAGCTTGATATGAACTGAATAAATTACTTATGAATTTTGGCGAGTTTATATACGGAAATTTTTATTTACCTACGATGTGCTTTATCTATAAATTTACTTATTTTGTTTGAAGGTGGTCCGTTTGAATTTATTTTTGCCCCTACGTCTATTTATTCTAATATTTTCGATTATGTTTGGAGTTGTTCAAATATTTTCAAAATTGTTTTAAAATTACAGATGGAAATTCTTTCGTTATTCATCATCTCGTAAACTTCTATTCTCGAACCAATTTTATTTGTTACTAAAATAATATTTGTTGATGTTAGATACACGTGGCTAAATAGGAGGTTATGGTGCAAGATTCGGCTTATTATCAGATGTTAACCAAACTATTGATCCAAAATAATGATTATCATCAAAATAATCTCACATCATTGAAAATGTAGAACCATTAATACTTGAGAATAAGTGAATGCTTAATATTGAATTTAATAAAGTTCATTTGAAATAATCGGTGTAAAGTATAAGTACTTAGAACTGAAAAAACAATTAAATATTGAACTTCGGAAAATTTTTCTGAATTTTCACACTATAAGTAGCAAACTTTTAATTTTTGTGAAAAGTTTTGAGTGAATTTTATAAATTGAATTTTTTTACAACAAAACACAGTACGAATCGCACAGAGATGATCGAAGTGGTTTTGAACAAGTATTTGATGTAGGGATCGAATCTTATGTATCCAAATACTCGGAAATTTTCAGTTATTCGAGACAGAACATCATTGAGTGTAATATCAAAATTCTTAAACATTTGAAAATGTTTATCTCGGCCCCTACGGATTGCACTGAGATGGACGAAGTGGTTTTGAACTAGTAATTGATGTAAAAAACAAATCTTATTTATCCACATGCTCGGAAATATCTGAAATTTTTGTTATTCGAGACAGAACATCATTGAGTGTAATATAATAATTCTAAAATATTTGAAATTATTCATCTCGTATAATTAGAATTCTTTAACCAACTATCCACTTATATTTTTTTATAGCCATTTTTCGGCATCAAAATGATCGCCAATCCAAACAAAACTTTATGCACAACAACTTAAATTTTCAGTATGAGATAAAGAAAATGTTAATAATGTTTCTGCACTAAGATCGAGATGCCACACTAACTTTACAACACCAAACTTTTATAAACTATACGGGTACACCATTTAATCATATTTTATTTGATTTATTTTAATTATTTTTCTTTTTTTTTTATTACACAATTGTTGTGCCTACCGAAAACCAAATCAAAAACTGTCCCTCGACGGCTTCATCGTTTCCTATTCATTATTTTCTTTATGTTTGTATACAAATCTAATTATCAATAACAAAAAAAAAAACCATCAGTTACATAAACAACCAAGAAATGACAACCTTTTCTCAGCAGAACTACGCTATTGTGCCATTCCATTGACGTTGGGGATGCCGCTCCGATCAAACAGCGTCATTACGCAGTTTCCGCTGCGGTTCTAAAACAAATATATGAAAAAATCGATTGGATGCTGCAACTCGACGTCATAGAGGAAAGCCAAAGTTCTTGGAGTTCTCCGATGGCCGTGGTTAAGAAAGGAAGTGGGAAATTTTGTCTTTTCTTAGATGCTAGAAAATTAAATAACGTAACGAAAAAAGATGCGAATCTGCTTCCATTAATTGAAAGGTTGCTAAGTAGGTTGGATCAAACTAAGTACACCTCGAGTTTGGATTTAAAGGATGCCTTTGGCAAATTCCTTTTTATGCAGAATCTAAGGATATTACCGTCTTGGGGCGTCTATTATACCAGTTTAAAGTCATGCCCTCTGGACTTTGTAATGCACCTCAAACCTTGTGCCGATTAATGCATAAAGTGATTCTCCATCATCTCCATGACCGAATTTTCGTATATCTTGATGATTTGTTAATCACTACTGCCACATTTGAGGAACACATGTTTCTTCTAGAAGACGTTTCCGAGCGGCTTGAGAAGCTGGATTAACCATAAATGGGGGCAAACGTAAGTTTTTGCTGAAAGAAATCGAATATCTCGGTTATGTGGTTGTTGAGGGAGGATTATAACCTAATCTGGACAAGGTAAGAGCCATTGTAGAATTCCCAGTTCCAAAAAACATTCAGCAAGTAAGACGGTGTCTGGGCGTTTCGGGTTAGCATCGTCGGTTTATCAGTGGGTACTCATATATTTCTTCACCTATTACCGACATATTGAAAAAACAGCAGAAGTTTATATGGACTGAAGAAGCACAAAAATTGTTTGACGCTTTTAAACAGGCACTCGTTTCATCACCAGTATTAGCAAGCCCCGATTTCACTAAACGATTTTACATTCAGTGTGACACAAGTTCTACTGGGGTCGAGGCTGTGCGAAAAAGTACGAAGAGGGATGTGATCAGCCAATTGCGTAATGCTCACCAAAATTAAATGGTGCTCAACGCAATTATAGCGTTACCGACCAAGAATGCTTGGCAGCTGTAATCGCAATCAAAAAGTTTCGGCCATAGCTTTGCTTTTCTGCATCAACTTTTAAAAAAATGTAGGCCTACGGCGAACATGGATCATCAAAAACTACCCGTGAAGATCAGATTAAACACTTTAGATGTGTCGATTTCAGAAAACCAAAAATATTTGATGACGTTATTGGATGAAGAATATTTCCAAACGTTTACATGCTATGGGAAAAAATCAAAAGGGTGCCGCATGAGTTGACTGAGAGACGGATGGATAATCGAAGACCCACTTGCGAAATTTTGCTTTCACGGCATGAAAGAAAGAGCTTCCTGCATTGAATTGTTACGTGAGATGAGAAGTGGATCTTTTTTAAAAAATGTTAAGAATCCTATAAGACACCATCAAAATGCTGAGATGGCTCTGCTACCGCACCCGCCTTACTCACCAGATCTGGTCCCTCGGATTATCACCTGTTCCGGTTGATGGCGCATGGCATGGCAGGGCTAGACTTGGTCAGTTTCGAAGAAGTGCAAAATTGGTGGGATGAATGGTTTTAGTCCAAAGATGCGTCGTTTTACCGTCGTATTTTTATAAAAAAGACCGATTTAAACGAAATTTGGTCAACGCATGAAATCGAATCGGATAATTATTTGATGAGGTTGCTCATTGATCGGCCATATTTATCACAATGCTGAAATGTATGGTGAAAGATCAACACGACTTGTGAATTTTATAGTTTATTAAATTTTATACTTAGTCTTTATAAAATGCTTATGATAAAATTGTTGCTTAGTCCAAAATTAAATATCTGAATCTTTCGACAAATTCACCCAAAAAACCAACAACACCGCATTAATATGAATTATTACTCTCATATACTCGTGTTATAGATCGTTTAAAGGGTTCTGGATCAGATAATTTTGGCAATGCCACATAAGTGCAAAATCTACCGATTTGGCGCTGTTAGGAAAATATTCAATTCTCATGGCATATTAACATCTGGTATATTGCAAAAATCGCATTTTAATGTATTCCTTAATACGCTTAATAAGTCGCTTTTTAACGCTGATAGGAGATACTTACTCAATAAAATTATTCGAGTTGAATGAAATCTACTTTCATTCCTATAATTTCATATTTGTTCAAATTTTAAATTTGTTTTTCCGACACCTGTATATAAAACAAACTTTACGATAAGTTGTACGAGTACTTTCTGAATACCAATAACAAGGTCTTATCTGTTTAAATATTTTCAATATTGATGTTTTTTGTGAGGTTTTAGATAAATTTAGATAACTAAGGTATAATGAATAAGTTTCAAGGCCTTTTAAATTTGGTGTTTAATAAAAAATATAGTTAGAGTTTAATTATTTATTAATGTCGAAATTTTTCGTTATATATATTTATCCTGAAAATGCAATATTTTTACTCTAAGCTCCGAAAAATAGTTTTAGTTGTTATCACAGTAAATATTTTTGGGGCTGAGAATAACAATGTGTCATTTTTCGGGGCTGATAGTCAATAATGTTATGATATTAATAATTAGTGTTGTACCTTACTTTCCGGGATGAAAATTGGGCTAAACTCCACACACATAAATTTGCTATCTTCACAAACATGTTTTTATATTACTTTTATTTTCAGCCTCGAAAATGTTAACTGTCATGGCAGTTTTAAACTATCGTGATAGCAAATATTAAAAATGTGGAGGTTTTTGGGCTGAGAGTAAAACATGTCATGATAGCAATAATTAGTGTTGCCATCGCATTTTTCGGAGGTGGAATCTGGGCTTTATTCACATACACTGCACAAAACTAGGGAGATGTCAAAAAAGTGAGACAATGAAACGACATAAGCACAAGTCGCCCCCGATATCATAGTAAGTAGAGCGCTTATGCTCTGTAATTCGAGGGTTCCGGGTTCGATTCATGGTAGTGACCTAAAGTTACGACTGGGCGTTTTTAATATGTTATGTTTCACATTGTGTATTGTCTTATACAGTGTAAAAAAAATCGCACATTGCTCAATTTCAAAAATATCAAAAAAATCCAATATTCGTTTTAGTTTTTTTTAATGCAGATTCAAAGTCTATTTCAATAAATATCCAGTGGTACCTTTTTTGTACATCTACCATGCCAACAAAGTGATTTTTTGTCAAATGCATATAGCACGCTTTCGTACTAAATTCTATAAATAATTCAACAAGATCAATAGCATGCCATGAAATATCTCGCTCGGAATTGTGATCATTCGCATATCAACGCTTAGCCTGAACGATCCTCTATTGATTACGTCTTCAACCGGAGCAAAGAAATGGATAACACACCAAAGGTAGCCGCACAAGCGGTTGCACTAATTTATGCGGGGCAGCACCAAAGTGAAGTGGGCCGATTCTCCGTTCGTCGAATGTTGCAGAGATACGAGTATCTCGAAACTGGTGGCTTTAGACGGTGACAAGGTTCTGGTCAACCTCGTACTACAGCACAGTGATGACCGCTTTCTTGTAACAACTTCGTTGCGAAATCGCCGTTTGAAAGCGGTTCAACTGGGAAGGCGGCTCCAAGAAGTTCGTGAAATCGAAGTCAGTCGATGAACAGTTAGAAGACGACTTCGATGTTCTTGGGAGGCATATGATTAGAGGCGAAGACAGATCTTGTATTCATCACACGAGTCAGTACTGGCTGTCGATCAAGAGGAATGAATTCTCACTGGTACATTGAGGAAGTACTACAGGAGTACGTCGTACCTTTTGCCGGGTTTATTGGCACATACGGCTGGTGTGGTATACCAGCACCTTCAAGAGGTACATGTGCTTGTGATGGAGTGGCCAGCTCGAACCCCGGACCTCAATCCCAGCGAACATTTATGGGACGAGTTGAAAAGAAGGGTTCGAGCAATAAATGTTGCTCCAATGAGTCACCAGGAGCTGCGACAGGCGTTCGTAAAGGAATAGGCATTGGAATAGGCTTTGAATCTGCATTAAAAAAAATTAAACAAATATTGGATTTTTTTTGATATTTTTGAACTTTTATGGAAAATTGAGCAATGTGCGATTTTTTTTTGCACCCAAGTGTATATCTGAAGCCATAGTTGTCGGCTTTTCTCCATAAAATACTTTTAAAAAATATATAACCTGATACGATTTGTACCGATTCATAATTGATCATAATTTTTGATGCTTACGAATCTTAAATTTCAGGATTTTTTTTTTTGCTTTTTCTCTTTCTTTCATTTCATATGAATTTTTTAATTTGTTTTGAAATTTGCAATTGTTTCTTGGACATTTTCATTAATGAAAGCATTAGTTGAAATTTTGAAATGGCTTTAATTTTCATATTACAGTAAAAGCCCGATTATCTGGCATCCAATTAACCGGAACACTCAGTTAACCGGAATTTTCATTTTTAAGAATATTTTTCACTTTCTTTTCTCTTTACATATGCATTTTTTTAATTCATATTGAAATTTTCAACTATTTTTTGAATCTATGAGTTTTTTGACATTTTCATTAATAAAAGCACTAGTTAAAAATTTTGATGGATTTTATTTTCATATTACAGTAAAAACCCGATTGTCCGGCATCCATTAACCGGAACAATCAGTTAACCGGAATTCTAGCTTTAGGATTTTTTGTTGCTTTTTTCTCTTTCTTTTCCCTTTCATATGCATTTTTTAATTCATTTTGAAATTTGCATTGTTTTGTGCCACAGTTAGCATTAGATGAAAATTTGAAATGGCTTTAAATTTCAAATTACAGTAAACGCCCGATTACCCGGGATCCAATTAACCGGAACTCTCAGTTAACCGGAATTTTAATTTTTAGGAATATTTTTTGCTTTTTTCTCTTTCTTTGTCGGAGAATTGGTGTTTTACTGTAATATGAAAATTACAGCCATTCCAAATTTTCAACTAATGCTTTCATTAATGAAAATTTTCAAGAAACAATTGCATATTCAAAATGAATAAAAAAATGCATATGCAAGAGAAAAGAAAGAGTAAAAGGGAAAAAAATCAATAAAACTAAAATTCACGTTATCTCAGTGTTCCGGTTAATTGTAATATGAAAATTAAAGCCTTTCAAAATTTTCAACTAATGCTTTTATTAATGAAATTGTGCAAAAAACAATTGCAAATTTCAAAATGAATTGAAAAATGCATATGAAAGAGAAAAAGCAAAAAAAAAAATCCCTAAAATTAAAATTCGGTTAACTGAGTGATCCGGTTAATTGGATGCCGGATAAATGGACTTTTACTGGAATACGCAAACTTAATCCATTCAAAATATTCAACTAATGCTTTTTAATGAAAATGTGCAAAAAACAATTGAAAATTTCAAAATGAATTAAAAAATGCATATGAAAGAGAAAAGAAAGAGAAAAAAGCAAAAAAAAAATCCTAAAAATCAAAATTCCGCTAGCTGAGTGTTCCGGTTAATTGGATGCCGGATAATCGGGCTTTTACTGTAATATGAAAATTAAAGCATTCAAAATTTCAAAATGAATTAAAAAATGCTTATGAAAGAGAAAAAAGCAAAAAAAATCCTAAAAATTAAAATTACGGTTAACTGAGTGTTCCGGGAAGAGAATTGGACGCCGGATAATCGGGCTTTTACTGATGCTGTATAAGATAGCGGAATGTTGACAGTGGAAAATAAGAGATTACGCTACTCGCCGCAAGTGGCAGCACCACCACTAAAGATAATTTATTTTGTAATGTTTACACTTATTTTTGTAAGTGTTACCAGCGGCAATTTTTTATTCATTACGATTATATTTTTTCATTAAATAAAACATCTCAGCAGAATAAAATATTAGAAGTGATCCTTAAAATGGCAAATTGATTGATCTCCGAAGTAAAGGAACTCAGTATATGGAATGTTGAAATTTAACAATATTCCGTCTTTCCGGCATTTTTTCCATTAGTAACTAATGGTTTCGGTTGTTTTTCCAATAGCTTAGGTCATACTGAGACTATATGGAAAATTTGGAGAAAATTCGTGGACTAGAATTTTAACTAGAATTTTTTGATTTTCTGCGGCCATATAAGTTATTTTCAGTTTCTGGACAATATCTTAAAAACTTCCACTAGTAACAATACTTTCGTTTTTTTCTAATAGCTTAGATCATACTAAGACTATATGGAAAAATTGGGGAAAATTCATGGACTAGCATTTTTTGATTTTCTACGGCCATATATAAGTTATTTTCAGTTTTTGGCCAATATCTCAAACACTTGCACTAGTAACCAATGGCTTCGGGTTTTTTTTCTAATAGCTTAGGTCATACTGTGACTATATGGAAGATTTGGAGAAAATTCATGGACTAGAATTTTCACTAGAATTTTTTGATTTTCTGCGGCCATATTAGATATTTTCAGTTTCTGGACAATATCTCAAAAACTTCCACTACCAACCAATAGTTTCGGCTGGTTTTCTAATAGCTTAGATCATACTGAGACTGTATGGAAAATTTGGGGAAAATTCATGCACTAGAATTTTCACTAGAATTTTTTGATTTGCTGCGGCCATATGTAAGTTATTTTCAGTTTTTGGCCAATATCTCAAAAACTTCCACTAGTAACCAATACTTTCGGTAGGTTTTCTTATAGCTTAGGTCATACTGATTCTTAGGTCATACTAATACGACCTAAACTATTACAAAACCAAACAAAAGTATTGATTACTGGTGGAATGATTTGAGATATTGGTCAAAAACTGGAAATAATTTATATGGCCGCAGAAAATCAAAAAATGCTAGTCCATGAATTTTCCCCAAATTTTCCATATAGTCTTAGTATAGCCTAAGCTATTAGAAAAACAACCGAAATCATTGGTTACTAATGGCAAAAAATGCCGGAAAGACGGAATATTGTTAAATTTCAACATTTCATATACCGAGTTCCTTTACTTCGGAGATCAATCAATTTGCCATTTTAAGGATCACTTCTAATATTTTATTCTGCTGAGATGTTTTATTTAGTGAAAAAATATAATCGTAATGAATAAAAAATTGCTGCTGTTAACACTTACAAAAATAAGTGTAAACATTACAAAATAAATTCTCTTTAGTGATAGTGCTGCCACTTGCGGCAAGTAGCGTAATCTCTTATTTTCCGCTGTCAAAATTTCGCTATCTTATACAGCATCTTTTACTGTTATATATTTTTTCGTTTTATTTCGATCTTAAATACACATTTTATTTCATTTTCTAAATGACTTAAAAATACACATTTTATGGCATTAAAAACATACTTCTTAAATCAATTTCAAAATGACTTACGAAATGCATAAATAAAGTCAGCTTTTTTTATTTCATTTTAATTACAGATTTTAAGTCAATTTTAAAATGAAATAAAATTGCTAGTTTTAAGTCCGAAAAATCACCATTTTTAAGTCAGCATTTTTTAATTCAGGGAGCCCTTATTTATAGCACTTGGGTTTTTCTTAGTTAATCAGAAGCTGGATCATAACTCTAATATTCTTGTTATTCGTTTTAAAATGCTTATTTACTGTCATTTAAATATATAACCAAATTTCATTTCAAATACTCTTTCATTTATTTTACATGACAAACACTATTAATCAAATGTTTAATTAAAAAATTGTATTTATCTCAACTGCCAGTATAAAGTGTATTGCAAAGTAGTAAACACAACCGATAAGATGTGTAATAAAAAATACCAAATTACCGCAAAAAAATTGGAAAAGTGACGTCATTATCTATCGTCATCTTAGAGCGTGCCAGTTAATATTTTAAGTGGTAGATGCTCAACAGGCACTAATCGATCATCGTAAACATGCACTTACCATAAACTGTTTATGTACATATGTATCTGACTGTATTATGTGTATTTAACAAATGTTATAATTGCTTAACACTACTCGTTATGGTCAGCAAATATTTCCCAAAGAAGAAAACTTAGAAATAAAGTTTTAATTAAATTTCTTGTTAGAAATTGTAAGGTTACATTTCTGAATAACTTCGAATTAAATTAAGAAATTAGACAATAGAAGGACAATATACAATATTCGAGTTTCAATCGAATCTACGTTCATTTATATACCAAAAATAGTATATTTACACGCAAGTTCAATTCTAGCAATGACCCAATTTTTATATTTCTTCATATTTAAAATATGTTTTTCCGACGCCTGTCTATAATACAAACTTTGCGAGAAGTTTTAGTTTCTGAATACCAATAACTAGGTCTCGTCTGTTTAAATATTTTCAATAATGATGTTTTTATAGAATGACTAAATTTCAAGGTATTTTACATTTGGGGTTAATTAAAATATTCAATTAGAGCTTTATTATTTATGTGGACATCGTTTGTTGTATCTTCGACTGTTTTTTGAAATGAACTTGTTATTTGTGTATCAACCTTCTGGTTCCTCCTCCGCCAGGTTGTTATCGTGTTCTTTTTTGAGGCTTGCACAATACAATTTGTTAGACTTATTCAAATAATCTGCGCAGAACTCAACTTAGTTTATAGTTATATCTTTACTAATGTATAAATGGGCTATATATAAAAATATCCAATGCCACTCAGATGGAAATTTTGCTAATATTCGGATTACAGGATTAACAGAAAAAATTTAATAATATTGTCGTGTCACAAAATATGGCATGTGGAGGCATCCGAGAGCTAACATACCCTTATTTTAGTTTGTTGGTTAAATATCATATACAGTAACTAATATTTTGTTAACAAGTGCCAATCATTCCAACGAAAGTTTCTAAGGACACAGAGGAATTATACCGCCACGAAATAGAGAAATATTGTTGTCGCTATGTATACATGCATAAGTTGTAGAATGACGAGATAAAGAAATTGTTTTGAAAAATATTTAGACAAAAGCGAGCCATATGGTAGAGCTTAAATGTACAAATGTATTTACATAGAATGAAACTTAAAAACATTCGATCGTTTGAATTGGGTAAAAGGTTATTAAGTGTAATCGGATTATGTGTAAGTACGTGTATCGGTATAATGCTCGGGAACTATAGCTTCAAATTGTTTTGCTAAACTGTAAGTATAAAGTGGTGGTCAGATCAGGTGGTCTCTCCGGATAGAGAGCAGATACAGGGGTTACCGAAATACTTAACCCTTGCGTCGGAGAAACTTCGGCTATACATCATATTCACTACATCTACAAAGAAAAGTATTCGCTTCACCGCCCGGAAATATTCCATTTAGGCATCTTGTAGAAGATCTTCTTTTACTACTTAACGGCAACAGTATTGTCGATTGCATAGTCGCCACGGATTATTACTATCTCCTAAAGTTTTGATAATCATGAGATCAGGGATAATTTTTTGGGCTGGAATCGTTTCCGTCATTTCTTAACGGATTTGAGACCTACGCCAACAACCATTCTGTGAACATACGTACATATTCAACGGACATTAGATATGAGCATGCCAAAGCCTTGTAGGACGTCAAAATCAAAATCCAACATGTTGAAAAAATTTGTTTCAGACACTTAAATGCAAAAAATCAGCACCGCGGATATTATACTTCTTGTATTAGATAATACCAGTAGAACCCGGCCCGCGTTGCTGGCCCTATCGTTGGTTCCAACTCTATTTGATTTCTTGATAATTGAGGTGTAAATGTGTGAAATGTAATTATTCTTGTTGTATTGTCTGCATCATTTTTTCCATTTCCAACATCGAATAATTGTTTAGAAAATAAAAGGGCTGACGAATCGTTTTGTTTGTTGCTGCGTAAATCTTTCAATGTTCGACCCAAAGCTTCCAACGATTTTTGTGAGCCATTGTACACTCATCCCATACAATAATTTTGCATTACTGAAGCACCTTTGCCATTCCAGATGTTTCGGAAATATTACATGCTGTTGTTCCGAGGCAATTTCAGCTGAGGCAATGGCCAATGCACTAAAGTTGGCTTTTCGTATGGAGGCTAAAAACTAACGAAATTAAAAAAGTTTTTCCGTATTTCTGCGAGCATCCAGAAAATAGAATCCATCATTGCCTGTATGAACAGAAATGACAAACTTAATGATGTTCCTATATTAAGCAAGAGACTGAAGGAAGACATTGATATAATGGTTGTTGGTGAGACTTGATATAATGGTTCTTGGTGAGACTTGGGTTACAAGTAATCACATAAATTCATTTCATGTTAATAAGTTTCAAGGTATTTTCTCTTGTCGTGACGACAGAATAGGTGGAGGATTAGCAGTTTTTTATTAGAAATGGCTTAAAATTTAACATTTTAAAGTGCGATGATGGCCAATTTCCGTTTCATTTCATATGTGTTGAGCTTCCCGAGTATAGTTGTACTAAGCTTTGGGCCTTTTATAGAACGCCTAGTTGTGATGTTGAAATGTTTTTAAGTTTTTTGGACAGCATTGATGTAAATAGGGCAGATACAATCATTGTCGGAGATATAAATATTCCCGTAAATAAGACCTTGGATTTTTAGTCTCTGATTATAAAAACATATTGATGAGTTCCGGGATGATTGTTACTAATACATTTGCCACTAGGTCAATCAGTGGTAATATTATTGATCATGTTGTATGTAGTTTCACAAACATTGAAGCTGTTCATAACTCAACAATTTTTTCAGATATTAGTGATCATAATTTTATTTTTTCATCGATTTTCTTTAAACCTAAATTTTTCCGGCGTAAATTAGAACAAACAATTATTGATTTTGATAAAGTTGACTTTTATGTTGATGATTTCCTTACTAAAATAGATTTTGATACTGCTGACCCAGAAACTACTATTAAGCAAATTACTGAGAAATACAATCATTTAATCGTAAAATTTACAGCTGTTAAAAGTGTTATTGCAAAATTGAAGAATGATTCTTGTCCCTGAATGACGTTTAACTTGTGGAAACTCATTGGGAAACGTAACCAAATTTTTAAAAAGTACAAATTAGACTCTAACGTAGAGAATCGAAATCAACTTCATACTCTTAATAAGAAAATATTATTTGAGAAGTATTTTGCCAAGAAACGATATTATGAAAATATGTTTAGTAATGTGAATCAGAAAAAATTATGGGAAAATATCAATCAGTTTTTGAACAGAAACAACACCAAACCTAATATTGAAGCTATCGAAATTAATGGCGATAAATATAATGATAAATCTGATATAGTAAACTTGTTTAACGCCTATTTTGGTAATATAGGAGATACACTTGGCCAGGCAATTGGGAGTGATAGAAATATTCATAAGTTCAATACATTGCGCTCGAATCAATATTCTAGTCATCAACTACTCCTCTGGAAGTATACAACATAATTTCCATGTTAAACAGTAGTAAAGGTGGTGGGCCGGATAATATTATATGAAGGATATACATAATTTGGTTGTAAAGCGTAACGATTCCCATTTCTCTGAAATTCTGGCAAAATTAATTAATACAATTTTTGAAACTAGTGCATTTCCTAATCATTTAAAAATTGCTAAAGTTGTGCCAGTTTTTAAAAGTGGTGATAAGACTGTAATCTCTAACTATAGACCCATTTCCACCTTGTCTGCATTTGATAAAATCATAGAAAAAATCTTAAACACGCGTTTTAGGTAGTTCTTAAACAAATCGGAGTTTTTCTATGCTCATCAGTATGGATTTAGGGGAGGTGTGGGTACTGAAATGGCGCTTGCTCTCAAAAAAATCTCGTAGGTGAAATTGAATAATCGATTTCGTTGAACTTTGAAGAAACGATTTATTCAATTTGATGGTAATTACTACTGATTTGATTATGAAATATTCAGTTGATGGCAAAAAATAAAATTTGTAATTAAATTTTATTCAAATCAACGAGAGATTTCTTCAAATTTGATTAATTTTTAGTTAATAATGCATTCGATTAAATTTCTTCATTTCGAAGAAATTATGATTTTTTTTTTATTTTCCAAGAAAAAAATACATTTTTATGTAGGAAAACATTATACATTAATGATTTATAAGTGCCTAATCAGCGATACTTAATCTAAAATACAATAAACTATTCAAAATAGTAATAATCGCAATCTTGATACATGTATTATTACAAACTACAATTAATATAAGTAAATACAAGTAAATATAAGTTAATGCAGCAACAAACACTGTAAGTATACTATTGTTAAACTTCAAGGGGAATCAGAGGAATTCGTTAATGATAATACTAAATTGATTTAAGTTTGATGCTGTAAGTTGTACTGATCGATAAATTTTTTAAAAAGTTTGGCCTTTATATAACATTTGAACTCTGATATTCTTATGTCTTTTTTCTGATTATCCGACTGATTAAATAAATCAAGCCCTTTATAGAATATACTGTTTTGAGTAGTAGAAAATTTGTAATTTGGCAAATAGTAATTTTGGTGGTTGCGGGTAACTCTGTTAGTAATTGAAAAGTTAGTATGAGTTTGTAGGCTACATTTAACTAACTTGAATCTAATTTTATAAATGGTTAACAAATATTCAAAATCTATTAAGCTTGTCACTGGAAGAAGCTTCTCATTGTATAGTGAACTGGTGGGTGTTAATCTTGGCAGGCAATTAATGGCTTTTATAGATTTATTTTGTAGTATTTGCAGGTCATCTATGTGATCTGCACTTGAAGATCCCCAAATTTGTATCAAGTATGTTAAATGCGAATGGATATAACTGTAATAAATACAAAACCGAAGGTTTTTAGGAATAAGATATCCTACCCGCCTTAAGACGCCTATCATTGGAGCAATTTTTTGCTTAATTTTGCAAATATGTTCTGTCCAAGTTAGGTTAGAATTAATATACAGCCCTAAGTATTTAGTAGCACCTACTCTTCGGATTAGATTACTGTTTACGTTTAATTCATCAAATATCCCATCAGGTCGATGTTTTAAATAAAATATTATAAAATTCGTTTTTGCAAAGTTAAGCTTCAGACAGTTATTAAAAAGCCAGTTATTTATTGATATTATGTCGTTTTCCATGTCCATTTTTAGTTGAGTATACATTGGCGAACTATAAATGAGAGCTGCGTCATCTGCAAATAGCTGAATGTGACCTTTTAAGTTTAGCTTGAATATGTCATTGATATAGATTAGGAATAAAGTTGGACCAATGTTGGAACCTTGTGGAACTCCGCACTGCATAATCATAGGTGGAGATTCAAATTGCCCCAAACTTACTATCTGTTCTCTGTCGAAGAGGTAATTCTCAAACAATTTTATTGCGCTACCTGATACACCATACATCGCTAGTTTCTTTAAAAGGATCGAATGGTTAACACAGTCGAATGCCTTCTGCAAATCAAGAAATAAACATGATGTGGCATTTTTACTTTCGATCGACTGATAAATATTTTCTATTAAATTTAAAGTAGCTGATACTGTACTAGACTGTTTAGTAAAACCGTACTGATGACGATTAATGATATTATTAAGATCCAAGTGGGTAAAAAGTCGTTTACATATAATTTTTTCAAAAATTTTACTAAATACAGAAAGAATCGAAATTGGTCGATAGTTATTTACTAATGATGGATCACCAGTCTTTAAAATCGGTTTAATTCTAGCCCGTTTTAGGAATTTAGGGCAAGTACATTCTCTAATCCAAAAATTAATTGCTGTCGTAAGCAATGGTTTGCCAGTTGCTTAACTAATTTCGTAGGGATTTTGTCATGACCACAAGCAGAAGTTGATTTTAAATTGTTAATAATACTAGCTATTTCCTCATCAGTCGTGTCTTCGATAATACTTAATGGCTTATTACACAAAGTAGCAAAGTGTTGATTGTTCACCGTGCCTCGTTCCGAAATATTTATACCAATACAAACAAAAAATTCATTAAATCGGTTTGCAATCAACTGTTGGTCTGTAGTTAAAACGTTATTGTCTAATGAATCTATATTATTTGAGTTAAAGCACAATTTGAGTTAAAGCGGTGTATTATTTGTTAATACTTCGCTTACCAAACTCCACATTTGTTTTGGACACCCCAAGCTTTTATCAAATTTACTTGTAAAATATCTTTTTTTAGCTTTGTTCATTAATTTTTTAAATTCTGTATTAAGGCCATCATATATTTTTTTAAAATAATGTACGGCTTTTGGCTTTGCATGACAGTTCGTTATTGAACCATGGTTTTCTATATTCAGATGTTTTTTGCATTATTTTAGTGACCGATGTATTTTCGACAATAGAACTAGTAAGATAATCATAAAATAATCTAAAACTTGTTAATGACTGACCATGAGAATTTTCCTGAATAGACTCCAAAATGTTTTCGTAGTTAACATGGATTTTTTGGACGGTCTTAATGAATGACTTTTTCTTCAAAGCATACTTAAACAGTAAAAACCGATGGTCACTTAAAGCGGTATTCCCATAATAGACGTAGAATTCGTTTTTAAAGCTTGAGAGAATGTGATCAATAACAGTCCCCGTACGTTTATTTATTCGTGTAGCAAATTTTGCATCTATTTGGTTTATAATATGATAATTATTCGTGAGAAGTGTTGAATAATACTGTCGTGTCTGACGGTTTGTTGGATTTAACAGATCCCGATTAAAATCGCCAACACTTATTTGATTTTTTAAACTGTGAGTTAAGTTATCTAAAGTAATAAAAAAATCTTGATAAATTGTGTGTGGTGGTTTGTACAAGGCAGTAACATATAAGTTTAGTATTTTTGAGTGTATGATTAGGAATTCATTTTCATGATTAACTTCTACTTTAAATAGAGAAAAATCTAAATATTTATTGACAAAGACTGACATTCCACCACCACCCCTGTTTTCTCGAGTACTATGATGTGCTGTATATCCTCTCAAATTAAAAAATTTGGTTTCTGCAGCATATAAAAAGGTTTCAGTTAGAATAATTATATCTAATTTTTGATTCAGTGAAGACAGAAGAATTTCAAGCTCATGCAATTTATTTTGGAATCGATTTATATTTATATAAAAAATATTCAGGCTTAATAAATGTTTTGACTCATGCGAGAATTCGGACAACAATAAAAAGTGTTTGTTGCTACTCACCGTTGATAACATGTTTGTTCGGTTTATAATTTTATATTAATATGTATATAGTAATCTTATATGTATTGCAACAAATTCTGTACTATAATTATCTATTATGAATTAAAATCAGTATTATGTACGGAACTAAAAAGTAATGCAAAATAAATATTTTAGTGGTTTCAATAAACTCATATTATGTTAATAAGTATAATATTATGTTTGTATATGTTCATCTGAAGATTTTTGTAAATTTAGTAAAGAAGTATATGATTAGAAAAATATTAATACTGATAAATAATAATAATAAAATTTACGATAGTAATAACGATAAAGTTTGTATAATGCAAATCTTAGGAGAGTATTAGTTTACAAGTAACAACAATAAATATAGTAAAAATAATTATAACAACAAAATTAATATTAAACAAAAATATAACAACAAAGTGATAACAAGAATAATAACAGATGATATTATACTGATCCATAATATTGTTGTCACTTCAATCTTACAGTTATTGAATTTTGTAAAGCTGATTTCAACTCGACTTTAAACTCATTACGTCATTAATCGACCATATGATTTGTGGTTTAGAGTTTTCATTTTTTTTAACATAAATATTGTTATGACGGAACCAGCAATATGTAATTTTCTTTTTCTTTTTTAAATTAAGAAGTTCTTTCATAATACTATTATTCACGGGCGTTAGTTTATCTCGTATAGAAACGGCTTCATCTGTAAGCGTCGTTAGTGTTGGATAAAGCTGTTTCAGTTTGAGTGGACCATTTTTCCTGACATTCTCCATTAACATGTTTTTGGCGTCCACGGTATTAAACTTAAGTGTAATTTGGATAAATGTTCCTCTGCCACTGCGGCCACTTCTTTTAATAACAATAGTATTTGTATATTTTGATTCTATATTGTTGAAATCAAAATTGTAGATTTCACTAAATTTTTTCAAAAAATCATCAATATCAGCAATACTACTTGGGATTCCTGTAATGAGTAGATCTCTGCTTAATTGTTGTTGTTTTAGAAAATTCACTTCTTTATTTAACGATTCGATCGAAGAAATTGTTCTAACCATGTGATTTTCGACATCGGAGGCTCTTTTGTCAACAGCTTCCACTTCACGTTTCATTTCTTTCACTGATTCAGTTAGAAGATTTTTTGTTTCGGCTATACTGATGATTGAGTTGAAGAATTGACGTTTCAAAAAATTCTACTAAATTTCGTTGAATAAAATATAAATGCATTCAATTTAACAAAATTGTTAACCACCTTTAGGAAACAAAAAGTACTTTTGAAGAAATAACTTCAAACTGAAGAAAGGTCAGTTGTATTATTTTAAACCAAGAGGAAACAACTTTACCGCATTGTGTATTTGGAAAGATTTAATACGAGTGATTTTTATTTTTAAAGGAATATTATATATAAAAAGACATATTTCGCGGTAAAATTAGAGTAATAAATTAAAACAGAAATTAATATTTGAAGTTCGTGAATATCGTAATAATAAGAAAAAATATTTAAATAAACATTTGAATAGATATTATTCAATTTTTATTATATTAAATTGTGGCCATTTTTTTGTGACAAAATATTCTTTTACTGTTATTGCTAATAAAAAAAGTGTTTAAGTGTTTGCAAAAAATAACAAATACTTAAGCACATGATAAACAAGGATTACGCATGACTACAACATCGCAAAACGAATTCCGAAAGCATTATGTTGATGTTTGCTTCAGAATTTATGGTAATTATATTTCTAAGAAGAAACTATCCAACCCATCCAAATTATGGATTGGTTGGATAGTTATAAATTTATTATACATTATGTACAAGTAGTTATTATATGTTTAGTTCACTTCAAAACTCCAGAGTTAAACTTCAACGAGCACCTGAACCGACAATTACTCTTGAAAAGCAACGAAATATTAAATTCACTATTTAAATATGGAACAAATGGAAGCAGTATAAGAAGCCAATGGACTACAAGTTGGTAAGTATGTAACAAACTCACACACATTTGAATTTTTTATTTCATTGAATGATTTTTGGAGGTTTAAAAATTTGCTTATTGAGCTTCGATTACCAAAAGTTTAAAATTACCAGATTAAATACAGCTCTCGCGTAATACGTTTTCCTTAAATATATCTTGCTTTCTTTCTCTTTTAGTTCTTGAAATTCTCACATAATTTTTTAACTTAATTTGTATTTTATGTGCTTAATTTTATAGTCAACATATTGAATAACCGAAGTAGGTATCACGATTTTAAACGACAAATAAAATAAAGGGCTCAATATTTTTGACACCTCTCAGGAAGCACGAAAAGCAACTCAAAAAATAAAGGGCCCAACATGTTGCAGAATGTAAGTTATAAAATTCTAAATTTATTAAATTGCAACAATTATATAAATTATTTTTGTTTAGATGGTCGGTGTTGTGCCATTTTCCATTACTCGGAAAGAAGGAGTTGTAAAAGGAGTAAACAAAAAGAATCAGAACTAGATGTTCAATTAGTACAGTTCCCAAGGAAGTTTCTTGATTTTAGGGCGAACTATACCTGTTATTCAACCACTGATGTGCTATTCAACCACTGATTTTAATTACCAAAACTACGTTAGCCTCAACAGAGTTTATTGTTTATTTCGATGGTGTGAAATATATTTTAAATTTATTTATTCAATGTGTAAATATTTGTTTTAAAATATTCAATACTCTTAATTTAAAATATCGATTAGTATCCTGCTTAGTGTAAAGGATTATTTAAAACTATTTTTTCAACATTAGAACAAAATATGATAAAAATTATATGCAGGTAAACTGCCTGAGATCAGTATTAAAATTATTTTTATGTTATTAATTATTAGTTAACACAATAAAAAATTAATTGAAGATGTGTATTATATATTTTATTTTTATACTATAATTGGATTTAGCAATAAAAATACAATTTCACAGAATTGACAAATATTTTATTCAAATTGACGATAGTTTTATTCAATTCAACAATGCTTTCATTAAATTCAATGAATTAATATGACAAAAATTTATTCAAATCAACGAATTTTTTATTTAAACCAGCAGTGAAACATTCTTTAATTTGACGAAATTTTATTCATATCGATAGCTAGATCTTAATTAAATTGAATAAATTTAGTCAGTTTATCAATTGAATTTCTTCAACCAATTTATTCATTTCGAAGAAATTTTACTAGAATATTTCAAGTCTAACATGATTTCATTGAATCTAGCAAAAACTAAATTTATGATTTTTCATTCGCCACATAAACCAACATTTAGTGTAACATCTTTCAATATAAATGATGTCGTAGTGGATCGAGTTGAACATTTCAAATATCTAGGGGTAATATTTGATTCTCGTATGGAATGGGATGAACATGTTGCCACAACTTGTAGTAAAATGGCTCCTTTGGTTGGGCTTGTGAGAAGATTCTCATATTATGTGCCTAAATATGTTCTGAGATTAACGTATTTTGGGTTTATTCATTCTAGAATTCTGTACGGGATTGTTGTTTATGGTACTGCTAGTTACACTAAGCTAAAGAAAGTTCAGATCTTACAAAATAAAAGTTTGAAGGCAATTTCGAAACTACCTGCACGTTTTCCTACGTTAACTTTGTTTGAAACTGAAGCCAATGGTATTTTACCAATAGGTGCGTTACATGATTACCAAGTAACATTATATATATAAGACATTGAATGTACCTTCAGTGCTCTCTAATTTAGAATTTTATCATTACAATCATAATTATCATACCAGATTTACCAATAATATATCTTGCGGTTTTATAACTAACGAATTTAGGCGAAAATCAATTAGATTTTCTGGCCATTCGTTATACAACAAGCTACCAGAAAGTATAAAAGAATCAGAGAATCTCTATCATTTTAAGAAAAGTTTGAGCTATATTATCAAACTCTTATAAATAATTATGTATAGATTGAACTTTAAATTTTGCATATTGTTAATAAATTATTGTTTTATTTAGTCTTATTTAATGTTACTGAACATATAATTGTGTAATTGAATAAAATTGTCAATACATATATGTAAGTATATTGCTAATGTAACTAACTTGAAGTTCATTTATAAAGATGATTTCCCTTAAAAGGACATGAAATCCATTGCGAATCAACTTTATAAATTATAATAAATATTGTAAATTTTTGTAAGTTTGTAAATCGATGCAAATAAATTATTATATAAAAAAAAAAATTAAGTGTGCTTTAGACCACACTACTGAAGTAAAACTTCTAATATATATTTAATATTTATAATATAATATAGAAAAATTATAATATTGAAAAAAAATTCGTCGCCCTGTGCGTTCTCGAGTGTCACCTAGCCGTTTATGTCTGATGCCACAAGAGGTAACATTTTTGTCATCATTTTTGAAATCTCTTCGCATAGTAAAAATGACCTTGAAATATTTTTTATTTCATTTATGTTTGTGTAGTGTGGTTTCAAAATTTGTTTAGCATTCGTCCGGCGGCATAATTTTACAACGCCAAAAGTGTTTTACAACGCTAAAATCTACTCGATCCCCTATATCTGAAGAGGCTGGGGATATTTTTCTAAAATAAGGTCTGAATGGTCCAGCAGAAAAATGTAGAGATCTCACAAAACTTTACCCCTCACCGGGTTCTACAAGAAGATTTATTAGTATTTATAAAATGAAAAGGTACAATTGCACCTATTCCGCCTGACGAGGGTTAAGTCGCATTAAAACCTGTTTCAAACTCAAACGGGGAAAGAAACGAAGAAAGAATCGGTTTCTGTGGTACATCGTGTGGAATGGAGCTATAATATAGAAAAAAATATCTACATATATAAAATATATCACCCGGACGAATTTTTTTTTTGGTCACCCTGTGCGTTCTGGAGTGAGTAAGTGAGTGAGTGACATAGATGTTATAATATAGAAAAGACAATTCCTTTGGTCACCCTGTGCGTTCTCGAGTGAGTCGTCAGTGACATAGAAGTCTATATTATGACTTTCCAATTTTCCAGTTTTTCAATTTTCCAATTTTCCAATTTACGAACTTTCCAAATTTCCTATTTTCATATTTTTCTATTTTCCTATTTCCAAATTTTCCAATTTTCCAATTTTTCAATTTTCAAATTTACCAGTTTTCCAATTTACCAATTTTCCAATTTTCATATTTTCCTATTTTCCAATTTTCCAGTTACCTATTTTCCAATTTTCTAGTTTTCCAATTTTATAATTTTCCAATTTACAAATTTTCCAATTTTGCAAATTTCGAAATTTCCAATTTTTCCAATTTTCCATTCACCAATTTTCCAATTTTTCTATTTTCTTATTTTCCAATTTTTTTAACCAATTATTAAAATAAAGTGGTATCAACTATTGGGCGAAGTGAATAAAAAAAGTATTTACTTCAAAGTTTTTACTTTTAAGTAAAAGTAAATGACCAGATTTGTGTGAATAATCTTTTACTTTAAAGTATCAACTGGGAAATATTCAAAGTATTTACTTTTTAGACATTTTAATACTTAAAATTGTTCTAGTATTTACTTTGAAGAAATTTAATCTCAAAAATATTGTGACTGAAGTGACATTACAGTACAACATATTTTTTATTACTAAAAATACAGTGATAATTAATTTGCATATACAGTACCTATACCCTGTATAATCAGACCACCTTTCGGACCAAATAAAAATGGTCCACAATTTAGAGGTGGTCCGGTCCGTTTATGCAATAAAAAAAATAAAAACGTAACAGTTAAAACAGTTAAAAAAAACTTTCAGGTGATTTTTATTTCAATTATATTCGTACTCACAAGTAAATATTTCAAAATAATACATAAAACAAAAGGTACAGCTTCATAAAAAGCCAGCACATACATAAATGTTTAAATCGTAAGAACGATACGTAATTTTAATGTTTGATAGTGCTTTGAAATTCAACCTTCTTTTTTAATTAATTTTTGATCCGCTTTTTCCAAGTGATAAAACTTCTCCAAACCTGTAGCGCTTGCATATTCTTTCAGCTTTTTTCCACTTCGATTTATAATTCAGACTCCACTGTTACATCGGTGAACTCCATTTTCCTGAAACAATTCGAAATTATTTCAGGTGAAACCTTATTCCAAGCTTCTGTTAGCCATGAACAAGCATCTAAGGGTTTTATTTTTTTGGATATGTTCTCGATTCCACTTGATTCATCAATGGTAACAAACAATCGAATTATTAAAAAATTTCGGTAATTTATTTTGCAGCTTCCAATTATCCCCTGATCTAGTGGCTGCAATTCTGTATTTCTTGTCTTACTGTATTTCTTGTCCGGATGACAAGGTGCGTTGTCTATAAGAACAGAATAACTTGTCGCTTCTGTGTTGAAATTTTTTTATTAAATTTATTAATCCATTCTTGGAAAAAGTTTTTATTATATCGCGAGAAGATTCCAAATGTTTTTTTAATGTTTCGATTGGTGGTTTTTCGATTTACCGATGAGGAGAAGAGGTTCCGTATCTCGAACCATATTACATAACAAAGCAATAGTCAATCGCTCCTTTCACATTTTACTTCCAATACATTTTTCATTTCATAACTTTAATGATCTCGATGAAGTTGCACGGAAAAAAGTCCAGTCTCAACCAAATTAAAAATATTTTTAGCTTCACAGTTGTGGGTTAAACCCTTTAAACTGGCCCAGAAATTTTGTACGACATTAATATCAACTGATGCACGTTCTCCTCTTAAGGAAGCAAAATTAAGTTTGTGACGTTCGTTAAATTTTTGCATCCATTTGATGCTCCAAAATTGTAAATTTCAACAATTCAGCCATTTTCAATACTTTAGATCGCAAAAGTGTGCCATAAATAGGTACATTTTTTGAACGGGCGGCCCATCATTATCCATCGAAAAAAATTTTCGTCGATAATTCAGAATTTTGTGAAGGGGCTATTCGCTTTCTTTTCAATGAACCGTGACTTTCAACTGACTCCTTAATACTCAACTTGTTCGCCAATATCCAATGAACTTGTGTTTTACTAATATTGAATTTTTCACTTAATTTTCGTTGTGACAAATGTTTGCCAAAAATCCGTTTGGATTGTAATTTGTCTGCTAAATTCAATCCGTTGTACTTTTTGTGTTTACGATTAATCTAATAAAGCCAAACGAGGTATGTATAAGAAAATCCACGAACGTACCTACATATATTTTTTTTGGTCCCACTAGGGGGTGATGGATTTCAAAAAAAATTAATAAATAGTCCATTGGTCCTATTTAGAGGAGGTCTCATTACAGCGGTATTTCTACTCTAGAAACTATTTTTACTGCACGAATAGTGGTCCGATTTGGAATTGGTCCGATTAGAGAGTGGTCCAAAGGAGTAAGAGAGAGGTCCAAAGGAGTATTAAAACACTTTCGAAGTGGAAATTGTAAAAGAGAAATGCGTGCTAAAAATCTATAAGTAAATCACAACTTCCGAACATAAAAAGGGCAATTCCGAACGTTATTGTGCCACTCGATTACACGCACGTTGAGAAAGTGAATCATCGATTATGATTCACTATCTCAACGTGCGTGTAACGAGTGCCACAATAACGTTCGGAATCTTCAAAATTTTCAACCATTGATGTTTTGCGGGAATCATGCTTTGATCAGTTCTAGCGAATACCACAAATTCATGTGATTTTGCGATCACGTTATCTTGCACTTCAGAAAATATTTAGTCTGACGTTCAATGCACCACCTCCTCTTCTTCTACTCCTTCTTGAAAACCCGAACCACGCCAAGCAGCGTAAAAATATTTCCATTTGTATTTTTTTTTATTTTACCACCTCTCGTTTCATTTGGTAAACCAATAAATATTTTTATAAGTAATTGGCTAAGCAATTATATTTACGCGGATGATAAAATTATCCTTAAATTAATTCTACTAAAGCAATAAATTACTCATTTTTACCATTGAAAGTTGCTATCTACTTTACTTGTATTGTTCAAGTGTTGAAATGTCATGTACAAGTAAAAGGTAGTCGTTATTTACATATTTTTAAGTAAATGCCGGGAAATTTTTGGTTAAATTAGTAAGTTCTTGCTTTAAACTTTGCTATTAAGTTTTATTTACTAATTCGGTAGTATTTACTTGAAAAAAGTATTTACTTTTTTTATTTACTTCACCCATTGTTCCACCTAGGGATTTATGAATTGTCATGGCACATCCTGATACTAAAGGAAATGATTTCGTTTTGCGTTTATTATTTCGTTCTCCTCGTTCGATTACACTTTTCGAAACGTATTTGCCAGCTTAGTCCCCAAGTCAAGCGTGCCTAAACAAGTTTTACTTCAAAAAAAAAAAAAAAAAACTGAGTGCATAATAGTATTGTAAACATATTTTTGCTGTAGATTTATGACTGGTATGTTAAGCTGAACAAAATTATTTAATACATCAGTGTTGTAGTTCTCACGTAGTATTTCGCGATCAAATAACTCAGTAATTGCCCGATTTGTGGTTACACATCTTGGCGTACTATGTCTACTGTCATCGTATCTTTATACTTTGTCCACAATGCAAAGGGATTTCAAGGAATGCATGTTGAAAGTATTATTGAGAATAATGCCCGAATTTGATTTGCGGAGGCAGTACCGTAGAGTGCCAAATAATGTACCCCGTAAATAATATACCTCTGTGGCCCTATTGTGGTAATTCACGGGGAATGGAAATTTTAAATTTTGTGGCAGTTGTATTCCCTTTTCCTCAAAAGTGTATTCTGTGAACAAAATTTGTTGGGAAAAATTATTCCCGATTATAGCACTTTTGACGTTTATTATTCCATACCAATTTTAGGAAAGTAATTAACTGGGAATAGAATTTAAGGGAAATTTGTGTTAATGGCTCTTAATTTATGGCTATTAATTTATAGAGAAAACTGGTAATATCAATTGGGAAATATAGTATGATATCAAAGGGCCGAATGTCGAAGGGCCGAATGGGTCGAAGGACTGAATGGGTTAAAGCGCCGAATAGGTCAAAGTGCCGATTTTTTTGTTTATATTTTTAGAAATATGTATTTTTTATTTTTTTTTATTTAATTTAATTGTTTTTTTTTTATTTTTTGTACCATATACCTATTATCTAAAAGCCGAATTATCAAAACCACGACAAAAAAATCCCGACTCAGAATTCCGACTTTCAAAATCCGACAAAATTCGGGATTTTTTTTTTTAAATATTATATATTAATTTTTGTTTTTTGTTGATAAAAAAACAAAATTTAATATTTAATATTTTTTATTTACCTACCCACTAGAGTATGTGCAATAATAGATTCTATATAATCTGGTCCTACGTGCGGCACGCAGTGCGACATGTTTGCTGATCCCGGCTCCTACATCCCCCGGAGTTCAAATCTAAAGATCTTCGGAGCGCTAAGCGAGGGAGGGGGGAGGAGCGCAGCGACCTCCCGCGTGCTCGTGAGAGTTATGGAAGCCGTTAGTCTCTACAATTATTGCATTTTTGAATGTCGGGATTTTGATTTCGGGATTTTGAAAGTCGGACAAACGACCCCAACTCTAAAATTTTCCTTCACCAAAATGTCTCGCTCACCAAGCGGAGATTTTGTAAGTTGAGAGATTTTAGCCTTTTGGCAGGCTGCACAACTTTGAGCCATATTCTGAACGTCTTTTTTAATCGATGACCAGATGACATTCATAGTCAAAAGTTTGATGGAAGCTTTGATGCCAGGAATGAATGGCCTAGGAGTAGTGGTAAAAATATCGCAATAAAATAATTTTGTTGAATTGAAAGAAACAGGAAATTTCTCAAATTTTGAGAACAGAACTACTCCTTAAAATTTCTTGAAGTTCCTCGTAATCGGTCTGAGCATCTGCGATGATAGCATAATCAACACTTTCGGGAATAGAAATTTGACTATTGCGTGAAAAAGAACCTGCGACGACGTTATCCAGACCAGGAATGTGCTGAATATCGGTCGTGAATTGACCTATGAAATCTAAGTGTCGAAATTGACAAGGAGATGTTTTTTCCGGTTTCTGATTAAAAGCGTAGACAAGTGGCTTATGATGAATTCCTAAATAAGCCGCGAGAAATTCACTGAGATAGGCACTGTATCATTTTTGTGTATCACTGAGACGCACTGAAATGAAACCTAGTGGTTATACAAACTGCTGAAGCGGAAGCGTTAACCATGATGGCCATAGGAACTCAACTGTTCTTAGTGTAACCTTTTAGGTAATCGTTCAAAAATTCCTGATCGGCAGCAGCATTCGGAATGAAACGTCGATAAAAGTTCATCATGCCTAAAAAACGTTTCAGTTGTTTAATACTCTGTGGTCGTTCGAAATTTTTGATGATTTGAACCTGTTCATGCAACGGTAATATACCTTGTCAAGTTACCAAATGGCCGAAAACGCATTTGTCAACATTTACAACAAGTCCATGTTCTTCTAATTTAGTAAAAATAATTTTAATATGTCCAACAATAAACACGTCGTACAAATATAGAAAACAGAAATCAAGTCCGCGTAGTGCTGAATGCATAAGACGTTGGAACGACTGTTCTACATTCCTAAGGCCGAAAGTCATTCATTAAAACTCAAATAGTCTGCAAGCTGTCGAAATTGCTGCTTTTGGAATGTCCGTCGGTTCAATAGGAATTTGGTGGCAAGCCTGGACAAGGTCTATCGTTGTGAAAATAGTGCAGCCCTCGAGTCGTTGTGTAAAATCTTGAATATGAGGAATCGGATATCTTTCTGGAATTGTGACTTTATTTAGTGCACGAAAGACTCCGCACGGTCTCCAAGTTCCGTCCTATTTGAGTACTAAATGTAGCGGGCTGACTAAAAATTCCCGAAATTTTGACTAAAAATTCCCGAAATCTCCGATAACAAAGTTTTTTAAATTCAGAAAGTTTATTGTCAATTGAAAAAGCTAAATTTGGACTTCGAGTCATAGTCTCATGCACGTTGTCAGCCCGTTCTGCAAAGACTGACAGGGTTGACGACGTTTTCGAATGGTGTAAGATCTAAAATTGATGAAGTAAAATTAGTCGAAGCGTAAAAATGTCATCAGCGTTCAATTCCATGATACGCACCAACTGGGACGGCTTCCTTTCCCCAAGTGTCAAGCTATGCATCAGATTATTCAATTTGGTTTTCTCAGATTCCCCAAGTACACGAATCACCTCCGTCTTGAATGCAGTGTAAGGTGTATTACCCTTCGGACTAGTGATAACATATGAGAATGTATCATGGAGACGTCATCCAGGTCTCCCACCGCATGAACATATTTAGTAAACTCAACCGTAATATCTGCCAAAGCGAACTGTTGCTCAAGTATCTCAAACTACACATTAGGGTTTTGAGAGTGCAGCGGTGGTGGGGTTTTTAAAGCCACTCGAGCAACAGTTCCAGCACCGGCAAAAAAATTAACATTTGATCGCGGAGCCCCTTGAATTATATCTGAATTAATATTAAAATGTGGGACAGCCTTGGCAACAGCATCATTAACAATATCAGCCAGCTCAGTGGGAGTTAACGTGAAAATAGACTCCTTTGTTGAACCGCTGCTTCATGCCGCTGATAAGTCTGTATCATTCGTCGATGCTAGGGAAGTAGGTGGATCGTTCACACCTTGCACATAATAAATTTAAAAACAAAACACTTATTTTTTGAACAGAAAGCTTTTTATTAATACTCGTACTAGCACCGTAAATAATTATTTGGGTACTTAAAATTCTGTTTCATTTATCCGATCAGCAGCCAATGCAGAGACACGTTATTTAAGGTGTCACCTCGGTCTCTGATGATGCAAATAACTTCTATAGCAATCGGGTGTATTGATCTGTCCGGGTTTTAACAGGAATACCAGGTGGCTTCAAAAAATTAAAAAACTCTATTGGATAATTGACGGATAGACCCACATCAGTAACAAGTGTCAATAGATTTGTATTTCATTAGTGGCCCGGGTAGCTGCGATTGTATTTCGTTATTTAATTTGTTAACGCCGTCATTTTTGGGAGCTAGGAGTGCACGTTCGCACAGCCAATCATGATTTTTGAAGTTATTTGGCAAATTTAGGAATACTTTCATTACCACGTAGTGTATTGATGGCAGCATTTGAGAAAAATTAGCCGGGAACGATATCTCACAAAAACTGCTTTGCAAATGTTTTAGCTGTACCATCGTGTATGATTTTCGTAACGTGTTTCCAAAGATGACACGCCTCGAGGCAGGCATTAAGTTCATCAACGGGTGTTGAACGTGGAAAGACTGGCAAAGTTTGACGAAAACCACCTGCTAGTAATGTTAGAGCTCCTCCCATTGGTCGGTTATTTTGTCGCAAATCGCGCAAAGTACGATCAACCGCTTCAAATGCTTTTTTGTGTGCCATGGTACATTCATCCCAAATAATGATTTTACATGTTTTTAATAACGTGGAATTTCCCGAATTTCGTGTTATATTGCAAGAAAAATTATCCGCTTGATTCAAATTCAATGGTAGTTTAAACGTTGAATGTGCTGTGCGTCCTCCATCGAGTAAAGCGGATGCAATTCCAGATGATGCAACAGCGAAGCCGATTGTATTCTGCTATCTTACTTCAACAAGTATCAAATTAAGAAGAAATGTTTTTCCAGTGCCTCCGGTTGCATCAAGAAAAATAATTCCTCCGTTACCGTTTGCTATGTATTGCATCACTTTAGTGTATGCCTGTCTTTGATCATTCACTAAGAGACTTTTTTGAGTCTCAGCGAAAACTCTCAGCGATCTTCCGATCCTCTAAACTTTAGGATCGGAAGGTGTGCATGTTGTTAATATGATTGCAAAGCTTGCGTATTTGTGCTGGACGACACATAAGACATGCTTCGGTTAGTGTTATATCCCAGTGTTCATCATTTTCAAGTAAGCCCAGTTTAAGATATGCCTCTCTGTAGGTTTGACATACTGCGCCATTTACAGTTCTCAGTACTTGAAAAGACGTTGGTTCTCTTACTTCATGAAGCAACATTCTCAGAAAATAACACTCAAAAAATAACAGTATTGTTAGGATGAACATTATAAACTCGACCCGAGGCATCAGAACCACGTACTCCAGGGTACACCCGAATAATTGTGCCTTGCTTTCTTCTGAAAAACTGCTTCTTCGACGTGTTCCATGTATAATATTTTGGAACTTCATGATACAGCAACGTTTTTATGAATGAATCTGTTCCGCACAATTGAAAAAAGGCTGTTAATGTCGTATTCGTTGGTTGCGCAGCTCTCTGTAACAGATTTTCCTCCGTAAAGTAAACTCGTTGTCCATTTTCTAAGTGTACACTAAGATGTACAACTGTTGGATAACGCTCGTGAATATTAAAACTCAGAATTCGCCAGACAGCTTTATTACTGCTGATGTAACGTCCTATTTGAAATTGCGTGACTTCATCGAATGGTGAATTTGTATTCGGAAGTCCAAAAATTGCCATATCACTGCCTTTGTTGACGTATTTACATATATATTTAATTGACTTAACCAGTAATCAACGTTAATATGAGCTTTAAATATGTTCGACAGTCGTTTACTTTGATAGTGGCTGTGTGACCTCCGTCATCGGGGTTTCGTCTCCGGTATTGTGGATATCCGTCGTCACCAGTTTGTGTTTCCTGATACATCTTTCGGGGATATTTTTTCGAACACTTTCCGTCTTTCATGCAAGGTGAGTTGGGGTTCACGGCTCCACATGGCCCATGTATCATGTTTTTGCTAACGATTTCAAAAAGTATGGGATCTTCTTTGGGATTGGGTAATTCAGATGATATAACACTATCAATTTGAGTCGGAGTAATCTTGTCCTTTAACCAAATCAAAATGTGAGCATGTGGTAGGCCTCTTTTCTGCCATTCTATAGAATACATCCAGCAGCCAGTTTCTCCATAAATATGATTTTTAGTTATGAGGCTCATGAGATTTATGAGTTTCTGTTTGAAAACTCTAGCTGACAATGGGTCGATAATTGCCCAATTAGAAGTAATTCTATGATCTCAGCCCATGTTGGATTACACGTAAACGTTATAAATAGATCAGGACGTCCAAATTTTTGGACATACGTCATGGCATCCTGAGCGTATTCGTGCGTGTGCTTTGGACTTCCCGTATACGTAGCTGGTAATATGACCAATTTTCCAATGTCAGCAACGTTTCCATCACGTCGGTTGAAATCCGTTCCGACCATAACAATAGCAACTTCGTTGATTGTTGGAGCATTGAATCGTCTTTCATGTTGACCAGACGGTGTTTTGTCTGCTCGAATAACTACTCTGTGGTCATCTGATGGCATTTGCTCCAATGCAGTTTTGAATAAATTTACCAGATGATTGCGTTCATGGAATAAAATCTGTAAACTTGATATTATTTCACGTTTTGTTCCGGGACTAATAGCACAACGTTGATAAGTGTCCGCCTCTTCGTTGCCCATGAAATAAATTTGTAAAAACTTGGGGTCGTTTTTAGAGAGAGGAAGAAGTGATCCAATTTTATGATACATTTGTCCTTGCACTTTAAACGTGGGCATAAAACCTCCATCCTTAACAATTTTGGTTGCTCTACACGATGTCATTTGAAAGCATGAGCTGTTTTTTCGAATATTTTGTAGAAAATGTCTGGATAACTCAGTAGTTCTAGAGATGTAAGCTAGAAGAGGTTCAGGTGAATCATCCAGAGGAGGCAAATTCACTTTTCCATTTGAACAACACATTCTAGGTGATTCATTGTGAAACTTTAAAGCATGACTTTGTATTGTTGTTTTTGTAATGTTTTCCATTTGCCCAATTGAAACATTGTAATCATAGTCTTTCTCGTAATTGAACGCTGCTAATTTTAAATCACCTCCAAAAGTTCCTATTAATCGTCCATCAATGGTTCAATGGTTTCGGTAGTTCTAGAAGAAGACATCCTGCTTCGATCGTTTGCAAATCGTGTTTCGTGCTGTTTAGTTGTTTCATTAGCTATAGAAGAAGACGTACTGCTTCGATCATTTTCAAGTTGTGCTTCACGCTGTTCGCTTGATTCAGCCTAGACCCTTGCGGCTCTAATCTTCTTCGACTTTGCAGTTACCTGCTCAATTGATCTTTTTTTCGGTGGCATTTTTAAGCAAAAATGAAATGTGTAGCTAATTAATCAGGAATGACGGGCATTCAAAACAGAAATTAGTATTAATTTATCAAAACGATTTCACCGCGATTTCAACGTTTCACCGCGAACTGTGTTTGAAAATGTCTTTACGGATTTTTTTTAAAGCTAAATCAAATGTTATCTACAATCAAAAAGTAATCATAGATTAACACACTTGAAATAATATTTAATACCTGGAAAATAATCACCAACAATTATTTTATTGCAATATAGCTAACTAATCGAGAACAACGGCATCCGAAACACAAATTAATATTAATTTATTCAAAACGATTAAAACTACGTCCACTTCGATACGTTTTACCGCGAACTGTGGTTGAAAATGACATTTCGAAAAACAAAAGAAGTTTTTTCAAACTAAGGCAATTTTACACGTACAATAATTTGAATCCAAAGATGTTTCTTGTAGAAGGTGTTTACTTTTCAAAGTAAACCAGTTTATACGTAAAATATTTTTTAGTACCTTTGCTAAAATTGATTTTATGAAACAATCATTGATTATTTACGTAATAAACTAAATAAAGTAATAAACTATTGGGGTTTAGTATGAAACTACTATTTTCATTATAGTAGAGGTATGATTTTTGTATAACAATCGCACGCTAGATATCCTTTTTGGTGTCTAAATTTGCGGCTAAGGCGCTATTTCGGAACATTTAAATAATTGTATCTATACATGTAAAAATGAATTCTTGATCCAGGGCAGACTTCCGAATTAGAGCATGTCACTAATTTCTTATAACCTCTTTCCTAAAGTCATTTCCGTCAAAAAATCTTAAAAAAATTGAAATTTGATAAAAAATGTGTACCACAGCCCCTAGCCCCCGGGGTCCAGCCCCTTCAAAAGTATCATCGTCGGCTTGGTCCTGAACATGCAACATATACATGGTAAAAATTTCATGGCGATCGGTAAAGCGGCTAAGGCGTTATTTCAGAACAATCAAATAATTGTATCTTTACATGTAAAAATGAAATTTTGATCCAGGGGCGGGCCCCCGAATTCGAACATGTCTTTTATTTCATATAACTCCTTTCCAAAACTCATTCTCGTAAAAAAAATTAAATTTTTGAAAAAATTTGTACCATGGCCCCTAGACCCCGGGGTCCAGCCCCTTTCACAATATCGTAAGATTAATCCTAAACATACAAAATTTACATGGTAAACATTTCATGGCGATTGGTTGAGCGACTGAGAAGTCATTTTGGAATAATCAAATATTTGTATCTTGTAAAAATTAATTTTTGATCCAGGGCCCCTCGGATTCGAACATGTCAGTAATTTCATATAACCAGCCCCATAAACTCATTTTCGTGAAAAAATTTAAAGAAAATTAAAATTTTCGAAAAAAATTGTACCACAGCCCCTAGACCCCGGGGTCCAGCCCCTTCCAAAATATCGTAAGGTTCGTTCTGGATATGCAACTAGTACATGGTAAAAATTTCATGGCGAGCGGTTGAGCGGCTGAGACGCCCATTCGGAACAGACAAACAAACAAACAGGAATTCATTTTTATGGTTTATATCTAGATAATTACTTTTATTTTTATCATTAGATTTTCTTTCAACGAAAAAACAAAAACTGAAAAAACTATTTTTTGTTATTTACAAAGGCGTACTTCGGATTTTTTTTTTTTTACAAAAAGTTGGTTTATACCCAACTAACCATTCAGGTGCTATCCAATTTAAATTAATTTATATAATGAATTTCGATACAAGGCGTGAAGACGCCACAATGTCATGTCGATTAGTAGGATATTGTCATAGCAATTAGCAATTTTTAATTTCCCTTCAATTGAAATTTTTCTTTATATTATTTTAAATTAATATTGAAAACTCTGACCAGCCGATCACGAGACAAACCTTACAGAAACTTTCCTTTTGCGACCTATAGAACATACGTATAAGCTTTTATCAAAATCGGTATAGTAGTTCTTCAGTTTATTGATCGAAAATCTCTTATGGAAACTGGCACTTCCGATGGACCGATTTCGATCAAACGTTACAAAAATACTTCTCACGACCCATCATAGATCGATCATATGTATATAAATTTTAAAAACAGTGCAAAAGTTCTTGAATGGAAAATTTTGTATGGAAGCTGCAACGTCCGGTGAACCGATTTTGACCAAGCCTTACAGAAATACTCTTTACGACCCATTTATAGTATATGCATAAATTTTTATCAAAATCGGTGGGATAGTTCTTCGAGTTTTTCGATCAAAAATCTCTTATAGAAGCTGAACACTTCAAAATCAGATCAGTGGTTTTTAATAGAAAATTTTCTATCTAAATCTGTTATTATTTTCATATCATCGCCTAATGTTTTATTGTAAAAACCTAAGTTTAGATGTTATCAGTCTTAAGTGGCAAATGCGTTCAAGATTAGTGAACAAGCCTTGTATTTCAGCATCCCATAGTGCTAAACAGAAATGTCATTGTCCATTATTATCTTAAACTTTAATCACAATTATTGGAAGTATCGATAATATACTTTGAGATAGGGCAAAGATTGAGAGTCTAATTTTTGATAACCGGTTTAATATACCGATCTGATTGATTATACTCAGCATTTTAATTTCACTACCGGAAAATATATTATGTAACATCTTAGTCGAATTATTGTTTAAGTTATAGTAGAAAAGGAGAAGTAAACCATTTAAAATATTATTGGATCCCATATTTATATGTAGTTTATCGGGTAAGAGAGCAATAAATTTGAGGAGTGGCATTAGCAGCTAACCCCTGCTTAAAATGAGAGATGACCTAGGTTTATTTCATGAGTGATATAGTTCGTTACGTTACCTTTGAGGAACACTTACGACAACAAATCATTTACAAATCATTGGGACCTTCAAAGAGTTCATAAACTAAAATTAGTTTCTTAAGAAAACAGAATTTTACGAAAACAAAAAAAAAACAATAAATTAACCTATTTGAAAATATTTAAACAGATGCCCAAATACTTTTATATAATAGATTAAATAAACGTATAGGTACAAAAATAAATACAAAACTAGTTAATAAAGATCTTTATTTGTGCTGAGGGTAAAATTCAAGATTTAGCAGGATGAAAATAAATAAAAATTTTGGTATATAAACTCGAAAAAAATCATACAATTTATTCAGTTCATATCAAGCTTTAAATTTGTAAGTACAAAATAAACCCAACATAAAATGCAATACACAGTTTTATTCGTTGCCCTTCTCGGAGTTACTGCTGTAAGTATATTTGATATAAAATATATTTTTTATATTACGTTGAATGTTATGCGTATTATAGATCTACAGTGCACCACAAGCTACAACTGCTATTGTTAACACTACTAGCGCCATCACCAACACCGCCACTAATACTGTAGGAACTGCCATTAATGGTACCACATCTGCACTTAATTCAACTCTAGGCACTGCCACAGGTGTAATTGGCTCAACCGTCGATGGAATTACCACAGTAGTTAACAATACACTTACCACTGGTACAGGTATAATTACCGGAGTTGTGACAGGAGTTACTGATACTGCAGGTGCTTTACTTACTGCAGGAACCGACATTGTCGCCGGTACCGTACAAGTTGGTACCACCATCATAGGAAGCGTATTGGGATCAGTCGCTAGCTTATTTGCATCACTTGGGGGTTTGTTTGGTTAACTAGAATTTGGAACATAACCTTAAAATGATTATTTACTGTCATTTAAAAATATAACTATAAGTTGCACTTTAAATACTAGTGTTTTTATTTTACACTGTAAAGAATATTAATAAAAAAATTAATTGAAATCATTTATTTATCTTAACTACTGCCAGTATGAAGTATTGCATTCCATTTACGCATCGCGTGTACCGCCTTCAACTTGTGTGACATAATTGCTATTATTGAAAATTACTTGCATTATTTGTGTAAGCACCATACGCTGTCCACAAATCGTACGATAATGCGGATGTCCCTGTTCTTACGCAATATAAATACCGACTGTTTTATTTTGTTGATGATTTTCTTGTAGAAAGCGAAAACTAATTTTTGGTCAGTTTAGAATCGATCGTTTAAAACCGTATGGGGATGCTGAACTCCCATCGTGGCGCGTCCCCAGGTGGTGGATAGGGGAATGCCCTTTAACCAGCTTTCCGACGGGTAGGTGGGAAATAAAATATCATCCGTGGACTAAATCTGGCTAGGGGAAGCATGTGAAGTTAGCCTAGTTTTTCATTCCCGAAAAAAGAATAAAAACTCCTGAAACAATACTATTTCATCTTATCCCAGTTTTTTTTCTATTTAAACTTGTATAAGACGGAATTTTATTTTTTCAAAAAAAAATCCATCTCAGATTTTTTCATTTAATTGTTGTTATTATACTCTGAGTATGAATAAATGATTAAAAATAATAGTTAGTCTATACCATAGGTTATTCAAAACATAAAGAATCATTTCCGGCAAATCATATTTCTTGAAGAATGGCACTTGGCCATTTGAACTAATACTACCATACGGCTGGTACTGCCTTCTTAGTCATTTTAAGCCCTTACTATTTCTAACTTGGAACAAAATATTGACTGATATTGTTATCATCTTAAATCACAACAAACAATTATTATCATTTTACTTAGAAAATTTATAATTTATCATTTATTTATATGTAAAGTACAAAAACAACAATTAAATGAAGAAATCTGGGTTGGATATTTTGTTGAAGAAATATTTAAAAATACAATTTCCGTCTTATACAAGTTTAAATATAAAAAAACTGGGATGAGATGAAATAGTATTTTTTGAAGAAACTTAATTTTTTTTTGTGGGATGAAGAACTGGACTAACTTCGCATGCTAGGAGAAGGAACCCCGAATAATAAACCACTCATTAAGGCAATGAGTGTACAAGAAAACGGAATGTATACCTCACGTGGTACGTCAACTGTACAGTTGATCAATCCACCCTCATACGAGGCAGGCTCAACTGATTCTGGGTTGAACCAACCATTGCAAAACCCATTTATACCAAGCACATGTATCACTAGATCACCAACTACACCAATGTCAAGATAAAAGAATAACGGATGCGTCAAGTAAAACTAGAGAAGTTATTGACTACCTTCATCCTAGTCCATACAAACTACACAAGAAAAAATAATGACACACTATTTAAAAATTACTACCTGGAATGCAAATGGCCTAGCGCAACGCATTTCAGAATTAGAAGTATTTTTAAACACAAAAAATTGATATATGCCTAATCTCAGAAAGTCATTTTACCAGAACCTCGTATGCCAAAATACGTGGGTACCAATGCTATCAAGCTCTACATCCAAGAGAAAGAACTAGAGGCGGGACAGCAATCGTTATTAAGGATAATATTAAATATACCACGAAGAATTAAAAATAGAGGAGAAAGCCATGCAAGTAGCTACTTTATCTGTTGAAAACAAAAATAACAAGCGCTATAGTATATCAGCAGACTACTGTCCACCCAGATATAACCCAAAAAAGAAGACTACATTGAAGGCGACTTTAACGCTTTCAAATTTTAAATTTTTTCTTTTTAAATTTCGAACGCTTACACGATAGAAGAAGAACTGGAAATCTTCATTGAAAGTGTGCAAAAAGCGGCCTAGGAAAGAATACTCCTGATAAGCAAGAAATATTACAGAAAAGTAAATACTATCCAGTTGAAGTGAGAGAGTTGGTTGACGAAAACAGAAGAGCTACGAGACTTGGCAGAGAACCAGAGCCTCTGAAGACAAAGAATGAATATCTAAGACCTATTAGCAAAGTAGACGAGGCATTTGTGCTACCAGTTACTCTGAAAGAAATAAAATAAGAAGTAAAAAACCTCAAAGATAAAAAATTCTAAACTCAGGTGGAAAGCGCATGATAAAAAGAAAATGCAAGAACGGAATTTCAAATTCAGATAAATGCACTGGCTTATTGGAAGAAACTTCGAACTGACAACACACAAAAACCGCTGTTATATAAACAAATCCTAGAGCTTATCTGGACGTAATGTATTCAGCGTTGGGGCTGTGCAAGGAAAACTACAGCGATGGTCATTCAAACATTTCAAAACAAAGTATTACATAGCATTTTGAATGCTCCTTTGTACATTAGAAATGACAATCTTCATCGAGACTTAAACGTGAAATACGTCAGCGATGAAATACAAAAATTTGCAAGGTGTCATGTTCTGCTACTGCAGCAGCATGCCTACAAGGAGCTGCAAAACCTACTGGATCGCACCAATGGACCGAAGCGCCTAAAAAGAACAAAGCCTTTAGAATAAGTGGTTCCCTGAGCTGCTTAAATCAAAGGACTGGCACAGCTAGGATGAACCGATAGGTCTCATCCCACAAGAATAGACTACTAAAATAATAAAACAATTACTAAATAATCCATATGATTAGTTGTAATATTATAGAGAAATGAAGATAAAAAAAAATTATTTAATACTTTTTGAATGTGTTTGGTGTTCCGTGAATCGATTTCGGGGAATACCTTGAAATAATTAATACTAGTGCCAATAATATTTGAATAATGAATTGAACCTTAATTTCAATAAACAATCCTCGTATGATTATAAATTTCACAAAATTGAAACAAGTTTGTATAGAGAATTTCAACGAACAATTCAAAACAGTGTAGTAATTAGCGGTTTTCCATTTGGTCACCTGCTTGTTTCGTATTCTGGATATTAAAGCTGGCATAAGTGTAATCCAATCACAATTCTTCGTTAATCATAAGGATCCACAACGAACAAGCACATTCAAAAAAGCCATGGTAATTATTAAAACACACAACAATGAATTGAATAATGAAATTTTATTAAAATACTAACTGTACTAACTGTTATTTATTTTTGCAAAGCTTATCACCAGTACCTGAAATATCAGAAGATATTTTAAAAGTAATGGAAGGTGTTTTATCCAATGATAACGAAAATAATAGTAATGTAAATAAAAATAAACTTAGTCGCACAATACATTTTTATTTTATTCAAATTTTCATAAATAGTGTTTTCCAATAAGAGTGAAATGATTTCTTAAAAAAACATACTAATCGTTAAGGAAATTGAACTGTTTTTTATTTAATGTGAAGTACAATCGATACAATTAAGCTCTGAATAAAACGTCATTCAAATGGCCTCCACGACTTCTTCTGCAGGAACGAATTCGATGAACCCAATTTTCGAGCACTTTTTCCACTAAATCAAGTCGTATGTCATGAATAGCACGTTCAATATTGAATTGTAAAGCTTGAAGAGAGTTTGGTTTATTGCTAAAGACCAATGACTCAAATAACCCTACAAGAAATAGTGTAATGGTGTTAAATCACAACTTCTTCGGAGGCCATTCAATATCACAATTTCTTGAAATAATCGAATCTCCAAACTTTTCTCGCAATAATTGAATTGTTGCACTTGCTGTGTGGCACGTAGCCCCGTCTTATTGGAATTAAATGTTGTCAATATCAACTTCTTCCAATTTCGGCCATAAAAAGTTGGTTATCATCGATCTATACTGATCTTCATTGACAGTAACGGTGTTATCAGCTTCATTTAAAAAAAAATATGGACCGATGATTCCACCAGACCAAACTGTCAATTTAGGAATGTAATGGTTTATCATGAATAATTTGTGGATTTTCTTTGCACCAAAATCGACAGTTTTGTTTATTTACCGCATCACTCAGATGAAAGTGAGCCTCATCGGAGAAGATGATTTTCTTAAAAAAATCGTTATCGTTTTCAAGTTGTTCCAATTAGGCAAAATCAGCCAATTTACGACGTTTACGGTGGTCCAATGGCTTCAGTTTATTTTATTTATTTATTTATTTATATTTACATTACATGATTTATTATATTGTAATTTATTTACAAAAAGAATGATTTATTTTTATATTTAAATGTACTTAAATCTACTTTATTTATTACAAGAAAAACTTAATAATAATATGCACAAATTCAAATGTAAAAAAAAATGAAAAAAATTAACATTCAAAAAGAAGAAATTCAATTCAATATACTTGCAGTAGAGGAGTTCCAATGAACTTATTGTTCTTTGAAGGAAAACCAGTACCACAAATATTTACTCACTCATTCTGTAATCAGTATATCGATTTTGTCTCGTGAGTTACTCATTTAAAATGAGTGAAGCAAAAAAAATCGAATACGTACACAGTGTATAATACACAATTATGTATTTGTATTTTTCTTTTGTTCGTATTTGTGTCATTTGTATGATGAACAGTATCAAAAAAACGCGATCCGGGCAAATCGGTTTAATTTTTATGGTGCTTATTTCCTTTTCTCAGCACATTCCGTCTACTCTCGAGCTGTGGAGTGTCATTATTTAACATGCTAATATATTTTATATTTAACATTTTTTTAATCATAAATTAATTTTATATGTTTTAATAAAATTTTATAAGTAAATTTTTTTTACATTCCATACATTTTAAAAATAAAATGTTAAATATAAAAAAAATCGAAAATACATAAACGACACAAAAATATGGCGTTTTACAATGGTTAATTCTTTGAGTGGCAAAAATCGCGATCGTGCTCTTCAATACACTAGCCGAAATCATGTCGGCACTCAAAGGGTTAATATAAATAAACAAAAAAAGAATGACACGTGGTTAGCATATGCAGTAAAACAATTAAATGCACGAAACTAATACAAACATAAATGCTACTACTATATCATTCCGGTTACACTCATTTCGTTCACACATTTTGAGACAAAATCCATATACAGATGTTCTATTTGTATTTTTTCCGTTTTTTAATTTAAAATTTCAAAGATATTAAAAAAAATCCCGAATAATTTCTTGAAAATGATATTTTAGATTTTTTCTAAAATGATTAACATTAAATGATTTTTTTAACGATTCAGGTAACTTATTATACACAGACGGACTGGCGAATCTTATTGACTTCTAACCAAATTCAGTATTGATGTTACCACAAGAAAGATTTTTTCCAAATCGAGTGAAATGTTCGTGTTTGGTTTCACTAAACTCTAAATTTGACAGGACATAGGACACATTAATTGCTTTGTACATGTATAATGCAATCTGAAAATCGTGTAAAGCTTCTATAGGTAATATTCCATTGGTTTCAGTTTCGTATAAGAGTAGTGTAGGAAAAAGCAGCGGAACTTTACATATAGCTTTAACACATCTGTTCTGCATTACTTGGATTCTACTCAATAACTTCTTACTTGCAGTTCAGTAAACGATAATACCATAGGTAATTTGAGTATGTACAAACGAAAAGTATATAATCTTTAAAACATATCTCGGTACAAAATATGAGAGCTTCCTCAGAACACCAATGAACGGCGCTATTTTTTTAGATAATGCCGACGTATGCTCATTCCAGGACATACATGAATCAAAAACGACTCCCAGATATTTGAATGATTCAACCCTATTGATAACAATATCATTCGTGACAAAAGGGTGCGAAACTCCAATATTTTTATAGCGCGAATGAAAAATCATGTATTTCGTTTTCGTTAAATTAAGTTAAATCATATTTGATTTCAAATAGTCTAGTAGAATGTTCATATCCTCCGTCATATTATCTTCAATAGTACTAGGATCCTTCGTCTCATAAAATAATGCTGTATCATCTGCAAAAATACGAATTTTAACTACAGTTTCAGTTTAATTTTAATTTCATTATTATTGGTATTTAACTTAAAACTTTTCAAAATTTTGTTACGTTGTTTAACAAGTTTCCAGAAGTCATACGTCATCCATGGACAAGTATTGTTTTTTAGTTTCGCTACAACACTTTTGATAGTAGTAAATTTTTTGGCAAGGTCATGATATTTCGAAGTAATTAATTGTAATGCTACGTCCGGATCAAGATCATTGAACGTAGTAGAATTTAAAAAGTTACCAAAATGCATATTCACCTTCTCGAAATCCGTTATCCTTTTGTCCAAAACCTTTTTAACAAATTTTGATTTAAAATGAAAAGTAGAACAAATGAAATTATGATCACTTAAGTCCGAATAAACTGTACAATTATGAACTCGTAAAATATCAGCAAAACTACATATTACATGATCCAATACGTTATGGCTGATCGACCTTGTTTCAAAAGAATTGGTAACAATCATACCATTACTCATTAGAATGTTTTTATATTCCACAACTCAATTTGAATCTTTATTAACAGGAATATTTAAATCGCCAATCAATATGACATCACCATTACTTTTATTATCCAGTAAGATATCCAAAAATATTAAAAATTCATTAACATCTGATGCAGGCGGCCTATAAAAGGCATATAATTTTGTAAATTTAAATCCTAGCAATTCAAGAAAGATAAAGTGAAATGGATGTTGACCATCATCACACCTTAGTATGGTATACTCTAGATTGCTACGAATAAAGACACCAAGCCCGCCACCCAGTTCTTGAGTGAGAAGAATTTTATACGGATGCAAACCCAAATTCTTTCTCGGCAGCAATATTTGCATAACTTCAAGCGTTTCTTTGTCTTATTGGTACTTGAACATTATGTAAAGAAAATGTACGCTCAAAATTTTCAATAATTCGACGGATAGTGAGTACACTTTGACGATTATTAAAACTATAAAATGGCAAAAGAGTATAAATACAATGAAACAAAAAATGACAGATCATGACATATTACAAATGGCCGAAAAGTCACTTAAAAATCATATCATTCCTACTGGAAAACCCTATGTATTACTCCCTTGTATTAATAACTACTTTACTTTTGTGTCTTTGTATAAATTAGTAACTACATAGAATTATTGAAACTCGACGGCAATGCTACATAAATAATTACCAATTCCGAAGCACCAACCTATCTAATATCGGGCGACTAACTCCACATGGTGAAGTACAGAATAGAGTGAAGAAATGCTACTACGGCATATTAGCTCTATTAATTGCAACTCATTAGAATAGGCTTAATTTCTTACTAACAATTATTCACAAAACCTAGGCAAATTCATACTTACATGAAAAATTAAAATCAATTAACCATGCAAAACTCAAAAATCGGACACCAATCCACAAATATTCCCACTATTTTATAACTCCTAACGTACAGACACCAAAGCACATAATTCTCAAATTATCTTAAATCAAAATGGACAAATTCAAATTAATTGAATACATAAGCCTCATCCCAGAATTCAACGGGAAACACCAAACAATCAATTCACAGTTTCAAAAAATTGATAACCGAATACAACACGCACATTACAACTCAACTGAACCAGAACATTTCCACATATCAAACACTTCGCAAACGTGACAAAATTTCTCAAACAACACACTACCAAATTTCAAGCGCAATCATTACATTACAGAACAGCAACAAGTTCAACACAGCCAAAACTTCCACTCTAAAAAATTATATCCCAAATATTGTGCGCATTACAAAACAAACAATGTTCCAGTGAAGTATGTCTTAACTTTGTCCTAGATGACGTCATTATATTTAGGACAATTTTAGGACAAACTTCATTCGCCTATATAAGGTAATGAAGTTTTTCCTAAACTTGTAGTACCTTTATAATTATTGTCAATGTGTTGGTACAAATATGTCTTTACTAAGCAAACATTTAGGCGAAATTATTATACATGAATGTAATAAGAATAATATAAAATTTGGTTAATAGCAATTATTGTTTAATAACAAAATGCGATAATGTACCGATAAAATGATTATAATGCGAATGATTTGTAAGTTCAGGGATTTACTATGGAAAATCTAGCTTGTTAGATTTTCCATAGTAAATCCCTGAACTTCCAAATTGTTCGCATTTTAATCATTTTATCGGTTTATTATCACATTTTGCCGTATCTGGATATAACGGATCCTGAATTTTAGGATGAAACTAGAGCAATAAATGTAAAACTTAATACCTAAAGTTAAAATCAATATCAGAAGAGGGTTCACAGGTTAGATTTGCCATAGTAAATCCCTGAACTTCCAAATTATTCGCATTTTCATCATTTTATCGGTTTATTATCACATTTCGCCGTATCTGGGTATCACGGATCCTGAATATGAGGATGAAACTAGGACAATAAATGTAAAACTTAATACCTAAAGTGAAAATCAATATCAGAAGAGGGTTCACAGGTTAGATTTTCCATAGTAAATCCCTGAACTTCCAAATCGTTCGCATTTCATTGGTGTTAAACAACGTTCAGTTTTCGTGTAATCGTCGATTGAATGTTTAAAATTTTACCAGGATAAATGTACAAAAAATTTTTTGTTTTTTTCAAATCTGGAATGTTGTTCTAATTATTTTAATTGCATTATGTTATATTTGCATCATATTTGTAGAGAATATTGACTACACTAACTTAAATGTTATTTGGTATAATATTTCATTTTATGCGCCTGAATGTTTACATAATATTTTCTTTTACTAATACATATACAATACAAGAAAATCTAGTACAATTTAGGATAAACTTCAAAGTCGTAAACAGAAATTAATCTCAACAACATTCGCGTTAACACAGTATTTCCCAGTACAATACACAATCACACGTCACAAGGGTCGGTAGAAGAGCCGCTCCCCTCAAATACAAAAATTAACCAGGTTAAGAAATCACAAAACATTCAAAACCCCGAATTGTCTCTCTCAATACCATAAGTATTTCTTAAAACAGAATCAATTTCGACGTGCCCATTCGCACACCAAAACCATATAAAATCAACCCCTCAAGTTAATTTATCAGCAAAAACGGATTCTCAAATTAACCGACAGAGCAAGGATGACGATCATCATGTATTAGCAATTAAGAAACCAAATTTATCAAGCCCAAGCGCTTATAACCAAAAACATAACCCTAATTTTAATCAAATCAATTCAACGTGCCCTGACGCACCTCAAAATCGTACGATATCAATCCCCAACGTTAGTTCACTGTGAAAAACGGTTTCTCGAATTAGCCGACAGAATGAGATTGACTATCATATATTAGTTAGTTAGTCAACGAGTACCAAAGCATACGAGCCTAGACGCAATCAATTACCAAAGCATACGAGCCCCTAAACTAACGAATCAACATGGTGATGTAATTTTAAGGTCTAATCAAAAGCATAAACCAATAATTATGACTTAAAATCCATTCACTTATAATACAAAATCTCTAAGTCATATATGTTCATCGGCTATATTTTATTCAACAATATTCACATTAAACCTTTCTATAACGAAAACCAAGCATAATCTATAATTTGGGTTCGAACGAAAATGATTTGGACTCGGATTTCGTGAGCACTTCTAATAGGCTGCTAAATTGCTTATCCAGCCAGCCTGATTGCCACTTCCCAACCAGGTCAGCAAATTGGCAACAAATTTTTAATCTATAATTTGAGCTCGAACGAAAATGGTAAACGACCATTAACACGCCTACCCAGAGATTTGGACTCAGGTTCCGTGAGCACTTGTAATAGGCTGCGTAGTTGCTCATCTAGCCAGCCTGATTGCCATTTTCTAACCAGATCAGCAAATTAGCAACGAATTTTTGGATTCATAATTTGAGTTTGCACGAAAATCGTAAACGGCGATTAACACGCCTTCCCAGAGTTTTGGACTCCGTGAGCACTTCTAATAATTTCCTTCATGTCCGAGTAGCAGGATTCGCCATATGTGTCGTCCCTATATACAACTCTAGCAAGTTCTCATGCTCCCTCCACGAGAAGCCACCGGTTACCTTGTAACAAGGGTAATAAGCGATTTGTGTTGGGCTAGCAACTCAACCAGAAAAAGCCAGCAGTAAGTAAGCAAGAACATAAGTCTTACTTATAAAACAAAAACTGTGACTACAAATGCCAAATTTTTTTTATTTGTTTTTATGAGAAATTTACACAACCGATACATACCAACAATTTAATATTTGCACAAACATCTAATTCGATCCACGTGCTGTTCAATTCTAACAACGACGCAAATTTTATCTGTTTATCTAGTTTGTTTTTTCGACACCTGTCTATAATACTGTACAGACTTTCCGATAGATTATACTTTTTGAATACCAATAACAAGGTCTCATAACTGTTTAAATATTTTCAAAAATGATATTTTTATAAAATGAATAAATTTCAAGGACTTTTACATGTGGGGTTAATTAAAATATTCACTTACAGTTTATTTATTGATCACTGTCGAAATCGTTTATTGTGTCATCGACTTTCGAGTGATATAAACACCGGTGTGAAGTTTTTGGACACTTAAATTATTGGACATTTTTATAATTTGGACAGAAATTTACGCGAGTGTCCAAAACTGATTTTTTTAGACATAATTTCGATTTTAAACAGATATTTGCACACGTGTACATTACTAAAAAATGTAAATATAAAAAAAAAATTATGAAAGGGATCAAATTTTTGTATTTCATTATACATACATATTAAACTTTTGAGAAATTACTTTAAACATCAGGAATATGCGGTATATGCAATTTTTGTATGAAAAGATGTGGTTGTAGGTTATGGTAAATTACACAAATCTCAGAGATTGGCTCCCATAGTGGCTATATAGGTTTGATAAGGGGTTTTATCGAAAAATTCGATTCAAATATATTAGTTTTAAGATATGTACAGTTATTAACATACGTCGCAACTACAATTTTTGTTTGAGGGTTTTTCCTTCATTTATGCTGCACAAGATCAGCTAAATATTACATTTTTAAGAAATTACAACAGTTTTATGTTTATTAGACCTATATAATATGGTGTATAGCAGATCGTTTACATCAGAATATCGTGTATACTACATCGAAGCGAATGAATCGAACAAATATATACCTGTATATTTGTGATACGTTACCTCTCAAAAACATCAAGGCTGCCACACAAGTTATTCCATGTAATTTACAGAATAATTCTTAAATCCGTCCCTGCTATTATTTCCATAACATCGCCAACTGTACCCACTATCATTATCAACAGTTTAAACGAGTGCATTTGCGCAAAATTTCATTCGTTCATTGAAATTTGTTTTATTGTGAAAACCTTAGGCAATTTTTAGAGGTTATCAGGGCTGGGATGTTCTAACATCGTCATTTTCGATAACGTATCGAAGTTTATGTCTCGTTTCGGTAGAATAAAATTTGCCTCTGTTTCAATTTTTATATCGTTTACCCAACATTGTGATGTTTCTACTCCATTTCTATAATTTATTTTTTGGAGACTAGAACGAAATTAGTGACATAAGTATTTTTCAAATATTTTCTAGTAGGTTGGGCTTGCAAACGTGTTTTCCGAATAATTCATAAATCCGTGGATTTCAATTTTGGTTTTTGGTATCGTTAGCAACCATTGCGGTATACATAAATGTATTGTATTAAAGACTAAATGGTTAATGCACGAATAAAGCAAGATCAATTTACAACATTGATTGGGGAAACTAAGAATTACTGGTTTATTTACGTCAAGCTTCGAATTGATTCTGTTCTAACATCCAAATTGTCTCGACGTTCATATCACTCGCAAGTCAATGACACAATAAATGATTTCGACATTGATAAATAAATAAGCTGTAAGTGAATATTTTAATTAACCCCACATGTAAAACACCTTGAAATTTATTCATTTTATAAAAATATCATTTTCGAAAATATTTAAACAGATATGAGACCTTGTTATTGGTTTTCAGAAAGTACAACCTCTCGCAAAGTCTGTACAGTATAGACAGTTGTCAGAAAAACTAATTTTAACTTTGTACAGAGATAAAATTTGCGTCTTTGTTAGAATTGAACAGCACGTGGATCGAATAAGATGGTTATGCAAATATCAAATTGTAGATATGTATCGGTCGTGTAAATATCTCAAAAAAATAAATAAAGTTTGGCACTTTGGGGTTAAATTAAAAGTAAAACTTATGTACTTGCTTATACTAACTGTTGGTACTACATTTGAGATTTCGTAACAATGTTTGTTCCTGGTCTGTTGCTAGCCTTCCACGAATCGATTGTTACCCTTGTTACAAGGTAAGTACCGATTGCTTCTCGGAGAGGCAGCGTGCGAACCTTCTGAAGTTATGCATAGAGACGACACAAACGGTGAGTGCTGTTACAAAAACCTAAATAATTACGAGCAATGACCAAAAACTCCGTGCTGCAATAATATGGCACTATATATTTTATATACAGGATGTCCCAAAATTCGCGTATCAAACGAAGCAAGGTGATTCATTTCCCACAAAAACAGCCAAGTAAAGTCAAGTTTCAAATTGTTGATGGTGCAAAAGTTATTCTACTTTTTTATTAAAATCGCATGCGCGCCCACCAAAACACTATTTTAAAAGAAACCAAGAGTTCTTTTGTTTAACTTTCTTTTTTAGTACGATCAAGGAGAGTGTGCATTCCCAATAAAATCATTTTTATAAGCTGCATTATCTTCTGTCAAATAATAACTTTGGTTTTATAAACTTTTATTGTTTCTCAAAATTTTTTGTTGATGTTTAAGTATTAAGGCCAGCGGGAAAAACATGTACGACAGAAAGTTGACCCGCTAGGAGAAAAATATGCGACAATAATGCAGATTTTAAAATCGTATCACACACCGGCCTATTCACAATAGAATGTTTTTTGCCAATTTTTTCACAAAGTAAGGCGTGTTAATTAAGAAACGCACTTAACAAAATTGCGAGTTCTAAAATAGATGCTTCGTCAGAAATAAAAGAAAATTAATAAAATAATTTTTTTTATTAATTTTAAATATTACATGGATTTCCTTCGAATTTCTTGGATTTTCCTCGAATTTCTACAAGATTCTTCGGATTTCTCAGGGTTTTTCCCGGTTTTCTTCGAAATTTCCCACAGATTTTCAGGATTTCCCACGAATTTTTCTGGATTTACCGGTTATATTTCTGATATTCGGATTCCGGTGGAAATTCAGTTGAAATCCGGGGGAAATCCAAATCCGTTTGAATCAGGGAACAATCCGGGAAATTCGAGGGAAATCCGAATTATAATATTTAAAATTAACAAAAAAAAATATTTTAGTCATTTTGTTTTATTTCTGACAAAGCGTCTATTTTAGAACTCGAAATTTTGTTAAGTGCGTTTTTTTAATAAACACGACTTACTTTGTGAAAAAAAAAGATTGAAAAAAAACTACTCAATAATTAGTTGTCCCGATCGTCAACCGCTGATAATGTTTTGAAACTATTAAATTACCGAAGAACCGAAATATGGAATTACCCTTAACCAAATTTCAAAATAGTACCAAAATGTTAAAGGTTCCGGACAAATTCTCTAACTTCACAGAACAATAACAGCAAAGTTTCTTAATAATTAGCTGCCTCGATCGTAAACCGTTGAGAAAGTTTCAAAATATGTAAATTACCGAACAAAGACCATAAATTTACGAGATCGATGGGAAGTGGGTAACTCAAAAGTCACAGAATATTTTCTTCGCTTAGTTTCGGAAATTTCTTAATTTATATAGGGTTTTCCGATAGGATGATATGATTTTTAAGTGACGTTTCGGTCATTTGTAATAATATGTCATTATCTGTCATTTTTTGTTTCATTGTATTCAGTAATGTTTACAATTTCATCATGGTGAGATATACGCAAGAGCAAATTATTCAGTTTTATTATCAAAATAATCGTTCTCCAATTGCAACTTTTCGTGAGCTTTTGCCATTTTATAGTCGTAATAATCGTCCAAGTATGCTCGCTATTTGTCGAATTGTTGAAAATTTTGAGCGAACATTTTATTTATTAAAATAAAAATTGCTTCCATTCAGGCAAGTGTGGCTGAAGACCGCAATTTGTCGATTCTAAGACGTTCTCAAGAATTGGGGCTGTCTCAAACCACAACCTGGTGGATTTTGAGAAAAGATTTGCGTTTGAATCCGTATAAAATTGTTCTCACTCAAGAACTGAACCCATTGGACCACCGTAAACGTCGTGAATTTACTGATTTTGCCTTGGAACAACTTGAAAACGATAATGATTTTTTAAAAAAAATCATCTTCTCCGATGAGGCTCACTTTCATCTGAGTGGTGCGGTAAATAATCAAAACTGTCGATTCTAGTGCGGAGAAAATCCACAAATTATTCTTGAAAAACCATTTCACCCAAATTTACAGTTTGGAGTGGTTCTTGGTCTGGTGGAATCATCGGTCCTTATTTTTTTCGAAATGATGCTGGCCATTACTGTGAATGGAGATCAGTATAGATCGATGATAACCAACTTTTTACGACCGAAATTGGAAGAAGTTGATCTTGACAACAATTGGTTCCAACAAGACGTTACGTGCCACACAGCAAGTGGAACAATTCAATTATTGCGAGACAAGTTTGGAGAATCGATTATTTCAAGAAATTGTGATATTCAATGTCCTCCAAAAAGTTATGACTTAACACCATTAGACTATTTTTTGAGTAGTGGTTTGAAGTCATTGGTCTTTAGCAATAAACCAAACTCTCTTCAAGCTTTACAAGTCAATATTAAACATGCTATTTATGACAATCGACATGATTTAGTAGAAAAAGTGCTCGAAAATTGGGTTCATCGAATTCGTTCCTGCAGAAGAAGTCGTGGAGGCCATTTGAATGACGTTTTATTCAGAGCTTAATTGTATCGATTGTACTTCGCATTAAATAAAAAATATTTCAATTTCCATAACAATTAGTGTTTTTTTTTAAAGAAATCATATCACTCTTATTGGAAAACCCTATATAACAAAAGCTTAGTGATTTGAGAATCAATTGCGTCTTCGGAGTTACTCTGTTCGTATAGCCGTCTGGCTGGCAACAAATTATCAAGCTCGCTAATCCGAAATTCTTTGAAAATCGTGTCATTAATTTTTATTTGAAGCAAAATGTTACGGAAAAATTCCAGTCAAAATGGGCAAATCAAATTAGGTAACGAATTGTCCAACACAAAATTTTAGGATCAGTCGTTCTTGATACTAGAAAGTAAACAGCCTCGCGCGAATACCGTAATTTGATGATAAAAAAATTTATTTGAAAAAATGTAGAAGTATGCTCAATTCAAGACCACAATCACTAACAATTGGTCTAAAAGCGATGCCACATACACATCTAATTACAGACGATTCGTGCGTAAATTTATTTTGCCCCACCACATACAAGAAAACAATACAGATGATTTTTACAACAACAATTCTTTATATTTTGTTTTGAGCTGAATTTTCATACCGCAATTTCTATTCAAATCGTCAAAGTGCAAAATTGTAATCATATGTTTAATCATGGTGTCGCCATATTCATGATGAGCTTTTAATAAAAATATTAAATTAATGAAAAATTAATTTTTCTTTGAAATTTTTGACATTTGTTTTGAAGTAATCAAAGAAAACACAACAGAGAAAAAAATCGTTTAAATTTTTTTGATGAGTTCGGAAATCGTTTTTAGATTTTGTGCGTTCGTTGACGTGTAAAATTATACCATTCGGAGCAAAAATCGTTTCTAGAAACGGCTAAATAGAAAATTGATTACTTTTCAATTTAAATTATTAAATAATTGCAAATTTATTATTTTAGTTACTAATTTGAGATATTGTACATATTATCTCATTAATTTGAGTCAAAAATACGCTCTAATTAATTCGTAAATGCCAAATCTGTTTTTAGAAGTCGTCCGTAGAAATGTGTATGTGGCATCGCTTTAAAAGTGAGTGTGAAAAACATTACATGAACGCAATTTTTATAAATGATTCTGAAAATCTGTTGGTCAGGTTATATTTTGCAAATGATCCATCATTACTGCGGGCATCTCGGCATACTGTGACTAATGTGATTTTTGAACCTGCAAAAAGATGAACAGGCAACAAAATTTGATACGCCAATTATATTTTCCGCAACTCCTCCCTTGAGTAGTTTAACTCGCTCATTTTAATAAAAGTAATAATAATAAAAAAATTAAAAGAAAATTTTACGTTTATGTTTTCAATAATTTATTGAAAATAATTTGTTCAAATTTAAAGCAACATATTTATATGACTATTTACGAAAAAAATAAAGTTTTAATTAACTAAGATACAGAAAATTATTAAGGTATAATATTATTGAAACAAAAAACTTTATAAATTGTGAAAATATAATTCATTAAATCTTTAACTCAAATAAATTTTATATTCGAATATAATATAGACTTTTTATTTAAAATTGATTTATTAAACAAAAAATGAAAATACGCGAAGAATGTTAGTTTTAATTATTTGACGGAAAGAAAAGAAAAATATATTTAATTCTCAAAATTGTATATATGTATGTACGTAGGTACTTAATTCTAAAGAAAATTATACAAAAAAAAAATATTTATAAAAACCGAAACATCGTTGAGCATCATTAATCCAACAGGGAATTTAGTTTACTAACTTTACTGTTTACTACTAATGGACATTTCAACCGCTTTACGGAAAATGATTGTTTTTGTAATTGATTCATTACATCCGCTTTAACAGGGAAGGCGGTTGTAACCATCGATGGCACGTCTGTAGACACTGCTCTTATAATCGCTATTTCTAATAAGATGCGTCTTTCGAATGAAGTCATTATACAATTTTGATCTCTCTTTAAGTACGTTCGCGCTGCTATTATTGATGAAGTGAGCATGATATCAGCGGAACTTTTGCGACAGGTCGATTTGCGGATCAAGCAAATCATGAAAATTAATGTTCCGTTTGGTGGAAAGGACGTGTTTCTGATCGGTGATTGGAGACAGCTATGCCCTGTCAACGCAACTCAGGTTTACTAGCAAATTTGGCAGTCCATTGTGGGTTCTACAATGTTGTGAGAGCTCTAGTTTTATGAACTAAATGAATTTATGCGACAATTAAATGCTGCATTCTCTCGGGTGCTCACAAAAATCGGCTCCAACCAGTCTGGACAGCATCTTATCGAGTTATGTTTCTTTATTCAAGAACGTGCAAGTTAACTCTGTCTACATGACTTGAGACTATTGTGGAGCATCAACGAAGTCAATATTTATAATTTAACAACGCTCAATGTTCAGAACAAAATCACATCTATTGAGACAGATGTCTTTATCGGCTACGATACTATGTCGAGCAGTTTACATTCGTTCATCAAAAGATCCATACAATGTGCATAGTGGACACAAATGATTTTAAATTGTAGTGATTAAACGTGAAATACAACATCTGGCAAATGGCGACCACGAAACCTCTGGCACAGGGTTATTCTTTTGTTGAAATTTTCAATAAAGTTTTTGCATAAATGTGGCTGTATTTCACCAATAACGCGCCGTATTTCCTCTTTAAGATGTTTAACTGTTTCCTAGGCTTATTCGCATACACCTTTTTATACACATGGCCCCAAAGAAAAAAGTCCATCGGTATTAGATCGCACGATCTTGGTGGCCAATGTTGATGGCCAAATCGAGAAAGGACACGGCCTGGAAACTTAGTCTGCAGTAACACCATTATTTCGCGTGCTGTGTGGCAGGTCGCACTGTCTTGTTGGACAAAAAATCACTGTTAAATACAGATTTCTCGACAAATAAGGCCCACTTCGAGTTTTGCCTAATGCCCTTCGGCCCGAAAAATGACTCAGTCACATTTCAACGAGCCATGAATGATGTGTTGGGGTTTACATGGTAGAATCTGTCACGTTTACTTGCATGATATCGTCATAGTTTGAAAATTTTAAAAATCATTTAGAAAATCTTAACATAGCGATTAAAATAGTACCGAAATTTAATCTAAATATACAATTGGACAAATGTAAGTTCCTCGAAAGAGAAACTGAATTTCTGGGGGATAAACTAACACAGGGGAAAGTGAAACCAAATAATAAAATAATTATGGAAATTTAAGACCGGTCACTTTCCATAAACCAAAAAGATCCAGAAAGTGGCGTTAGCGATAATGTGGGCCATGAAAAAGTATACAAGCATTTCATGTACGGTAACAAATTTACCTTGTAGTGTACCATAAACCTCTATAATTTTTATAAAAAATATTCGAGAAAAATTCCTAAATTCTAATATGGAGATTGAAGCTTGAAACTATGATTATGACATAATGTATAAAGATGGAAAACGAAATGTTATAGCAGATGCGTTAAGCTGAATACCAGGAATAAACTAAGGCATGCACGCGATCGAACCCACAGAGAACACTGCACATACCTGAAATATTTTCAATTAACCTCTACCCTTCGTGCGAAATAGACTATTTTGCAAGTAAGTCAGATGACATTTCAATGAATAATAATTATTCCAAAATGTTTCGAGGAAAACGAAATAAAATGATTTCTCAAGAACTATCATAACATTTAGGAAGACTTTTTCAAGACAAGACCATTTAGTTTTCATCGAGATGAGCACATCGAGGAATAATAGAGGTAGACAATCAAGATAAAAAAGCATATTTTTCGCATAAATAGAATCGCTAGCCGTACAATATAGAAAAATTACTACGAAAAATGCATATTGATATCTTCATCAACAATAAAAGTAGTTTCTTCAAACATTCTCCAAACATAATAAATTTCATTTCATCTATGGAAGTTCTCATTTTTGTAAGGGTTTGTGCATTTTTGCACCAGAACCCTGATGTTGAAAATGGAGGGAGTGCATTTTTCTACTTTTTGTGAAATATTGTGAGGAATATTGCGAGGAAATGGCCTCTTTGTTTTCTACGTGTCATTACAAATATTTTGCCCAAAAAGCCGAAAAAGTCTCGAAGAAATTATGTTTGTTAAAGATTTAGTAGTCGACCAGGGTGTTGCACACTACGAAAGAGTATGTGTTGTTTTCGAAGTAGAAAATTATCATTATAATATCGTAAAATATCTGAATTTGACAAGGCGTGTTTTTAAATTAATATCAAAAGTTAAAATTCTAAAAAATGAGGCAAACAGAAAAATTTCAATAATAAGACAGTCAAAAATAAAAGGACGCGAAGCGCCTCAGAACAACCTAGTCACAATAATAAATAGCTATACCCACAACATCTAATAAACTCCAATCAAAAGATATTTACAACGATCCGTAAAAAATGCCGACTACCTACAAAACCATAGAAAGATACAAGAAACTCTATTGGTACATAAAACAATCCTATCAAACAGAAGTTAATAATATTATATTGTTTGCGTGTATAACCGACCATAGTTCAGCGTATAGAATATGAATGTGGTTGCTTATCACAAATAATTGAAAATAATCTAAATCGATTTGTAAACAAAGTTAATGCACTACTCTACGTAATTTATTATCCAATCGCTTGCAATCCAAAATCGTATTAGTCATTATTAGTTAAAGCTAAGTTTTCCGCTTCATACAAAAGTCGGATATACTTTAATAGGAACTTTATTTAAAATGAATCACAGAATTTCTCACATTTTTTAAAATGCATGTAGTCTATTTCGTTCAAGTAACTTGGCTTTGATCACTATTCCGCACTTTATCTTCCTAATTTAATATATGAATACTTACAGCCTATTTGGATTTTTGTATTAACCAAAACCAAAAGATGAGAATTAACTTACCTAGAAAGAGACAAAATATATTAAATTTTAGAAATATGTATTTAAATTTTTTTTTTTTGAAATTCTTATATTCTAGATTTCCTAATTATAGTTTTTGCACGAAAGTAAAAAAAAATTGGATTGTACTATTTGTGCGAATATAACAGTTCACACGTCAAAAGGGTAAATGGAACACGTGATTTTTAGGGTGCCATTGCCTTGCATTTGGTTTGATTTTTGTTTCTAGTATCGATGGCACATACAACATCAAAAAAAATCAGGGATACCGGTAAAACGGTTACTGGATTATCATAAAAAAAGAAAAACACTAATTTACAAATTATGCCCAGTTTAGAATTTTTTCTATTTCTTTTTAATTCATTTAATTAGTACAGTTAGTTTTGTTCCCATTTATTGATTGGCACCTCGAATTGCGAAGCTGTCTTATAGAATTTGTCTCCAGTTTTCTATAATTAAATTGCACAGTTGCACTCGCGTTGTTATTGATCGGATTTAGAACCGGGTTTGTGCTGGCCATGGTAACACATAGATTTTCTGTACTTCCAATCACTCTGTTGTGATTTTTGATGTGTGTTCGGCTTGGCATGGCCATGCATTAAGATAAGTTCTGATCCGATTTGTGTTGATAATGGAAGGACGACAGGTTCCAGTATCTCATTGATGTAACTGTCTACCTATAAGTCATATTCTGGAAAAAGGCGATCAGTTCTTTTACCACTCATAATTCCAGCACCATAACAATGCCTGCACTGTAGCTGTGCTCTTTTTGCACAACTCTTACTTGGTTAGTTCCATATTATTGTTCTCCTGATATCTGGGTGAGATGCGAATCATGACTCATCAGTAAACGAAACTTTGGACTACAGCCCTGCTGCCAAATTTCTATGATTTTCACACCCACGCGATTTTCACGGAAATAACGCTACGGAAAATATTAAAATAACGGTCAACATCTGCTTGGCTTCTTTCACTTCATAGAATTTCTACTGCTTCATCCAATTCATTATGAGTTAGATTGCGATGTGTATTGCTGTATTCTATACTTCTACGCAGTTCTGCTTAAAATTTTTACACTATGTTTTAAATCTCACAATTTTAAAATCACTCCTGTAGGAGCTAGAATTAAGGTGGCATGTCGTACCATCACTTCGAATCGAGTCGACTTTGAGAGTCGAATCAAAAAAGTAATAGTTGGCATGCTGTATCATTTTCGACTAAAATGGTTTTTATAATTGACAACATATCGCCATTCGATTTTTTTCAAATTTCGAACATCCAACATGCCGCTCCTGAATAAAGTCTGAGACAAAAAATCGACTCAAATAGGATAAAAATAAAAATTTCAATAATACAATAACAGTTTTTACCGATATCCCTGAGACTATTTTGATATTGTATGTGCCATCGATGTAACTGTTACAACAAAAAAAATCAAACAAAAATCATACCAAATTCAAGGCGTTGGCAACCTAAAAATCATGTGTTTCATTTACACTTTTGGTGTGTATTACATCAATAGGAAAACACGTTTAATGGAACAATTAGATCCATTTCCTACAATTTCAACATTGTCTAGAAACACGTGTGATTTGTTTCAAATAAATGAGCTGACAACTGGTATTTTCACAAATAATTCTTTTAAGTTTTATTTTTTGGGCGTGTTTTTTATGTTGTACGCATCTGGTATTTTTTTTTTATATGAAAATATTAATTGTCCAGTGAATTTAATGTCCCTTGAAGGTCAATCAATACCTCTCTTTTCATTCACGCAGACACCACCCATTCACACAATTACAGTATAAAACCCGCACATTGTAAGCTCCATGTCAACCTGTACACTGACATGAACGGCGGATCGGCGCTTAATTCGGCACTCCCACAGAGGGTCTTAGTTGTGTTTATTGACATCACCGATCTTAATCGGTGACGAAAATTCGCTTTGCATCCTGCCTCTGCTGGGATTCGAACCCAATAGCTCCCGGTCCAAGTGCCGAAGCTTTACCTACTGCAACACGTGTCCGGTAATAAGGGTGTGTAACGGAATTCCGCTTTTTAAAATCCCGGTTTGTCAAAATCCCGGTTTATTTATAGATCCCGATTTTCAAAATCCCGGTTTTCAAGAACATAGTTTTCAAAATCTAGGTATTCAAAATTCCGGTTTTGTATAAAAAAATCCCAAGTTTAAGGAAATCTCGGTTTGAATTTTCAAAATTTGACATGTAAGAAAATAAGACTCCTAAAGGTTTTTTTGACAAAATTAAAAAATGAGTTTGCGATAAAGTTCTAGAAAACGGCTAATAGAGATGGAAATTGGCCATTTATTAACATATTTTGTTGAAATTCGATACGTGTGATGGAAACGGGATTCTAAAATAAATTTTTGATACAGCGGTCAATAGAGATGGAACTAGGCCATTTCTAATCCGATTTTGTTGAAATTCTACACGTGCGATGGAAATAGATTTCTAAAATGATTTTTTGATAAAGTTCTGAAATATGGCCATTTTTAACCGATTTAGTTGAAATTCGACATGTGGGTCCTAAATGGGATTCAAAAAATGCGTTTTTGATAAAGTTCTGGATGAAACTTGGTCATATCTTAATCGATTATGTTGGAATTCGTCACGTGCGATGAAAATGGGCTTCTTAAATGATGTTTTGATAAAGCTGTGGAATATGGTCAATATAGATGTAATTTAGCAATTTGTTAACCGATTATGTTAAAATTTGACACGATCTAAATGGGATTATTAAATCATTTTTTTGATAAAGCTCTGCGTATCTGGGCAAAAAGGTTGACTTATGTCAGAACTTAGTCAAAAAATCATTTTAGAATCTTATTTCCATCACATGTCGAATTTCATCATAATCTGTCAAGAAATAGCCAACTTCTGTAGCTAATGGTTATATTCTAGTGCTTTAGCAAAAAAGGATTTTAGAATCCTATTTAGACCTTTCTTGTAGAGTTTTGACATAATCAGTAAAGTAATGGTCAAGTTTCATCCCTATCGACCGTATTCTAGAACAATATCAAAAAATCAGAATTCAAATCGAATCATTCACTTAGAATAAAACTATAGTTTTACTATATAGTTACTATAGTAAAACTGCTGCTTTATTACCTGACATATTTTTGAACCCCGCTCTCCTGGATTTTTTTTTTCTTAAGGCCCTGGAAGTGCTCAACTTTTTGCCTGATATGTCGAAGGGCCAAATGTGTCAAAGAGGTTACTTTTCGTTTTTGTAAATATAATTTTTTAATTGTTATTGCGTAATTTTTTTATCAAATATTAATGACTTTGCTTGGATATACGTGGAATTTTTATATTCGGCTTCCGCCCCTATATAATCAATTATGTTCGAAAACAAATAGCAAAGTACCAAAAGTCAAAAAGAAATAAAACATTATTAAATGTTAAACAATATTTCAAAAATCACTAATTATTTTATTTACTTTCCATTTTAAGGACGTTGTCCTCCATTTAAATATACTGTTGTTATAGTTTGACAAAAAAATGGGAGTTTTTGGGCAAGATATCTTATTTTTATGTTTAAATATTATTAGTCCGAGCGGCCCGAATAAATAAAAAATATTTTTTTCAAAATCAAGGTTTCAGTACTAGAAGAAAAGAAAACCGGGATTTCGAAAACCAAAATTTTAAAAACCTGGATTTTGAAAACATGGATTTTGACAAGCGGGATTTTGAAAACAGGGATTTCGTAGTACACTCATTTAATAACTGTGTAGTTTGTCCAATATAAACTTTTATAATTTGTTTATATATACCAGGTATATAAGTATGAAGTGTGGATTACAGACAACATATGGTGTACCAATGCAGTTTGTGCTATAAACATTTGACACTGCGCCATTTTGTTGTATCATCAACAACTGTCAAACGCACACGATTGATAAATTGGATAAGTGTGTGCATAAGTGTTGTATTACTGTATTCAATATGTCAAAATTTATACCGAACAAAGAGCATTCGCGGACAGCATTAAATTTGTGTTTTCATTGCAAGACAACTGCTGCTGAATCATACCGATTACTTCGAGAAGTGGTGACTTCAATGTTGCAGACAAGGAACGTGGAAAACCTCCAAACAAATAAACATATTTTGAAAGCAAAAGATAAGAACTGGTGTTAAAAATTATGTCGCATAATCATGCAAATAAAACTTCAGCCATAATTTTAAATTTTCTTCTAAAGGTTCAATATTAAACATTCACTTCTTCTCAACTATTGATGGTTCTATATTCTCAACGATATGATTATATGTACCCCAGCGAAATTTTGGGGCATCATCCATCAAAGTATTTCCTAATATTATAAGTTTGGTTAGCATCTGATAATAAGCGGAATCTGGTGGCTTAAACTCCGCAATTTAGCCACGTGCATCTTATATCAAAAAAGATTTTAGAAACTAAAAAAATTGGTTCGAGAATAGAAACGAAATGATGAATAACGAAAAAATTAAAACCGTTTTGAAAATATTTGAACAAATGCAAACATAATCCAAAATATTAGATTAAATAGACGTAAGCGTAAAAATAAATACAGGCATACTATCTTGAAACAAAATAGGCAAATTTATTCTATTTTTATTCCAAAGCTATAGGTACAGCACATGTAGGTAAATAAAAATGTCTGTATATAAACTCACCAAAATTCATTAGTAAATAATTTTAAATATTATTTGTTCCATTTGATATGAATAAAATTTAATAAATATTATTTTATATAAACTGTTGAACCATTGGACTTAAAATTATGGAATTTTGGGAAATATCCCCATCGGCTCGCAAGTAAACTATTGAATAAGAAATTCTTTTACTTTTTTTTATTAGAAAAGAAAGTAATAATCATCCAATGGATATATTGTCCTTTCAAGGTCAATTAATACTCCATTTCATTTACGCATACACACACCCATTACAGTATACGATATGTGAGGTACAAGATCTGTCCGAAAATCTTAGTGAGACCGATGACCACCATCGAAAATCTCAACTTCCATTAAATATTATGGTTATTCATAAAGCGGCTGAATATAAGCCATGCTTGGTATGTGAGGGCCCTGTCACAACCTCCTTATTAGCTCACGTTAATCAAACACCCCAAAGGAAACAGAAAATTAGTACGTAGGAGGAACTGATTGCAATGGGTGTATGGTTGAGTCCGCGTTACACTTTTAATCTATTTTTTCTGAGCTCGGTGGAGAGCTCCTTGAGTACCAGAAATTCGTTTTGATAAGCATGTGAAGTTATTCCAGTTTTTCAGCCCAGGATTTTTTTTATTATTATTTACATCCCACTTTTTTCGTTGTATACCTCTATAAGACGATTTAAATTATAAACACAACAACAAAATATCCCATCCCAGTTTTTTCGTTATTTGTTGTTCATGTAAAACAAATACTTGAAAGTAATGTATTGTGTTTTGGCAATAGTAATTCTGTATATTTTAAATTCGAAATATAAATACGCCATATTAGAAGTTTAAAATAGTAAGGGTAACTTACAATGACCGCCCATGACAGCCGTATGTTAGGATTGACACAATCTTCCAGCTTCGATATGGCCCATATAAATTTATAAGAAAATCGTCTATAACTTCCAAGACCTTCCTGGACCGGAAATAGCAATTAATGTTTTGAGATGGTACGTAATAAAGTAATTGCTGTCCAAGTGGCCAGTACCAGCCATATGTTCAAATTTGAGGAAATGGCCAAGTTCCGAAATATCAGGTTAGGTTCAATAAAAATTTAGATCTCTTAAGAAGATCCTAGGCCGGAAATGGTTCTTTGTGTTTCGAGTTGGTAATGATAAGGGAAAACTATGGTAAGCCCCCCAGTGCCTGCTGTATGTTAGGATTGGCGCAATCTTCCAGCTTCGATATGGCCCATATAAATTTATATGAAAATCGTCTATTACTTCCAAAACTTTCCTGGGCCGGAAATAGCAATTAATGTTTTGAAATGGTACGTAATTAAGAAATCGCTGGCCAATGGCCAGCACCAGCCGTATGTTCAAATTTGAGGAAATGGCCGAGTTCCAAAATCTCAGGTTAAGTTCATTAAAAATGTATATCTCTTAAGAAGTTCCTAGGCCGGAAATGGTTCTTTATTTTTCGAGTTGGTAATGATAAGGGAAAACTATGGTGAGCCCCCCAGTGCCATCCGTATGTTAGGATTGACACAATCTTTCAGCCTCGATATATCCCATATAAATTTATATGAAAATCGTCTCTAACTTCCAAAACTTTCCTGGGCCGGAAACAGCGATTAATGTTTTGAGATGGTAAGTACTTAAGTAATTGCTGTCCAAGTGGCTAGCACCAGCTGTATGTTTAAATTTGTGGAAACGGCCAAGTTCCAAAATCTTAGGTTAAATTAAGTAAAAATTTGCATACGTGTGGAATACGTCCCAAAAAATCCCAAATTTCTTGCATGCAAACCCAATTTTGTTGCACAGAGTTCTGTTGATCCTGGTAAGGGACCATGTCATAATCATTCCACAAAACCTACCCACATGTCAATCTTTTAAAATTTTTTGAACAGATTTGTTAATTGAGATTTGTTGCAACAACCTTTTTGTAAAAGACCCGTTATTTATATTGCCGACCCGAGGAATTGTTCGATTCGTTTGTCCCGGTAAAAGACCATATTATAAGCATTTCAGAAAACCTCCTCACATGCCATTCTTTTGAAATTAGTTGAGTACATTTGTTAATTTGATTTGTTGTAAAATCCTATTGATTTTGAAACGTTTATAGCATGCAAGAAATTTGGGATTTTTTTGGGACATATTTCACTTAAATTTGCATGTTTTCTTATGTTTTGTATGTCTTGAGTTACTAATGATAAGAGCAAACTATTATGAACTTCTCATTGCCAGCTTTATTTCGATCCGTATTGAAATTGAACGGAAATATGATTCCTTGACAGAATGTAGATTTCAGGGTTCTCTTTCATGTCAGTTTATACGTTTTCGACGTAGCCACTCTTTAAGGAATAACGTGATAAGCAAACTGCAAAATAGTTGGGAGTTTTTCGATACCAGAAAAGATTGCAAATAATAAAAAGAAAACAAATAATGATTAGCGGTACAATGCCACCAGTGGGTAGGTGTGCACACAATTTACATGTTTTGATATCGCCCCATATTATATCGCTCAAAAGTCAGCGATGCATTTTTCTAACTATTTATGTATTTACAGTATGTTCAACAAGAGCGTGGCGGCATAACTGTACTTAAAACTATAGGTTTTTACTAAAGGTTACGATTCCTCTTGGACGCTCTAAAACAAACTCTAGTTTAATTGCAACTGTTTAGCGGATAACATAAATGAAAGAAATGAGTGTCATTTAGAAAAAACGATTTGAGGCGGTGTTTTTAAGTGCACATCCGAAACCTCCAAAAATGTCGGTTGAAAGTGCAGCTAATTATATGAAAAAGTCAAAAACATTTGCACAGAAGAGGATTACACATTATTCAATGTATAAAAATGTTGACGATTTGCCAGTTAGAGGCAAAATCCGAACCACTGCCAAAAAGGAGGTTCAGGCCATCATACAGTTATTTGATGAAAATTCCTCGCTTACGCTGGATGCAGCTGTGATAAACTTGGCGAAAAATAATACTATTTAAAAAAAAAACAACCATACGAAAGAACATGGATATGGCTACGCATATGGAAATAATTTGGTCAAACCACTGGCAACACAAAAAATACATAGAAAAGCGAGTACAGTAGGGGTGAATGAACATAAAAACAAAGATTTTACGAATATTGTGTTTACCGATGAGTCATCCTTTTGGGGTTTTAATGTTTAAAGGCGTATTTGGTGAACTAACCAAAAAAAAATGTGTTGTCCGAACTGTGGAGCACCCGCCCTAGCACCTTCAATGGGGATGCTTCACCAAGCAAGGTTTTGGTAAATTAATCGTTTCCACACGGAACCCAAATGCACTTTTCATAAATAAAATTTATTTTAGAGGTTTGTTACCATCTGTCCTTAAATGATTTGGAGCGGGGTACTTAAATTGGAACTTGCAAGAAGACAACGATCCAGAACACCAAAAATTTGAGCGCTATAGCGCGAGTGGTCTGAACGATATGGAAAAGTTTATCACCACAGTATGCAGAAAAATTGGTTGATTTTATGGACAGAAGGAGCCAGGCAATTATTAACAGTAATTAATGGTGTCTTTACTATCTATTAGTTGATAGCGCCCTAGAAAATATAACAAACTTTCATAATAAAAACAAAAAAAAATATAGTTTTATTTTTACTTAGGTTACCGTACATGCTCTTGTTGCACATACTGTAAATTTGTTAACAGTTTCAATAAAGAATCATAATAATTTTTTTTTTTTTTTTTTTGTTTATTTGAATAGTACAATCTTATCACATGATAATTTATTACTAATGATGATAACGCACTTATTTGAAACTAATAAGTGGAGCGAGTGTGGGTTTACAAGCAATCAATATGCTGCTCCCAATAATGAATCTTTATTTATTAGATGACCAGCTCGTGCGGTTTAATTCTTTTAAGGCGTCTCAGTTCTAGTGTTATGTCAAGAAGTTGTATTGCTTCACTGTTGGTATGTTGCAGTAATCTTCTTTCATGTTTGATGGCAAACTCCTGAATCACTTCATCAATCCATTTAACGTTTAGGTCGTTGTGTAATTCCTCGTTGGTTACGTAGCGGTAAGCATTCGTTATTGTTCGTAGAAATTTGTTTTGGCAACGTTGAATAATTAAACGATTTGATTGTTTAGTACAGCCCCAGAGTTGGATACCATACGTCCAAATTGGTTTAATTATCGATTCGTAGATCAGGCGTTTACAGTACAGGCTAAGCTTAGAATGTCTTCCTATTAGCCAGTACATCTCACGTTGTTTTATTTTCATTTGCTCTGCTTTTTGTCTAATGTGATATTTCCAGTTCAATCTTGAATCGAGATGCAATCCAAGATATTTAGCAGATTCAGCTTGGGGAATTTGTACCCCATTGAGAAATGTAGGGATGTTGCTATTTTTGCGCCGCAACGTGTAAGTTACGTGTACTGATTTCAGCTCGTTAAGCTTTATTTTCCAATCCCTGGTCCATTGGCTGATTCTATCGAGTGCTTGCTGTAAGTATTCTACTGCTTGGTTCTGCGATTCGCTTGATGCCAATACTGCGGTATCATCAGCAAAAGTTCCGATGAAGGTTGTTTCCGTTGTCGGTATATCAGAAGTGTAAAGTAGATATAGGATGGGTCCTAATACGCTACCCTGGGGCATCCCTGCTATGGCTGGGTAAAAGTTAGAGCATGTTTCTTCATGTGATACTCTAAATATTCGTTTGGAGAGATACGACTCGAGCAATTGGCAGTAATTTTCTGGCACTAATTTACTTATCTTGTGGATAAGACCCTCATGCCACACTCTATCGAAAGCCTGTGATACATCTAGAAATACGGCAGGGCAATATTTCTTCTCTTCCAGTGCTTGTTCTATCTTTGCAGTCACACGATGAACTTGATCAATTGTCGAATGTTTATTTCTGAATCCAAACTGGAAATCAGGTATAATGATCATTGGTTTTAGTCGTTTCAATAACAACTTCTCAAACAACTTTGAAATAGTAGGTAACAAAGAGATCGGCCTGTATGATCCCATTTGCTCGGCTGGTTTGTCTGGTTTTTTTATCATGATTATTTGTGCAACCTTGAAACACTCAGGCACATATTTAAGTCGAAAGCAAGCATTATATATATATGTTAACATAGTGACTGCTCTCTTTGATAACTCCTTAAACATCCTTGGCGAAATTTCATCAATTCCAGGTGACTTTTTGGGATTCAAATTCATGTCTATTTCTTGCGCAATTTCTAGTGGGGTGACACTTCTGATATTTGATGGAGACCTATAGACTGGTTTAGGGTCAATCCTAGATTGTATGTCGTGTGGTTGAAATACTGATGCCAGATGTTGTGCAAACAGTTCTGCTTTGTCTTCATTACGTCGCACCCATTCTCCATTTGTGTTCCTTATAGGTGGCACTTGGATTATTGGTCTCTTGTATCTTTTAGTAGCTTTCCAAAGAGAATAATTTTTGTCAGCTTCAGGACCCAGTCCTTTCAAATAATTTTCAGTACAAGCTTCTTTATGTTCTTTAATTAATCGGTTAACTTTATTACTTACCCGATTAAATTCTCTTTTGTCAATAATATTTCTGGTTCTATGCCATATGCGTCTTTTCTTACGCCTTTCTTTTATCAGTTCTCGAATCGCCAGGGGGTAGTTGATCTCTTGTACGACTTTCTCACCTAATACGGGTGTAGCCTCTTTAGCAGCTTCACGCATGGAGTTAATAAAATATTTAGTTTGTAATTCAAGTTCTTCTTTAGTTTTAAGACTAACTTTTAACTCAATTAGATTGTCCAGTTTCTCTCTAAATAATTCCCAATCAGTAAATTTATTAGTAAGGTTAAGTTTGGTTTTCTTTTTTACGACTAATGTACTCACAGTCATTAAGACCGGTGTGTGATCGGAAGTAAGGTCGTCAATACCTTCGACTTCAATGTAATTTGAGGCTATTCCTTTCGAGATATAAAAGTCAATCAAATCAGGAACTTTGTTGATGTCTGTAGGCCAATAGGTAGGTTTACGCGATGAGTGATATTCACAACCTGACATTTCTATTGCACTTAGGAGTTCTTTTCCTTTTCCTGGTGTTATGAGTCGAGATCCCCATGCAGTATGTTTAACGTTGTAGTCACCTCCTATGATAAACCTTGGTCCAAGTTTATTAAAAATGTTAAGATATTGATTTCTTACGATATTATGTCTTGGTGGACAGTAGATCGCCCCTAAACTTACTTCAGCACCACCGTGGTTAATCGTTATTACAGTAGCTTGCATATATGGCTCCTTAATTTCTTCTTGCTGGAAATGTAGGATATTTTGTTTGATTAAGATTGCTGTCCCTCCTCGAGCACGATCACTCGGATGCAATGTCCAATAGGCTCTATATCCTGTAATTTTGATAAAGTTTTTCTCCGTAAAGTGCGTCTCTGATATTAAAGCTACATCTATGTTATTGGTTCTTAGAAATACTTCTAGTTCTTGAGCTCTTGCATTAAGCCCGTTAGCATTCCAGGCAATTATACGTAGAAACGTTATAGTCATTTACTTTTTATGTTTTAGCGGTTTATTTGGTGGCTTGGAATTATCTTCCAGTTTATCCACCCTGGTAGCAAGCTGGCTGAAATTTTGTCTCATTTCTGCCTGAAATTCGGTGAGCATTTTCATTATATTACTAATGGTTGGCTCGTTGGACACAGGTTTCTGCCTGCTTTCTTGATTAAGATTGTTATTTGAGGTTTTGGTCACCTGGGCGTAGGAAACCCCCTCTCTAATAGTATCATATTGTTGGTTAGGCTTTTGCTGTAGTCGCTCTGCTACTGTTATTTTTCTCGGTAGTTGAGCATTTAGTTTTTTCTGATACACCAGGCATCCTTTGTAGCTAGCCGGATGACCTTTTTCTCCGCAGAGTGCACAAGTTGGTATAACATTTCGCGGCTTTTGACATTGTTTTGTTTGATGGCTCTCTGCGCATTTGACACATTTGGCTTGCCTATTGCAGAAGTTCTTTGTGTGTCCTAACTGTTGGCAATTTGTACACTGTGGTATACCTATTACCTTTTTCGGTGGTTCAATAGACACCTTGCAATATAGCAGGTTCTTAATTTCGTATATGTCCTTATTGTTTTCCCCCTGCAACAGGTCTACATAAAACAATGGGAAGTATCTAATAATTTTCTCATTATTAATTGTCGACTTTTTATGAATATTAATAATGTTGGTTACTTTATGACCATGTTCCTCGATTGCCTCTTTGATCTCTTCGCGATCGGTAGATGACGGTAAACCTCGTATTACGACTCTGTACCATCTTTCACTTTTGAGCTGATAAGTATGGTATTCCATCTTATATAATGTACTATCCTTGTTATTGGATTCAGTTTCTTTTATATCGCTAAGTAGTTTTTTAATTTTACGGTAGTCATTTTCAGACTGCGTTGTTATTTTGATATCGTTATTGGATATTGCTTTAAACTGAGCAGGTTTCTCTGTCACTGCCAATACTCGAGCTCTGAGTATATTAAAATTCCTAACATTGCTGACATTGATTGGTGGTGGTAAGGGTTCCTTTTGCTGTGCATGTTGTGGTTGTTTTGGTATTTCGTTATCTTGCGGTAGAGATACCCTTGGTGATGGCGTTTTGGAGAGTCTCCTCTTTTTATTTACAGTTACTTTATTTTGTCTAGGTTGGGTTTCTTTCTCAAGTTCCTCTTCATCCGTAAAGTATTCGTTGCCGAGACTTTGTAGGCTCTGACTTCTACCATTAGTTGACGTAGAAGGTTTATTTTGCCTCTCTAGTGTTTCGATTCTGTTTTGTAAGTTTACCAAAATATCTTGGTATTTATTACATTGTAACTCATATTGCTGGCATTTTGTCCTTAGTTCATTATTCTGGCGCTCAAGCGAGGTTAATTTTGATGTCATTTCATTGCCGTCTTGAAGCATACGATGTCTTTTCGTTAATGTTGGAGAATGCATGAGTTCTATTGGAGGTAGGGGGCTTATACTTCTATCTGCTCTAGTAGCTAAGCTTGCCACTACTAAAGCATTGCGGTCGTTTGATATCGACGACTGGAAGCCCGCTTGCTCACTTTCCGAAGTCGCCGGTACTGGGCATCCTAATCCCTGCACCGTAACATTATTCTTCTGCTGATCTGCCATGGTTGGTTTATTGTTCGGGGTTCCTTCCCCTAGCCAGATTTGGTCCGCGGATGGTATTTTATTTCCCACCTACCCTCCGGCAAGCCGGTTAAAGAGCATTCCCCTATCCGCCACCTGGGGACGCGCCACGATGGAAGTTTGGCATCTTCACACGGGTCATAATAATGAGCCAAAATAATTATTTCCTATTTCAGTCATGATTCAAGCCAAAATTTATATGCCATTGGAGAAGTTAATCTGAGATTTTGGAACTTGTTCATTTATTAAAGTTTGAACATACGACTGGTTTTGGCCACTTGGACAGCTGTTACTTAATTACGTACCATCTCAAAACATTAATTGCTATTTCCGGCCCAGGATAGTTTTGGAAGTAATAGACGATTTTCATATAAATTTATATGGCCCATATCGAAGCTAGAAGATTGTGCCAATCCTAACATGCGGATGGCACTGGGAGGCTGACCATAGTTTGCCCTTATCATTACAATACAATCTCGAAACATAAAGAACATTTTCTTTTAGAACTTGCCAATTTCCTCAAATTTGAACATACAGCTGGTGCTGGCCACTTGGACAGCAATTACTTTATTACGTACCATGTCAAAACATTAATTGCTATTTCCGGCCTAGTAAAGTTTTGGAAGTTATAGACGATAAATTAATATAAAATAATATAAATCATATAAATTTATATGGGTAATATCGAAGCTGGAAGATTGTGCCAATCCTAACGTACAGCAGGCACTGGGGGGCTCACCATAGTTTTCCCTTATCATTACAAACTCGAAACATAAAGAACCATTTTCGGCCTAGGAGCTTCTTAAGAGATATACATTTTTATTTAACTTAACCTGAGATTTTGGAAATCGGCCATTTGCTCAAATTTTAACATACGGTTGGTGCTGGCAACTTAATCAGCGCTCAGTGCAAGTTACCCTTACTATTTTAAACTTCAAATATTGCGTATTTATATTTCGAACTTAAAATATACAGAATTACTATTGCCAAAACACAATACATTATTTCCAAGTATTTGTTTTACATGAACAACAAATAACAAAAAACTGGGATGGGATATTTTGTTGTTGTGTTTAAAATTTGAATCGTCTTATAGAGGTAGAAAATGAAAAAACTGGGTTGAACAGAATAGCTTCGTGTAAATAATAATAAAAAAAAATCCTCGGATGAAAAATTGGGATAACTTCACATGCTTGTTTTGATGTGTCCTGGAGCGGTATGTTTTACCATCACTTCGAATCGAAATTCAAAAAAAAATCGAATGGCGGTATGTTGTATCATTTTCGAAAAGCAAAAATGATACAACTTTCACTTTCTCCAATTCTAACTAAAATTGGGGATTTTCGAGTGACAGAAATCAATTGCGGGGATTTCTTATACACCTGGAAAATACATTTATAATGGCTTCTGTAGACGAGGCCGCATTAGTTTATTGAGTTTTGTTTTTGTTTTGTTCGAATAATTTTGATAAAAACTGTTGAGGGAGGGGCTGCTCCTGTAAATAAACACCATGTTCCGCGATGCTTACACCCAAAGTTTTGTTTTTGTAGTTTAAAATTTATTACGTACTTCACGATAATTAAAAAATGATCCCAGGTCCACCGGAGAACCTCTTAATTAAATTTTTCTGAAAACAGTATTGATCACCATTGAATCGTCATGGTAAAATAATTGTTAAATCTAAAGAATACTTTAATTTGTTTGCGAAAATGGTAACGTCCGTTGGTTTTCATGATGTCCCCAGTTTCAAACTATAAGTTTCGTAAGCTATATAATCATGTTGGTGCAAAAGATAGGAACAAGTAGAACATTATTGGAAGTATCGATAATACACTGTGAGATGGGTCAAACATCGAGAGCCTGATTTTTGTAAACCGGTTTAATATACTGGTCTGATTGACCATTGATTATGCATCAGCATTTTTTCGTCGAAATTCTAGTAAGTTTCAATTATTTACAATTATTAATATCACTTCTGGGGCAAATAAAAAACGACTTTTAGAGCCATCTAAAATACTTTATGAAACATCTTAGTCGAATTATTCTTTAAGGTATAGTGAAATGAGCAGTTAAACCATTTTAAAAATTATTAGACCACGTGTTTATATGTAGTGCGTCAAGAGAGATGATCCAGGTTTATTTTGAACACTTACAAAACAGAAATGTTAACGTACATTGTTTTTAGCTACAAGTCAACAACAAACAATTGGGACCTTCAAATGATGAACCAAATTATTTTGCAAAACGAAAGCCACCTAACAAACAGAGAGTTCATAAGCTAAAATAAGTTTCATTAGAAAATAGAATTTTTCGAAAACAAAGAAAACAATATATTTAGCTATTTGAAAATATTTAAACAGATGCCCAAATATTTTGATATAATAAATTAAATAGACGTATGTACAAAAATAAATACAAAACTACTTAATAAACGTCTGAGGGAAAAATTCTAGATTCAGCAGGATGAAAATAAATAAAAATTTTGGTATATAAACTCGAAAAAAATCATAAAATGTATTCAGTTCTTATCAAGCTTTAAATTTGTAAGTACAAAATAAACCAAGCTTAAAATGCAATACACAGTTTTATTCATTGTCCTCCTCGGTGTTACTGCTGTAAGTATATTTGATATAAAATATAGTTGTTATATTACGTTGAATGTTGTGCATATTATAGATCTACAGTGCACCACAAGCTACTACAACTCCTGTTGTTAACACTACTACCGCCATCACCAACACCACCACTAATACTGCAGGAACTGCCACTAATGGTACTACATCTGCACTTAATTCAACTCTCAACACTGCCACAGGTGCAATGGGGTCAACCGTCAATGGACTTACCACAGTACTTAACGAAACACTTACCGCTGGTACAGGTATAATTAACGGAGTTGTGACAGGAGTTGCTGGTACTGCAGGTGCTTTACTTACTGCAGGAACCGACATTGTCGTCGGTACCGCACAAGCTGGTACCACCGTCATAGGAAGCGTATTGGGATCAGTCGCTAGCTTATTTGCATCACTTGGGGGTTTGTTTGGTTAATTACAATCTGGAACATAACCTTAATATTCTTGTTATTCGTTTTAAAATGTTTATAGTTACTGTTATTTAAAAATATAACCAAGTTGCTCTTTAAATACTATTGTTTTTATTTTAAATGGTAAAGAATGTTAAAAAATATTTTAATTGAAATCATTTATATATCTTAACTACTGTGAGTATGAAGTGTGTAACGTGCATTCCATGTACCGCCTTGAACTTGTGTATATCATTGCTATTACGCCTAAAGGATTACTAAGCACAAGTAGTTATATCATTTGAATTATTATTACGCCTGGGGTGGTATGTTGTACCATTACTTCGAATCGAAATTCGAAAAAAGTCGAAGTTTACCAAGCGACTTGACAAATCTTTTGTCGAAGTGCAAAACCGAGTGGTCCGACCCATCTTCCATGTCAGTATAGGCTGGCATGTAGCCATACAATGTGCAGATGGTAATGAAAATTGGACCTATAGCCATACGTCCTCGATTTGGCAGGTGACTGCGTAAGGTAAGGACTGAAAAAGCGAACCGCGAAAGAGTTGGTAGTGCTTCGGCCCCAGAGCAGATTGAAAAAGATTTAAAAAAAAATTATTAGAAACAATAATACGGTATTTTAATCAATATCAAGAGTTACAAAAGGGTTTTTATAAACCGTTTAAAATACGATGCACTTGTTTGTTACAATATGAACATTGTTCCACAAAATTCTAAAAATTGACACTCAGCAGGGTTTACTTTGGCGTTTGTAGCTAGAGAAAATGCAGTGATCGGGTTTTGGATTGTAATTTTCGCGGTATCATTTAGCCTTGGAAAAATAAATTTTGGAAAGGAAATTGTTTTTTTTTTGAAAAATTTGGGATTCGAAAAGTTACGATGTAAGGCAAAGGATCGTGAAAGTTATAATAAAAAACTTAAACATTTTCTTTATTGTATGTGAACTATAGAAGTGAATTTTGTTGAGTGTTACAGTTTTTTTTAATTAAGATACAATTGTGATTAACAATCAATTATATATATAAATATATCTGAACGGGTTTAATATTTTATGTATGTTACATAAGTATTCAACAAAAAAAAAAAAAGGAAAAAGTATGTAAAAAAAAATGAAATGAACAATTTCTAAAACATTAATTTCATATAAGGATTTAAGAAAACACAAAAAAAAAAAATTAACATATAATATAAAAAAAAAATTTGTGATTTTTTTTATCGCTTTGGTAATTGTGGTTATTTAACAAATAAAAGACAAAAATTTATATTCCTAATTTTATACAAAAAATTGTACAAAATTTAATAAATAAAAACAATATGTATATAAAACAAAATGAATTTCTGGTTTAGTCGTAAATGGTGCAGGAATAATTAAACAAAGTATTTTGGTTTGATTCATTCGATAACCTTTGATGAGTATTGCATGCTGGTGCAACAACGGAGAGGAGATAACATTCATCTCTGTGCTGATAAATTAAATTAAGTCAATCAGGAAAATTTGGTAATATTTAAAAGTGAAGGAGCAAGGATTGGATTGCAGATTGCGGGTGTACATGCTGGTAGCTGGATATATTTAAAACAAGTATTTTTTTTTGTTTCTTTTTTTTGTTTATTTATTATTATAAATTTAATAATTATTATTGTCTTGATTTCTTGATTTTTTTTTTAATTAATTAAATTTACTTGTAACACAAATTTTTTTTTATCTCGTAATTAATTTTTTTGAGTTAAATATCCGATTTTAAATTTTTGTTTATATTTATTTTTTTTTTTTTTTTTTTTGCTTGAGTTGCATGAAAACATGATTTAAAGGTTTATATGATTAATTTTATGTAATTAATGTTTGATTAAGCGGAATTAAGTATTGTCGGTTGTTGTAGAACTATGAGTTGGTTAGATTTCCCAAATTATTGTGATGTCCAAAATATATCCCACCCCTAAACGACTGAGCTTACTGGGGACATAATATATATTTTATTTTATACAAGTTTTGCACACGTAACATGTTCCAAAATAAAACCGTTTACGAATGGTTTCAAAATAATCAGTAAATTTTTAGATATTTGGAAGCCATTTAAAAACGTATGCTGGTTTTATAATACTCGTCCAGAGACGTTTAAATTATTCGAAATTGAACAGGTGTTAGATTCAAATTAACCAAACATACCCAGTGGAATTGCTGTAATTCCTGAAGCTATGTCAGCTTCCAGCTAAGATATCCGGAAATTTAGGAGTATACTCCAACGGGAAGAACGACTAAAACGGTAAATTTCATTGTAACTCGGCTTTTTTCACTTACAAACTTCTTGCATGAAATGACCTGCATAATTTACTTATGAATTTTCGCTAGTTTATATACCGAAAATTTTATTTACCTACAATCTGCTGTATCTAAAAAATTGCAACGAAATTAAAATAAATTTACTAATTTTGTTTGAATATCGTCTGCTTGTATTTATTTTTACTCGTACTTCTATTTAATCCAATATTATGGATTACATTTGCAGTTGTTCAAATATTTTGAAAACTGTTTAAAACTGCAGATGAATTTTTTTTTCGTAATTCATCATCTCCCAACTTAATTCTCGATTTACTTTTTTTAGTTTCTAAAATCTTTATTGATGTTAGATGCACCTGGCTAAATTGGAGCTTATGCTACAAGATTCAGCTATATCATTGATTATTAGATGTTAACCAAATTTTTAAAATTAGGGGATGCTTCGATGGATATCATGATCCAAATTTTAGATATTTATATAAAAGTCTTTTATTCTACCATCGATTAGCTAATTGAAAAGGAACGATTTACTAGCCCCGCGTCTTAATGGGTTTTAAAATTAATTGTTCTTACTCTAGTTGTATCATTAATAAATTGTATTGTCATTGCATCTAGTACTTACATACATCAATACAATTAGTGTTTAAACAGGATTCTACTGCGCTTATCGTAGTAATAGCCGTGTTTTATCATTCCAGCACTATCCGGAGCCGAATGGGATATTTCTACTGATACTGCAGCTATTATTTACTAATGCCGCTATACGATAAAAATGAAAAATAAATGCATCCACAAAACAAACATTTATCACCTGAAATACGCGTCGTTTTGGTTCCATATGGTAGAAATATTGGTGATATCAAAGTTTCGTTTACAATATTTTCCAGTGAAATTTTCTTTCATGCGATTTCGTTTGTTTTACATTTTTCAAATTTTGTTGGTACATGTGATAGTGATAGTGTAATGCAGTGACTTTATATGGGTGGGAAGCGTCAAAAATAAAAATTATGCTTCACGGGTGGTATATATAACGTCCGCGACTCACCGCTTGGGAGGTCGTCGGGTACTGAAACAATGAGTATTATTCGTGTTATTCGTCAATCACATTTCTTAGAGGTAAATTAATTTTGTTTGCTTCTGTCCTTTGTTCGCTATACTGAGCATGCAATACACATTTTGTGCAGCGCCTAGTTGGCATTGTGCTGTAGCCACTCTAAATTTTAAAACCCAGTTTTCTCCAAAGAGATTTTCTGATTACGCGTGGCATCATAAGTAGGGATCCTCAAATAGTATCGATACTATACTAGTATCGATACTTTGTTAACGATACCAAGTATATTGGTACTCGATACTTTGTTAACGATACTTTACTGGTATCGATACTATTTAATACGATACTAGTATTTATTTTTGGAGAGGAGTCGAGACAAACACATAAACAAATTTAAAATCAAAATAATACATAATAAACATTACACTGAGGGTGAGAGAATATCATATTATTTTGTAAACCTGAAATTTTATTTTATTTGGTGTTTTTTAACATATTCAGGCATTTGAATATACACAATATGCAAGAAATTAAATTTTAAATTGTACTTAAACCGAACGTGTTAATATTTTTAATTTTCGTTTTTCATATGAAAGAGAAAACTATTGTCAAATATTATTGAGTTTGAATTTGTTAGATAAGGAAAGTAGTTTGTTTGTCTTATTTGTGCGGTAAATAATACATTATTGTAGTGGTGTATATAACATATTTCATAAACGTTCATCAATCATCATTAATCGCTTGCATTGTTATTATGCTATTTTTTTCTATTTTTAATTCGCGTTACGGATAATAAAATTTAAACATTAAATAATATGGCACCACCAGTGGCACTATTCTGGTAATTCCCTGGGAATTAGGAATTGGGGAAAGATTTTATACGTAATTTCTATTTTAAAATTTTTTTCTGGCATACTGAGGTAAAAATCTAGTGGTAAGTTTTTTGAAAACAAAATAAAATTGGGAAAAATTTTCCCTGCCAATTTAGATATAGAAAAATTATTCCCAATTTATAAATATTTACATCAAACTTTTCTCCTTAGTAGGCCGGAAAAAAAATATTTGAACTGAAATTACATATAAAATCTTTCCCCAATTCCCTATTCCCAGGGAATTACCAGAATAGTGCCACAGGAGGAAAAAGTGATGTATGGAATTATTTCAAAAAAATGGATTCAGTATTTGCGTCTTGTAAAATATGTTTAAAAAAATTGAAAACAAGTGGGAACACATCAAATCTTAAAAAACGTTTGAATTGTCATCCTAATAGGTAAGTTAAACAGTTTATTATTTTTTGTCGCATATAATTGTTGGGTAAAATAATTGTTAATCGAAAAACTTTGTATTAAATTGTAGTTTCATATTATTCAATTTGTAATTCATCATGTAATTCAATTTGTTTTGCATCCGTTTATTCGTATATTTAGTTCAAAAACTAGCGATTTAAGAAGTGCTAGTGGAAGTAAAAGAGGTTTATCAAGTGACACTGACACTACTGATGATAGTTTTATAATCACTGAATTATCACGCTCAAGAAATTCGGTATGCAATAAATCTCAAGAAATCGTTAAATTAGCACCTCCAGCGCCGTTGAATAAAGAAAATTCGGGTACTATAAGAACGAGCAGTTCGAATCAGTTAACAATTCGCGGGTCACTACAAAGAATGGCCTCATATTCAGGTAACCTGTTTAGTGAAACACCTTCACTCAATCTATTTAAATTTAATAGGTGTTTTAAAAGTGTTTCTAATAATAACAAAATTTTTCAGAGGGTGGAACGCACCATCAAATGCTGGTCAAGCATCTTATTTACTTTATTTGTGCTGATAACCGTCCGTTCGAAGTATTAAACGGAAAGGGTTTTCGTTGTTTAATTAAAGCTTTTTCACCAAGTTTTAAAATACCTTCGGTAGAAACTTTGAAACTTCGACTAGACGATGTGTATGATCTTGCTTGTCTCAAATACGAATAAAAATTTAACGATGGTAATATTGAATTTTATGCTTTGACATGCGATATATGGTCGGATATGATGTCCACACGAAGTTTTCTAAGAGTAACCGTACATTTCGTTGAAGGCGACGAGCTAAAATCTAAAATTCTTATTACAAAACCATTAGTAAATCGACATACATTAGGAAATATTGCAGATCACTTAAAAGAAAGTTGCGAAAAATTTAAATTAAAAAAAGAAAATATTGTGGCAATAGTAACTGATAATGGCAGCAATGTAGTTGGTGCCGTAAATATATTTCTAGATTCAACTAAACACCTGGCTTGCTTTGCGCATAAAATTAATTTGGTAGTTCAAAATGTAACAAGCCAAGAAGAAGTAAAAAAATTAATTCTAAGAGTACGGGACACTGTAAAGTTTTTCAAAAACAGCGTTGTCCAAAGTGATCTTCTTAGAGCCAAACAAAGCAATACTAATACGCCATTGAAATTGATATTAGACGTAGCCACGAGATGGAATTCGACATATTATATGTTAGAGCGATATGTCAAGCTACGAAATATTGTAAATGAGATTATGCTGGAGAATACAAATGCGCCAGATATATTGACCGAATCGGAATTTAATTTAATTCAAAATATAATTTTAATCTTGCATCCTTTCGAAAATGTTACTAAAGATATTTGCGGTGAGAACTACGTGACTACCAGCAAAATAATTCCAACATTATATTGTCTTCGGGAACAGATAAAATGCGTAAAAGGAAATACCGCTGGAAAATTGTTCGTCGAAACATTGAAAGAACGTGTTTTCAAGGAGCTAAACTACCGATTTGGTCAAATAGAACACAACCCCATTATAGCAATTTCAACAATTCTCGATCCTCGGTTTAAAAATATAAATTTTCAAGATGACATGGCCTGTAATCGCGCTATTTCTTTTTTCAAGAAAATATTAAAAGCCTCTAACACTGCAACTGGCACATCGTCATCTGAATCAAATGAAGAGGATGACCAGCCGAGCCCCTCCACCTCATACGATTTTTGGAATCACCACAAAAAGTTGGCCCATGGGCGCCGTAAAATTCGTGATGACAACCATGGAGATGAAGATGAAATGAATCTTTATTTGGCTAATCCAGTTTGCCCACTTAAGTCAAACCCACTAATTAATGGGAAGAAATGAAAACAGTTTTTCCATTATTATATGGTCTCGCCAAAAAATATTTAATCATACCCGGCACTTCAGTACCTTCAGAGAGGCTGTTTTCCAAAGCTGGGTTAATTTTAACAGAAAACAGAAACAGACTGGTGTGCAGTAAAGTAGAAAAACTATAACTCTTTTTATCCGATTGCACCGATGAAGATTGGAGTTGGAGTTCATAAATACCAAATTAATTTGATATTTGTAATTTTTTATGACATATAATTTTTCTGAATAAATAATAATAAAAAAATAATAATTTTGTTTATTTTACAATGAATTACATTGAGCGCCTCTACAAAATATGAATAAAATATGTCGTAACTGCCTGTGTTCCTATTTTTTTAAATAGTACTCGATACTTACTAGAATCGATACTTTTATGCCGATACTACAACTGGCATCGATACTCGTATTACGATACCGATACTGAGTACTAGTATCGATACTTTGGATTCGATACCATATCCCTAATCATAAGTAGGTTATATTTTTATTCGTGTGACGTGAACCAAATTGTATTATACTTTTGCAAAAAAAATTAAAAATTAGTTTGTGGTTTCTTTTGCACCAACATGACTAAAGCAATTTTTCAACTGGGGATATCAGATAAGGAAAATTAAAATTATGTTTCATAAAATTACCGGAAAACTGATGGACGTTACTATTTTTGCAAATTAATTTAAATATTCTTTAGATTTATAAATTCTTGCACCAGGACATTCATGAAACTTCCTAAAACACGGTTTGCGAGTATCAAAAATTGTTTGCGACCGGTTTTGGTTTCAGGAAAATCGAGTTAGGGGATAATCCGATTGGGCCCGATTTTCATAAAAATTTCGTTATAAATGTTTAGGGGGCGAGGAGATGTCCGAGAAAATTTTACTAATTTCTTTACGAATTGTTTAGCAACATTTTTAGTAAAAATTTCTCGAATCGGATGGATAACGAGAAGTATTGACTAAGCCATATTTTCGTTCATATGTATTAGTTAGCTAACCCTAGGGAATCCAAGTCGGTTCTACCCGACTTCGTGTAGTTGGGTAATTCCTCACTCCCCAGAGACACCCGAAACCTTCGGGCAATGCCACAAACAATCAAAACCGACAACCCTCCTATGCATCTTAAGGAAAATGGAAAAAACATAAACGTATGTTTGTAGAAACCGGTGGGGTAAGGGTAAAAAACGAAACCGAAAGTCGGGTAGCCAAAATTCGGGTAATTGGATTCCCTAGTCGGGTAATTGCATTTCCTAGTACCCACGTTTATGATTTTTCCATTTTCGTTCAGATGCATAGGGGGGTTGTCGGTTTCGGTTGTTTGTGGCATTGATCGACGGTTTCGGGTGTCTCTGGGGGTGAGTAATTGCCCAACTATACAAAGTCGGGTAGAATCGACTTGGATTCCCTAGTTAACCCTGTATAAGACGCAACTACAAGGTTTTCATTATAAATTTTGTTTAATTTCAAAAGACCGTTAAATATGATTTTAAAAAATTCATTAAACATATGTCAATGAATATAAATTTAAAAACAAATTTTAAAGATTTTAAGTGTCGTCGTTATTAAATACATTAAATTTTCAAACTCACAGTACTAAAACCCATCAAAAATACCGTATAACTACTCTTGAAATATTTATATGCCGATTGTGTTGGGATTGAGTATGTTTAATGGAAATAAGATTCTTAAATGATTTTTAGAAGACATTCTGGAAAATGGCCACCTGGGACGGGACTCGATCAATTCTTAACCGATTATGATGGGAATGGGTATGCTGGAGAAAAGTGGAATTCTTAAATGATTTTTAGAAGACCTTCTGGAATATGACCACCTGGGACGGAACTCGATCAATTCTTAACCCATTAAGATGTTATTGAGTATGCTGGGTGAAAGATTCTTAAATCATTTTTGGGAAGAAGTTCTGGAATATGACCACCTGGGACGGAAATCGATCAATTATTAGCCAATTATGATGAGATTAGGTATACTGGATAGAACTGGGATTCTTAAACGATTTTTGGAACAAATTCTGGAATATGGCCACCTAGAATTGGGCCAATTCCTAACCCATTATGATGGGATTGAGTATGCTTGATGGAAATTGGATTCTTAAATGATTTTTGGAAGAAGTTCTGGATTATGACCGATTATGCAGAAATTGAATATGTTAGATGGAAATGAGATTCGTCAATAATTTTCGGAAGGAGTTGTGGAATATGGCCATCTGGGACGAATCAAGATAATAAGCAGGCGTCTTTCTTGAAGCAAGTGTTTCGTGATGTTAACATATTTCTGGTAAAGCTGGATGCCTTAACATCTATCGCCAGTAAGTGACCCGCTCATGTAATTAGTGGTTTGAACAGCAAGCTAACTACCTACCCTTACAAAAAATCACGTTATGAACCATACACAAAAGGCTCGGATAAAGTTATAGTATTCAACAACCACCTCGAAAACTGTTCACGGGAACCTAGAATATGAGATCTTCAGAACCTTTCGAACCAAGCGGAAATTTACACTTTTGAGGTACTTGCAATACAAGAGCATAAATGGTCTGGGAGTTAATTCCATAAAACAACTATAGCGGTGTTTATTGGGTTTAATGATTTAAATTATTAACAATCATTATATTTTGATTTCTATTTTAACTATTTATTTATTGTATGTGTTTTGGTATAAAATATTATTGTATATTATTAGTTCACAAATATGGCTGGTGTGTGAACAATTTTTCGAGGCACTTTCACTTCTTTGTAATCTTTTTGAGACTGTGTCTCAATGCACTTATAAAACCCGACTGTGATCTTTTTCGTTTCTCAATTTTCTTTCGCGTCTTCCTGTAATTCTCGATATTAATCGATAATCGATTAATATCGAGATTCGCGAAAGTAGATGGCGAAATAGCTATATTCAGTAAAACGAGCAATGCCTCGAAATTAAGCGGCGCGGCGTATAAATAGTTTTGCTACGAGAAGTGCCACGAAATGAAAAGAATTTTGAGCCGCTACATCGCTCCCCTCCTGGATCGAAAACTGTAGTGTTTTAAATTTAATGTAACTGTTTTTCGAACACTACGGTTTTCGCTACATTGGAAGCGTCGGTAGTTATGTTGAACTGCGCGTCGTTTAACGGGTGTGCCAAAAGGGTGACAGCGGCAATGGAACGCTTGACCATATCGAAAGATTCTGTGCAATCTTCGGGCCAAGAGAAGTTTCTTCTGTTTTTGCCTTTCAAGTAAAGTGCCCAAATGCCGGTGAATAGGCAATAACAGTTCGGCTAATCGTGGTATAAAGCGGCGGTAATAGTTTACCATACGGACGAACTGCTGTATTTGGCGGATTGATGTTGGCCCTGGAAAAATTTAAATGAGATCAACTCTATCTTTCGACGGGAGGATGCCATCTTTCTAAATTGTGTGGCTCAGGAAGTCAAGTGACTTCACGCCGAAAATACATTTCGTAGCTTTAATGTTAATTTCATATACGGAGAGACATTTAAATACTGACTCGAGATGTTCACTGTGTTTCATCAGGAGACCGGCTTTCGATATAGGAGTAGACGAAGTCCAGCCCTTTTAACACTTCGTTAAGGAATCGCTGGAATGTCTGGGCTGAGTAACGAAGGCCGTATGGCATTCGGGTGAACTCGAGAAGCCCAAAAGGAGTAGTAATTGCTGTATTATGAATATCCTCGAGAGCCATGGGAATTTATCGGGGAATTTTTTTCCGGGTATCACAGATACTTCAGCCCGCGAATCGATCAGAAATTGCAAGTTGTTTTCATGCTCTTTGATGAAAAGACGGCGAGACGAACCAATCCTACTGTTTGCCGTAGAGACAGCAGAATTTAGCGGTTTTCCGAAGACTTGACATTTTTGGGAGCAGCATCTCCATGAGCTACCGGTCGGAAACTGCACGGGTTATTACAGTTGCGTGCGCGTGAGCCGAAACGACGGTGGTAGTAGCAGAATCCAGATCGAGATAAAGATCTCGACCTTGACCTGTGTCGGTAATTGAAATTCCGTTTGTTGTTTGGCGATCTTCAACATGGACCAATGTTCATATTGGCCAGTGTTTGCTGTAAATCTGCCAATTGTTGTTGCGTCTTGTCCAGTTGTCCTTGCATTAAAACAAGGGCTGATTCACCGCCAGCAGTTGCCTTGCTTGTAGATGGCTGGTTGACAGCAGCAATTGGTTTGGTTGCTCTGGATTGAGCGTAAATCCAGATATTGTCGGCGACCGAAAGAATTTTCTCACTGTCGTTTTTGATATCTCGCGCCGTTATCGCTCGTAAGTCGTCTGGCAAACGTTTTAGCCAGAGATTTTTGAATAAATCGTTATTTACTAATTTGGAATCACCTGATTTTTGTACAAGCAGGCGATAAAAGTGGGACGATCTTTGGTCTCCCATTTGTTGAAAACCGGAGAGCAACTCGTCAAGTCGTTGCTCCTCGCTAATAGTGTAGCGGTTGGTCAACGCGGATTTCAGTCTGTTGTATTTCGTACCTGGCTGCGGGTTTCTAAAAAATGTCCGTTATAAATTGAATTGTCTCCTGTGGTATCGCGCCGAGAGTGTATGCGAACCGTTCATCGTCGTCAATAATGCGGTGGATGCCGAACTGGTGTTCAACGAGGATGAACCAAACTGCCGGTTACTCGTTCCAGAATGGGTGTATCTTCGGTGGCATCTTGTATATTTTCGTTGTTGCCCGCGATGCTGATGTACCAGCATGGGTGTCGTTCTCATCTTCAGATGATGAAACGGCTTTTTGTTGTTTAGGTGGAATCTTTACTTATTTTTTTCACTACACTTCAATAAACCGGCGTAGCAAAAATATTTATTTTATAAACGTGTCAATTTTAATTATAGACAAAAAAAAACATTCGTTCGCGAACAAGCTAAATAGAATTATTTTTCCAACCAAGGAGTAATGCGAATAAAAATGGGCAGATCAAATGCGAATTAAACCAGCGAAATAATCAATTAAATCGGAAATTACAACGAGCGAAATTGTAGAAACGGAAAGTCGGTGAAGTTAGCCCGAAATTCCATCCTGAATTTTTTGGTGCATTTCTTAGCTAAAGTGTAGTCAACCCGAAAAAAGTGTAGTCGTTACAAAAATGTAGTGCTATCCCGAAATCGTGAACTTTTTGAGTATTTCTTGCATAAAAGCAATTTAATTTTAATTTACACATTTTTAAAAAATATTTTTTGAAAACTGTCAAAAATTGTTGCAACCTCTTATTGTGGACTAACCGTGCAATATTATAATTTTATAAAAACCATTCTGAAAATTTTAAAAAGCCTATTGGAATAAAACATACAAAAAAAATTAATATTAGAAAATTAAGTTAAATCGAAAAGTGCATTGGCAATTCATTCTCAGTGGCAAAGAAGCCTTGTATTTCAGAATCCAGTAGTGCAGTAGAGATGGGTCAAGCATCGAAAATGGGAATTTGTTTTTTGAAAATGGTTTGGTTAGCTATTATTTGTGTGTAAAATGTATTGTAGCTAAATTCTGAAGTATATTCGACATTGTGGTTTATATGTGCAATTATGAAATTTTACCTAAGTTAGCAAAAAAAAATCAGTAGAAAAAATCTGTTATTTACCATTAAAAAATTTGATTCAAATAATAATAAATACAATATTGATCATATAATTTATAAAATGTGTCTAAGATAGGCCATCGGAAATGTATATCATGTAAAATCTTAATGGAATGATAAAAGTTAGACCATGTCAAAAATTCCTGGATCCCAAGCATTTTTATGTGTGGCATTATCAGTCAACCCAGAGTCCAGGTTTATTTCGTACATAATCTAGATCGTTACATTACCTTTCAGAAACACATAAAATATCGCGAAGATCGTACGTATTAAGTTTTAATTGCAAAATGATCAAATAAACTATTCCGCAAAATAACAGCCACGTAACATTAACAGAGAGTTGATAAACTAAAACAAGGTTCATTATAAAATAGAATTTTACGAAAACAAAAATAACAATAAATTTACTTATTTGTAAATATTTAAACAGATGCTAAAATATTTTGATATAATCGATAGATTAAATAGACGTGGGATACAAAAATAAATACAAAAGTAGCTAATGAACGTCTTTATTTGTACTGAGGGAAAAATTTCTCGATTCAGCAATATAAAATTCATAAAAATTATTCAGTTCATATCAAGCTTTAAGTTTGTAAGTACAAAATAATCCTAGTTCAAGATGCAATACATAATTTATTGTTACATTACGTTGAATCTTGTGCATATTATAGATCTACAGTGCAATTATAAACTGCTACAACTTCTGTTGCTAACTAAAACTTTAGGAACTTCCATTAATGCTACTACATCTGGACTTAATTGAACTCTCGGCGCTGCCACAGGTGTAATTGGCTCAACACCGAAATAGTTAACAATACATGTTTAATTACCGGAGTTGTGTCAGGAGTTACTGATACCGCAAGTGATTTAATTACTGCAGGAACCAGCATTGTCACCGGCACCATACAAGTTGGCACCTATTTGGTGGAGGTATATTGGGAGTAGTCGGTGGCACATTTTCTGTACTTTGGGGTTTGTTTGGTTAATTAGAATCATGAACATAACCTTAATATTGTTGCTATTCGTGTTAAAATGCTTATTTACTGTTATTTAAAAAAAGTAACAAAATGGCATTACAAATAATATTTGCTTTATTTTACATGGTATTTCTAATTGAAATCGACCCCCAGGTAAAAAGTGTAATTGAAAAGGCCACATATATGTGATATGATATGATAAGAGACGTACAGTGCAACCATCATGGCGATCCCATGTATGTATAGCACATTCATGGAGTAAGCGTATAGTCCACTATCAGAAGGATACTTGAAAAACGGTTCGTACTCCAGAATTAAGCGAGCCCGGGGCCTTGCCTTCATCCTGACATTAAAGATAACATAAGGAAAGGATTAGTTAATCATAGAACGACTAGGGCGCCACACAACAGTCATTATCAATATTCTTTAATTCATTTATGTTATTTGAACAAGGTTATCGGTGATCTCAATGTGTTTGATGCAGTTTTGATGGTAACCACTCTAGTTAATCCATTTTCATCTGGATGTGTTTAAATAATTTTGCCCATAGCCCATTTTCAAGAAGGTAAACTATGGCCTCTGAATAAGACTAAATTAACAATTTGTTCCATTTGTTTCTCTGTTGACGATTGTTTAAATAATCATTATGGAACCGTTTCCAAAATTTTTGAGCTCTTTGTTCTACTTGCTGCCATCTATACAATATTGATATGGCGATATCGCTTAAGTTGTGTTCTAGTTCGGAAAATACAGAATATCGTGTCAAAAACGACGATTTGACATATTATAAGTTCAAATTTAATAATTTCCTCAAATGTTAGATGGCAGTTACCAGTGACACGGTTAAGGCGGCTTCCAAAATGAGTAGGAGCGCAGTAGGAGGTATGTGATGCCATTTTATTTGTTGGTAACTACAAAATTCTGTAATAGCCGAACCATTAATTTTTGAATTATCAAATTTAAATACCACTTTCAGATTCCGAACTTAACCTTTGGTCATCAGGCGCAGCATAATCTACACCGCATTTCAAAAACGCTCCGGCCACCATAAACTGCTGCGCTGTTTTAACTTTAGGTTTGATGCATTGAATACACATTCTTAGTTCGCTTCTTACAATTGCTCGGCCTTTTACGGTTCAACATGTTTCGCGGATTAGACGGAACTATGGGATGGGCCCGCGTATTGAGATACTTTTTATGGAATAAGGAAATAATCATTTAAACTTTGGATAATATGGGAGTTCGGTAGAATGATTGGAGTGTTTAAAATCATAAGAATTCCACGAATTGAAACAAAATATGCAGATGGCTTTGCTGCATTTGAATACTTTGTGATAAAATGAAATTAATGAAGTAGGGCAAGTTTGGAAGGATGAATTCCTCTTGCAGCGTATGGCCAGAAGGATTATTTTGAGACCTGCTATGATTCCAGTGATTTCGTGGCAGCAATTCTTGTATACCAACAACCCGGGTTAACAAACGTTTTCCATTTAGTCGGGTCATCTGATAACCACACTAAAACAATCTGTGAAACGGTCCAACTATACACAGGCATATCTTCAGTGAGGGATCTTCTTCACAAATTAATTTAACTACAATTTAGCTACATTCGGATCTCGCCGTGATGAGTTCAATCCGTACTTCACCATTTTCATCTCTGAATCTGATATAGGGTACTGCTGCATAGACCCGATCGCTCGCATCACAAAACCAGTGGAGCTGAATATCGTTTCGGTTTAAGTGTCGAGATATTTGAAGTCGTTCGGATTGTGGAAACTCTGACTTCAATTGATTTCATTCTAACACGGTAGCTCTTGGATACAGTACATATCTTAGCCACATGATAATCGAAGGAGATAAAAATCCGAGCGGGTTAAAATCTTTCGACGAGTTTGAGATTAGTATCCCCTTCGATTCTTTCTTAAAGTAGGCTTTTTAATGTTGGTTTTAATCGCAATTTTAACCATAGGGTTTGTTGAATAGTTGGCCCGAACATAAGGATATCATTAATTGAATTACCATTGATAGTCTTACTGGAGCCATCGAACACAACTCTCTCTCTCTCTCTCTCTCTCGATGTTGATGTTTTTTTAAAAGACAGTTTCACAATTAATTTTCCACTATGGTGCCGCAAAAAATTTAACTTAAAATGCTTCTCGAAAATGGATTACAATTTGGGATCTAATCCATCTTCCAAAATCGTTTAAGTGCTTCATCGACTTTTAGACCAACGTTAATGCTAATGCTTGCTAATGGAGTTTAAATTTGGTTGCTTCCCCTGACACGATCCAGCCAAACATTGTTTTTTTGGTTAATAACCCATTGTTCTCTAGGTTATCTAGATGCCCTTCTCGCAATATGTTAAAAATATATCTGCCCCAATAATCATAGCCACTACGCCAGCCTTATTAAAATAGGGATCTGCCAACTGCAACTCGTATTTATTTCACAAGATGGTAGAAAATTGGTCAGTTTTGAAAGAATCAGCATATCGATGTTAATGGCTTCGACTTTTGAATTCAACGATACCGCATTGATTGACTTCACACCATACCGCTCGTCAATTGGGTGCCTAAAGGTGAGTCCTTCCATTAAAATTTTCACGTTTTTGCGTAACAATGCAAATCTTTGTGGACAGGCCTCCGAAATAAAAGCCGCTTGTGCTTCGGAATCTAACAACACATATTACGTGCTGACCATAACAGCTACTATCTGCCAAGTAAGTATGCCATTTTGGACGAAAAAAATAAAAAAAATTAGTAAGAATTGCAAATATACTATATAGGCAGCTTAAATCAAGAAAGCACTTGGTGTTTTTATCTATCCATGGATTGCTATCCGAGTAGTAAATGGCAAACGACCATTTCAAATTTATTTAATCAGCTAATGTAAGATGGTTAAGTTGATTTAACCTTAGTGGAGGAGTTCAGAAATTTAAAAAAAAAACATATCCGTTTTTAGTGTTACGTAGATAATTTCTTATTTTAACGGTATTGAAGTAAACAAATGTTTCGGAATATAAACCCGAAGACCCAAAATAGGTTTCAGTATATAAAGCCTAGAATACCTGTGCCGGTGCTTTAAAAATGTTTTAGCAACTCAAAACATAAAATCTTACTGGAACATTAAATTTGGATTTTTTGAAAGAGTCACAGCACTGATCACCTAGCAGCAGATACTCTTCTCCCAGCCATTTAAAATTGAGCTTAAATTGTAACTATTTTGTGGTTGACCATACCCAACTATTTCAGATTTAAATTTTCCCATAAATGTAAAATAGGGTGAAAATAGAGACAAATATATCAAAAAATAAATAAAATATTCTGGTTCATCTGAAGCAATAAGTGTTTACATTGGAATTCGGTACATTGATGATTGGATGTCTATTAGGCGTCTATTATTTAAATTGATTAACCACAGGAATGTTTTATTTTAAATTATCTAAAAAAACTACTTGAGGATAGTAATAATATTGTTCTAAAGGCAAAGGTTAATGCACTTAATTATAAAATTAAAAACTTGATTCACAAGACTATCGAAGCTTATTTTAAAATCAAAATTAATACAGTCATCAAAGCTTTTGCGTTTGGATCGGAGGGTACTGGGTTCGAAAGCCGATAGGGGCAGGATGCAAAAGTGAATTTTCATCATCAGATTACGTTCTGTGGTGAAAAGGATCACAACTATGATCTCCTGTCGGAGTGCAGACCTCATGGGCCGACCCAACTTAGGCTGGCACGGAGCTATGCAATGTGCATTTGGTAACGAAAATAGGACCTTTTGGGAGTGTTTCGGCCCCAGAACAGATTGCAGGGATTAAATCAAAAAAAAAAATGCGAAAGAAAAAAAAATTAATATAGCTTTAAATTTTAAATCCAAAAGGAAATTGATAAAATATGCAATAAGTAACCGGCCCATCTTAAATGATATTACTTCAATAGTTGGTGGTGTGATTATATTATAACTGACCCTTTTCCCTGGAGGAAATATGAAAATTAATGATACTGACATAAAATATTTGAAAAAAATATACAATAACTCAAATTTTTCGTTTTTTCCATCTAGTAATTTCGAAATAGTGTCAGATGTAATTTAATTAAATTCAAGTAGCTCGTGTGGTGCTAATGAAATTTTGAGTCAAACGGATAAAACTAGTATTTTTACTATAATGCACAAATGTCCGTAGTTTTTTTTCAACTCGAGAAGGGTAATAAGTAAAAAGTTGATATTTGGAATGCTGTTTGGGCTCGGTGAGAAAAGTTCATAGCGGTTGAAATTACACCGATAGGTTCTTCCTGGGCTGAGCTGTGGCGCATCAAAGTTTCAGAAACTCACAATTAAAAATACAATCTAAATATTTAGAGGTATATTTATTTCGTATATTTCTTTTTTATTTTTATTTTTTAATTTTTATTTTAATTCATCTTTTATTTCTAATCAAATCATAAATTCCGACCCATTCTTGCATGGGTCGCACGGGTCGCTATCTAGTTTTTACTATTTCTAATACGTTAGCATTTATTTTAATTTTTGTTTTTCATTTGGAATATTTCCCGATGTACTTAAAATTGGTGTTGCGAAACCTATTTTTAAGAAAGACTCACGAGTGATCCCAATAATTTTGTCCTGTGGTGGACGAAAAAGAAAATGAAAGAAATGCAAATCGAAGATTACTTAAAGTAAACATTTTTAAATGGGAGGAAATTGAAAGTAGCGAAGGAAAGAGGTCTCCCGCTGTTCATGCTCACATTCAACAAAACCGAAAAAAATTAAAATATATTTAATAACAAAGCAATTCTCGAAATGGGCGTTAAAATAGAGCCAGTGAAAAAGAACACGAGATTAATACCTCAACGCTAGAAATGCCAAGGTTATAACCACACCCAAAGATATTGCGGGCAAGATGTTAGGTGCGTTAAATATGCTGATGTACCAAACGCGACCAAAGGATACCAACAACCGCTAAAGTGCCGCCACATCTACAATCCCTAGAAATAGAGAGGAGATTCTACTAGCAAATTACGCAGCAGGTAACTAAAATTGTTAAAGAAAATCCAATTGAGAGAATATTTAGAAGTATAAAAACGATAAATGCATACCTAAAAAATCAATAACCTGCGTTCTAGAAGCCATTTATAAGCGACTAGGAAGACAAGAAAGTACAAATTGGTTTACATCAATGCTATTTACTAATCAAATGAACACATCAATTAGAATTGTTATTTGGAACGCGAATGGATTACCACAGCATGTTCCAGACAACATTTTTTTAAACGATATATAAAAAATTGTTATAGGTCTTGTATCGGAAACTCACTTAACAGAACTACATTTATTAAAATACGTGGCTATGAATGCTACCATGCTATTCATCCAGGAGGGAATTGTGGGCATCACTCCAGAAATTATGCAAGTTAAAACTCTACAAGTTAAATAAATTGATAATTGGGATCTTAGTATCTCCTATATTTACTGTGTCATGCCATCATTTAAAAAAAGAGGAATGCAGTCGACTTTTTAAAACACTCAAACTTTATCATATGCGGTGATTTTAATGCAAAGAATACCTACTGTTGGTCTAGACTTACAATCTCTAAAGGAAAAGAGTTATTTTGACTGACATAGATAAAATAACAAATTTTCTTGACTTCTATGTAACAAAAGAAGCTTTAAAGTACTAAACGTGGACTAGTGAAGGAATGCAATCAAACCACTTTCACCTCCTGTGCTCATGCCTCTGAGTAAAAAAGTTAATAAAAACAGATAACTTGCAAAATAAACAATGAAACCAAATGGGATTTATTCAAGAAATTAGTGGAATAGCGAACAAATTTCCACAAACCAATTAGAACAGAGATGCAGCTGGTAACATAACTATTACGGATGCAAAAAACTGTTATTTTGCAATCACTGTTCCTACCTGTTCCTGTTATTTTAAAATAACAGTGGTAAATGCTCCTAAAATAACAGTTATGCTTTTTTAGTTACTTGTTTTGAAAAATGCGAATTGTAGTATAGAACACCCACAATTTATTTATGCCTAATAGAGGGGCACGAAATTAAGTTATTTTTTTATATGACTTTTTATTTCTTCAAATTTTATATGTATTTAAAATTTAATACATTTTAAATTATATTTAATAAAATAAATTAATATATTCAGCAACTAAACAAAAATAAAATAATCCAATTTAATAAACTTTAATTTTAAATGATTCAGTTTTTAAGGTTTTGATTAAAAAATGTAATTTGTTCGACTTTATTTGATTTTAATCAAGTACGTCAGTCAGTTAAAATATTTCCAGCTTTTGAGAACATGCGTTTTTACACTCTTCTGTTTTTTATAAATAACTACTAACTACTACTACATCGCCAATTGAGCCATGCTACACGCGGTTTCATAAGACCGGCTTCACCTTCCTTTCTTTCTCCTATTACCTACAAAATCCTTTTTAACTGCAACATTAAATTTTTCGGTGAATCCGAAATGAAAATAAAAAAATTGAAGGCCATTTTTGAGATGTAGATTTTTGTTTAAATTTTGTTTTCGAGAGAACAGAATAAAACAATACAAAAAATTTGGTGCTTTAATATAAAATAAGGGTTTGAATTAACAATAAAAATCTATTACGACTTAGTTAGAAGTCAGAAGCTGAAACCGTATGTAGCTTGGCTCAATAAATGGAAACATTCGGATTTAAAAACAAAAACGGAAAAAGTTGCTCTTCGTTTTAGAAAATAATAGTAAAAAATTCGTAAATGGTCATTTAAAATAGAGTGACGTTGGAAGGGCTTCACAGGTGGTGGATAGTGAACGGTCTATCGATAGGTAGGTTAGCGATGAATTAAATAAGCCGTCTCCAACTGCAGCTCTGCTGGGAGAATAGTCTCAGAGAACGGGGGAGTGGTTAACCTCTGTTCACTAAATTCTGAGTACCTATGATACCCAGTACACAAACCACGGTGAACTGACCCCAGTACACAAACCACGGTGAACTGACGCGCGTCTCCCTGCGCTTCCAGGTCTCGAAGTAGTGAGTGGGGAACCCTATACACGGGAGTCCCCTGAATGAAATGTGTCCCATTGGTTTGGGATGTCCATATGAATGGATGAGTGAATGTAGGAGAAAGACGAGGGCGCGGGGTGCTCGAGGAGCCGATGAGCTGGATTAATGTGTTATTCGAACCGTGCTGATGATCAGCTACACCAGGTGCCCATTTAACAAAGCCCAGTCGTGAACGGAGCCCTCTGGATACCTGGCGACCTCCAGTTGTATTTAGCGTATACGGATCTCTGCACAGGTGGACCAGTATTTCTCCTATACTCGTGAGAGAAACATGGAAGATTTTAAAAACAGAAATAAAGGGGCCGGCACCCTTCAAAAACCGGAAGAAGGGAGTAACTCTAGCCGTGAAAGTGGGGCTCCCCCGTTAGACGCCAACAATAGCAGGATCTGTGGCCTCAGAATGAAAGGGTATAAAGTATTATGCTCCAGATCTCTGAAAAGATCAGATCGTGTATTTTAGCGAAAAATAATTTGAATATTTTTCTTCTTCCACAATTTAGTTAGAGGATGTTACAGCGGTGAGCGTTGAGGTTCGCTGTGAGAAGTTATGGCTAGTCTCGGCCTATATGGATCGCGAGAAGGAGGTTCCACCAGATAACATCGGGGAACTGATCCGGGAAGCAGGTCAGAGAAAGGTAGGTGTTATACTTGGATGTGATGCAAACGCACATCACACAATCTGGGAAAGCGCAGACATTAACGAGAGGAGTGAGTTATAATTTTTGATTACTTATTAAATACTAACTTTGTAGTTTGCAATATTGGGTGTGAACCAAGATTCATTGTTAAAAATCGACGGTAGGTTCTAGATGTGACCTTTGTGTCAGAAACTATTTTTCATATGATCACATGTCTTCTTCGATACAGGACATTCAGCAGCCCTGGGTTACCTTGGTTAATTTGAATAATTCAATATACTTAATTGAAGTGTACAATTTGAAATCGAAATTGAATCGTATTTGAAATAACATTTGTTCCGTTTGATATGAATAAAACTTAATAAATGTTATTTTAACTAAACTGTTGAACTAATGGACTTAAAATTATGGAATATTGGATAATATCCTCCATCAGTTAGGGTCGCAAGTAAATAAATGTGTGTTGAATATGGTCACAAGTCATCAAGATTGCTCATCCGAAATTCTTTGAAAATCCATTTGTAGATTTTTTACTATTTTTTATTTGGAACAAAACGTTACAGAAAAAATCCAGTCAGTTGGGCAAATAAAATTAAGTGACGGACTACCAATTCTTCAAACCGAAATGTTCGGACTATTCGTTTTTGGTACTACAATGCAAATCATTGAAAAAAATCGCGCGGAGATATTTACACATTTTGCTGTGTAAACCCAAATTTGCAACTATTACCAATAATATTTTAATAAAGTACGAGCCTTGTAAAATTTGCAGTGTATTATTTACAGTGCATTTTTAAATATTAAAATTATTGCTGAGCAGCGTCTGATGACAAATAGATTAATCATATTGCAATGCTGCTAGGTAAATTTGAGGCGCGCAATTTAAATACATCATTTTCAATGCAAACATACTAAAAATGAAAAAAAATTGTTTTTTTCGTTGAGAATAAATTACAAAGTGTTTTTAAAATGTTCAAATACTTTTCAAAATTTACTTTGCACTTTGTAAAACAATTTTTGTGGGGAGATTATAACCAATCAAATCACTTATTCTATCTGACTTTGCATTTTGTTCTCCAAATTTTATTTAAAATTTCAAACAAAAATTAGTCTTAAAGTGAATTTAAAGCAGTACACAATTTGCCACAAAAATGCCAGTTCGTCTAGTTTCCGGATTTGTTGGGAAAATGGTAATTATTTCAAAATAAAATAAAATATAAATTATATTTATTTTTGTCGTTCATTTGCAGTTTTTTTTTTGCAACCTAACTTCGCGTCGTAAAGAATGGCCGCTAACCTTGAGGATTAAACCATAAAAGTGCTGAAACGATGTATGGTAAAAACAAATTAAATTTGCAAAATTTTACGTACATAACTTATATTTGTCGCTTTCTTGTTTTAATTTCAGAATTTTATAAAGCAATCTAAGAGGACCAGACCAACTCAGTTCCCTGGACATTAAACGGTTTCTTATATGAGGAGAATTTAATTATTAGCAACATTAAACAACTAAGGCTGTAAAGGCAAAATATGTTTGATCAAAATTTCCACTTAAGTTTATTGTCAATCCGGAGATGTAATTATCATCTTTATTTTAAGAAAAATCGATGGCCTTTTGTGAAAAGTGAATAAAAAAAGTTAATTATAAAAAAATGTGTTTCATTAAAATTGGTTTTTAATATGTTAAATATTAAATTCTGTCTCCTCCGATCTAGAAATTTCGAGTGAATGCTTTGGTGCAGAGTAAATATTAATGCGCTGCAATTTTCTCGATCCGCAAATTTTAAAATACATTGTAAACTATTATCCTCCTTGTTGTCAATATTTGCCATGCGTTCTGTAAAGAATTTCTAAATTATTTTACAAACTGCAGAGTAAATATATCAAAGCAATAGCAACTATTGCTTATCCACCGTGAAATAAAAATAATAAAATTTACTCAGCAAGTTGTAATAATCGATTTCCTAATATCGCAGTAAATACAAAGCGCTTATGTGGCTGAATTTTTAATCAGTTTTCATTAAATATTACTTCGCTTTTTTGTGAATATCACCGATTATTTTTTTCATTGAAACAACAACAGCCTACTCTTTCAACGAAACGTTGATGAACAGCCTCATTGCTATAAATGAATTCGCTTTTATTACTGGCATCATAGTGGTCTGAAGTTTCACTATACAAGGTGTCCCAAAATTCGCGTTTCAAACTAAACAGGGTGATAAGGGAGCTTATTTCCAACAAAAACAGCCAAGTAAAGTTTTTTCGAATTACTGATGGCGCAAAAGTTATTCCACTTTTTGTGTTTTTTAGTAGAATCGCATGCGCGCGCCCGCCAATAAATTAATTTAAAAGAAACCAAGAGTTCTTCTGTTTAACTTTTTATTTTAATACGATCTAAAACAGTGTGCCTTTCCAATAAAATCATTTTTATAAGGTGCATTATCTTCTGTCAAATGAAAACTTTGGTTTTGTAAACTTTTTTTGTTTCTCAAATTTTTTTGTTGATGTTTAAGTGACACCAGCGGGAAAAGATTGTACTACAGGAAGTTGTCCCATTACGAGGAAAATATGCGATACTAATGCAGATTTTAAAATGGTATCACACACCGGGCTATTCACAATAGAATATTTTTTATCAATTTTTTGTCACAAAGTAAGTCGTGTTTATTAATAAACGCATGGATGCTTTGTCAGAAATAAAACAAAATCAATAAAATATTTTTTTTTTTAAATTAATTTTAAATATTATTTCAGGATTTCCCTCGAATTTCTTGGACTTTCTCCTGTTTCCGCCGGATTTCTACTGGATTTTCACGGGGTTCCTTCGGGATCCGAGAAATCCGAAAGAAAACCGGGAAATCCGGAATAATCCGAGGGAAATCCGGAAGAAACTCGAAAAAACCGAAGGAAATCCTAGGAAATTTGGGAGATCCGGGGGAATCTGGCGGAAATCCTTAAAATCAGGAACAATCCGGGAAATTCTGAAGAAATCCGGGAAAAATCCAGAGGAAAACCGGAAAATCTTATGAAAATCTGGAAAATTCGAAGTAAATCCGTATAATAATATTTGAGATTAATAAACAAAAATTACTTTATTCATTTTGTTTTCTTTCTGACAAAACATATATGTAATATAGAATATACTGTTAAAGTTAGCCGAAAGTTTCCAGCCGAAAGATAATGCAGATAGTGTCTTGAATACAGCCGAAATCAGTCATGAACTTGAATTTAGGAGAATTTAGGATCGAATTACATCATTCGGGTGAAGGAGAAATGATTTCAGTTTATAGGAATTTAAAAATCGATAAGGGCGAGAGTATAAAGAGAGTTTAAAAATAGTCAAGACACTATCTGCATTATCTTTCGGCTGGAATCTTTCGGCTAACTTTAACAAGGTATATAGAATTAGAAATTTTGTTAAGTGCGTTTTTTAATAAACACGACTTACTTTGATGCTGTATAAGATAGCAGAAAATTTCCAGCAGAAAAAATGTGTTTTGCTATTCACCGCTAGAGGCATCACTATCACAAAAATGAAATTTTTTCTGCTGATATTGTTTGACATCAGCAGAAATTTTTTGAAATTTTTATGCAAATAATTTATAATTTGCAGAAAGTTTTATGAAAAATCAAAGAATTTATGAAAATGAAGAGAAAATATATGTTTAAAGGTTTTGAAGCAATGAAAGTTAATTTTGTTTAAAAAACGAATTGCGTATGTGTGTAAGGACTCTCAAAATATGCTAAAATTACCATAATCATCATTATGCAAATATACCGAGCAACATCAAACAAATTGCCATCGTTCAAAGCACTCCATACAATTCTGAAGTCATTTTAATGTGAATGTTTTCAGTTTTTTAACAAAAGTGTTAGAAAAAACCCCCCTGTAACTACCCTGGGTGTATGTTTTTATGGTAGCTGAGATCATAATTCATGTACATGAGCAACATAAGATTCACACTTGGCGTCAGTAGCCTTCCATATATTTTTGAAGTCATTTTAATGTGAACGTTTTCAGTTTTTTAACAAAAGTGTTAGAAAAACCCCCCTGTAACTACCCTGGGTGTATATTTTTATGGTAGCTGAAATCATAATCTTTATACATGAGCAACATAAGATTCACACCTGGCGTCAGTAGCCTTCCATACATTTTTGAAGTCATTTCAATGTAAAATGTTTTCAGTTTTTTAACAAAAGTATTAGAAAACCCCCCTGTAACTACCCTATGTGTAGGTTTTTATGGTAGCTGATCCGTTAAGTTTTATATGTATAAACTGAAATTCAAAATTTGTTGGTTCTGATTATATCGAAGTTTACATCATTCCTAATATACATCACAATACCACCTCCGATTCTATCATCTCTGCACGAACATTTCTGAAACCATTTATAACATAAAAATTGACATTTTGGGTTTTAATCCAAGTCTCACTAACAATAATATATGAAATCTGAATTAAAATTTTCAAAGTTATTCATATCTGTAGTATTTTTTTACCTGTATTATGTAGCATTAAACTGTATAACGCGTAAATCCTAGCCAGAACTTTTGATCGAATTGATATGTCTATTGTAGTCGGATCCGCAAAGAAAATATTTATTTATACAATTAGCACTAAAAGTTGTATTACAATAAATAAAAATACATAATAATATTCTACTCAAATATTGAAGGAATATTCATCATAAAACTACTCTCAAATAAATTGTAAAGATATACAACAAAATTATTGTAGTAGAGAACAAAACCATTTATCAATTCATTTGCATTTGTAAGGTTCTATTTATAATATAGCGCCTAAAAGTATATTATGTATTTTTACTTGAAAAAATTAAACTAAAAAATCAGAATGAACCAAAAGTTTGGCGTTATACGTCATGTAACTAAATGACAAAAAATCAAAACAAAAAACTGTAAACAAATATCTATGGATATGGATAAAAATTATGTAAAAGGTAAGTTTCAAGAAATATATAAATATGAAAAGTATTGATTGACATCATTGAAGTATGTTATAAACTACACCACAAAAATTGAAATTTGTACTTGTGCTTAATATTTTTAGCTTCGTTGTATAATTTTGATTGATATTTCATGAGATGGTACATAATGATAATCGGACAATTTGAAGAGTTGTTGCCAGCCGAGTCATGAAGATAAATTGATTGGTTTGTTTTTTTTACGAAATGTTGTAAATATTTTAGATTTTAATTCTAATGATTTTAACATGACAATATACGAGTTTTTTAGTTGTGAATTTGATGAGTTGTTGTGAGATATATGTCCAACTACCATAACATCTTCATTATAAATGTGTACTCCAATTTTGTCAACAACTTTTTGAACGATTGAACTTTTAGTGAAGAAATTATCATCCATCCGTCTTCAAGTTATCGTGGACATTTTTTTTTTGAAAACAAAAATGCTTATAAATTTCGAACACAAAATATTTTATGAAATATGATTAGTAAATTTCTTTAAAGATTTTCGGCTTTTTTATAGACAAATATTATTTTCTATGACATTCACATATTGTTTGAGACCTTTCGGGCCACCAAAAAATGAGGTCATTTACTTACAATACTCTACTAAAAAGAAGTAGAAAATTCACTCAACCCCCCATTAACCCCAAGGGTATTTGTGTGTACAGAGCCACACAACCTCGGTACGAAACCAAACGAAACCAGTACGAAACCAAAATGCAAAGAGGAATCTTGAGGAAGTTCTCATTTTTGTAAAGGGTTGTGTGGCTCTGTACACACAAATACCCTTGGGGTTAATGGGGGGTTGAGTGAATTTTCTACTTCTTTTGGTATTGTAAGTAAATGACCTCATTTTTTGGTGGCCCGAAAGGTCTCAAACAATGTGAATGTCATAGAAAATAATATTTGTCTATAAAAAAGCCGAAAATCTTTAAAGTAATTAATACAGACAAATTTAAAATTTCTTGATTAGTAAATTTGTAAAAAGATACAGTTCCAGAATGATTTTTATAAAACTATTTGAGAACGTTTTTATTACTCAAAATTAACATCATTGCGATACTCTTTCAGAAAAACACTGGTTACAAAAACACTGAAATGGTACCCTTATGTTGATTTCGATTGAAGGAAAAAACTTACACTCAGGATAGAGTAAAAATGGTACCCCAACTGCTGTGAAAATGACCGATTGAAAGCAAAAAATACCACAAGGGTCATATTTTGCTATACCCGGGGTAATTTTCTCTACTCCAGGGGCTCTATTCTTGAACTATTACGAGCATTTTCGGTACCTAAAATTTTCGTAACACATTTTTCGTAATCGTTTCGGGGAATAAAAAATAATGACATTTCGTAATGAGGTGATTAAAAATGTCATTCCAATTGAAAACCTTAAGCGAAACGGACGTTTTTTAAATTTTTGTTGTGTATTTTTGTGTTTAATATTATTAAATTTTAAATATTTTATTTTATAATGTAAATTATTGTGGTTATCGCGACTTGTTTAAGTCTTATATTTAATAATGAGTAGGCATTTAGAATGGCTTTTTCAATTGTCTGAGCTGGACCAAGCTTTTGTAATTAAATCAGCTGTGCTTAAATAAAAATTATGGATTTCCCAAATACATATAAACTAAATAGTAGTAGTAGTAAACAAAAGATAAAAGTGTCAAAAGTAAAAAAAAAAAACTCATCCCAAATTACCAATTGTAGATATTCCCATATTTTTAAGAATAGAGGCGGAAATAATCAAAAACGTCTTTTGTTTAAAAAATAAAACGTTTATTATTATCTCGACATCAAGGACATCAAATAGAAATTGTGTCGTATTTAAAAAAAAATTAAAACCGGGGTAATTCTAAAAAATGGATCCAAATTTTCCAAATGATCACCCCCATAGTAATAAAGAAACAAATGAAATCACCTTTTTTTATTACCTAGGTAACAAAATGTCCATTACTTCTCTAAACAAATAATTTGGGACATCAAACTGTGTGAAATCATTCCGTTTTAACTACGAATATTTAAAAAAAAAAACCTACGTAATATTATTACGAAAATGAAATAAGGAACGAACAAACCATTACAAAAATGTTAGTAACGTTCCGTTGCGAGAATTTTCGGAATCCAATTTCAAGATACCATTTTATGATTTTCGTTATACTTTGACACTAACTCGGTACCAAACATTTTCGTAATACTTGTTAAAACGTGTTTAATAATCGGATGGATTTAGTGTAATCGAGCTGAATCCTGTAGCATAAGATTACAGAATAGCAATGTACGAGATGATGAATAACGAAAGAATTTCCATCTGCAGTTTTAAAACAGTTTTAAAAATATTTGAATAAATGTTAAAATAATCCAAAATATTAGATTAAAGAGTAAAAATAAATATAAACAGATCACCTTCAAGCAAAGTAAGCAAATTTATTTTAATTTTATCGCAAATTTTTAGATACATTTAGATACATCTTTAGATACATTGTAAGTAAATAAAAAAATCGGTATATAAACTCGCAAAAATTCACGTAGTACAACTGAAGTTCATATCAAGCAAGAAGTTTGTCAAAAAAAAAAAAATGAGTGAGTCCATTAGTACTCTCAAGGAGATGTGTAAACATGGCGTGTGTATAGTACGTGGGTACAGTTTACTTCGAAGGAAGACGGAATGCAATTTTACTAACCAGAGTTTTTCATTTGTTTATTATCGTTAAATTGGTCTATTACTCTTTCGGTATAATCGACGCAATTGGATTTTGGTAGCTAAAATAAGATATATTATATACAGTCGACTCTAACTTTAAAAATTTTCATTGAAAAACTGCACAATATGGCCGTCCCAAATCTAGTAGTAAATATATTTCGATCTGAGTTCATGTGCAAATCGAATTCGTCTCGCAGGAAGTTTATAAGTGGTTCAGCTTGAGGAACAGCAACATTAATATTGAAATCCCCGCCCATAATCACCGGCAAAAGATGATAGTCTCCTTGGAGAATTTTTGAAATTCTTTAGGATATGGGGCAAAGACGAAATGTATGAACTTCATTATGTCTTCGAAAGATTTATTCGGCGAGGTTAATACAACTACAGAAAGCATCTTATTCCCATTGAGAAGCTGAAGTTCAGCCGTATATATATCATCAATGAGTTGTGTTGTTACACTCATACCAATTGTTTGTCCAACGATGATTTCTTTATGCGAGGTGACTGTATGGTATGAGTATTCTATTTGAATTTTTATATATTGTTACTCCGGCAGCTCACTCACCATCTCTCTTGAACTGAACGCAGATCTGGAAAAGCAAGAAAATTGAGCATCCTTTCGTGACTGTGTCAGTTAGATCGAGGTGATGTGTATGACCTAAGACTCTGACAGTTCAATGTTAAAAACCAGACGTCATTATTATCTCGTGCAAAATTCGCCATTACAACGGATAAAGCGGATTTGTGGTGAGGCGCGATAGCTAATTTTGAAGAAGACCCATTGAGGTCCCATTTTTACGTCCATGGTAGACGACATGATCATCGATAGCCGACGTGATGAACAGTCCTTCGAGACTCGTTACTCGTGCTAAAGCAATATACACAATTTGTTAACTGTGTCTTTTATCGTAAGAGTATATACTGACTATCTCGTTATAGGTACCACCGTGTGATGCATGAATTGTGGTGGCACATGAAGGTACGATGCTTTACATTAATTGTTGTTTATGCTTAACATTAATTGTTGTTTCGATTAATAGTTGAGCTTTTTCTAGAAATGTTCACCAAACATCGGTCGATATTCGTTTTCTGCGCCCATCCAGCTTCAAGCCACCTGACCTTCTTGCCAACTTGTGAATTTGAACCGAAATCCATCCAGAGTCGTTTGACATTTTTTACTGTCGACGTTTTCATCGTTCTCGTTGTCCTGGTTAGGATGCCTATGCATTCGATATACTTTAGACAGCCCATAGTTCCATTCGCCAGTCCATTTGTTACGTCAATATTGGTTTTGAAAAAGTACGGCAAATTATTTGTGTCCACTATGCTCATTTTATGGATCTTTTGACGGAATTGCTACTCCGGCAGCCCACTGACCATCTCTATTGAACTGAAAACAGCATTCAAACGTAGGAATATTAACAAGTTCGTCATTGCGCAGCCAGGTCTCGAAAACCAAATGAATTGAGCATACCTGCGTGACTGTGACATGAGACTCTGGCAGTTCAATGTTAAAAACGAGATGTCATTATAACCCCATTCAGTAGAAGACATGATCATTGATAGCTGACGTGATGAACAGCGCCTAGAGACTCGTCACTAGTGATAAAGCAATATACAGCAGTTGTTGACTGTGTTTTTAATCGTATGAGTATGCAATTTCGTAATCGTAATCCGTATTTCGTATCGTAATTTTTTTTTTGATTTTTCTGATCGATGGAAATGTCGATGGTTTCTATTTCATTCATTAAATTATACCAGGGGCGGTATGTTGTACCATCACTTCGAATCGAATTCGGAAAAAGTCGAATCGAAAAAGTGAAAGTTATATCTTTTTTGCTTTTCGAAAATGATACAACATACCGCCATTCGACTTTTTTCGAATTTCGATTCGAAATGATGGTACAACATACCGCCCCAGGTTTCCATCGTCGGTAGCATAATAGAATAATAGTATAATACTATTTTACTATCAAGCACTGCTGGTTTTCCATCGCACGGTTTGAAATAAGCTTATTCGAAATGAGCGTTTGATAAAAAGGATATTATTAGTTTATTTGACACGTATTACGTAATAATAATATATAACGATAATCAGCCAACAAATTGTTTCTCATTGCAACGAGAAAATATTAAAAATGGTAATTTATAAGCTAGAAAAATTAAATTTATTTTTACACTGTTAAATTTGTAACGTTAAAAATAATATTTGCTACGTATTATAATTTGATAGCTAGTATACTGAAATATTTTAATAAACTATTATACTATCAACTTTGGTTTTCCTTCGTAATACTTTAATATTATAATACTATTATACTTGTATACTATGACGATGGAAACCCGGTATTAATTTTTTCATTTTCCCTACTATTATACATATACATAAAAGCATGCCATGTATAGTAAAAATTGTTTTTGTTGAGTTTCTTGCGTTTTTTTTCAAACGAAGTAGGTATACGTCATTTCCGTTCGTTTCATTTACAAGTTTACTCTAATACAAAAAATTTTGGTAGGCGCGCGTAAAGATGTTTACACATCAAAAACAAGTTACAATGAAATTTGACGTTTTAACAGTTCTTCTCGTTGGAGATGCCGCTGTAAGTATACCGACCAATAAACTAAATAAAATACAATAAGATTTTTTAGAATGTTGCAAGTATTTTAGGTGTACGGACGCGATTGAACTTTTTACTAAATCTTACTAAATGTCGCTTGCTATCCATTTGCATATATTCGGGGGCAAACATTTTAATTCTTTTAGTTTATTTTGTAAACATGATTTAAAAATTTAATAAATAAATATTTAATTATTTTATAGAATTTAATTAATCAAAATAAATTATTTAAGTTAATTCAAATAGAATTAAGATTCAATTTAATTAGAGGTTGACCTTAATTTATTTAATTATAAATAACAACTAGTTTTATTTTTTGGAGAATATATTTAAGAATTAATTATAGTGAAACCAATATTTTAGTATTTAATTTTAAAGATCGATTTCGGAAATATTCGTTCCTCAGTTTTTATTACAGTTTTATTATATCTAGTTTTTATGTAAAATTAATTTAAGTGTTAAAAGAACAGAAAATTCCTCGAAATTACAATCCGCCTCAAACTATTTTTATATTCGCTAATTTGTAAAGTGGGAACTATAGATAGAATAAAAAAAATAAAAAAAATAACGTAAGAGAGCGAGAGATAGGATTTAAATGTATACGACCATACTAAGAATAACAAAAATAAAAAGTTTAAAAGAAATTGCGTTTTAATTTTGCTGTCACGTAAAAAGAATAGCAGAGCGAAAATTTTCGTGCAAGAATAAAAAACTTAACAATTACAACAACAAAACTCAAACAAATTTTTGTGCGTTACAAGTAATATGCATTTTTATTATTTTATATATGGGAATTTGGAATAATTGGTGTATTTTATGTTTCCTATTTATAAAATATCCATGTACACATATACTAATATGATTATAAAATCAAAAATAATTTTCACTACACTGTATAATTGGATTTTTCTAAAGCAGACCTGAAAAAATAATTTATCGAATTGCGGTAATTTAAACCGCATATAAATAATTTTTATAATTTTAAACACATATATTTGTTGAGATATAATTCGTTTATACTCAAAACTATTGTAGTTTCACTCAATATTTTAGCAAATACATTAAAAAAATATTACATGATATATAAGAATGAACTTAATATTTTAAGTAATCTATAGCCGAAAAGTCAAATTGGAATAATATTTTTTTGTCTTCGTTTCTTACGTTTTTCTGTTATTTTTTTTATTCTATCTATAGTTGGCCCTTAATACTGTGACTGTAAAAATTTGATGATAATCCCGTGGCTTTACTACTCCTATGACCTAAATAACTGAAAAAAGTGCTTATTTATTAATATTCATCGTCGCAATAAAGAAAACCAAAGGCAGTTCCGACGAAATACCATTGGTCTCAAGCTATTTTTATGTTCAACCTCAAGCAAGTTAAAATACCGGTAACGAAGTTGACAATACAAAACAAAAACAGGAAAACAAAAAAATACCAGCATCAAATATTCCCGTAACAAGATTTAACAATTGTGACGATTTATGTTATTAAGAGAAATGTACACTAACATCGCAAAGTAACTAAATTTTATGATCTAAGGAAAAACATCACAATCAACCCACAACCTCATTACGATTTTCTGTTAGTCCATTGAGTCAACAAAATGTGTACATACTGAGTTTAAGGAAAATCCCTCGGATTTTGCTACCCTTATGTCATGTACAACTAAAATCGAGAAGTAAATAGAAGTTTCTGCTGTACGGAAAAAAATTAAAAAAGATTTTGCCAATCAGCCCAAGATCTCATTACAATTTTCTGTTAGTTCATTGAGTCAACAACATGTGTACTGAGTTTTAGGAAAATCCCTTGGATTTTGCTACCCTTATGTCATGTACAACTAAAATCGAGAAGTAAATAAAAGTTTCTGCTCTACGGAAAAAAAAAATAAAAAAGAATTTGCCACTATTGCCAGTATTTTGTACGGCGCCTCCACTTTAATGGAAGTCTTAGATGACATATCTACATTTTTTTTAGGAATACCAGTGGCTTTAGGACGTTAATTTAAATAAATGAATATAATTTAAATGCACAATTTGAACTTCATGCATCGATTAATTTTTCTTTAAAAATATAACCTAATTGTATTTGAAATAGTGTTTGTTCCATTTGATATAAATAAAATTTAATAAATATTATTTTAACTAAACTGTTGAACTAGTGGACTTAAAATTATGGGATTTTAGGAAATATCTGCCATCGGGTCGGGTCGTAAGTAATAAATGTATAAGAAATGCTTAATGCTTTGAGGATCAATTGCGAGTTCGGAGCTACTCTTTTCGTATACACGTTAAGCTGGCCACAAATCATCAGGCTCATTCGAAATTCCATGAGAATCGATTCATTCAATTTTAATTTGTTTTGTATTTCGAGCAAAAAGGTACAGAAAAACTGGACAAAAATCAAATGTAGTACACTATGCGAAATAGCGATATGGGACAAGGACAACGTAATCTGTACTCTTTTCGTCAAAATCATTTTGCTGATTCTATTTTACATTGTATGGACAAATTTGTTAATACATACTGGAAAAACTGAAATAAAAATTTCTGTTCGTCCCTTTTTCGTATTACCGCCAGTAGAAGGAAATAGCTGTATGTGACAAGAGCGTTTTTAAAAGTGTTTTATTGTTAATTTTAATATCGTGTACCGTTATGTTGATTTAAAAAAACAAGGGATGGAGACTGGCCAACAATAATTTTTTCTGATGAAAGAAATGTAATTTTGACGGACCAGATGGATGCCCTAATTATTGGCGAGATGTTCGTGGGTCACCTCAAACCCGTCACTCGCGTTACTTTCAAGGAGTGTTACTTATGACATGGAGTGGTTTCTGCTATCAGGGGTGAGACCTCAATTTGTTTTGCTTCCCATAAAACGAATGCGAAGAAGTAGTTCAGTTATTAGACGACGGATTAGTAAAGTAATATACAAGTATTGCAGTGGCGTGCTATTAGTCCGGACTTAAATTAAAAGAAATATCTGTGGAGCAGTCTTAGCCAAGGAGTCTACAAAAAATGTTGTTAATTTACTACTTTAGCGGAGCTTAAGGCCGTCATTCAAGAGGAATCGGCAAAAATTAATGTTTCTGTTCTCCAAACGTTAATAAATTCAATACCTTGACGATTAATTATTACCAACAATTGAAGTCATGCAAACTACTGAAATGCATTATTGAACACAATAAATGAATTCTAAGTTTTATCCTTATAGCTATTCCCGTCGAACAATCAGAATAAACATAACGATGTAGTATAATGAAAACTAACCGGATTGAAATTATGCAATCTGCATTTGGCAAATGTTCTATACAAATGAAAAGTAAAATAAAAGTTTGTTTATTTAAAAAAAATAAAAAAAATCAAATTGTCCTACATAGCTATTTCGCGCAGTGTATGTAAGTATGGCATGTATGTTGATTGCAACAAAGCTACAGTTAGCAGTGAAATCACAACAAAATTAGACACAATACTTTTAAACAAAATATGACTGCTTGAAAGTTTTGCAATGAACCTGTTATTGCGGATATGTCAAACTTACTACCCCTTTTGTGGAGTGGTATTATGAAAGATGATTTCCAAATGTATGTAGTTGAAATCAAGTATGTTTGTACATAGTCATCAATATTCTTAAAGCAGTCTCCATCGGGCTCAAAACCACAAGTCGGAAACTTTTTGTCTGCACTCGTGGTGTCCTAGATCTAAGTGGTATCTAGTGAGGTGCGGGCTACAAAACCTCCGGGCTGTCTCTCAACCGTTAGCTTTTACACTTAAAAAACCCGAGGATCCACTTTATAAATGTTTAAAGAGTTTTGTTTGTGTCTAATTTATTTACACAATTGTGAAAAGTTATAGTCTTCCGGTGGAGGCTGCGTTCATTTGTGTTTTTTTTTTTTTCGAATGATTTTGATAAAAAATTATTGCGAGGCCATGAGTCCTCCTGTGGGGTCGGTAATAAGCATCATGTTCCTTCATTATACATTGTATGATGTTGCGCCATGTTGCTGAGTGTTGCGCCGGTTTTGCATTTTTCTACGTATGTTTAATTATCATTGATATGATATGATATGATCTTTATGATATGATATTTGATATATTGTCTTTGAATTTTTAGGTTAAGGACAAACTCAACGAATTTGTACTGAAACATGATATATAATATATCCTAAATTTGTCAAAAATTGTTATTTTTGTAGTTTAAAGCAAAAATTGTTACACACCTTTCGATCATCAAAAAATTATCCCAGGTCCAACCCGAAAATAGTATTGATCGCTATTGACTCCTCTGGTAAAATAATTTTTAAATCTAGAGAATATTTTGATTTGTTCACGAAACGAGCAACGTTTTTATGAAAAATAATTTTCCTTATCTGATGCTCCCCGACACCCCCTAGTGCCATACTGTATGATACATGATTTTCCACCAACATGACTATAGATCTCTCCAGTCATGTTGGTGGAAAATATGTATTAACTGTTGTCAAATATTTTGTCGCATAATCATGCAAATACAATTTTACCACAAAATATTTTCAAACTTTCTTGCAAAGGTTCAATACGTTTTAAACATTCGCAACAAATTATTCTCAAATATTAATGGTTCTATATTTTCAATGATATGACCTAAATTTGATGATAATCACTAAAACTTGAATCATTCGATTTCTGAATTTATTTTTACTCAGCGAAATTTTGTAAAAACATCCATCGGAGTATTTTCAAAGTTTCCAAGTTTGGTTAACAAATGATAATCAATGATAGTTGAATTTTGTCGCAGACGCTCCAAGTTAGCCAAGTGCATATAACTTCAATAAAGATTTTAGAAACTAAAAAACTTTGTTCCAGAATAAAAGTTTACGAGGTGATGAATAACGAAAGAATTAACATATGTTTTAAAAGTTTTGAAAATATTTGAACAAATGTAAAAATAATCCAAAATATTAGATTAAATAGAAGTAAGAGTAAAAAATAAATACAAACAGACCCATCTTCAAACAAAATAAGCAAATTTATTTTAATTTCGCTGCAAAATTTAGAATACAGCACATCGTAGGTAAATAAAAATATTGGTATATAAACTCGGTAAAATTCATAAGTAAATTACTCAGTTCATGTCAAGCTATAAGTTTGTATAAGTGAAAAAAGCAAGTTACGATGAAATTAGCCGTTTTAATAGTTCTTCTCGTTGTAGTTGTCGCTGTAAGTACACCTAAACACGATATAAACCACCACAAGATTTTCTAGAATATTGCACATATTTTAGGTCTATGGTACCCCTAAATATCCACATATTCCCCATCTGAGATAAGTTCAGGAGTTTGCGCAGCACAGCAGGATATTTGAATAATTGAATATAATTAAAATGCACAATTTGAACTACATGCATCTATTAATCCTTCTTTAAAAATATATCCTATAATCATATTTGAAATAAAAAAATTTCCATTTGATATGAATAAAATTTAATAAATATTATTTGAACTAAACTGTTGAGTTATTGGACTTAAAAATATGCGGGATTTTAGGGAATATCCTCCATCGGGTCGCTCTCGCCTGAGTTACTCTCTTCGTATAGAAATATCAGGACTAGACTAAAACGTAAGATAAATTCCCAGTCGCAGCCACTATCATCAAAACAAAATGTATCCCTAACGTTTAGTTGAATTTGATTGTGATTCAGAAGCACCTCTGTTTTATTGTGAAAAGCATTTAGCGACATTGCTTTTGGAGGTAGGAAGATTGGCAAGGTTTAAATTAAGATTATTTTAAAATGTACTCGTTATGGCCGGAATCCGCCCATATCGCCGACCGGACAAATGGCCGACAACTACATCGCCGACAGGATTTCTGGCCGACAAGCCCACATCGCTGACAAAACAAAATCGCCGACACCCACATCCCTGACACCCACATCGCCGACAACCACATCGCCGACCGAACAGATGGATGACAACCACATCGCTGACAGGAATTTTGACCGATAACCTCACATCGCCAACACAACAACATCGTCAACACCTACTTCGCCGACACCATGTATGTGACGATAGCCCAAATCCATCCTGAAAAATGCGATGGCAACATTAATTATTGCTATCATGACATTTTTTACTCCCACCCCAAAATATCTCGAAATTTTTACTCTCAGCCCCAAAAATACTTGATATCATGATAGTTAAAAAATGTCATGACAGATGAAATTTTCGGGGCTGAGAGTAGATTTATAAATATGGACATGTTTGTAAAATAAGCCCAATTTGTGAAGATAGGCATAATTCAGTCTCAGACGAATGATATGGCAACAAAGTTATTGCTATCATGACATTTTCTACAATCAGCCCAAAAAATCCATACAGTTTTACTCTCAGCGTGGAAAATTCTTGCTATGACGATAGTTAAAAACTCTCATGACAATCGAAATTTTCGAGCTTGAGAGTAAAAAATGTCGGGATTTTCTTATGCGGTGCACATCGTTTGATGGGTGAATGTTTAAAGAGCACTACGACTTTTTTATAAAAAATTTCTATGTATACGAGTTGAGATATAGTCCATAGAAGTCAGAAACTATTCGTTGGCCCAACTACCGGTGCACATCGTGTGGTAGGTTATTTAATGATTACTAAGGATCATGTATGATTTTTTTTTAGAATTTTTCCATGTATAAGATGTGATCTTTCGTCGATGTGGGTATCGGCGATCTGGTTGTGTCAGCTAAGTCGGCTTGTCGGCCAAAATTCCTTTCAGCGATGTGGTTGTCGGCTATCTGGCCGGTCGGCTATATTGTTACCGGTGATGTTGTTGTCGGCGGTTTGGGTGTCAGCAATATGGTTTTGTCGGCGATGTGGGTGTTAACAAAGTTGGTGTCGACGATGTAGGTGTCAACAAAGTTGCGGTGTCGGCGATGTGGGTGTCGGCGATATTGTTGAGTCGGTTAAGTGGCTTGTCGGCGATCTGGTTGTGTCAGCGATGTGGGCTTGTTGGCTAAATTCCTGTCGGCGATATGGTTGCCGGCGATGTGACCCATACCCGTTTCGGCGATTGGGGCTTGTCGGCCAAAATTCCTGTCGGCCATCTGTCCGGTCGGTGATGTGGTTGTCGGTGATGTGGTTGTCGACGAAGTGCTTGTCGGCGAAGTGGGTGTCGGCGATGTGGATGTCGGCGATATGGGTGTCTGCGACGTGTGTGTCGGCGATGTTGTTGTGTTGGCGAAGTGGCTTGTCGGCGATCTGATTGTATAAGCTAAGTCGGCTTGTCGGTCAAAATTCCTTCGGCGATGTGGTTGTCGGCCATTTGTAGTTCATTTAAGAACTCCTATGGAGTTTTTAATGTAATAATGTGATCCGTCCAAGATAGCTGAGAATTGATTGTGAGACCTTAATAGTTAGTTGATTGAGACCTTTTTATATTGAAAGACTGACCGGCTAGTTCATCAAACATATGTAGTGGCCGCCTTTGCAAATAAAATATAATGATGTGACATGTGTCGGAATTAATCTTTAATTTGCTGGTCGAACGTTTAGGTTCTGAAAAAATCTGGCATTCTTAAATAATAACGATATAAGGTCTGAAAACAGTTGAATTTTACCAAATAAATTTAAATCAAATATGTCATTAATTAAGATCAAAAAGAAAACCGGGCCTAAGATAAATCCTTGCGGAACACCACAGTTCGAAACTATAGGTTTGACAAATGTCCGTTATTGACATATTGTTTCCTGCCAGAAAGATAACTTGCTATATTACGTAAAAGCATGTCGTGATTAACACAGTCAAATGCTTTAGTTAGATCTAGAAACGTTGAAGCAGTATTTTTTTGATCTTCCACGTGCCCATAAAGGGGTTCAACTAAATTTAGTTCAAAAATTGAATTTAGTAAACTATTTTTACAAAATCCAAATTGATATTGATGCATTTCCTTACGCTCATTTAAGTAATTTGTCCCTCGGCTGTGGTCACACACTTAAGCGAGAGAGAGGTGAGAACAATGAAGTAAGAAAAAGAGGGCTCCCACTCTTTATGCTAGCTTTTAATAAAAAGGAGAAAGTTGAAAAAATTTTCAACATCAAAGGGATACTAAATATGAGGGTTAAAATAGAATCCCTAAACCCCTAAAAATACTAGGTTAATACCTCAATGCAAAAATGCCAAAGTTTCAACCACACGCAAAAATATTGCGGTCGGGAACCTAGAAGCGTAAAAAGTGCTGGAAAACACAACGCGAAAGAGTGTAAGGAAAGTAGAAAGAACACTGCAAAATGCATAAACTGTAAAGGGCATCATCCTGCGAATTACAGAGGATGTGAAGTAGCCATAGAACTTCAAAGGCTAAGAAACAAAATGAATCAGTTTCGTCAAAGCACTAAAGGTACCAGAGAGAAAGTAAGCAAAAATCAAGTGGAGCCAAAGCCACTATATATAGGTACAGGGCGGAAAACCTACTCGCAAATTGTAGAACAATGATCTAATGCTATTACTGATGACCCTCGCGAAAGGATATGCAGAAGCCATAAATGCTAGACTAGCAAAGCAAGAACGTGGTCCAGAAGCTTTATATAAGCGTCTAGAAAAGCAAGAAACCACTAACAGGGCAACAGCCCTCCTATATTAAAATGAGCAGAACATTAAGAATTGTCACCTGGAACGCGAACGGACTAGCGCAGAATGTTCCAGAGTAAGAAATTTTTGTAAATTTAGAGAAAATAGATATATGCCTTATATCGGAAAGTCATTTGACAGAAACATCATTTATTAAAATACGTGATTATGAATGTTACCATGCTATTCACCCAGGAGGAAACGCGAGGAGAGGATCATCAGTAATAGTGAAAAATAATGTCAAACACTATGAAAAACCTGGTATCGAAGAAGAAAATATGCAAGTTAAAACCGTTAAAGTCAAAACCAGTAATAATAGTGAATACAGTAATTCTTCTATCTACTGCCCTACACGCTATAATCTAAACAAATAAGATTATAACAAACCCTCTAGATTACTAGGATCCAATTTTATTATTGGTGGTGACTTTAATGCAAAAACCACTTATTGTGGATGAAGACTTACAACCCGTAAAGGGAAAGAGCTTTTCGAAGTAGGTCGGCTAAACAACTGCGATTTTGTAAACCAACATATTGGCCTGCTGATATATATAAAATAGGAGGTACTTAACAATAGTATTGAACAAGCAGCATGGCAAAGTTATAATACTAATCATACCGAATCACGTAGGAATCAAAATCACCCTCTTGAAGTCAAGGAATTTGTTAGAGGAACACGAAAGGCACGATAGACCTGGCAATGGAGATGTGTCCCGGAAAACAAAAGAATCATCAAATATTAACAAGTACTTAAGTGGGTCGCACCGAACATAAAGACACTGATTACTCTCTTTGGAAAGCAAGAAAGGGATTAAAAAGGACCAAAATGCATGTGCCGCCTATTGAAAATGAGATAGGAACCTGGGTGAAAAATGACAAGCAAAAAGCTACTTTATTTGTGGCTCACTTGGAAGAAACTTTTCACCCGTTACCCAGGCAAACTGCAGGTGAAAACATAACAACAATTAGCAAAATTGATGACCATAATATACGATCTGTAAAATTACAGGATTTGAAAGAGGAGGTCAAGTACAATTTAAATGCGAAAAAAGCTTCAGGTTATGATCTAATTACTGGCCAAGTCATACAAGCCATTCCCGAGAAGAGATTACGAAAATTGGCTCAAATAATCAATGCTGCCTACAGACTAAAATATGTCCCACGGCAATGGAAGGTTGCAGAAGTAATTATAATTCCTGAACCAGGCCAACCAGTAAACGTTTGTTTGCACCAAGGAATTGAATTTAAATTGCATCGAGATCTACCTAAACAGTTATATCAAATTCTTAAATCGTACATCAAAGATAGGCATTTCCTTGTAAAATATAACGGAGAGTATTCTGAACTAAAGGGAATAACAGCAGGCATACCACAAGGTAGCGTACTGGGTTCTATACTGTATATCTTGTACACCAGAGAAATGCCAAATACAGAAGGCGTTACCATAGCAACATTTGCAGACGATACAGCTATTCTGACAACTGGAAAATGTATATCAGAAGCAACGACAAAACTTCAACAAGCAACCAACTCAGCAGAAATGGCGCATTAGTCTAATCACTGGATTCCAGTGGAACTCAATTCAAGACAGGTTCCAAATGCAAATACAGCCAAATGTCAAAAAGAAAAAAGAAGAATTGAACATCAAATATAGGAAAATGTATTGGCTAATAAGAAGGAATTCTGAGCTTACAATACACAATAAATTGCTGTTATATCGGCAAATACTTAAACCAGTATGGACCTATGGTATTCAACGCTGGGGTTGTACCAAAAAAACAAATACACAAATGATATAAAGTTTTCAAAACAAAGTGCTGCGTTGCATTGTCAACGCACGGTACATCAGAAATGATAACCTACATAGGAACTTAAACATGGAATATGTCAGGCACCAAAATGCAGACATACGAAGTTTGTTGGACACCACCAATGCAGTAAGTAGTTTAAAGGGAGAAACCTTTAGAAGTTGTATTTAATCAGGACAGAGAAATAAAATCAATTATGTAAATTCAAACGGGAGTAACCATTGGGTTACTGCCCGTCAAATGTGGATATTTATTTAAGAAAGATAAGTTACTAAATGATTTGCAAATCGATATTTTGAACCATCACTTCGAATCGAAATTCGAAAAAAATCGAATGGCGGTATGTTGTATCATTTTTGCTTTTCGATTCGACTTTTTTCGATTCGAAGCGATGGTACAACATACCGCCCCTGTGGGGTGATTCTGGTTTTCCTATAGGAATAGGAACGGATCCGCTCGAAACGCGATATTTCAAAACGCGATATTTCAAAACGAGATATTTCAAAACGCGATACGGTACAAAACGCGATATGGTACAAAATGCGATATTTTGAAACGCGATATTTCAAAACGCGATATGGTACAAAACGCGATATGGTACAAAATGCGATATTTCAAAACGCGATATTTAAAAACGCGATATGGTACAGAATACGCGTTACGAAGCGACGGAGCGCAGCGACCCACCTGATATCGATCCTATATGTACTATCGTTCCTATCGACTTTTAAATTCCTATAAACTGAAATTAAATTTCCTCTTCGCCTGCCTGATATAACCCGATCCTAAATTCCCGTTTTGTACCATATCCCGTTTTGTACCACATCGCGTTTTGAAATATCCCGTTTTGAAGTATCGCGTTTTGTACCATATCGCGTTTTGTACTGTATCGCGTTTCGAAATATCGCATTTTGAAACATCGCGTTTTGTACCACATCGCGTTTTGTACTGTATCGCGTTTCGAAATATCGCATTTTGAAATATCGCGTTTTGTACCACATCGCGTTTTGTACTGTATCGCGTTTTGAAATATCGCGTTTTGATAATTCGCGTTTTAAAATATCGCGTTTCAAATGGGACCCGAATAGGAAATAGGAAAGAATTTGAAATTTTTATTGCAGTTTTGTATTTTTCCCCCTATAAGCTTATTCTAGTGTGTCTTATGCGAATATTTTCTTTCCTATTTATCGTCGTTTTGACGTTAATCTTTCCGCACATACTTTGGGTACGGAAAGATATTCTTTTACAACACATGCAATATTATTTTAATTTAATTCTTTTAATTAGGCAAAAAAATTATAATTACATACAATTAATGTATGTTTTACATTTCTTAACCGCTTACGCATGGTTTTCAATATTCAACTTAAGGCTGTATGGTACTCAGAAAAAAAATCTGTTTTGATTTCGATATTTAAATACCCAAGAATGTGTCCAAACTAAACATTTTTTTTGTTCTTTTTCATTTAAACGATATATTATTATATCCCTTTTTCAACCAAAAAAAATAATAAAATGGCTTAATTAAAGTCCAAACCACACAAATGTGTGAGTAAAAAATCATAGTATGTAATGGCGTATTTGATAAAAAATTACGCTTGATTTGAAATACAACCAACACAATTGTATGTATAGTTATAGTGTTTTTATTCGGACGAAATAAGTTTGAAAGGAATGCGCATATGTGTAAGTTGGTTCAAAACACATACAAAAATAAATTTTTGACATGGTACTTTTGCCGTACTCGCACAATTGTGTTAGTAAATCACAAAAGGGATATACATACTTGTTTTTGTTTTATTTTGTTATTGTGCTCTTTGTGTATTGTATTGATTACTATGAAGCTCTGATAGTATTAGTTTTGCGTACATAAACGGGACAAAATTTTATGAACGAGAAACTAAAAGCGAAGCAATTGCAAGAAAATAATTCAAATTTTATTTAGTAGTAAAATATGTATACATATTTTAAACAATGGTGCTTGGCTTTTATATATATTTTTGATATTTTAAATCTCGATATGAAATTTTAAATTTATTTTCAATTTTGTCAAACAGTCACACATTAAAGTTTACTGTTTATAATAATAGTAATATAATCTAACTCTGATGATGTAGCGGTTATATGGGAGCTATATTTATCATAGCTGTGAAATAAACACAGCAATATGAAAATGGTCTTGATTATGATTTTACATTACTAACTTATTTTGAGCTATTTTCAAACCAAATTAATTGTTAATCCCTGTATGGTTGAATTTGAAACAAGGCAAGTTGAATGAGATGCAATGAAATGGAACCAGCTTCACCAGTACAAATAGGCCGAAGTGTCTGGGTTTCATCTATGACAGAAAATTAAACTAGACACCTATAAGTTATTAATAAGCTGAACTAGTAATAATAAATAATACTCATTTGTTCTAAACATACTCTAATACTACCGACTACTCTTCAAAACATGTTTTGATGAGAGATTTGGAACTCATATTTGGCCAAATTACACTAAAGAATTATGCTAGAATAGAGAGCAAAAATTCACGGTAGCTTATTCTTATTTTAAATCGTATCATAAACTCTCTCGATGAATTTAGACAATATGATTAAAATATGAAAATTAAATTAGTGCCCGATTAATTGAATTTGACATAACAACCAATTTGAGATTGTCGAAGATCGCTTTACTCATTATTGTATTGGTCAGTAAGTTTTTCAAAATACAACGAGTTACCGTCATTAGTGATGAAATAAGAGTTACTGCACTTACTACATTTTCCACTTGGTCATGTGGCTTTTTAAATATTTATTTGAATAATAATTCATGAATCATTGTATCAAATATACCTTTGTCATTAATATCGAAGACGAGCTATATATTTTTATTAAAGCAACACTTATTGTGAACTTCAAATCTAATTTAAAACGATCGAAGCGCATGGTTGTCCTTAAAATTTAATTTTTTAACAAACCTGGATTTATTTTGATTCTATTTACTCTATGGTGCTGTATTTGTTTAACTAAACACAGCAACCAACTCAATGTAACGGAAACCACCGTGTATGACCTCCTAGAAGTTTGGCTTAAAAAAGTGCACATCGAACCAAAGTTTAAGTATTACCAACATACAGTCAGTAACGAAAATGTATACACACTGATTTTTGAGAAAATTTTACAAAATATAAGGGTTAAGGAACTTATTTTGAAGTTTTTATTAATTAAATTTTACAAATTAAATCTAAAAATACAAAATAAAATGTCATTTACCGTTTATAATAAAAAAACAAAAAAAATCAAGATTTTTTGGAACGAAAATTATCATACACTTATTATATGATCCTTGAATTTTTTTAAATCATTTACATAAATTATGAATGAAAATGTAATGGTTGCGAGTTGTTTGGTCGATGTTAGAAATCAAACTACAAACGGAGAACGCCAAATAGTAATTATTATGAAACGTACTGGAAAATCTAATTGGCAAATTATTTGGCCGAAATACGGGGGCATAAATAATATCCAGATTCAAAGTCACACAATCGGCTGAAAACGGGCAGCGAACAATGCGAAAAGCAACATTTTCCAATCGGGACGAGTGAAATATTTTGGATTTTGTGAGAGAAAATCCAAATTCAAGCGCTGCAAAACTAGCTTAAGTAATGGAGAAAGTACTTAATAAAGCTACCCGCCCCCAAAATATTACAAGGGTTTTGTGGAAACATGGATATCATGGCCATTCATTTCGAATGTTAATTCCAAAAAAGAATTGAATTTGCAGAAAAATTAAAAATAGAAGACTTCAATTTTTGGAAGACGTTTTTTTACGGAGCCGATTTTTAAAGCCGATGAATGAGGTACAATTCGGTGAAAACCCCAACTATTAAACATGATGGTGGTTCAGTTATGCTAAGGGGTTTAATCTCGGCGAGAGGGGTAGGTAAACTTGTTTTTATAAATTAAAATTTGGATCGCTGGAAGTACATGTTATTCTAAAGGACAATTGGAAACCATCCGTGGAACAATTGAAGCCAATGCCATCATGAATCTTCTAGCAAGACAACAATCCTAAGCATACGGTACAAATACCGTACAAAAATACCGAAAGAATGGATTCTGAATAACGTCCCAAACCAGTTACATTTGCCACCTCAATCGCCTGACCTGAACTCCAGTGAACATTTATGGGATCACCTGGAACGCCAAATTAGAAAATACAGGATCACCAGCAAAAAATTTTGTAAGAAACAATAATGAAAGGATTGGGTAAAATTTCACCGGAAGTTACCCAGAAGTTAGTAGAATCGTTTTACGAATTACGTTTATTTTTACGTTTTTTCGAATACTGAGTTCTGTCGCTACGCTTGGTTAATGTCTCTACTAGTCACATGTATAGGATGTTCCAACAAGAGCGCAGGATTTAATTTTAAAGAAAAACACATTTATTTTTCAATTAAACAAACATTTTTATTTCACTTTATACGCGTGCAAATGCAGATCTTTTACCAAAATTCGTTGCACAACGCTTCTGGAAATGTTTAATTATTGACCACGTTGCCGAGTGGAAGTCCATGGATTCTCGGCCACAGATTCCCTTACTGTGGCTATATTTTCGAGTGACCAACAAGGACGATGACGAGCAATGATTTTCTGATCTATCAACGTAATTTTGGTCGCAAATTTTGTAATTAAACGCCTCACTGTCGATTCATTTGGCGCATTATTGCGACCGGAAACTTGACGTAAAACGTTCACCATTTTTGTAATGTGTTTTTACAATAATTAAACGTTGTTGGTTTGACTACTTCTCCATATTCTTAAATCGCGTGGTCTGTACGTGACAATTGACAAAAAAAATCACCGTACAACTCGTATTAACAAAATGGCAGGAAATTTAAATCCGACGATCTTGTAGAGACACCCTTTAGATAGAGGCATAGTTGTGCGAGAGTGGTTTCTTCTTTCTAGCAACATAAAAACGGAACAATTTAATAAAATTGTTTTAATAATTGTTGTTGTTGTTTCTCTATAAAAATTGCATTTGTATTGTATATCAACATTTTATTACATACAAAATATTATTTTGAAATGTTACGACTGTTATTTCACTTACTCTTATTATATACAATTGTACAGGCTCTGATTGTACCATCAGTATATAACAAAATAATTTTAAGGTTGTATGGAGTTATCATTGATAGAGTCTACACTATGCAAATTCACCGATATTTTCTATCAGGATATCGATGTATGTGTGGGTATTTTATATAAATTTTGACGCTGACAGAAAATATCAGTGAATTTGCATAGTGTAGACTGTAGGACCCAGGTGAATGAGGTAACCTTAGTTTTAATTTGTTTCGAAAAATATAAAAAATAAAATTTAGTACTTAATACAGATAGCATGTGCTTCAGAATTCTTTGACACATGAAAAGTCAAAAATATGTCATTTATCATCCTAGAGTCGCTAACAACACAACAACGCGTTTTGATTATCCAAATTTATTTCGTTCACATACAACAACATTTCGTAAATTACGTGAGAGTTTTGGTCGATATGAACTTCTTACTGAGCGTGCTATTGGCAAAACTATGGATCGTTTTGAAAAAAACTGGTTCAGTGGAAGGCTGTAGACCGTATCAGCTTGTTCATCTAGTTCCTACTCTTGATGCAGTGCCAGCTGTTACTCAAAGTGTTTGTAATCCAAGCCCATCAACCAGGCAATGTTCACAAGAACTAAACATTTCACGAACCACATTACGACGCATTTTGCATGTTGGCCTTCATTTGCATCCATAAAAACTCAACTAACTCAAAAATTGAAGCAAGGACCATTTAAATCGTCGTCGTTTTGTTAATTGGATGCTTGAACGAAATGAAGGTTTTAAATCAAAAATCCCTTTAGCGATGATGCAATGAGCTTCATCTTAACGGGTATCCGTCAATAATGTACGTCCTTAATGGGTATAAGTCAAAATTGTCGAATTTGGGAAGCGGAAAATCCTCATGTTATTCAGGAAGCAGAAGTTAATCCTCCAAGAGTGACTGTTTGGTGTGGTTATGGGGCTTTTGTGACCGAAATTGAATAAATTGCGTGTCAACGACCTTTGGTTTCAACAAGACGTAGCAACATGTCACGCAAGTGGTGCAACAATCCATTTATTGTTAACAAAATTTACTGCACGCATAATTTCAAGAAATTGTGAAGTTCCTTGGCTACCAAGTAGCCCGGATTTAACACCACTTGATAATTTTTTGTGAGGTTATTTAAAAGTTAAGGTGTATGCTAATTCGAGAATATTAAAAACAGACCAATATACGGAACAATCACAAATACCATTACTATCGAAAACCTAAAGTAAAATGTGTGCTAATCACCCACAAACAATTCAACAACTTAAAAACAACACTCGAGCTGAAGTTGAGGTCATTAATCCGCTTTTATTGGAAAAGGTCATCGAAGAATATGATATTTGGATGCGAGGATGTAGACGAAGCCGAGGTGGGCGTGTGACCGATATTGTTTTTCGTACATAAATGGCATTCAAGGTTTGCACCTTTCTATTGATATATACTTATATATATATATAAGACCTAATTTAGCCAGTACTACGTTTTAAATTGAAAATCTATTCCTTTTATCTTCGATTTTATTATAAAACCAGAGTAAAAAGAGAAAAACTTTCTAAATTTGGGCCTATTGATATAGATATTGGTAGATAATTGACCTTTATTTGAGGTAAGGTTTCAGTGGTTTGACACTTAGGCCAATTTTGGCCCATTATAATGATACCACGCATTCACGCCACTTCATTAACTCATTCGCGTATTCATCCACTCGCACACAACTACAGTATACCACCTGCACATCGAAAGCTCCATGTTAACCTATACATTGACGTAGACGGTAGGTCGGCGCTGAATTCCCAGTAGTACAAATCAGCGCACAAAGAGCGCATAAACAGCATATAGTTAGAGCGCTCAATTTTTACTTCAAACTGATGCACCTAATTCCATGCTATTCGTATTGTTGTCGACCGAAAACTCGGCTTTATTTCCCCTACAAATTAATTTATCTCTCTTTCACTTTGTTTTGAGTATAACATGTAACTGTTGTTAACCGTTGGTTTACCAGAAAATATTATTTTTTAATGTATTTTGTTGTATCAAAACCAAACACAATCATATAATATTGATTGTGTTTGGTTGTATGTACCAAATGTGTATCGTCATTCAGATACAACTACACATTTTTTTAATTTTGTATACTTACTTTATATGTTATCCATGTATTTCCACCTGAAAAACATTTACAAACATCTATTACCTTCAGCTGAAATCTGGAGACTGATAGAAATGAAATAACAATTTTTGAAATGAAATTGATAAACAATAGATTAGGTGGGGGTAAAAATGCAGTGCATAGAAGAAACCGAAGTAAATTTATTTGTTTTCTCGCTTCGACGTGTGCAAATGTTTCCATCTATTTCATTCTGCTATCAGCATTTGTTTGCTGGGTTCTGAACTCCATCAGAGGGTCGTAGTCGTGTTTATTAACATCACCGATTGTAATCGATGATGAAAATTCGATTTGCATCTAGCCTCTGATGGGATTCGAACCCAGTACCTCCCGGCAAGTGCCGAATCTTTAACCACTGCACCACTTGTCCGGTGACCTTTCTTTAAAATGGGTAAACTTTTGAAACATAAAATGTTTATTTCGAGCCTACATTAGAGCCTCCAAACTTGAAATAATTTAATTTTTGGCATTCTTTTAATACAAATTAGTCACAGATATACCAGTAGATAAACAAACAATGACGTAAGAAATTTATTCCGTACATTATCGAGTGTTATTTTGACAAGAAAAACAGACACGTATATTTTTGTTGGTTTGTGACCTTCAGTTATCCCGTTATACGGTTAGGGAATTCGTCGGTTTTTCCAATTTTTAATAATTTTATTTACCAGTTAAATTGAACTGATGTATTTTCGGTTTTACTGAAGAAATGGCTAAAATTAGTACAACTTTAGAAAGACCTTAGATGGTGTTAAAAATTCAATAAACAATTTCATGAAAGTACCATTATTTCAAGAGCTTTTGTGAAATGAGTGTAGCCAAATGTTATGACGTGTAGGGGGCGCAACTGAATTCTAAAAAGAAGTGTGACCCACCGTTCGTAAGATGAAGGTTGTACCTTTCTAGATATTAACTTTGAATTTCGTCGAGTTTCGTCGGTACAGCTGTTTCTATATTGTAAGTATTTCAAAACTCATAAATTAATTTTATATTTATTAGTAAAATTTTATAAATAAATTTACTTTAAATTTTAAAAATAAAATGTTAATTACTAAATATAAAAAAAAATCGAAAATATGTACATAAATTATTTAAAAAGTAACACTGCCTTATAAACAACACAAAAATATCTCATTTTATGAATAAACAAAACAATGACACGTGACTTGCATGTGCAGTAAAGCAATTCGCGCAACACAAATACTACTACCATATCTGCCCGGCTAAACACATTTTGGAAAAAACGACATACAAAAATAGGAAAAGACGATTCAAGGATTTATATATGTATATTTATATACACATATAATATACATATAATATACTTATATACAATAAGGCACTAAACGCAAATGTTTTACAAAACGTACTTTTTCTTAAATTATATAACATTATTAAAACAAAAATTATAACAACAATAATTATAATAACAAAATTATAACATTTATAAAACAAAAATTCAACATCTGTTTTCTTATTATAAAACCACCAAACGTTAAGTTTCAAATCGTGTCTCCGCTAATTTTTTGTTGTAATATTAAGAATTTTTGAGTAAGCCATCTATATTAGAATGTAGCAACTAATTTTCAGCCGAGAAATTGTACATGACAAAAATATCTTATCGTTTTCAATCGATAAATATAGTGATGTTGATCGTTTTTTAATTATATCTTTGTTATTTTTGTGTTAATCTTTATAATCATGAATTAATCCCTCGAAAATATCATTCTGTACATGCCAATTAAAAAAACAAACATAATTTGGTGGAAAAAAATTGAATAAAACGATTCGTAAGAAAGCAACATTTTTTAAAAATTCGTCAACTTTGAATAATAATTGCGGATTAAATATACAGAATTTTAAAATAATCATGTATTAATCCCTCAAAATACCTTTAGCTTTGCGTTAAAACAAAAATTATGCCATTAGCTAAATTTTTGTAGCCACTAGGTGATTTGCGCGTAACCCTTATTTTGATAAAATGAGTACCATACAGCCTTAATCAAGAATTTGGGAAAAATTTATTCCTATGTGTACCAAAATAAACTATAGTAAAAATTTTTTAGGAAAAAACTGCTATCAAAATTTTTTCCTAAATAGGAAAAAAATTTCTATTTCCTAAAGACACCAGAATCGACCCACTGGTGTGGATCATGCGTTCGAAAATGTTACTGGTTATTGGTAGAACCGCGATAGGCCTACAATTCTGAACTGGGAATTTATCACCAATTTTAAATGTTGGTTAATTCTTACCACCTTCATAAATGTAGGAAAATGATTATTGTCAATCCATTTTTTAATTGACTTTGTTATTAGTGGTGTTAAAATTATGCGTAATTTTTTAACATATCCAAGATTAATTAAATCGTATTTCCCGGACGTATTTCAGACTCATCTGTATGTGCTAGCGAATCTTAAGTGGTACTTATTTCGTAGGTTGATGCACAGTAGTTAAAAGTAGATGGATATATAGGTGCCAGGGCTTAAAAATATTGAGACTTAGCTCAAACTGACACCAAAAAATTTAAAAACATATAGATATTTGGATATTAATTTAACGCTACACTAAGTTCAAGCCATTAAGAACAGATAAGAAATTCGCATAAATAAGACAAATCGCATTGAAAATTGTGATTTGAAAATTGTGAAACGCCCATTTTACATCTGCAAAAACAAACTGTGCGGATTAATAACGTTTTAAGTGACCATCATATTTGAGCAAGTGAACTTTTACAAGTATTTTGTTATCAACACTAAAAAGTTATGTTGGAATTGACTGTAATCGAAAAGTAAGCAATCCATCTTCTCTATCAAATTTATTCATGATTCTTAGGATTATTGCAGAAAGGATTTTTTTAAACTCAAAGTTGATTAAGACTGCCATAATCTCAAAGTCAAGGACGGTAAAGTGAAAAAGTAGGTAAAATGCAAAAAAAATAACTCTCTTCAATAAAGAACTAAAGGCGGCGCCGTTAATCGTGGAGAATTTTTAACCTTTGTTATGAAATTACAAAATATGGGAGATTTGTAGTTTGTTACTTAATTTGGTTTGCCCAACTGTTTTTTCTGTAACTTTTTGCTCCCAATCAAAAAAAAAATATTAGGCCAGAAATGTCTATAAGAACAGAGCTACTTCAAGGTCACAATTGATCCCCAAATTATAAAGATTTTCGAATACATTTATTTACTTTCCCATAATTTTAGGTTCAATAGTTCAACAGTTTAATTATAATAAAATTTATAAAATTTTATACATGTCCAATTCAAATACGATTAGGTTAATTTTTATATAAGAATTAATAAGTGCATGTAGTTTAAATTGTGCATTTCAATTATATTCAATTAGAGGAAGTAGGCCATCTAATCCTTCTGCTGTATATTAGTAATGGAGGTAATAAGTAATAAGCGAGAATCGAAAACGTCACCTGCTTCTTAATCATATACAACACTGATAAGATTTTCAGCAGCGTCGGTATAGTACCTCCAAGTAACCAGTAAGTTCGGCGTTAGTTTGTGGGGACCGTGGACCTAAACTAAGTGCAACATTCTACAAAATCGTATTGTATTTTACTTAGTGTATAGATGTTCTTACAGCAGCAACTCGGTTACTTGGTTTTTTTTTCACTTACAAAAGTTTCAGTTACAACTGTGTTGAATCAAAAAGTTTGCGACGAAATTTAAATAAAGCTGCTTATTTTGTTTGAAGTTGGTCTGTTTGTATTTATTTTTACTCTTACGTCTATTTAATCTAACATTTTGAAATATTTTTGCATTTGTTCAAATATTTTCCACACGTTGTTAAAACTAAAGGTGGAAATTCGTTCGGCCATGAAATGTTTTATTTATCTTCTCGTAAAAGCTATTCTCGAACCATTTGTTGCGTTTCAAAATTCTTTGTTGGTGCTTGATGTACATGGCTAAACTTGGGCTTATGCTATAAGGTTTAGGTTTCAGTGGCGCCAATTTTGACTCATTACGATACCACTCATTCAGGCCACATCATTAACCTATTCACATACTCGCGCAGCCGGGTTTCCATCGTTTCAATTACTCATTACACGAATCAATTAATTTTATGGTGGCGAACCTTAATGATTTCTGTGATATTTTTGATTTCGGAATGACGAAGCTTGTTTTAAAAATAAACTGAAAGATAACTTTAAAATTTCTATGTTTGAAGTGACTTAATCTTCCGTAATTTTATGCAATACAGATATAAAAATGTAAATTTTGAGATTTTATGCAATCGTCTTGTGATTAATTTTTTTATTGTATAGTTTTATGCTCTTGATTTTTACCGTTCTACGTTTGCGTTTACCAAAGTATGAAGACTTAGATTCGGGATTGCTGCTTTGATTTAAACAAGCACGATCTCAAAATGCTCATATTTCCGGGCTTCTGCGGAAAAGGCTGATAAAATAGCCATCAAAATTCCCATTGGATTTATTGTTAAATTTGCAAAATATTTCAAACATCCTCGAATCGATTTGATTTCGTTTTCTTGCAATAAAAATTTTCCATAGGTGACCAAACGAGTATCTAACGAAATTCGATGAAAACAGAGCGATTTTATTTTAATGCAAGCAGGGAAATTTATTTTTTTCCAATTTTCGGCTTTTTTAGCAATTTAGGACATTGGTAGTTTAGGTTTAGAGACCAATCGATTACAACCATCATTTACAAATCATACCATGTTCGCAAAATCCACAATCGGCTGAGAGTTACCAGACGATATTTTCCCCAGTGTATTTTTTTCAACTTACATAAATCAATTTTATTTATTACTTGGAGTAATTTTTAAAAATAACCACATTTTAATTTATGTTATAATTCATTTTTAAACCAACTGTTTAAGTTTAATTTAAGACATTCTGTACCTCCAACTTTAACAACAAAAGGTTTGACAATATTTAAACAAATGCTGTAATAATTATATAGACGTAAGATCGAAACTAAATATTTACATATATATCAAATATATTATAAAATATACTTAGAAACTTTATCTAAACTTTGTAACAAGTTTCTTGATTCAGCACATTGGAAGTAAATAAAAATTTCGGTTAATAAACTCGCTAAAATTCAAAAGCCAATTGAAGTTATTTATTCAGTTCATGTCAAGTAATACTAAATATTCAAATTTATAGTGTATGCGTGATACGAATTATTTGTCTAAAGTTCCGACTAACTACAATGATTGTTAGTTCAATCCAGTCGTTTGTAGATGGCACTGAAGGAAGCACAAAGATGTCTCAATAAAATTTGCTAAATAAAATAACATTTATCAATAAACATTTATATCTTAAATTGATAAATCTCAACTAAGTTAGCTTACAACTATATATTGGGACATATTTTGGTTTATAAGCCTAGAGACATCTACCAATAAATTGTTGGATAAAACAACCATTTTTTAGACGGAAATTTAGTGAGTTAGTGTTAAAGTTAAAAATTTATTTGAATGAGTTGACTTGTACAAAATTGATTCATACAACTAATAAACTACCATGGTTCTCGGAAAATTTGAAATTACTGAAGCAAGATAATCTACGATCTTATGGAAGTATGAAAATTATAAACTCAAATGGGAGCTGGTATAATTATAAAAGAGCCAGAAATATATATAAACAATCTTTAAGGAATTCATAGAAAACCAAAATAATCCAAAAAACTACGGAGAACGTTAAAATCAATGTATAAAACTAAAACCACAACACAATGAAATATTCAGTTTATCAATAATGTAGAAAAATCTCTAAATAATACATTTGTACCCAGTGTGATTAACACCCATAACAATATTCCAAGTGTAAAAAATTTTAATGAATCGGATGCGTATTCTTACACAGTTCCATTCTGTTTCCAAAATATTACACGGGAACTACTCAGTCAAAGTTATGGCTTATCGCGGGCAAGGGTTTTTCAAAATTTGTATGTCAATTATTCCGGAAAATTACGTTTCTGAAAGTATGCAAGAAAGACGTCCATCAAGGAAGAAGAGCAAAATTCTCAAGTGCACGAGTGTGCATAAGTTGATTATGCTGGGTATTGTACCACGTATCAAAGAAACCTACAAAAATTTGAAAATATTACTTAATCTCATAAAAATCTACAATATTTCCATGAAATTCGTGTCTGACTTTAAGCTGTTACTTCTCGTTAATGGCCAACAAACAGCCACATCAAGTTTTCCGTGTCCTTATTGCTTCATAAAATTTCAAGATTTGCGAGATCGTCAGGAAATCGAGAATATTGCAGATGACAACTCGATAGCAAATGATCACAGCGACACAGACTTAACAGATGATTCCTTGGCCTCTAAATGTTACGGCCATTTGCGCCACGATTATGATCAATTTATATCCCCAGCAGGAAAGAAAAAGAATTCCGATACGAGTAGAAGTACAATCAATCCGCCTTATTCGATGAATCTGATAATATTAGAGTGATTCAAAAATGAGCTGTGCCAGAGCTTCATCTGCTGCAAGTGTTCGTAAACCATATGTTCTGGAGATGGCTTGTGCCGCACTTGGGCAGAGAGAAATCAGTCATGGATGAAATTATAAAATCGACTTTCTCAGTAACGAGGATCGAGTCAGATTTAAATAAACACATATCAAGTCTCAAAAAATCTCTCGCTGCTCTCGATGTGAGTGAAACTTTGAAAATTCATATAATTTTGAGTCATCTTCAGGAAACGCTTGGATGTTTAGATGAAGAATTAGAAGGTCTTGGTTTATGGTCTGAACAAGCTGGCGAGAGTGTTCACCGTCAAAAGACGAAAAATGAATGATATGCAAGCTCAAAATTACGGCACAAGATTAAAAGCAGCTGTGGTTCACTTTTCTTCGAAGCATATCTAGTACTTCGTTTCAAGATTTCAGTTCATATTCCAAAAAAAAAAAAAAAAAATATAATAGTAATATATATATGCGGCATTTGTGAAATTAAAGCAGCGCCTTAGTATAGTTAGCACAGTTTTTTTTACACAAATTTAGTTTTTTTCATAATAAATGGTTTGATTATTTGATTATTACTTTACCAATATATCCTATATTTGTAAACGCAAGTTTTGGGAATCGTTCCGAATCTTATTTTGTATTTTCAAAGGCCATACGACCTGTAAATTTACTATATAAATAAAAAAAAAGATGAATATAGAGAAAGAGTACTTTAATAAAAGAAAGGAACCAAAAATAGTGAATATTTCGAGCACACGAACCGTTATGATTTCAGGGCAAAGTTTTCCTGTTTGCTGGTTAGCTACTCCGTAGTTCTACCATTTCGGTTTTTTTCGTTATCGTATGGAAACCTAAACCACCTTCCACAGCACTGTGTCCGAAGAGCAATTGAGTGTATGATATTTTTTGTCAGTCCGTCTTTAGCCAACACAAATAAGCTCGATGGTTTGCCCATGCGAGAACATCTTACGTATAATTGTCTATGTGAAAAATATGTGTGTCCAAATCCAAGCCGCAAACAGACATCGTTTTTGCTTGCGACTTAATGATTGTCATTGCGAATGCCAATATAATATAAGAAACTGAACGCGTTTGAATTTGCATGTCTGTGAGAATCATTAGAACTCCTGGCAGCAAAACGTTTTCGGCTCATAATTTGGAATTCAAAATGGTGGCTTCGATAATTTTTTTCATCAATTTTTTAATGACAAACGCGTGTCATTGCACAGCCATGGTGGGTTCAAATTCCGAAGTAAAATAACCGTAGATCCAACCTTCAGATACCAAGTCGCGTGGCAACGACTGCTGTATCTTGAAGTTTAAACCGTCGACATCCACATTTTTTGCTACCAAAATGGCTTTTTCTGCCATACGCATGATTTAGTTATTGTGTGCGTACATCGGAAAATATGCGGCCAATGAGAGCATTTTGCCGATCAACGATTGTGCAGAAATTAGTGGGCAATTTGTGTATGCAGTATTTTCATAGACAGCAACTTTTCCGTCTCTGTTATCTAACAATTGGTTCGTGAGTGTGTCAGCGGTTGGATCTTGTAGCATGTTTATTTTTAGCTGGACCTTTTCCACATTACGCCATACTGGTGATGATTTCAAGCAAGCGTTGATCTCATTAGCGTCAACGTACGTTGGAATGACGTAGATAACGGGAAGTGTCTGTCTAAAATAACCTGAAAGGAGTAACAGAGTGCCGCCGAATAGGTTGTCGTTGTTTTTTTTTATATCTTTGAGTGTTCTGTTCAGCGCCTCAAGAGAATGTTTGTGTGGAATAGTGCATTCATCCCAAATGATAATTTTCCATTGTTTATGCACTGTGGCCATGGACCATCGTTTTTTTATGTTGCACACTGCGTTTTGGGTTATTTAGAATATTCAGTGACAGCTTAAATGCTGAATGAGCTGTTCTGCCTCCATCCAATAAAGTTGCTGCAATGCCACATGACGCAACGGCGAATGCGATGCCATTATTTGACATTGTATTTCGGCGAGAATTAGCGAAATAAGAAATGTTTTGCAAGTTCCACCTGGTGTATCCAAAAAAAGGAATCCACCTTGCCCCGCCGAAACTGCCAGCATAATGCGGTCGTAAATGATTTTTTGTTCATAAGTCAGTATTAGGACTTGCGTGTAACAATCGCTGCCATTTCTGCAGTAACGTACTGCAGTTCACGATTCATTTCGGCGTTCATTAAATTAGATGCACCAAAATGACTGAGTGGTAAATTGGCAATGACAACGCAAAGATACTCGGTAGCAATCAATGCTTCATTGTATATAGCGTCGCTGAATGTAATCGTTAGATTGTTGCAACCTGTACGAATTCGATACAATATATCGTCAGTCATTGAATCTTTGTGCTTTTTAATTTTAAGCAACAAAGCCATCAATAATCAGGTGATCGCGGCAAACATCAAGAACATCATTAGGGAATTTTTAGAAACCAACCATCAACCACTTTCTGTGTCTGTAAATGATCAGTGAACAGGCCGATAACCCTTACACCCCCCCCTCCCTACCTACTAAAAAATAATTGGATTAACTATTTTTCTCTGTACATAAATACATTCTCTCCATCGTGAGATGAAAAACGGGTGCAAATAATGAACATCCATCTGTTTTACTATATTTTATGTTTTGGCCTTAAAATGGCTTTAGATTTCAAAATAGATGGTAGATTTCATAGAAAGCGGGCGAATTTTATACGAGTTAATGTCTTGAGAAGGTATTTGCTGTTCTTTTTGAAAAGCATACGGCTGCAACCAGAGGAACGAACATACATTCGGAAAATATCGATAACCCACGGACACCGATCGAATGCAGTTATCACATTTGCGTCTTTTGTTGTGATTTCACGCCAAACACTCTTGAAATCAAATGGTTACGACAAAAACAATAACATCCGATTTATAAAGTTCCTCCTAAAGTTTCCTAATATGAATTCATTTCAACGCAGCTCTAGGCTGTGATTTTCTTTGGTTTTTGGTGAAATTTTAATTAAGCTAATCGTTTATGATCAAAATATTGTCCAGGACCGTCAGTGGAATCGCGCCAATTATACCCATTGGGAATATAATATGGCGCTCGAAAAAATTGATGGCCGACGTTTTAGCAGATGTCCATTATCTTTTCGTGATGTGCTGATTACCAGAGTTCGATACCATAAATCGAACAAATTTTACAGCTTAACGCGGCGAATACATTATGACCATGCTCTCGATAATATTTGCTAGTCGTTACATTCTTCTACAAAATCATGAAAAACAAGTAAGCCAGCTAGTTACCGAACTTACTTTGTACGTTTCCTTTTGACCCCATCCGCTCTCGTTAATAGCAACGAGGAGGAACAAATTACGTGTCTCAGAAACACGACCAGTTTTAGCTGCTAAATGTTCGCCAAAATAAAATCAAACGGTTATCTGCCTATTTAGAATCAATGGTCAAAAAACATTTGAAACCGATAAATCAGGGCGTATTGTAACAGGCGCCATGATTATTGTGATTAGTGTCCGTCACTCCAGCCGGAACCATATCAGTCGGAACCAAATAACTATGACACAAGTAGCATGATGCATTGTGCAATATTTTGCACTATATGTTTTCCCAGCCGGAATCTTATAATTCCAGCCGGAACCTGATAAAGCCAGCCAGAACAATACAACAGCCAAAAAAACTTGCATTGTGCATCATTATTCACTATACAATTTTGCTGCCGGAACCTTATAAATCCAGTAATATACGATTTTGTGGGGAAAAACCTGTCAAATTCAGCCAGAACCATACCCTCTACAGCCAAGCTTAGTACGGAACAAGTAGCACGATGCATTGTGCATCATTGTGTACTGTATACATTTTCATCTGGAACGTTATAAATTCAGCAAAATATGATTTTTCGGTGATATACACCCAAACTAACTATGGTACCGTACAAGTAGCACGATGCATTGTGTATCATTGTGTACTATAATTTCGGCCAGAACTTGATAAAGACAGCCAGAACCGTATTACAGAAAAACCAGCTGTAGCACAAGTAGCATGAAACATTGAGCATCATTGTGCACTATATAATTTTTCAGCCGGAACCTTATAAATCCAGAAATATACGATTTTTCGGAAAAAAACTTACAATTGCATACGGAACCATACCCTCTACATCCAAGCTAAGTATGGCACAAGAAGCACGATTGTGCACTATATAATTTTTCATCCGGAACATTATAAATGTACCAATATATGAATTTTCGGTGAAACCTTATACTTTCACCCGGAAATGGTGGTATGGTTATATACAGCCAAACTAACCATGGCACAAGTAGCACGATGCTTTGTGCATCATCGTGCACTATATGCTTTTTCAGCCTGAACCTTATAATTATAGCCAGAACCAAATAAAGCCATTCAAAACCATATAACAGCGAAACCAACTATACAACAAATAGCACGATGCATTGTGCATCATTGAGCATTATATATTTTTTCAGCCGGTACGTTATAACTCCAGGAATATATGATTTTTCGGAATAAGGTAAGGTTGTACAATTTCAGCCAAAACAGTAGTAAGGTTTTTTGCAATTTCAGCTAAAACATACGGTCTTACTTAGTATGGCACAAGTGGCACCATGTATCGTGCACCATATGCTTTTTTATCAAGAATCTTATTATTCCGACCAGAAGCTGATAAACCAACCAACCAAACCAACTAAAGCACTAGTATCACAATGCATTGTGCATTATTGTGCACTATATAACTTTTCCAGAGAACCTTATAAATTAGTCATATACAGTTTTTCGGTAAAAAAAAAACCTTACAAATTTATCCGGAGCCATACCCTGTACAGAAAAACTAACTTTACAAGTAACACGATGCATTGCGCATCATTGGATACAATATATCTTTTCACTCGGAACCTTATAAATCCAGAGATATATCCAGAGCTTCATATGCATTCCGAAAACCTCAAATGCCACACTAACATCCAAATTACACTCTGACCATTGTGTAAGCGCCAAAATTATTTATACAAACATTTTGTTTCAACTGGATTTTTATACTCGTAGTTATGGATGGTTGAAAAAACAATTAGTACAAAAAGATGCATACAGTACATCGTGCTTCTTATGTTATAGTTGGTTTGGTTGATGTATTGCTCCGGCTGAAAAAATCATATAGTGTTTCTGGTGTCATAGTTATTTTGGCTGTAGAGGGTGGTGGTGATGGTTCCAGCTGAATAAGTTGGGAAAATGCGTTCCGCATAAATTGAATGAAAGGCAACAGGAAAATAGAAAAACCACTTGCAAAATGTTGCTCACCAGACACAAAAAAAAGTCATTTGTCCATCGAATTGTGACTGGCGATGAAAACTGGATCTATATTGAGAAACCAAAGCGCAAAATATCTAACCATCGACATCGACTACAAGGCCAAACCGCTTGGCCGGAAAGTAATGGTCTGTATTTAGTGGGATCAAAAGAGTGTGATATATTTTGAGCCGCTAAAAGTTGATGAAACCTTAAATACTGAACGCTACCAACAACAAATGATCAATTTGAATCGAGCTTTACCTGGAGAACGACCAATTTAAGATAAAAAACAACACAAAGAGAGTTTGCTTCATGACTAATGCACCATCACACAAAGCAAAACCGACCATGGAAACGTTGGAAGCACTTAATTGGGAAATACTTTCCATGCGGGTTACTCGCCAGCCTTGGCTCCGTCCGATTATCACTTATTTGCATCGATGGGACAAGTGCTCCCTAAGGAAAACTTCACATTTTACAAAAATGACTCAATAACTGGTTTGCCGCAAAAGAAGAACAGTGTGGCATCCACGTATTCCCAGGAAGATCGAAAAAATGTATCACTAATAACACTGTGCTAGTTGAAAAATGTGACAAGCTGGACACCCGGGGGGTAAACCTAATTCGAGTACGCTGAGTTCAATGGTGCTTTTCCCATTTCAAAGTTAGTCCCCATTTTTGAGATATCGCTATCGACTTGTTTTGGTTCCGGAGTCAAAACATACTCTCATTTTTACGTGCATAGCTCCTGAACCATTAAGATTTTCGTTATGCTTTCTTCAGCAAAGTTGTTGCGCAAGTCAAGACCAACAACTTTGCTGAACATATCAAGACCGAAAAACAACATTCACCATATATGTGTGTTTTACTTAGGCCAAGGTTAGGTTGGAGTGGCTGCTTCTGCACACTTAGAGTAGGAGTGCCCCGTTGTGATACCACAGGAACCTATTTCCCCTTTACCCCTGTTCAAAACCATTCGGAGCTACGTACGTATCCCAAAATATCTCGCACTCTACAGTCAGCGAGATCTGAAAGGCTGGCCATACTGTACACGTCCAAATACCTATGCCTTCTGTATGATAGTGCCGGACAGGAGTATAGGAAGTTTTCAAAAATCTCTTCTTCCTCTTCGTCCATGCAGCTTCTATAAAGTCTTTCGTCTGTAGACCCAGCCTTCTCGCATGTTCCTTAAAAAGGCCTGGTCTTGTAAGTTTTGGCAAAAGCATCTCATAGAAGACTCTGGCTCCTACCTTGCCGTCTAGAGAAACATGGGTAACACAGGTAAGGCTAAATACAACTGGAAGTCGGCATACTTAGGCCAAACAGGACGCTCATTTCAGATAAGCTACAAAGAACACATCAATGACATAACCCAATTAAAAAAAGTACATAAATCAAGTACACTAAATTTAATAAAAATGTAACCATTTTGTACAGAATCAAAAAAGGACTGAAATAAGACAAGTTAGAAGACCAATACCAAGGCTATAAATTTTGGGTACAATTTGACTCATATGTCATGAGACATTTATATACTGTACGTATACAAATTTCTCATAAGTCATCATGACTCAAATTACGGCCAAAATTCACACCCTGAAAATATTCAAAAACAAAAACACAAACAATTTAATTGGTGACAAAATCAACACAAAACCCAATAAAATTTACGAACTATTATCCATTACTTAAAAACAAAGGAGGTACCAAACAGCAGTGCCTATCTTCAGTATATAAAGAGCTTCAAAATAAATCATGTAACAGTAGCAAAAAGTAAACCGAAGAAGAGATTATTCTCGAAATCGATATTTCTAAAAAATTTTAAAAATTGGCACAATAAGTAAGAACTAAAAACTGTAATATAAAATTAAAAATAAAAAGTTTTTCATCTAAATATAGAAAGTGACAAAAGAACACAAACAATAAAGTGAAAATCGTCTTGTGAAATCTGGTGAAATAAATAATATGGATAGGTGTTTTACACTCAAGTGCTTTTGTTATGTGTGCGGAAAATTTACAATTATGAGCAATCGCCGCAAAATAAGTGATGAAACCGCTGATTTATATCGACTATACTTTTCATAAATAGTTATTAGTAGTGTAAATTGGACGCCGTCTTTTGTTTCTACATGGTGTCCCGATGATATGGATCGATCCACTAGGACATGATGCAGTTCAATGTTATGGATGCATGAATTATATTCTCGGCACACACAGAAACAAAATTGGTTCTTTGACATACACTGCAACGAAAATTCCCAACTACCGCTGCCGCATTCACATGAAATTCCTGTTCCGGAAAGATCAAACCCAACTGTGGAATATTTACCAACAACATTTGAATCAGGTGAAACCGAAGAAACATCTGCATCAATAAATCAACCATCAAATGTCACTGCGCAATGCAATCACATTGAAATCTCGCAAAATCGTTTGGATTTTATGTTACGACGCCTGAAACTATCGCAGCGGCAAGCCATTCTTTTGTCAAAGGATTTAAAACATGTGAACATTTTGGCTCCAAATGTTCGGATATATGGAGCAATAAATCGTCATCGTCATTTTACGAATTTTTTCAAATTAATTGAGAATGCACTGATATCCGAGGTTTGGTATCCACAATGCACAATGCATATAATCCTGAAGATTGGCGATTGTTCATCGATTCCTCTAAAAGCAGCTTGAAGGCAGTTCTCCTTCACGTTACCAACTCAAAGAATTCCATTCCAATTGCACCCAGCACAAACACAAAGGAAACCTATGCATCAATGAAAAAAATCATCGATTTGATTAAATGCAATGACCATCAATGGAAAGTTTGTGCAGATTTAAAAGTGATAGCTCTTTTAAGTGGCATGCAATTGGGTTACACTAAAAACATGTATTTTATGTGCTTATGGAATACACGTTTTAAAGGCGATCAATACAACGAACGGAACTGGGCTTTACGTGAGAACATTAGATTGCAATACGACAGCATCGTTGAGGCTCCACTTCATATCAAGCTTGGAGTAGTCAAAAATTTTATAAAAGCGCTGAATCTAGATGGAAATTCGTTCGTCGAATTGCGTCACATTTTTCCACGGTTAAGTGGAATGAAAATAAAAGAAGGTTGGTGATTGAATATACTCGAATCTAAGTTTTGATCAAATGAAATTTCATCTCGCTTCTTGTTTTTTATTACAGGAATACTTAATGGACCAGATATTCGTCGTTTGGTGATCGATGATGAATTTGAAAATGCTTTATTTCTAGGATACATTCCCCCTCCCTCTAAGTGCCATTGTGATTTATTGTCAACATTGTAAAAATATTCACCACGTGATATCAAATAATGACGCCTTAACGTATAGTAATATTCAAATCTTAAAAAAAACTTTTTTTTTAACTGTTCTGCGCAGCTTTTAGTGGTGTAGAAATTTTTTTTATAAAAATTTTGGTGGGTCGCATTTATCTTAGATAGTAAACCTAAATAAAATAATAAATAACAATGAAAAATAATTATATTTCAGTTTTAATACACAAAGCATTCAAAATTATTATGTATTTATGTTATTAGAACCATATATCAAGTGAAAATTAATAGGTCTAAAAAAATATTGCACGCCTTTTGGAAACAATGACAACATTTAATTTTGGTACGGACTAGGGAAAATAAATATTCAAATGTTATTCGTATCGCACAAAACCACAACATAGAAAAGCAAATTCAGTTTTCAATTTAATGGAATTTGGAATTAATTCTTAACTTATCGAATTAAATATCATTTTAATTTATAAAATCTAAACTCTGTGTTTTAATTTTATCCTAAAATTCCTATTCAATTTAAATACAAATAAATGTAAAAATGTAAGCAATAAACATGAATATTATACATTACTGTGTATCCGCCATATTACTTCTGCGCGAGAACTGTCAGAATTCCAGCGAGATTTGAATACTACTATATATAGCTATGTAATATGTGGATAGTGATGGGCACGAATTACTATTTGCTTATATGTATATCTATATATGTGTAACCACATGAGTCTTAAACAAAAGATTGTTTTACATAAATTGGCATTGATTTCAATTCGGTCACTTTTAAATTTAAAGAATATTTTAATTTGTTTGCAAAAATTATAATGTCGATTAGATGTTTGGAAATTTAATGAAAATTTATATAAAACAGTATATTACAAAAGTTTTATGAAACATATTTTGTATGTTGGTTACAGCGTATATCTGCCGCGGAAGAAGATGAGAACTGTTGTTGAAAATTTTATTACTTAATGTGGCAAACAAAACTTTAAAAGTCACCACAAACTATTTTTAAACTTCAATGTCAAGGTTGTACTTCGCGAGATTTTGGACAACATCTTTCGAAGCATTTTCTGTTTTTCGTAAGTTTGATAATCATTTAATAATAAGCCGGATCTTTCTGCATAATCTGTAATTTAGCCATGTGCACCTAACAACAACAAATAAGTTAGAAACTAAAAAAAATTAGCTCGAGAATAGCATTTTACGAGAAGATAAATAAAGCAATTCATCGCTAAACGAATTTCCATCTTTAGTTTTAACAACGTTTTGAAAATATTTGAACAAATGCAAAAATAATCCAAAATATTAAATTAAATAGACGTAAGAATAAAAATAAATACAAATAGACCAACTTCAAACAAAATAAGCAGCTTTATTTTAATTTCGTCGCAAACTTTTTGATTCAGCACACTGTAGGTAAATAAATATTTTCGTATATAAACTCACCAAAATTGATAAGAAAATCATTCAGTTCATATCAAGCAATAAGTTTGTAAGTGAAAAAAAAACCAAATTACAATGAAATTTACCATTTTAATAGTTCTTCTCGTTGGAGTTGCTGCTGTAAGTATATCTATAAACTACATAAATATAATAAGATTTTGTAGAATATTGAACATATTTTAGGTATACGGTGCCCCACAAATAACTACTCAAGTAGAGCCTGTCACTACTACTGCAACAGAACCTGCATCAACAACTGAAACTGCAGTGGATAACACTGCTACACCCGCCGAAACCGTCCCCGCACCAACCACCGAAACCGTTCCCGAAGCTGTCCCCGAAACCATCCCTGAAACTATCACCGAAACAGCACCCGAAACCGTGCCCGCACCAACCACCGAAACCGTTCCCGAAACTGTCCCCGCACCAACCACCGAAACCGTTCCCGAAACTGTCCCCGCACCAACCACCGAAACCGTTCCCGAAACTGTCCCCGCACCAACCACCGAAACCGTTCCCGAAACTGTCCCCGCACCAACCACCGAAACCGTTCCCGAAACTGTCCCCGCACCAACTACTGAAACCGTTCCCGAAACTGTCCCAGAACCAGCCCCCGAAACCCCTGCACCTACTTTTATCGACCCACTTTTTGATTTAGCTAAAGGTGTTATTGATTTAACTGGGAATGTCGTCGATGGTGTCGGTGATTTAGCATTTGGTCTTGTTGATACTGGCTTAGGCGCTGCTACCAACCTCCTTGGTTTTTTAATTGGATGATTAGATAGATTAGTTTCCAGACTTTTAGGTTCAACAGGTTAATTTGAACCATTGAATATAATTGATATGTACAATTTATTAAACTACATGTATCTATTAATTCTTCTTTAAAAATATACATAATAAATTAAAATATATAATAAAGAAATAGTGTTTGTTTTATTTGACATGGGTACAAAATTATAATTAATAGTTGCTTTCCAATCAACCAGCAAGTACCTATAAGCTTACTTAATGTTTTTGTCTTTGCAAAATTATTAACTATACTCAGAACTGTTCTACCTTTTTATTATGAGTAGATGAAAAGAGTTACGATAAATTTTTCCGCTAGGTGATTGTGTGTAGTATTTTTCTAGCGATATTTATTTTATTAAAAAGTTAATAATACACTAGAACAAATAAACTAAGCACTTGTAGGTTATGTTTTGACTTTGTCATTTTTTATGCTTTCCAATCGTCACTTTACCCAATACACATTTTCCGCACTAACAAGTACTTGCGGTGGATAATCATTTGATAAGTTGGCACGACACAACCAATCGAGTAGACATATTTTTATTTGCAAATATATAACTTGATCGGGGATATATTTATCCCATTGGCCGCTATTTTAGCGATCGGATTGATACTCGACAATAAATTAATTTAAGCGCATTATATCTATGTCACGAAGAATTGGTGAAAATGTAGCAATGATCAACTTTCTGTCAAACTTGGTCAAAGTAGGTGAAGGAAAAGCATTGTATGCAAAGCAATTAAATAAAACTGATCAAAAATAATTTAAAACCAGTGGCATCTCTAATTCCAAATAGCATATATGGTTATTTGTGTAAATGATTTTATATTTATGAATTAATTCTATTTTAATAAATTATTTAGTCGTAATTTAATGAACTTTTTAAAGAGGAGAAAAACCGTATACAAAACAAAACTGGAAATTTATTTATTTCGTTTTGATAATTATTTCATAAACTTTCAGCAAGAAAGTCATTTACTCATCAGTAACCAAGAATGACTGGTATATATGAACAAATTAATGAACAAATAGGACTGATTTTCTTGAGTTGCATGGCATATCTGATATAAATCGCTGCTTACATGTCTAGGATTAATAGTATGTGAAAAGTCATGTGTGATAGTGCTATGACAACTCATAAACGAATCTTACGTGACATGTCTGATATGTATCATAAATGACATGTCTATGTACATGGAAATATATAATAACAACATTTTGTTAATATTAAAAATAATTTTGTTAATTTATTTAAATTTTTTGTTTATTTATTTATTTCTGAATCAGGTCTCAATGAAGTTATATTTCTGACTAATGATTGAAAAGTGCATTGAATTAGGCCTAGTCAGGTCTTAGGTTTGTGTAAGTGGCATACTGCTGCTGAATGGAGCATACTGGCCTCGTTCACTTCAATTTTGCAATTTATTTTATGCTGTTCTCATGCAGTCGCCCAGAATACTGATCTAAGCAAAGATTGCGTCTTGTAAAAGATGATGCTATTGTCGCATTATCTGTTTCTGTCGCAAATAATTCCTGTAGTTATTGGACCATTTAATTTAAAAGCTGGAGAAGTCCAACATTATGAAAATGCGATCTTTCAATCAAATCACACTAAACATTGAGTGAAGCACTAAACATTGAGCAGTACTAGCAACCTTCTACCATCATGAAAGCATTACAGGACACTCAAAATACAATAGTCGACACACTAATTCATTCTCAATATGGTAAAATCCACCCGTTACTTCTCTCAACGTAGAAAAAACAAGAGCTTTGAAAGATATTAGAACATTATTCCGTCAGATAATCAATTTCCATAGAGGATTGCAGATAGTATTTCATCATACAGGGGTGGGATGTTGCAACATTCCTTTTTTCGATATTTATCGAACATTATATCTCTTTTTCCTTAAATAAAATTGCTTGCCATTTCGGTTTTCAATTTTGCCTTCAATATTGCGATCGCACGCTACTAGAATAAATTACTTATTTATCTCTTTTTTGTTTTTCGATAAAGTATCACTCATGAAATACGTATAGGTGATAGAATAAGAGTAGACCGACATAATGTTTTCTTCGATTAGGTAGAGATCGCATTAGAAACAACGTAATTGATAAAATGAAAAAAACGTTAAATTTTATTCGTTATGAAAGTGATGTAAATTTCGATAGTATCGAAAAAAGTGATTTACAACATCCCACCCCAGGATTGCAGATAGTAGGATCGTATTAATCATTCAAGTACCGCCAGTTCATACATAAAACTTTCATCTCTTCAATTAATTAGCCGTTTATGTGTTTTAGTCTTTCTTCGATCACATATTTGGCATTAAATAAACAGTGTTAACAGCAATCTCCAATTAGTCAACAAGACTTCGATGAATGTATTTTGGTCAGAGAAAATCACTACGTATGCGATGTCTCCCCAAAAACACCTTTCGACTCCTTCTTCAATCTTTATATATAGAATTCCAGTGTGCTAAACGGATTGACAGATTTTATTGAATTTTTTTTCATACTTGTAGAGTGATTTGTATTGTTCTTAGCTATAGTTGGACGTTATTAGCTATAGTAAGTGGCGCGGTTGTCGAGAACCAGTATTTTTTTTTAATTTCTGACCAAATTTTTTTTTTGAAGTCGCATTAGCCTTTGCATCTCTACATTATTGGATAATGAAAGAACAGCACATTCAGCGTTCAAGCTGCCTTTAAGCATTCATTGTTGAATTAAAAAGAACGCTGAAAGAATTAAATGGTTTTGCGATTTTCGGCAGACATTTCCTGCAATTCCACATTCTACGTACGCGGATGAGATTAATGCAAGTAAAAAATTATTCAGTTTGTGGCGAAATGTACAGATCTTGCGTCTGACCATAAATATGCGTTTATACAATTGCAAACCGATGCATCAGCAGACATATACTCCAAACAACTGCTGGATATTAGTGATGGTAAACTTCATTTGCATGAAGATTCGCAATTATTTAAATTGGTAGACGATTTCTGCAATATCTTTGTTTCGAAAAATGAATTAATCGAAAGTGTATTCCATAATTTAATCGATCAATATTGATGTCATTCAATTTGGTCGACACTGTGTCTGATGTAAACAAAGCTGTCAATTACCCCATTGAATTTTTAAATTTACTCAATTTACCTGGATTACCACAACCATTACAATTAAATGGGCATTCAGAGGAGAGAATGTATTGCTGCTTCGCAATCCAATATTTCAGTTCAAGCGTTTTCAATTTCTTATTCGTTTGGCCTTTGCAATTTCCATAAATGAGGCACACGGCCAAACATTGGCTATATGTTGATTGAAAGTGGAAAATCCATGTTTCTCACAAGGACAACTTGATACGATGCGCGTTTTCGGGTCGGTACACCATCAGACCTGTACATTTATCCATCGCAGAAGATGGAATAACCAAAAATATTATACAGATACAGATTGGGTCGTCTATTTGTTTGTTTTTAAATCATATAGCAACACTTTCCTGAACGATTTGCTTGAAATTTTGAAAGTTCGTCAGTCTAATATTCCTCGTCACGAAACAATGATGCTTTCGCTTGAGGAGCGTTTCGAAATTTTGAAAACTTATTTTCAAAGTCAAATGTTGTGTAGCCGAAACTGGATTTTGAAAAAAATATATGGATTGTGAAAGACCGCCAAATGGAACCGATTTAGTGAAATTGGTGAAGAAAGTACGTGAGAAAGGCTTGCTGTTAGATGTCAGAAGTGGTCTACTCGACGCTGATCGCAGCAACTGGCTATTAGTCGCACCAGTCTGAGAAAATTACTGCACAAAGACCTTGGGTTAATCGGCTAGAAGGTCAATTGACTTAGTAGTTGCAAGCAACTGGTCATCGGCTTCGACATCAGTTGTTTACGGAACCATTGATCAACTTCATAATAACCAGCCATGCTGACCAAAATTTTATGGCCTCAAATCGACGCAATGAATGTGAACAACCTTTGGTTTCAATAAGATGGCGCCACATGTCATACAAACTGACCGACATTCGATCGCTTAAGCGCCAAATTGGAGTTTCCTTAAGGATATTTACTGTGATGCGCATAATACAAAGACAATTCCAGCTTTTCCTCAACAAACAATTACCTTTATAAAGTTTTTACCGTTAAAACATTCCAGTCAACATAAAAACCAAAAAATTCGAATAACATCGTAATAATCCATTGTTAAAAATAATATTTTGCAGATAAGAGAATTTTACGAGACTCAAGGTGAAAAATAAAGTCCTCAACTATTGAACCTTCAACTTTCGCTATACAAAACTTTTTGAAAATATTTGAACAAATGATAAAATTATAAATTAAATAGACGTAAGAGCAACAATAAATACAAAAGAAAATATTTCAAAATAAAACTTGGCGGCAGCTGTATAAATATTTCTTTATAAATATTAAATAAATATTTCGCTAAATAGAGTGTCCGATGAGGAGAACTCGATGACTTCCAGGACTACAATATGAGCTTACACATCTCATTTGTTAATTTCGCCCTGTAGGACCAGGTTATTTAAAACCTGATAAAAATAATCTAGCTCTATAGCTCTCACGAGTTTTGGATTCCTTTTGGATTTAGCTAACGAGTTTCTAACGAAAATCGATGAAAACTGGAAGATTTTATTTCAATATGGTGCAAGTAGGGAAACTTATTTTTTTCCAATTTTCATATGAGTACTAAAATGGCGGAGGTACACAAACATACCATGTTGGTCAATGTGCAGGTACATTTTTCTCAATTTAGATCAATTTTAATTATTAATTGGAGTTATTTTTAAGATTAAACATTTTAACTTGTGTTATAATTCATTTTTAAACCAACTGTTTTTAGTTCAACTGAAAAATTCAACTAAAAAATAGTTCAACGCTCAGGTTTTTTCGAAATCAAGATGAAAAAAATAATTCATCGCATACAGAACCTCCAACTTTAGTAACAAAAGGTTTTGACAATATTTAAACAAGTGCTTAAATAATCAAATAGACGGAAGATCTAAACTAAATATTTACATATACATCAAATTTCTTAAAATATACTTAGAAACGTTATTTAAACTTTGTAGTAAGTTTCTTGACTCAGCAGATTGGAAGTAAATAAAAATTTCGGTTAATAAAGTCGTTAAAATTCAAAACCCAATTCAAGTTATTTGTTCAGTTCGTATCAAATAAACTATAAATATTCAATTTCATACTGTGTGTTTCATACCGATTATTTGTCTATAACGTTCCGACTAACTAGCATGCTTGTTAGTTTCATCCAGTCGTTTGTAGATGGCGCTAAAGAAAGCTCGTTCAAATTAAAATTTTGATAAATTAAGATTTATCAATAAATTAAGATTTATCATTCTCTTAAACAATTAAAATCTGATATTGATAAATCTCAACTACGCTTTCATTTTATAACCAGGCAAGTTTTGGTTTATGAGCCCTAGAGACATCTATCAATAACTAGTATGAAACAACTATTTTGTTAGTCGCGTAAATTTAACAGAAAAATCGGCGTGTGGTGCATAGAAGTAATTGTCTAACTTTTTATCAGTACTTTATTTAATGTTTTATTTAAATATTTTTAACTCTCAAATTAATTGATAAAATCATTAAATTTACAAAGTATAATCTCTTTTAATTAAGTGACTTTTGACTTTCGTGTCAATTGCATAAAAATAGGCGAATTATATTATTTTTCAAAATTTTCATATTAGGAATATGAAGGAAATTTGTTTGTGTAAATTTCAAAGGAAGTTGTTAAATAGTCACTTGTTTGACATATAAAATATTTTTATGAATACTAACAGTCAATTTTTGTATAATTGTAAAGGGTTTTCCGCAATAAGAGTGATATGATTTCTTTAAAAAAACACACTAATTGTTAAGGAAATTGAAATGTTTTTTTTTATTTAATGTGAAATACAATCGAAACAATTAAGTTCTGAATAAAACGTTATTCAAATGGCCTCCACGACTTCTTCTGCAGGAACGAATTCGATGAACCCAATTTTCGAGCGCTTTTTCCACTAAATCAAGTCGTATGTCATAAATAGCACGTTCAATATTGACTTGTAAAGCTTGAATAGAGTTTGGTTTATTGCTAAAGACCAATGACTTCAAATAACCCCACAAGAAATAGTCTAGTGGTGTTAAATTACAACTTCTTGGAGCCCATTCAATATCACAATTTCTTGAAATAATCGATTCTCCAAACTTTTCTCACAATATTTCAATTGTTGCATGTCTTGTTGGAACCAAATGTTGTAAAGATCAACTTCTTCTAATTTCGGCCATAAAAAGTTGGTTATCATGATTCCACCAGACCAAAAACCACACCAAAGAGTCAATTTAGGTGAATGTAATGGTTTTTCATGAATAATTTGTAGATTTTCTTCGCACCAGAATCGACAGTTTTGTTTATTTACCGCACCACTCAGATGAAAGTGAGCCTCATCGGAGAAGATGATTTTCTTAGAAAAATCGTTATCGTTTTCAAGTTGTTCCAAGGCAAAATCAGCAAATTCACAACGTTTACGGTGGTCCAATGGCTTCAGTTCTTGAGTGAGAAAAATTTTATACGGATGCAAACCCAAATCCTTTCTCAAAATTCGCCAGGTTGTGGTTTGAGACAGTCCCAATTCCTGAGAACGTCTTGGAATCGACAAATTGCGGTCTTCAGCAACACGTCTTGCGTAAACGGCAGTAATATTTGCATTACTTCGAGCGTTTCTTTGTCTTATTGACACTTGAATATTATGTAAAGAAAATGTACGCTCACAGTGGAACTCATTCAAATTGTATTTCCTGCACTTTGGGCACCACCTTCTTCCTCCTATTACTTTCTTGTACTATAGTATATTTGACTATAGTGAGTTAAAGGGATAAATAAAGAAGCAACTACATGAAAGTGTAAACAAGCACCAAAATTCAAAAGGTAAGTGTGAAGAAAGCTTCTTACGCATGGGAAATAATGTGAAGTTTTATATTATGAAAATGTGTGGGTCAATGGGCATCACAAAATTTTGGAATAAACATTTGGTATGCATTAGCATGGCATGGATTAATTGAACTGATCACAGATTTACCTGAGGCAAATATCAAACGTAACGGCATTGCAAAATTTTACTTAATACGGCATTGAGATCTGTTTTTGGAGCAATATAGAGGATTTTTTCATTTAAAAATATGGTTGAGCTGGTTTGGAGTTTCGTACAAGTCAAAACTATAAGTGGCGAAATGTAAAATTGTGAATGTAAAAGTTAAGAAGTAAAGTGTAGCAATTGCATTACTGTAAGTAAAAGCTCAATTAAAATATTGATATTAACCATACGACTTGGGACACCACTTGTGAGGTATACAAACGAAAGAGGAAAACATTGAAAAACAAAATCAGTTGTCAATAGCAGATCAAAACAAAAGACCTTCTCTACACTAATATTCGCAGCTTACCCTCTATTTTCTTAGAGTTGACGCAAATAATTTTTCAATATAAATCGTCAATTGTATTACAACGCATCCCCATTAGAATTCCTTATGATTTTTCCTTACAAAAAAGTATGAAAAAAAAACTTGAGAAAAAAAAAATTCTCATATTTTTTTTCATATTTTTCTGTAAGGAAAAAGTCATAAGAAATTCTATTGGGGATGTTACTCAGTGAATCTAGAACAACAGAAGACATGCATGGCTCATAATTGTTTATTGATAATTATAAATGTGTACGGTACGATTCGAATACTCGTCATACTGGTTTGTTTTTGGCGATCCGGATCATAAAAGGACACCATACAACAAGACTATTTGGCGTAGTGTATATATCATACCAAACTACAAAAGCCATTGGTATGAAGATTTTCATAAATCTAGCGTTATTCCTAAAAAAACAACAACCACAATACAGAGTGTGACTGTATGTGTAAAAGTGCACGTAATATCAAATAAAATAAATAAATACGTTTTAACGAGACCTTGTTAAAGTTAGCCGAAAGTTTCAAGCCGAAAGAAAATGCAGATAGTGCTTTGCTAGCCCAGCCGAAAAAATATACGATATGATTTTTCGATAAAGCGGTCAACAGATTCTATATAATCCGCTCCTACGTGCGGCACTGCGACATTTTTGCTGATCCCGGCTCCTACGTCCCCCGCAGTTCCCCGAAAATCTTAAGCCTCTCGGAGGGCCCGTGAGAGTTGTCGATGCCGTCAGCCTCTACAATTATTGCATTTGCCTAGTTAGTGGTTCGGCTAGGATAGCAGAGACACTATCTGCATTATCTTTCGACTGAAAACTTTCGGCTAATTTAACAGTATTTTACCGAATAATATCACACTATTTTTTATCAGTAAATTGTCTAAGCGAAAAACAGTTTCTAATGAAACTTATTCCAAATTTAATCCCAAACTTTAATAAAGTACAGTCAAACCTGTTTTTGTATGGTAATAGGGATCGCATAAAAAGACACATAAAAAAATCTTCCAAAACTTCACGAAAAGGTACAAATAGTTTTTGCAACACATTTAGAAAGTTTTTTTATGCGGGGAATAGGGATCGCATAAGAAAGTTTCACGTAGCAAAATATTGGGACTACAAATTAATTCGGTCCATTTTCAAAAAGTTGCTCTGACTATAATAAACTCTTTACAGTGACAGCTGGTTTCCGTTGCTTCAGACAGATTAGACATTTGTCGTTAATATTCGGTTTGTATTGCTTTGAGATTCATACAAAACGAGTTTTTTTACGGTGTTGAATATATCGGATTTTGTGATAACTAAACAGCATTTGCGGGAAGTGTTAATTTTTGGTTTTAATTGGAAAAAAAGTGCAGAAGAAGCACATCGAATGCCTGTGAAAGTTTACGGTGACAATGCTTCAACCGATAAATCATGTAGAGAATGGTTTCGACGTTGAAAAATGATGATTTCAACGTTGAAGATAAGCCTCGCTTAGGACAGCGAAAAAAAATCGTAGACGATGAATAAGAGGCATTGCTCTATGATGATCCGACTCAAATGCAAGAGGAGCTTGCGGTTCATTCGGGGTGACCCGTCCATCAGTCTCCATACGATTGAAATCTATATGGGCATGATTCAAAAGCAAGGCAATTGCGTCAGTTCTGAATTGAAACCAAGAGACGTGGAAAGGCGATTTTTTTTGTGAGCAGCTGCTTCAAAGGCAAACAAGAAAGGGGTTTTTTACATCGGATAGCGACTGGTGACGAGAAGTGGATCTTGTACGATAACCCCAAGAAGAAAAATTATACGCCTTGCCCGGCAAGTCGTTGCCATCGACCTCAACATCTACACCAAATAGGAACATTCATTGTTCGAACGTTATGCTATGTATCTGGTGGGACCAAAGAGGTGTTGTGTACACTACGAGGTGCTTTAACCTGACGATTCCATTACGAGCGAGGAAACGCTCAAGTGGGATATTTTACCGCACCCACCGCATTCTCCGGACATTGCTCGTTCTTGGAACTGGTTGTTCTGATGAATGCGACACGGTTCACTTCTTTGGAAGAAATTAAAAATTGGCTTCGTACTTGGATCGCCTCAAAAGACGAAAACTTTTTCCGAAATGGTATTCGAAAATTGCCTGAAAGGTGGGCAAAAGTCGTAAGCATCGATTGTCAACAGTTTAATTAGTCTGTTCATTCATTTCATTTTAAAATAAATGTATTTTTAAAATTAAAAAAACGAACCGAATTAATTTGTACTACTAATAACTCAAAACATTACGCAACGTGACGTAATACTTACGCAATGTGATGGAATATCAAAACTCTAAAAACAAAATGACTAACTAATTCAATTATGTTCTAATTTGATTGAAATTTTGAAAAGACTTAATTATATTTTACTAAAAAAAATTGTTTCATACCGCATAAAAAAGAAACCCCACAAAAACAGGTTTCACTATTGGCAAAGGTCAAAGTTTTCACACAGTAGACTTAATAATACAGAATTAGGATATTTTAATACAAGTACAAAAAATAAAAATAAATTCGAAAATTACAAGTTTACATTTCTAAATGGCGCATGTTTTAAAGAAAAATTATTTTGCAAAGAACGGGATCTAATTCCTACGGGAACCTGTTTTGGAAAGGGCTAAATCTGCTTAACAAAATAAACATTCGCAGTTCCGAAATTCTAGAGGCATGCATTGGTATACTTAGGATTAAGGTTTTATAAAATCGTTACTACATACATAGGCGTAATGCTCCAGTGTTTCCGTGTTTTTCTAAGTTTCTTAACGGCGCTAATTTCTACGGGTATGGTAACTATTTTAGAAAACCTCAATCTTAAGTACCAGTGCCCTAGATTTTCGGAACTGTGAATCTTTATTTTCCTAAGCAGCTTTAGCCCTTTCCAAAAGGAAAACTCGGAAAAAGTGGAGCATTATGTCTAAGTACTAGTGCCCCTTGATTTGCTGCGAATCATTATTTTGTCACGGTTGTATTTATATTTTTGTGGTGGAATATACTAAAATTTCGTATTACGTTATCTAAAACACGCATTTCTTTAAATTCGAGCTAAATATTTTTGGATATGGGTATGAAAAATTCAATTTATGTGCTAAGAAAATTAATTAGATTTAAATTGTTCATAATTTATTAATTTATTTTATACTAATTTAGATTTTTGTTAAGTTTGTGAATTTATTGCCGTCGAAATAAGGAGGCAAGGTGTATTATTTTTACTTAATTATGCTGACATCTGGTTATCGACTTCATCACAAAAAATGAATGTTGTCACAGGCTTGAGGCTGGTACTAAAGAAGGCACTGCTAACGCCATCACAACATTTTTCTCAGTAAAATTTTACTAACAACATTTTTTGTTTTGTACATAACCATTATTTTTTTCTCGCTTTTATTTTTACTGACAGTAAATTTTTAGGGCCATAAAGGTAACAAAACAAAAAATTGTAGGTGTGTCTTGTTTATTTTAAACGTTCGTTATCTGACACCAATTTTATGAATAAATGTTGGCGTGGCTACATACACATTCGCTTTTAATCTATAGGCGTATTTACTTGGCACGAGTACAACAACAATTCCATTGGCTAAAGCAATTACAGCGGGATTCAGTTAAAACGAAAACTGAAGAAATTTGTTTTTTAAGCTTAGCTTTTTCATATAATTTTATTATGAAATATTTCGCGTAAGACGAAACTTTTAACACGAAATTTCATTTATCGCGAACAAAATTTCAGTCCGTTTATACACATAAAATTAGAACAGAAATTTTCGCATAATGCACGATTTACATGTTCCAATTTTTTTCTTCCAGTAAAAAATGAAGGGTTAAGTATATTACGATTTTCGTTTGCGAGAGGAGCACGTAACAAATTCCAGTAAAATAAAATTGGGTTTTTTCTTTTTAATTTGAGGAAATGTTGTTTACATATGGCGGTCTCTTTTTAACTAGTAATTTTTTGTTATTTGCGTGCAGCTCTATTTTTCTGTAAAAAATTTGTTGGGAAAAAAATTGGTATATGTAAATCGTACATTACACGAATTTTACAATTGAACACCTGTGCTTATTGTTAAAATTTTGGGAATTCCCCGAAATTAAATTTTGTTTTGTTGGAGAGAACTGGTTTTAGTTTGCTTTGTATTTGGAAGTAGTGAGTACATAATTCTCGATAAACGTAAAATGGTTTCTTTAAATCATAAAATTGAATTTATTAGTGTCGTTCGCGCGTGGGGTTAGTATTGGTGTTACTTTTGATGATCGTGTTTTTTTTTGTTGAGTGAGATATACAATTGAACAACATGAATTGTCTAAATTGTGTTCTCCAGAATTCTTTAAAATTTTTGTGGCTTCTTCAAAGTCAATGAAGTTAGCCCGAGCTCGAATTTTTTGGTGGATCTTTGGATAAGTGTAGCCATCCCGAAAAGTGTAAATACATAAAAAATGTAGCACCATCCCGAAAAATGATTTATTCGTGAGAAAAACAAAGAATATAGAAAAATAATATTATTGTAAAAAAAATTACTGGTAATTTTTTTTTTTTTAATTTATCTAACCCGAATAATTTGTGTAGTTGCTATGGGTCCACATTAAATTCTATACCACAACACTTGGAGATAAAGTCACCAAGCGGTATATATGAACAAACAGGCCACAATACTACCTAAGATGTAGAATTGGTCCCAAGTAAAAATAACCTTTTCTAAATTTATTTGTTTAACCCGTATAGCGATAATTTGTGTAGTTGCTATAGGTCCACATTAAATTCTATACCACAATACCTGGAGATAAAACCACCAAGCGGCATTTATGGCCAGACAAGTTACGATACTAGCTAAGATGTAGAATTGGCCTCAAGTCCATATCAGGTGGAAATAACCTTTTTTTAAATTTATTGGTTTAACCCGAATAATTTGTGTAGTTGTTATGGGTCCACATTAAATTCTATACCACAATACCTGGAGATAAAGCCACCAAGCGGCATATATTGCTAGACAGGCCACGATACTAGCTAAGATGTGTAATTGGTCTCAAATTCATATCAGGTGGAAATAACCTTTTTTTAAATTTATTTGTTTAACCCGAATAATATGTGTAGTTACTATGGGTTCACATTAAATTCTATACCACAATACCTGGAGATAAAGCCACCAAGCGGAATATATGGCTAGAAAGGCCACGATACTAGCTTAGATGTAGAATTGGCCTCAAGTCCATATCAGGTAGAAATAACCTTTTTTTAAATTTATTTGTTTAGCCTGAATAATTTGTGTAGTTACTATGGGTCCACATTAAATTATATACCACAATACCTGGAGATAAAGCCACCAAGCGGCTTATATCGTCAGACAAGCCACGATACTAGCTAAGATGTAGAGTTGGAGTCAAGTCCATATCAGGTGAAAATAACCTTTTTTTAAATTTATTTGTTTAACCCGAATAATTTGTGTAGTTACTATGGGTCCAAATTAAATACCATACCACAATACCTGGAGATAAAGCCACTAAGCAGAATATATGGTCAGACAGGCCACGATACTAGCTAAGATGTAAAATTGGCCCCAAGTCTAAATCCGACGGAAATACCCTTTTATTAAATTTATTTTCTTAAGTCGAATAATTTGCGTAGTTGTTATGGGTCCACATTAAATTCTATACCACAATACCTGGAGATAAAGCTACCAAGCGGAATATATAGCTAGACAGGCCACGATACTAGCTTAGATCAACAATTGGCCCCAAGTTCATATCAGGTGAAAATAGCCTTTTATTAAATTTATTTTCTTAACCCGAATAATTTGTGTAGTTACTATGGGTCCACATTAAATTCTATACCACAATACCTGGAGATAAAGCTACCAAGCGGAATATATAGCTAGACAGGCCACGATACTAGCTTAGATCAACAATTGGCCCCAAGTTCATATCAGGTGAAAATAACCTTTTATTATATTTATTTTCTTAACCCGAATAATTTGTGTAGTTACTATGGGTCCACATTAAATTCTATACCACAATAGCTGGGATAAAGCCACCAAGCGGCATATATGGCTAGACAGGCCACGATACTAGCTAAGATGTAGAGTATGCAACTTTTAAGTGAACGCGATTTGTGACATTATAAAATCCACAACCGCCCAAGGATATGAGAATAGAGATAAAGAGGATGAAGATGATGTTCCAGTTCCGCTACCTTTAGTTGAAACCGTTCGTAAGTGCTTACTGGATTTGCGTCGATTTACCGAAGACCAACCGGATGGAGAAAACATGTATATAAACATGTAAATGGTACAAAAGAAAATTACAGACTTTTTTGAAACAACAGCGAATTGAATTAAAGCATCAGTATGTTTTTTTATAATCTAGATACGTATTTTTGAAAAGTAGGTACATAATTTGTGCAATGTTTTAACAGTATCTTTATGAATTTTATTTTTCGTTACCTACATAATGTATAAATGTTTTTATGTAAATGAAATTACATATGTGATTTTTGGTTATTAACATATGTAATTACTTGTTTTTATTAATTTTAATGAACCAAATGTAAGTATACGTATGTATGCATTCAACTTTAAATTTTTTCATTTGTCGTGTTCCATTGGCGTGAGCAAACTACTCACAAGTACTTGTTTCTACTCACATCTACTCATACTCAAATGGTGGTGTAGATGTTGAAAGCAGTTACGCACAAAATTTCCGCCAGATGGATTTTAGTTCTTAAAAATCCAATAGATGGCTTTCAATAATTTTAGGTTATGTTGAAATGTCAGATTCAAAAATATTTTTTGTTTACTTTTGAATGGTATTACAGTTTAAAATCTTAAATTAAATAAATAATTCATTTCATATTCAAAAAATGGCTGAAAATAATTCGGAAATCGATGCAGTGAGTTTTTACACTAACAAAACTTTAACATTTATTTATTAATATGTTTTTTTGTATTAAGATTGTTGTTCAACTAATTGATGAAAGTAGTAGCGGCACCAGTTTACTTTATACATCGTCAAGCTCGGCATCCCTTTCATCTTCAGACTCGGAAGAGGATTTAATTGTAAAAAGAGCACGGATAAAAGATTATTTAGAAGTAGTCCCAAAATATACCGATCTTCAATTCAAACAACATTTCTGATTGTCCAGAACTGTAGCAGAGAAAGTTATAGGTATGTAAACTATAAATGTACAGACAACTTTCCAACAGATTCAATGTAACTAGAAGTTCTGTTCACCGAATCCTTTATCGGGTTGTAAATTGGATGGTCAAAGAAAGCCACAGATATATAGTATGGCCAACACCAATAGAAATGAAAACCTACCAAATAAATTTTTCAAGATTGAAGGGCTTTCCTCGGGTAATTGGAGCGATTGATTGTAGCCATATTAGGATTAATCCCCCAAAAAGCGACAAAGATGCCTATTGTAATAGAAAAAAGTTTTACAGCGTGTTATTGCGTGGAGTCGTAAATGCAGAAAAAAATTATTAACATCCACTGTGGTGAACCAGGATCTATGCACGATGCTCGACTGTTACGAAAGTCTGTATTCTACAGGCGTATTAATGAAGATCCATCGTTAATTATACCAGGAGGTGTCTTGCTGGGTGATTCAGCGTATCCTGAGACCAGTTACTTAGTTCCCCACTACAAAGATTTTGGGAATTTAACCGCGAAACAGCTTAAATTCAATTAACTATTTACATTCTGCAACTAGAATAGTGGTCGAAAATGCGTTTAGATTGTTGAAGGGTCGTTTTCGCAGACTTAAGTTTTTTGAAAGTCCAAATTTAGGTTTTATAACCAATTGTATAGTTGCTGCTTGCGTTTTACACAATATATGCATAGCGGAAGAAAATGAATTATTGTGACATTGAATATTTAGAAGAATATGACATCCCTGTGTTTGATAACACACAATCCGAACACATGGAAAATCAAGGCTTGTTAAATTAATAAAAACAAACAAAAATTATATTTAAACAGAAATTTATTAAAATAATTGATTAATTCATTTAAAATAAATAAGTCTTTTAATTACAGCCTTCATGGCAAAACAAAAAATACTTTATTTTTTCGTTTTAAAACTAGTCACAACAAACACATCAAAAAACTATATACGATAAATACTTAGGTTATGTTTTACTGCTGTCAAAAATTTTCTCGTTCCATTGGTTATCTACTCACAAGTACTTGTGAGTAGTTTGCTCACGCCAATGGAACGCTATAATTGTCATATTCGCTTAAGATGAAATTCTCATTACACGAAATATTTTGTTATTCCCTTCGATTTCGTGTTATCCGATTTCTATAGTTTACAAATTTTTGCTTTAGCCATATGGAGTTGTTGAAATCGTGTCAAAAAATACGCCATATTTCGTTCTTCGTTGTTTGTTTAATTCTATTGGTTCGTAAAACTATCTTATTAAACAGAAGTTAAAAATATGATAAAATTGCGTGTGTGTATATACGATCGTAGTTCGGCTTATAAAGCTATGCTACACTCAATTTTGGTTTCTGGATTCAAACTATTGCGCAATAGATTTTAATTTTTAATTTTAAACCCTTATTTTAAATTAAATCATTAAATTTTTTTGTCTTGTTTTATTCTTTTCTCTCGAAAATAAATTTTAAACAAAAATCTACATCTCAAAAATGTCCGTAAATTTTTTTATTTTCATTTCAATTTTTTTCATTTCGGATTCACGGACAAAAATTTTATTACGTAGCTGCGACGTAAAAATTTTGACCGTGAATCTGAAATGAAAAAAATTGAAATGAAAATAAAAAAATTTACGGACATTTTTGAGATGTAGATTTTTGTTTAAATTTTATTTTCGAGAGAACAGAATAAAACAAGACAAAAAAATTTAATGATTTAATTTAAAATAAGGGTTTAAAATTAAAAATTAAAATCTATTGCGCAATAGTTTGAATCCAGAAAACCAAATTATAGTGTAGCATGGCTGATAGAATATGATTGTGTTTTGCAATAATCGTAAAAAATCAAAAATAGTTAATAGTGATTCGTAAACATGCAAATACGTTACTCTAAACAGTTTATTATCTAATCGCGGCTATCTAAAATCGTGTTCATCAGTATTAGTTAACATTAAGTTTTGTGCGATTTACAAAAGAGGTCCATCGGATTAGAATATACTTTAAAAATAACTTTATTTTAAGAGGATCACAGATTTTCTCACATCTTCGAGAATGCTTGTAGCCTAATTCGTTTAGTTTACTTGCTTTTCATAACTATTCCGCATATTATATTTTGTATTTATCATTTGAGTATACTTACAGTACATTTAGATTGTATTATTAACCAAAACATGACTAAACTTACCTAGAAAGAGACAAAATAGAAAAAAATTAGAAATATGTATTTATTTTTAAAGTTTTTTTGTTTAAATTCTTTTATTCTATGTAGGTTCCCTAAAATAGTTTTCGTTTATGAAAGTAAAGAATTGGAATGTGTAACTTAACTGCTCCGCTCGGAAAAAAACAATTATTATTTACAATATTGTATTAGGTTATATAATATTGTATTAAAGTTAACGTCAAAACTGCTATAAAATGGAATTATTTTTTCCCAATAAAAAAAATTCCCAAACACCAGAATACATTTTGGGGAATATAAAATTCCCAACTGCTAGAAAAACGTCACTAATTCCCAATTCCCTATTCTCGAAGAAAACCAGAACAGGGCCACTGGAAGCTTTCCTGTCAAAATTCAACATTACATTTCATGTACGAATTCGTTACTATGGAGAAAAGGAACCATAAACACGAATGAATTTATAAAGGAATCTGAAACCTACTTTCAATTTAAAAAAAAAATTAAAAATTATTTTAAATCAAATATTCTATTATTTTGGAACTAAATCTCCGTTATCTTTAAATTTTATTTTTGTTTCCTTAAAGAAACATTATATTCACTGGATAATCCTCCGTTGTTATTATATGAGAATGAATAATAAAATAAAAATATAAAAAAAATTAGGAAGGACGTAGTGCTTGAATTTTCTCTAAAATACTAAGGAATAAAAAAATTTAACTGAAGTCAAATTTCTACCAGTGTAATATTTATTTAAACTTTTTTTTTCTGGCAGGTAGAAAAGTTAATTTTTTTGAAAACAAAATTAAATTGGGAGTAATTTTCCCTGCCAATTTAGATATGGAAATGTCATTTGCATCAAAATTTTTTCTTCAGTAAGCCGGAAAAAAATATTTGAACAGAAATTACATATAAATTCTTTCCCCAGTTTCCTATTCCAGGGGAATTACCAGAATAGTGCCACAGATAACAAAAACTATACATGTGTGCGAAAATACAAATAGTATACGTTTAGGCAGAATACTCTCGCAACAATTGTTGCGTGAGGAAAATAAATTAATAAAAATTAATTCAAAAGTCAAAAATAACAAATGGTCGGGCCGTGGGTTCGGTCATATAAAAATTAAGCAATAACTGCAACAATTGTTGCTCGAAATTTAAATGAACAATTTTGTTCTACAGAAGACAAAAATCACCAAAATAGACCTGGTTTTTGATGATGGCCTTGGCATGTACTTTAATAGAACAAAACCTGAAGGAGAACAAAAAATATGCTGTAAAGTGGTCATGACAAAACCAGTTATTTCGAAGGGCACTGCTGAGGATACAATACTGTTCTAAAAGATACTAAGAAGCATGGAAGCCGGTAACATTCGTCTAGCTAAACAAGAGAAATACCTTAAAGCTCTAAACAACAGGTTAGATAAGCAAGACTCTTTAAATGAAATCAAATCCATGCTTTATTAAAATGATGTGAACAACAACAAATAAAACATTAAGAATAGTAACCTGGATGCAAATGGGCTAATGCAACATATTCCAGAATTAGAAATTTTCTTAAATATTGCAAAAATAGATATATGCCTAGTATCGGAAATCCAGTTTACATCAACTTTATATCTTGAAATTCATGGATACAGCTGTTACCACGCCATTGATCCAGCAGGAAGGGCAAAAGAAGGATATAAAAGCTGTTTATAAAAGAAAACATCAAACACTTTATAGATCTTAAAATTGAAGAGGAATTTATGGAAGTAGTTACCTTAAAAGAATTTATAATTAACAAAAAAAAATATAGTGTATTGTCAAGATATTGCCTCTCAAGATAAAGTTTCATAATTGTAGGTGATTTTAATGCAAAAAAATACCTACTGGGGATCAAGAGTTAAAAAGAAAAAAGAAAGAGAGCTCTTTACAGCAGGAAAACTATGTAGTTACGTTTTTCACTCTGGAGGTCAGCCAACTTATTGGCCTACGAAACAAAATACATGATATCATTGACTTCTTTGTCACCAAAGGTATAGACAACAACTACATATACCTAGAAAGCAGCGAGGGGATTATGTCGGATCATACGCCTGTTAGCCTGTTATTATGACAATCAGTACAACGATTGTTAAGAAAACTAGTCCACCTTCGCTAACTAATAAAAAAATCTGCTGGGAGAAATCCCAGAAACTAGTTGAGGATAATATTGATCTTCAGGTGCCAATTAAAAATCCGAGACAGCTAGACGGAGAACTAGAACAACTCTGCAACAGTATACAAGAAGCGGCGTGGAGTAGTACCCCCTCAGTTTCAAAGGAAATCCATCAAAATGCTATTTATCCTCTGGAAGTTAGGGAACTGGTTGCAGCAAAGCGAAAAGCAAGAAAGGTCTGGCAAAGAAGTCGAGCGCCAGATTATAAAACAACTCTAATTTTTTTTCCAATAAACTAAAGTTGCTAATTAAAGAAATCAAGAACGAATCCATAAATAAATACCCTTACTGGTGGCCTTACTGTTGAAAAAGATACCGAAAAGTCCCTTTGAAAAGTGGCAAAAAATTTAAAACGACCGAAGCTACCAATTCCACCAGTTAAGAATGAAGATGAAACATTGGCGATAATACCTAGACAAACTGCAGAAGAAAACATACCATCAGTAAATAAAATGGATAACTGCCATATATCTCCTGTCACACTACAAGAATTAAAAGCGGAAATCAACCTTAACCCAAATCCAAAGAATTCTCCAGGATATGACTTAATTACAGGTCAGATAGTAAAATCTCTTCCTGAAAAAGGACTACGCAAACTACTGCAGATAATTAACGCAGTGTTCAGACTTGAGCACGTTTCAAACCACTGAGAAGTCGCAGAACTATTCATGATACCTAAATTAAACAAACCACTTAATTTCGAAAATTTTCGAGAAACTACTCCTAACCAATAATAGAAGAAAGAAATTTTATTTCTCCACATCAACTTGGGTTCAGTGAAAACCATTCAACAATAGAACAAGTACACCGAATTACAAACATAATTGAAGATGTACTTGAAAGTATGAAAATATGTTCAAGCATCTTATTGGATGTAACAGAGGCCATTGACAGAGTATGACATAAAGGCTTGGAATTGCGGGTGATACGGCCATCTTAACAGTCACTATAGCATAGAACAAGCAAAATGGAAAGGGCTCCTAATATTGTCAGCAAATGGACGAGGAGATGGCGAATAAAACTTAATGAAACAAAATCTGTTCACGCAAACTTTATCATTAAAAAGGTCAACTGGATAGCAGTAGAACTGAACTCTCAGCGAATTCCCTATGAAAAACACGGCATAATATCTGGGCTTCACAACTAAAATGAAAAGAGCATGTGAAAAAGAAAAAAAGAAGAGTTAAACATCAAATACAGAAAGATGGATTGGCGAGTATGAAGATATTCTGAGCTAACTCTACATAATAAATTGCCTATATCGGCAAATTATAAAAACTGTGTGGACTTAGGATATTCAGCTCTGCGGCTGTACAAACAAAACCAATGTCAATATCATCCAGTCATTCCAAAGTGGAATAGTAAATACAGCACGATACATAAGAAATAACAACCTCGATAGAGATCTGAAGATGGATTTTGTTAGTGAAGAAGTAAGCAAACACGGCAGAAAACACATGCAAAGTATTAGCAGAGACAACCTAAAAGAGATATTTCATCCTATATCAAAGAATCAAAAGTATTTGGTTTTTTCAGTATACGTATATACAGTTTAACGAAAAATCAGATACAACGATGACATTGGCTGATGCCACACGGGGTATCACAGAAACTGTATTTTTCTGCGTTTCTTTCCTCGTTGACATATGATATCGGTTTTAGTTGCAACTTAAACAAATTTTCGGTGCAACAACACTAACACAAACATAAATGGAATAAAAAATATTTCAAGGCCATTTTTGACTTATGCCAGCGTTTCCCAAAGTAGGATCCGCGGAAAGCCGGGGTTCGGTGGCAATTTTTAGGGGTTCCACGAGCTAGTACCAGATACAATCCGTGCCATAAGGTTTCATTTTATACATACATAAAAAAATTAAACAATAACGATAATTATTGGGTACAAAATCCTTTCAAAAGCAATAAAAAGCCGACGGGACTACTAGCAGTAAAATACGAGAATTTAATTGAAATTAGTTCGGATACTCGCTAACTTCGAAGAGGTGCCGTTAGCAACTTCCTGCTGTAATATATTTGATGCATAAAAAAATTTAGCCAAAAAGGCTATTAGAGTTATATTGCCGTTCTTAAATAACACATTTATGCGAAACAGGATTTTCCATGAATAGGGTTCCATGTAATTTGAAGAATCGGAAAAGGGTTCCGTCGCAAAATAAGTTTGGGAACCGCTGAATTATACATTTTAGACTGCGGTCCAATTCGTGACTTATTTTGTGGAGACTGACTTATTTGAAAGTCTACAATTAGCCTCCTGTCGGCTAGACTTATTGTAAAGTTGTTTAATTTGTATGCGAGGCTTGCGCCCAAACTGGAAATTCATCAAAATAATTCTAAAAACTGTCCAATAAGTCTCTTAGACAGGAGGCTTATTGTAGACTTTCAAATAAGTCAGTCTCCACAAAATAAGTCACGAATTGGACCGCAGTCTTAGATTAAATTTAATTTTTGAGAGAGCAGACTAAAACAAAATAAAAAAAATTTGGAGTTATGTATATACACGGATGAAATGCAAAGAGGTATGCGAAGAGATGCGAACAGATTTCAATAATTATTTTTTTTGTAAATTTTGTTACACATACATATACATTATCCATTACAACTAGTTGGGCTAGAAAAAATTACCAGTTATCAGAAACCTGGTATAGAATTAGGCATTGGAATTATCAGAAATAAATTTTGTTTTAATTTTTTAAGTCCAATGAAAAATCTCTTTTGATTGTCTGTGGTATTAGTATACATCAAAATGTTGAGATCCGTCGTATGTTGCTGATCAATGTCAGCATTGACTAAAAATATAATAAATTTGTACAGGGGACTAACCAAAGGGCTACAACCCTCCAAACAAGAATATAATTGATGTAAGATAAATTACTAGATGATTTGTAAATCGGTTTTACTAAATAAAAAAATAAATTTTTTGGTTAAGTATTTGACAGGCATAATTTTAAACAAATTTATTCCCGACAACTTTCACTGAACCCTCCCAATTCAAGGAAAAGCTTAAGTTTAAAGATTCATCCAAACCAATTAATCCGTTGGGGCTGTTCCGAAGACACAGACCGACAAAGACCAAGGCACGCATCACGTTGAAAACCACTTTTTCAGAATTGAGTGGTATATGTTATATCTGCAGTCTAAAATTTTCATGATTATTTTGTAAAAGGAAGTTTTATAATTCAATTTGTTTATATTAAGGCGCCGTTATGATATCCAGGGTTAAATTTTAATGAGCAAATTTGACTGAGATTATTGACAGATAATAAAACCGGCATGTTTTGATGCTAATTGGAAGACAGACATTTCTTTTTATATTTTGTTAGTTTCCCTTTAAATTGAAACTTGCTTTTTTCGGGCCAAATTATAATCCAGGGATGCCATACTCAAAGTTGTATAATTTGGAGTACCATAGAAATTGAATTCATAATCAACTCATGCAGGAGTCGGTGGCCAAGCAAACAATTGAAATAGCTACAGGTTGAAAGTTATCGCATTTTTGAAAGGAGAATACGTAGAAGTCGAACTTTCTTGCCACAAACAATATTAAAAAGATAGTGGTGGTTATGGTGATGCTCAAGCAGATAGAGAAGGAGTCAAATAATGTGGGTGGAACAAAATACAGTTGGCTGCATATAATTTACACAACTATAATCATGTAGATTATAATAAGCTTTTTAAGGATCTTGCCACCCAAACGGATTTCGATGGAAATATGAAATCTAAGACTCGGTCATGGCCATTCCACGCAAACTAGCTGTTCAATAACTTCGTAAACTGAAGTAAAATCTCGTCAACGGTTATTAATACGATTAGGCTGCGTAAAATACTGGAATTATCTTTGGTATGGGGACGAGTTACCACCTCCCTAGGTAGGAAAAGAAAAGGCAAGTTACCTAGGAAGCTGAAAATGGTAGTGCCTCATACAATAGCCTCATACAAGATACCGCGAAGAAGGAAATGCACCAGGAGTTACCTGAATACAAGTGGTGAAAGCGGGAAAGGTTAAACAGATAAGGATAGAGTTATTCGCTTTCGAGGTAATCACTTTTTAAAAGACATGTGCGGCGACCTTGAAGAGCCAATTGAAGTGTGGTAAAAAATCTGAAAGTTTGAAGCAATCGACTTTCTAACGTTAGCTGTAAATGGCAGTAATCCATATATGGGTTCCAAGAGGAGCGATCGGGGCTGTTGTGAGACAGGGTAGCTTAGTAGAGGTCAACGTCGATTAGATAGTGCTCACATAACTGAAAACAATGGGCAAATAGCCGTAGTGAATAAAAAGCGCATCAATGTGAATTCAGTATCGCCACTGCTATAAATGCTGGGAAAAAGACATACAACGAAGATCTGCACGGAACTGAACCGCAGTATATTTTTTTATCTGCGAGGATCAGAGATTTAAAGGGGTGATCAGAGATGTAACTACAGTAAGACAGAGAATTTTTATAAGATTGGTCCAGAATTTTGTAGCTGCTACCGCGAATATCTAGCAAGTAGTTTGTTCTACCATAATCCCAATCCCAAAGCTCAAAATAGTATTATACGTCATACGAAAATATAGCTTTTGTAAACTTCCTACTTTCCGCTAGATGGCAGCACTAAAAAGCGGATAATACATGTAGCATTCGTTAGGTGGCGGCACCGTAAAAGGGAGCTTTATCTACTTTCCGTTAAATGGCAGCACTAAAAGTTTACTTTAAACGAATGAAGTGATCATGGCAGGCAAATTTAATTCAAAATGCGTGAAATAAGAAAATAAATGTATATTGGTAGAACTCCGAAACTGCTATGCGGGCGTTTCAATAAAGCCAGGAGACACAAGCTTTTGATACTGTTTGACATAGAGATGTTCAATGCGTGGAAACTGGAAAAAACCACCTGGAATCTAAATGAGAATACGATACGTTAGGATACGATGGGAGAACTTGTAACGACTGTGCGGTCGCAACCACAATTTTTGTATTTTTATATTCCCCTCCGTTTGTGTCTTTACTTTCGGAGTTGTTTGTTTATTGTGTGCTGAATGCATTCGCAACGTTTGTTTGTTTTGTACCTCTTTGTGTGATGGCGCGAGGGTAAGAAGAATGACAAGAGAGCGAGACCAATGCGCATCGAGTGTGTGCAAAGTAAAACGAGAAACAGAGAAGAAAGAAAATTCTTCTACAACGTTTTGCGCGTCGCGAGAATTTTTTTTTTTTTATCAGTCTTGATTTGGAATTCGATTGATAAAAAAAGTCTAGTTTTTGATGTTGACTAAAATAGAGTCTTGTTTTGAGTTTTTTTATGATAAATATAGTTAAATTATAAAGTATATAAATAAAACTGTTATAAAAAATTGATAATATAAAAAAGGGAAATGAAAAATAATAAAGGATAAATTTGTGACATATTGAAACTATTAAACAAATTAGAAAATTATTTTATTTTGGGATAATATACGTGCTCATTGGTGTGGTAAAGTTCATTGAGTGGTGTAAGAAGATTGCATCAGCAATTATTGGTGATTTTGTTTGGTGGTACAAAGTTTTTTTTTTAAATAAAACGTTTATTGCAAGTAGTACAAGTGGCAAAAATACTTTTTTGGCGATTCAACGCCCAATGATTTATTTACGGGCGGCCCGTTCGTTTGCTAAAATCGACAGTGGCTGTAATTTGGTACGTGCACCATATTGTCGACACGAGGCGTGGTATAACCGGAGCTTCGATTTTACAAAGGGGGCCGTAATTACCAACGGTACCTCAATTATTAGCGTGTAACGTATTATTCACGTGTACCTTATAGTTCAACGGGCGCCGCAACTATATTTTACGAGTTTCCGAGCCGTGGCGCTTGAAGTTTGAATCGGCGAGACAAGGCCCCATCGTTTAGGCGGAATCAAGGCCATTTGGATTCTTCGGTTTTGTGGGCAGCAAAGGCCACTAAATTTAACAACGGCGTATTTACGGTTAAGGTACGGATTTTGGCGCCAGTTGAGGCCAGCCGTAATATACTTTTGTGGAGGCCAATACAGTTAAGGCGGAGGACGCCCAACGAAATTTTTTTGTGTACCACCAAAGGCAAAAAGCTCGCTCAACGGTCCGGGTAACTGGAGTTGCCTGCGGCATGACGGTACCTAGGCCGCAACCCATTCTTGGTTTCGGTGAAAGGCACCGCAACGGTCCGGGTGTGGCATCACCTGTGGCATGACGGCCACCCAAAGGCGCAACAGTTTATTTTATTTTTATTTTTTTTTGAAAAAAAAAAATAATTTTTAAGGTACGATTTTTTTTGATTTTTTTTTTTGTTAATTTTAAGTTTTTATTTTTCTAAATTTTTTTTAATTTTTTTACCTATATTTAAAATTTTCGTAATCGAGCGCTGGATAACGGTCGCGCGCTCGTTGCGTATTGGTCTCGTTCTTTCCCTTTGTTCCTTGTGGGGAGTGGTAGTTTTTTTTTGTGGGAAGTGGTCGTTTCCTTTTCTTTGTTTTTTTTATTTTTTTATTAATAACCTAAAAAAATGAATACTTAATTTTCTTCGGTATGGGTATGATGAGGGGGGAATTCCCATCCTGTGTCGGCGTAGGGTTGGCGGTCCCTTGGTGCCCGCATCCGGATTCGAAACCGGTGTCTATCACCGTTTGAGTTCGGACGGATGCTGGTACCAAGGCACTTCTCTTCCGTTATAATTTTTTATTTTTATTTTTTTTGCTGTTCGTTCCTCAGGTTCCGGACGACAAATTTCGGTGGAACTAGGGTATTATTATTATTTGCGTTTTTTTTTTTTTTTAAATCTGTGTAATCACGGTTGGCCTACACCGTGATTACACAGATTTAAAAAAAAACGCAAATAATAATAATACCCTAGTTCCGCCGAAATTTGTCGTCCGGAACCTGAGGAACGAACAGCAAAAAAAATAAAAATAAAAAATTATAACGGAAGAGAAGTGCCTTGGTACCCGCATCCGTCCGAACTCAAACGGTGATAGACACCGGTATACCCGCAAGCCTCAAACCCCACGACCTTCGCATTTCTCCCCGAGTTATAGCCGGCAAAAATCACCGTGTGAGGCCTCTGCGGGATATTAGATGAAATCTGCAGGATGGCAGTAGCCAGCCTTTAACAAACTCGGACACCGATTCAGGAAAGAAGATGCAGCTCTCTCCAAACAACAAAGTATGGAGCGCAAGCTCGGCAAATTAACTTTCACCTAAGAAATGAAAATATTGCAATTCTAGTTGCAACGTGAATTGTGTACGGTGAGTAAACATTTTTTTTTACAAAAATACATTTAGGAGTATGTCTGTTTCCATATTGCTAGAAAACCGATTGTAAAATACAAAAAAAAAATTATTTATATTTTGTTTTATAAAAAATGTTAAATCAAAATAATAATTAATTTAAATTTTAGAGTGAAATATGTGTGAAGCAACACCTTTTGAGTAGTGCTAAATGAAAAGTAATCTTCTTCAAAGTTATACAGGAAAAGAAAACTTACAGCATTTATATATTTTTAAATCCTTCAATTTAAATTTATATAAACTAATTTTTCATTTAACTACTTTACTACTACTTTATTACAAATATGTATATATAGTTTACATTCCCAGATTATATTTAAAAATAATTAATTTATTTCAGCACTTCTTCAGCTCCTAGTGTTTTATTTAATTTTATTTTAAAATTTCCAACTTGGAGTTGTTGTGCTTAAAAATTTGTTAAAAAGGAAAATTATTTTACATTTAATAACACCACCACCATTACCACACTCACATTTATAAACACATACAAATAAAAAAAAAAACTTACAATAAATGTCAGAAAATAAAATTAAATTCTTGAAACTGTTTTAAACATACCAGAAGATATAGTTTTCTTATTTTCTCGGAGTAAGTTTTTCTTCTTACCAAAAAAAAAATATTTTTCATTTGGTTTGATTTCATAAATCCCCAATGAATTATTTGTTGCTTTTTTTATGAAAATTACTATTTAGTTTATGAGATTCGAGAGTTATGTACGAGAAGAGATAGATCTAATCTAATGTAGCAGTGCGGTGTTATTTACTAGGGATTAGTGCGAGATTTCTTTCTACCCATACCGCACCCGTTATGGTGGTTCGAACGAATAAATTTCGAATTTATTTCGTACATGTAGCAACAAGATAAAATGGCTTTTAAAATTGTATGAAATTTGAAATTATACAAAATAATGGTGCGATTTAATCTCATGAAGCTGAATAACATAAAAATTAGATTTGATCTTATCGTTTTAATGATAATTGGTAAAATATAAATCAGACGAGAAAATCAGGCTTTCATTAGCTTTATAATTTGTAGGGATGTGTTGGTGTTATTCATGTCATTTGTAAATAATTTAAAACTAATTAGGTATAGGATAAATTATTGTTACAGCCCACATAATATGACGTTTCACAATATATTTTACCAATAAAATGACTATTGTTCATTTTCGACTTTTCGAGAATCGATAAACTAATTACGAGTGTTTTTCTATCTAGATAAGCATTTTGTATTAATGTGTAGTAATAAATATTGAATAATTGTTATGTTCTTTACAGACCAGACGGGTTAACTGATAAGAATGAAACTTCATATTTAATCTTTTTCCATAAACTGGGTGTAGTCGCTGAACTTTGCAGGAATGCGGCAAACCGGAATGGTGCCACACATAAGGCCTTTTCGTTATGTACAAATATTTTAAAAGTATAGAATTTAGAAAAAAGGGAATTAGAACAAAAATATTGTACGACAACTTAGAGTAACTGTTCGGCATGGAACGTCACACGAAAGTGATTTTGCCACAATTTGGGAGCTGGCGTAGGAGCTTTCTTAATATTGGCATTATGCTGAAAACCATGACTTTAAAAATTCTAATTAGTACGAACAGAGGAAATTCTGTTTATAGGCATGGACACTACCTGTGGGGCAATTATAAACCCTATATAACTAAGTTATGAACGCGATACAAAGGTCTCGGATTACCATACCGAATGGAAAACGGAGAACGTGCTAAGCCTCTCAAAATCTGAATATCTCTAACAACAATTTAAACCAGGTAAACAGCAACTCATTAAAGGTAATTGCACTACAAGAGCTTAAATGGTCTGGGAGTGAAATTTAAGACAAAAAGATGAGAATTTGAAGAGGGGATTCTTACAAACCAGTGCGTGAAGCAGCATATCATCGTCTTCTGCAAATCAACAAACACATATGCACGGTAAAACTTCGCACTAATAAATTTACCATCATGATCGTTAATGTACATGCACACGCCGAAGACAAATAAAATGACGTCAAAGAGCTATAATTTGTCGTGATGGAACAAGTCATTAATAACATCCCGCAGGAGTGCAAAAATTACATAACACATCGGTCGGTACAGCTTGCACCTCTCTAAACTTTATTATCTATTTGTGGTATCTGCCAAAACTCGGCGATTAAATTTTGCAATACTCGCACATAGATGCAGACAAAATCGAGTAAGCATTTCGAAAATGCTTGATTGAAATTTAAGATTCTGGTTCAATATCATATATCGGTGGTTGATTTTACAGATGCATATCAATTATTGCGACAAAGCTTGCATTGCTTGAGTTGTTAGCCTTTTACAGCTCGATTGGTCGCTCGATATTAGCGCATTGACCTACTATCCAGTCCAACTTGGTCTTTTGCAGACGTAGATTTCAATTGCCTAATTTTTAAATGTCATTTTGAAATAATTGGAAACCCTTTACTGTGCCATGATGCTATACAGTGCTTTTACGTTATATAAACATTAAGACCAGATCAATCCTGGATTAATCGTTTAGCGTTTAGAGACGGTAAAAGTCAAATTCTACTGCTTGTAATAAAGGTATAATTTTTGGAAAATAGAAGCGTTTAGATATTTTGAATGACTTAAATCGAATCTGAACGAAAACCACACTATTGTGATTTCCCGACATTTCTTTCATCGTAAACCTAGTCCCTGTACTACGGGTTCAGTTATACAAGAAGCTTGAAAAAAGTATACCTAACCATACACGGTCCAACATGATCTCGGTTACCCAAAATCGACCAATGTGTTTACTTTGTTGCTGTAGATAGCAAGACACGGCGCACGTTACTGTTACTAAATTTTCTTTGAAATCTAGGATATATACGAGTGCATGGGACATGGGATACATGTGAGAGATGGGTTATGATTGTTGTTCATCGCTTTGTTTATGTACAGGTTCTGGGTTATCTGGTTAGAGCAATTGGCTAAGAAGATTGGCGGCATTTACCCTGGATTTTGCAGTCACGAGCGTATTATGTTGGATTGAGGCGGTAAAAAAATATTTTGTAGCTGCCAATTAGTATTTTATGTTTTGCCGACTAAATAAACGCAATCCATTTTGCTCTTATTTTTCCCATGCAATACAATTGGTATTAGTTGTGGTTGCGGTAAAGTATAGTTAATTTTAGATATATACGAAATGCTTGATCGCATGGTTTAAATGTTTACTTACTCAAGGGCATTCAATTTTTTTAGCATCTTCTAATTTCTGAAAAGCAAATTTCGTAATCGGAAGTTTCTAATAATTTTTTAACATTAGCAGCTCTTGCTAATACCTAACCTATCTAGTTAGTAGATTTAGTTTAAATAAAATTGCAGTCAGTCAATTTAAAAAAAATTATAATTGTAAATCTCTTCTAAGCAGACTCATCATTTATTGGAACTTTGCGTTAGCGATACTATCTTTACTAAGTATATTAATAATATACTGACTGTCTAGACGGGCACAGTAACAATGAAGAAACTTCTTTTAACGGTAACTGAGAATAAATGTGGCAAAAGTTTTCTCAGTATGGCGAACCTTGTTTCATATTCCGCTAAACCGGAATAACGAAGTGGCTCTCATTAGACCTATTGCTCTGGTAGGTAAAAAGGTCTTTGTCAAATATCCCATATTGGAGGAAGAAGACACAGCTATTAGTCGATTGAGAAGTGGAAAGGTACCCGCTCTCGACGGAAGCGCACCAAAATTGATTAAGCTTGGAGGCGCTACTCTCGCATCAAATCTTTATTGAGACTAAATTGAAACGACGAGATAATTTGGGACTAAGAAGAGTCATCGTAGAATTGAAGAACTGCGCTTATATGTCTACCGCACCAAAAATCCGACCATCTTAAATGCAAAATTTATCATGGGTTTCCCTCTCGTCGAAAAAAATTATTGGCGACTATCAACAATGCGCATGAAGTATATATAGAATTCCGGAATGTATATCACGGGATCAATAACGGGAGCCTATGTGTCTTGGGATACCAAAGAAACCCGTTTGGCTGTGTAAATAAGCATTTTCTGGGTGTGTGTTTAGAGGCGTGCACTAACAGGCGTGAATCAGGCTGATCAATTTGGTGCTCGAGAAGATTTTTAACAGAAGCTTTTTAAATTTTTTAATTGATGTTAAAATATTAATTTAATATTTGCATTACGATTGTGCCTATGCTCAGAATTTTTGGAATTGACATCAAAATATTCAAATAATATATTAAACAACACGCGTGAAAATCGATGGTCGCGATTACGACGGAAAATTAAGTAAAACCACAACTAAACTTTAATATACGATAACTAATGAGTTTTGCGGCAAGTATATACGAGGATTGTCTGTAAAGTTTCCGACTTCAACATGAAGATGGCAGCACTCGTCAACAAAAGTGGGGGAGTGTGTTTGCTCATGCTTTGAAAGGTGGTACTCACTGAAATATCAGACATTTTGGAATTCTAAGAAATATGGTTTGGCCTGCTTGACCACCCACATTATTCACCAGATGTGCTCTCAAGTGATTTTTTTTGTTCTATTTTAGCTTAAGTTGTGCTCGGAAAGCAGACAATTTGACAAATGAGGAGGCCATGATCTGCGTTAACATAACTGTTTTGCAGAAAAAGACGCCGAGTACTATTTGGACGGGTAGAAGAGATACTGGCCCAGTTCGCAGTTTTACAAATTTTAGGCGGAAATAACGATACATTTTTTTTAATGAATGTTGGTTCTAAAAAAAATACAAGCACTATACGAATCCAGTAAGATATTCCAGAATATTGTATGTGCTATTTTTTTTTTGCTATACGTTATTGGAGATAAATTAAACGCACGACATGATTTTTCATATAAAACTTAAATCAAAAATTAATTTTTTCTCTTTTTAATGTTATTCAGCTGACCCGCTCTGTATAACATTACTCATATTAGATTCATATGTATTGTATATGTTGAGTGGCAAAATAATAATTTTAGAGTTTAAAATAAAAAATTTATTTCTCATCTCTGATTATTGATTCGTGCTGTGTATAAGCAAAACTTCATTAATTTACGTTTACATATAAACGAGCTTAATAAAAGGTATAAACATGCAAAGTTCATGCGATCGACTGTCAAGTGCAGTACTACTATTGTTTTTGTAATGTACGTAATGGTTTTCGTATGACATTTTATATTTGTGAAAATAGCTCTGAATAAATAGTTTTATTTTTAAACTCAACAATTCGCATAATACTTTTCTGAAAATATTTATTAAACGGATTGATGCAGGAAGATTTTTGAGTAAGCAGCGATCACCTATAACGTTTGTGTGGTTTACATTTAACGGAAAATAATATGGCATTGCAGAGATGGTACCAAAGTGCCACTATCATTTCTATCATTTTTAAATGGGATTGGTTTGATTACCAAACGCTTATTTCTTTGAAATCGTCAGCTAATAGCCGTAGTTTGGTCCAAACTCTGCGATGTCTCGTTATTTATCATTAAATAGAAACAAATCAAACGCTATGAGTGTACTGAATAAGTTCTACTCAAAAATGTCAGACTGAATGACTGATCAGGATGAAACTTTATAATTCTTTTTTCCCATAAATTGGGAGATACCAGTGATTTTGGTCAAAATCGGCTAACCGGAATTGGCAATTTCCATAGCAGCTTTTTTTGCAAATATTTTTAGAAGTATATAGCGTTTACGAAAAAACGATTAAAAATAAATTAAATTTCAAAGAATTAGCTTGGACATTTTTTTAAAATTTTATCGGAAAAGATCAGAAAAATTTATTATTTTTTTGATGCTTATAAGCTTGCTCTACAAAATGGGAGATCATAACGAAATGTGGTGGACATTTGTGTACCGGACGTTGCGGCATTTTTGATATATAAGAAAGTTTTACCAAAAGTCCGGCATGCTTAATACTTCGCTTAAGAATTTAGATGTGGTGTATTCGAAATTTATGATTATAGACGATTATGTTAAAAGAAAGTCTGGTGATGGCCAGAACATATTCACTTCTCCATTTTTTCATTGAATTTTATTTACAGTTTGTGTAACGAAAGAAGAAAAGAGAAATTAGATTGGTTGAGAATTGCTTATAAGTTCGCTTGAGATACGGAGATTCCCCCTATACACTTCCTTATTTTATTCGCATTCGAACTTGGTTAACTGTTTAACCATAGTTATAAAAAAATTATATTTAAAATATTTTTAAATACTAATAATTTTATAAAAAAATATTCTTCCCCATCCAATATGATGCCGTTTGCAAAACTATTTGTTTATTTTGCCAAGTGCATCGGGTATGACTTGTATTGTTTTGTTTACCTTACTGATCCCACGATACCAATAGCAATAATATAAATGAGTTGCCCGCCTATGAATGTCGTTAGTAATTTTCTCCATTTAATCTGTATCAAAATAAAGTAAAAGGTAAAGTGTTATAAACTAGTCAAAATAATAGTTCGCCATTCCTAAACTTTACCCTCAAGATGTGTGATAGCGATGGTATAGAATTTTTGTATAACACAAAGTGAAGAAATGTGTCTCGCCATCAGATATCATCTGACGATAGCAAGAGTAATAACTCAGGAAAGAATTTTTATAGAGGAAATGGATCAGAAGAGGAATTGTCCAGTGCAAGTGATATTCAAAATGACGTTTATAGTGCCAGTGAATCAGAAAAAGAGGACCGAACTAAAAGTTCTCTATGGGATACGCAAGCAAATATTAAAGCTCCATTTAATTTTTGTGGAAATCCTGGTCAAAAATTTGATGTGCTTAGATCGGCAAGACAAAACTGTTTATTTTATTTTGATAAAATGTTAGATAATTAATAAGTATCCATAATATTGTATCCGTACTATTTCCACACTTGTTCCAGTGAATTTGTATGCAGCATCGTATATTGAAAGTCACAATTTGAAGAAACAATCAAGGTTGAGGAACAAATAATATCGAAATGAGATGTTTTATCGCAATGTTATTATCGCAAGGTATCGTTAGAAAGCTACTACCTCAAATGTATTTCTCGAAAAGAGAAAGTATATCTACTCCTTTTTTTAGCAAAGAGTGTTCCCTAGAGAGAGATTTTTATTACTTTGCAAATTTCTCCATTTTGAAGATCAAAAATGTGTACTATGGGTTAAAACTTCTAAAATTGGGAAATTCGTGAAAAATATGCAATATAACTGCAAAATTTTATTTATTCCAATGGAAAATATTTGCATTGAATATTTGCTTGGTGTTGTAGAAAGAGTGCTTGTCTTGTACCAGTATATTCCTTCTCGTTTTGGTATAAAATTTTATGCGAAAATGAATCAGGATACATTAGGAATTTCTGCCTATACTGGAAAAGATACAGATTATGGTCAAAATTATTCTCAATGCAAGACCATAAATCGCATCGTTATAGAATTCTGTCATGATCCTATATTGCACCAGGGATATAAATTATATGTGGATGACTGGTACACCAGCATGTAGAACTCACAAAAAAAAACTATGTATAATGTAAGACAGATATTGTTAGAACAAAGCGATAACAGAGACTTGGTACGGACAAACTTTGAAAGTTGGTCGACCAAGGTACAGCTGCAAAACCTCCATGTTTCTTTGGAAAACATTTCTTCAACTTTATACCAACTCACCATCAAAAGTAAATCCGCACTTCGAAGATGTTCCGTCTCCACATAAAATGGAATCCGTAAGGAGTCATGTTACTGGTGCTCGACCTGTGAATTGCCACTCTTTGTGGTACTTTTTTTTTAAAAATACCATACATCTTAATCTTTAATTTTCCTGTTTATGAATTTTATTATTTTTTGACAAATTTTAAATTTTCAAACACGAAACATTTTTCAAATATGTATTGTTGATTTTTTATCTAATAAAAATGAGATATTACTGGCAGTGTTGTTCGTCTACGCGTATTTAGGAATTATCTACACCCGGTTTATGTCGAAAATAGTGTGGACAATAGTTTTTTGCCTACACAGTGTCGATACCTGGTAGAGTATGTCGTCAATTCGTAGAAAATGTAGAAAAAAATTTCGTAGCTTGTGAGAACAGCTGAGTGGCTCAGATTTGTACAACATTGAGTGGCTCAGATTTGTACCTGTAAAATACTTGAAGATATTACAAATAGCTGAATCAAGTGTCACTTGTCATTGAAAAAGAGCCGGATAAAAAAATTTAGCTCAAGCACTTTAAATATTGTTAACATTTCTTTTGTAAACAATTCTTTATGGTCGCTAATTAAATGGAATTTAGTAGAATACAACAACTAGAGCCCATAAATTTATTCGGCTTAGACCTGTTAAAAATGTTAACAGTTTCTTATATGGTTTAATCCTATAAATAGTGTTGGTTATAATCGTAGGGCGCAACTTCCAGAAGTAATGTACTTTTGATGTGGAGCATCTGTACAGGATCCTGTAAGAAATTTTCAATAGACCACTGTGTACTAAAATTTTTTACGTCCATTGATTGTACACCTTAAACAAGCTAAAATGGTCACCGTTGATACGAGTATGATTAAAACTATAGAGTGCTATCCCTTTGTTTCAAAACAGTAAAATGTAGAAACTGCATAAAATATGTAATTGAAATGGTAACATTAGAAATGGTAACATAAACGGTTGAAGAAATATTAGATTTTGGAGTCAAACATATTTTCCCGATTTTTCTAAAATACCTATTACTTGTTTCGATTAAAACCAATAAAATATTTAAATAATATTCACCCGTATTTTGTGAATTATGTTTATATTTTTTATGGTCGTGTTGAAAAGGACGGCTATTTTTTTTAAAGTAATTTAAAATTTCATATTAATATCATAAATTAGTTTCAACATAATCCAAATTCAGAACTTCTTGCTATTTAAAACTAGTTGTTGTTAAATTTCCATTTCGTTCTATAAATCAAATGGTCTAGATCTATTCAAATAGTCTACTTCATTCAAAATTCATTTTGGAATCCCGATCCGCTTCTGAATACCAGTTTCGAAAATAATTTGTTAAGAAGTGGCCAAATTCCATAGAAAACGGCCGAATTTCAGAACTTCATAAAAAAAACAAAATACCAAATTTCTAAACACAAAATTGCAATATAAACCCCATAGTATGCCTATGGAAAATATGTAAAAGTCGCTCCTTCAAATTTCCATGGGGGAACGTTTCGCTATTCCAAAAGACGTTCCAACTGCTCTAAATTCCAAAACCACACTTATCAAAAGATGTTAATTAAATTTACAAATGCCCATAACATAAAAATCAAAATTCTACTGGTTGAAAAAAAATTCTTTTGTTTAAAGAAAAAATTCCCAATTATAGAATTCCATCAGTGTAATATAGATTGAACATGATTCGCTAAATCCAGAATTCCAAAACCAAAATAAAAAAACAAAGTTCCAGAAACCAAAATTCTAACAAAAAAAAAATAACATGAAATTCCGTAAAACCAAAACACCAAAACACAAAATACCAAATTTCAAAATAAATTTCATTTTATGGCCATAATGACGCCTTTCATTTTTCCATGAGCAAGAAACGGAATTTATTTTAGAAATTTTATTATAATTTATAGTTAATAAATCTATGATTAAATTGAAAACTGTTTCTGAGCTTATTTATTAATGACTGTACCATAAACATACCCATACCAACAAACCTGTACCATAAACGTACCTATATCATAGACTGTACCATATATGTACCTACCCTATATGCCTAGGTATGATTGTAAGGAAGCGGAATACCAAAATATTCCAAAAACCAACCGTATTTGAAGAATTATAACAAGTGGGAATCTGGGGCACTATTGTGCTAATCCCCGGGAATAGGGAATTGGGGAAATGGTAGTCGTATTTTGTTGAGAATTAAAATATTAGAGGTCAGGTTTCGAATTAGAGGCGTTTGTATCTGAATTTATCATAGCAAAGGGAAAATTTTCATCATAGTTGACTAACTTATCAGTAGTAATTGTGATTCCAATTCGAATTCTATAAACCTACAATTTTTTTGGATTTATATGCAAGCGAACTCGAAATTTATTAATACTGATAAATACGCCAACTATGATGAAAATGTTCCCTTTATTATGATAAATTCAGATACAAACACCTCTAATTCGAAACCTGGCCTCTAATAATTTAATTCCCAAAAAAATACGGCTAGTTTATATATGTTATATCTGCTCAAATATTTTTTTTCGGCCTACTGAGGAGAAAACTTTGATTTAAACATTTATAAATGGGGAACAATTTTTTCATATCTAAATGAACAGGGAAAATTATTCCAAACTTTGTTTTTGTTTTCAAAAACACACTAGCCTTTTACCTCAGTAAGCCGCAGAAAAAAAAAAGTTTAAATAGAAATTACATAACATTCTTTCGTAAATTTCCTATTCCCGGGAATTATCAGAATAGTGCCACTGGTAACCAACGGGAATCATGTTGGTGTATTAATTTGTTAGAACAATTAAATGAAATTTAAATATATAATTGAATTAATTAAATAATAATAATAATAATAAAATTAAACAAGTAAGATTTTTTTCGAAATGTTGCAATTAATATTAAACTGATGAAATGATCGAACTTTTAAATTGGAATTTCTTTAAAAATAAAAAAAATTGCTATTTACACCATTGAGTTTGATTTTTATGTTACGGAAATCTGTAAATTGGAATTTTATTTGTTTTGTAAAGCGTGTGGTTTTGGAACTTAGTTATGTTGATTTTAGTATAATTTTGAAATGGTGTTCCATTCTAAATCTTCATTAAAAATTCAAATAAAAATCTCAATCCAATTCTGCATGAATGCCCAAGCAACAAAATGAAACCTAGGTTTTAAAAAAACCATTTGGTATTTTTAAAACGTTTATGGAACGATACTTTAATGATTTTTAAACTCTGAAATAATTAAAATAAAATATAACGAATCAAATTTCTTTGAAACGGTTACGAAACTAAATTTTTCCGGTGTTCAAAATTCAATATTACAATAATTTTGCAACGTTTCCTATCCGTTTTATTGAACCTCGTATAGTACTTTTTGGTTTTTTAAAAACTAGCCAATACGTTTTAAAAAAACCGATTTGAAACCGTAATTTCTAAATCGAGTTTAAAACGTATCAAATACGTTTCAAAATCGGTATAAAAAAAGTAGTCTGAACTATTCTGAGGAGAGGTGATAAAAGCTAATTTCGAATTAAAATCATAAAAAAATACCTAGTTTTTCTAAAATTTGAGCGTGCTCGGTCGAAATAAAATAAAATATTGTTTAGTTGTTTTAATAATTAATGGTTATAAATTGTTAATAATTAATTATATTGTTTATTTGTTTTAATAATCTTTGGTGATAAAGTAAGTATGTATTATAATTAGTTATGTATTATAATTAAATAGGGCTGATTGCGAGATCTAAAATTTTAAGTTAAGTTATGTTATTGTTGGTTTTTTCAATATAAATTCAACTTCATACGATATAGATATGCATGTGAACTACTTTACTTTCTTGTTGGTATTTTCATAATGTAATCATATTATTTAATTGAATGAACGATTATTATTCACATAATGGAGCTTATTCTCGCGCGTAAAAGTAGTGTTGTTATTTTATTTTGTCGCTTCCTATTGGAAATTATATCCAAAAATAAAATAACAAACCATTAAATTTTAAATCCCGAAACCGGTCCCAATTAGTAGTTGGCACACTAGTTTTCTGGAAATTGGAAAAAATTAGGACAAAATTGGGAACTTTATCATTAGATAATTAACAAAAATTCATTAATTTTTTTAGGTTGTGATAATTACACAGGTCAGCCCGGATTTACATATCTGAACAACAAACTCGATCTTTTTATGAATAGCGTAACACAATTAATGAAATCGCAAGCAAAATTGAAGACATCCATTGACATTATAATAGAAAAGCTATGTACAATGCAGCCCAAAAATGGACCTTCAATTTCTCACGAAAAGCCTAAGGGTATAGTGCTTCCCATTGATACGATGGAGGAAATGGATAGATGCGAGCTGAAAATAAAATCAAGCCCAGAGTTTAAAATTGAATTGGTAAGTAATTTTGAGGAAAATATGATTATCATTTAAATTTTAATCGCCTTAAATCTAACTTTTTGAATCTAATTTGTTTTTCTTGTACTATTATAGATAGCCTACATGTCGTCTTTTGGAGGGCCAAATTTTAATGGATGTGCCAGAAACATATTGCGGCAAGGATGACGTTCTGGTGCTCCGTTCATGAGCTGGCACAACAGCAAAAAAAACTTTTTGGAATACGGCGAAATACGAGCAGTGGTTGTGGCTGCCGATCACGACAACAAAACATTTTTAAAGGAGTATTTGAAATCGGCCAGTACTCGAATATCGCGTGCTTCGGAAAAATTATTAAAATAAATTATAAATAATTATAAATAAGTTTTTCTATTTTCAAGTGAAGTCTGAATCTTAGTTTTAATTATATTATTACTATTATTTATATTATTAAATTAGAGAATTACTTTTATTAAAATTATTAAATTTCTTTATAATTTATACAATTAAACTAACATTGTTTTATTTCAATACCCACGTAATGCATCGGTACTGAAATGTCAGTTTCCTGTACACCAACAAAATAGGTTTTTCAATGGTTTCTATAAAACCTGAAAGTTCCAAAAAAACTGAAAAATACAGAGCGTTTCAACCGTTTCGAAAAACCTTAGTTCCATAAAGAACGTCAAAATTCCGCCCAGGAAGGTTCCTATAAAACTATTGGTTTTTTGTAACGATATAAGGAGGTTTCTAAACCGATACCTAATTCTTTTGAGTTTTTGTGAAACTAAATTTATTAAGTGTGTGCACTGTTCTCATAAAACCTAAAAGTTTCAAAAACCACGATCAAACAAGGTTACCAGATGGGTTTCGTAAGGTGTTAGTAAAGGATTTGAACCTGTTTTTGAAACTTTTTAGTTTTGACACCACAGTTACGAACAAGTATTGAAACCGTATTGAAACCAACAATTGTTACTTGGGTGGCTAAGAAGTTCCATTGAGTCTAAATCGAAAAATTCTAGAATATAGGCTGGAAAGAAGAAATGGCCGGATTCTGAAAAAAATGTAGAAAGAATGGGGTTGGCTACGAAATCTAGCATTTCAAAATATCCGATTTCACAATCTTTATTACAAAAGACAAAATTTCCTAATTACCAAATTTCGCATAAAATTTTGTGCGAAACAAAACGTTTAAAAAACAAAACATTTATTACAATATCATTTTATTATGATCACAGATCGTTTTACAAAATAGTTTAATTTTAATTCATTTACTATATCTATGCAAATAAATAGGGAAATTATTCATCGGAAATAATTGATTTTTACATAAAGATCTAATATTTTGTGCGCTTCTTGTTATTTTACCGCAATACATCGCCGCCTCATTTTTATTTTTTGGCCTCGGCAATTTACTTAAACCACGTTTTAACTTACCCCACAGGTTTTCTACTGGGTTTAGATCGCGAGATTGAGGTGGCCATTTCATTTTCCATTTTCAGTATATGAAATGAGGGATTACATACCAAAAAAACATTATTATGTTGCAAAACCATTTAATAAAATTTTTAATTTTGCCGCTGGGAATTTTCTGAATATTTCAGCAAAAGCATTATTTTAAAAAGCGGGACTTAAAATAGCGAGATTTGAAAAGGGGGATATAAAAAAACGAGATTTCCATAATTCGGAAATTAAAAATTCGAGATTTCGTACCGATTCCTTTTGTATTTTGCACTGTCATCAATGATGATTTTAAAATGAGTGTATTGCCAAAGCTCATCCGTCAAATTCCCGGAATAGTATGTATTAAGAACATGCGTAAGTATAGAAACCAGCGCATTTACCAAGTTTTAACAACAAGTGCCGTCATCCAGCAAACCGGTATTAGGACACGACACAGTCGAGTTACATCTTCAACAAATAAAAATAAAATGTTGGTTTATAACGTCTCTTCATGGGTTTTTATTGATGATTCATAACTCTAAAGAAACGACGCTTGTTCGACTATAAAAGAAATTCCTCGCGCAATATGCTATATTTTATACATAAACATCTTCAAAACGAATATTGTATCCACCAAACAAAACATACAGATACATCGGCAACACATTGATAGCGTGTTCAACCAATTTCGGGGTTTCCTCTTGAAATCCAGCTTCTTGTTTGAACCAAAAAAATAACTTGTTGTGTATGGAGTATTTGTGTGGTCTTGCCAAATTAAAATTTTATATTGTGTGCCGAGGATAATACAAGGGCGATTTTTAATTTCGATTATATTTGTTTTCTTGTGGTCAACCGAGATGGGCTCAGACATTCATCATTCCTATTTTTTTCCACTGGAGTTATATTGTCTATCCTTGTCTGTTTACTAGTTTATGTTTAAAATTTTAAACCTTGTTGTTCATTGTAATACATGAACAGTTTGAACACTCTGGGTTTATTACTAGAACTTAATTGTGTATGAAATTCTAATTTGTAACAAAAGTGTTTATTGGTTTTTGGATTTTCGAAATTGTCCTCTTTCCTCTGGTGGCTCTCCACCTGGAAATGGTTTCAGTAACAAAGAAATCGTAGAAGTTTGCACTTCTTAATCGCTTAACTTTGATTTTTTCACAAAAATATATTATGGGAACATTTGGATTCGACGTGCATACTCGTCATCGCCTAATTTTTATTATGCACCACTTGAGGTACTTTTAAAACTAAATTCCGTAGTAATGAGACATTCAATAAACCACCTGATTTTTTCGAATTCCAAGCCAAGTTTTGAAGCATAACCATCAGGGAATATCAATCATGGTAATATTCTCAAACAATTTCGTATACGTATCGTGAATCAGCCCGTAGTTCAAACAATCTGATGTCAATACAGATAACTGACACAACTAGATAAAATCAAGCAACTCATAATATTTTTTATGCTCACAAAGCATAATGTAAAAACTCTATGAATATTTATGTGAAAAATAAAAAAAAATCCATTTTCTCCATCATGTTTACCATTTCAAGGAAAATTATGTATTTATGTAAAAACACAAATACATAATATTATATTGATAAATGGAGTGAAAATTTTATAATAATTTTTCAATATTTTAAGTATATACTTAGTGAAATATTGAACATTATTAATATATCATTATTGTCAGGGATTTCAAGAGAGTCTGTATATATACTCGTACAAGACAGAAAGACTGTAAAGAGCGGGAAAACAAAAATATAAAATTGGAAAATTATATCTTCGTGTGGTAAGGTTATATACGTTCATATTATTAGGATGCATGAAAATCACATTTTAAGTAAAAGCAACAAGAGTAAAATATAAAAGAAAAAATTAACGAGGTACTACAAAATACTCTTGATATAATATCTGTTCGTCTTGATATCAAAGTTCAAATATATTACAGGCATAAAGCGGTAAAGAAAACGTAAAAAAAAATTAGACATCGTTTTTTTTTTCCTAACCACTTAACGAACTAATAAGATTTCCATTAGTAGAATAAATAAACAACAACAACAACAACAGCCAAAAAGAAGCAACGGGAAAAATAAAAGTATAAATCGTTACACGTCACGCGATTAAACCGTACTTTATACACAAGTTTATGTATAGAAATAAATTTGGAAGGTTTTATTGTTTTAACATAAAACTTAAGTGGAATTTTATAGATAGAAAACAATATACTTAAATATCGTGTGTGTAATATAAACTTTTTAACACCTATTGTTTCACTCTTAATTAATTCTCGTAGGTGATTAGGTCAACAAGTTTCTCGTCTACATACTCGATATATACTTTACGTAAATTATTAAGAAAGGTGTGATGAGGTATTGAACATTTATGGATCAGCAAATCAGTGAACATTTTATACTTGGCTTACGGTTATTTTTGCCATATCTATAAGAAATGACAATTAATGCGCATTTTAAAATTAAGCGTTGTAAAAGCTCGACACATTATTAATTCAATTCGAATATAAACTAAACGAAACATTATTCTACAGCGCGCGTACATAACCATAAACCATATTATACAGATTAAATCAAGGAGGAGTTGTATTCTAGGAACAAAACAAATTTTCATTATATTGAAAAATTACCTTTCAAGATACACCAGCACAACAAAACGTTAATTAATTATTTTCATTTTTCCGAAAAATTACAAAGTAGGTAAGTTCGGTATATACAGTACACGCCCAAATCTAATATTTTTTTTGTGTATTCTATTTTTAAGCTTTTAAACAAGGACGAAACAAAAAAAAATAATAAATACAACTTAACATCTGTCTGCGAATCTACGATATATATATATATGTGTTTAGAAGATAGTAATTAACGTTTTGCTGCTGTTAGATAAATTATTTATTACATAAGGTGGTTGTGGATTTCATGACTTATAACTTTTTTTTTCCTAATCTAGAGCGAACGTTTTGCTGTTGTACGCTTTCAACTTTTAAGTTTTGGAATTTATATATATATATTTGTTCGGTATAACAATAAAAATGATTATTTATTTTTTTGTTTGATATGACTTCTTAACACGCCATTTTTGTTGGTGGATAAATAAATTTTTCTAGGATTTTGTTGTTGAGCTTGGTTTTTATTGAGTTTCCTATGAGAGGATGTACCGCTTCAACATATTTATGTTGTTCGTAAAGTTTGTGTAAGAAAAGTTTTAAAATTAACAGAAAATTAAATATAACGAGTATAACTTTAGGAAATTAAATAATTTTGTTTTTCATTTAATTGAAAATGAAGAGTTGAAAATTTAAATGCTCGGTAATTTAGGGTAGATAAGTAACACGTTAGTATAACACAATATACATATAAAAGTCTTGAAAAAACGTACTTTAAAATTTACATAACAGTACAATAATGATACGTACAACAATACATAGTTGGCTTTGTATCATCTTAAAAAACAGTTACAGAATGGAACCTCTCGAGGAAATCATAACTTTAGGTTCAAACATGATAAGGCAGAAATAACACGAGAAATGTCAAAATATCGTAAATTTTCACTTAAAAAGCTATCAGGATTATTATCCTTCACTCTAACAAACCTACATTGATTTTGCTCATATCTTCGGAAAATAATTTTTATTATTTTTTTTTTAATAAAAAATAACTTAAAATTTAGATTTAAATTTAAAACAAAACAAATTTGACTGAAATTCAGTACTCAGAAACACACAAATTTTCTGATTGGCAGATCATACTACATTGATTTTCATTATCGGAGGTTGCCCAGTAGAAAAGAAGCGATTTTTTGCGTGTTTGTAAACTTTCAGAAAATCAGACCGTGAGTCCAGGAGCCGACAAAATGGGAAAAGAAAATTTCAATTTTCTCATTAATGGCCGAAGAAATAAAACCCGATTTGCAGAAAAAAATTATTTAAACCTAATTTTAACATTTTCCAGAGCTCATTGAGGTTTATTATAGGTTGAGAAAAAACAAACTAGCCCCTAAAAGATACTACATTCGCGAACAGCTAAATCTACCTAAACACCCGCGCGTACTTTTTTTAAATGGCTTAACCGATTTTCGTAAAACAACTTGTTTTTTGACAGCTTAGAATTTTATCTGTACAAGAACACCTTTATCATTAAAATATATACAGTACTTATCAAATTAAAGCATTTTTAGCAAAATGCGATCTTTCGGTAAACACAATTGGCATGCCGCAATCTCCTGTATAATACCCCGTCAACCTATATTTGCCATCAGTCACTTATCAGACTTTAATCTGAACAAATCTCTACCAGTTTTATAGGTTGTTTCCTCAAAATCTAGGCTACTATCCCAGTACTTTATCGTTAGAAGGACGCAACCAACGAGAAGTCGTTCTTCAATTAAACATTGGTCAATTCGCGGTCTTAAGAGTATGCAGAAGGTATCAGTACCTTCAAACGAAAGCCCACATGTGTTCATTTCAGAGGAACGATCTATTTTCGAAAACAAGTTCGAGATGGAGCTATTAGTCAATGAACAGGAAGAAGATGCTTACTTACTCTACCAATGTAACTCTAAGACGGCCCGCTAGACGCCCAAAATTAACAGCACGCCACCTCAAAAAGCGACTGAAATGATGCTCGCAACCAGATCAATTGGAGCTTCAAGCAATGAAGGTCCGTTCCATTCACTGACGAACGAGAAGAGTAATTTTCGCAGTGCTGTTTGCTGAAACAGTCTCGTAAGGCGACGGTTCGTGCATAGTTTATTTTTGTACCTAGTGGAGGACGTAGAGGAGGGGTCTGAGCGCTGAAAGATATATCGAGGATATTCTCTCGGATCTTGTTGTGCCCTACAACGATGCCCGGTGTCAAACAGCTCTCAGTCCAGAGACATGAATCTGATTGAGTATTTATATGACGAAAACGGAGCGTCCGAGTCAGAAATCCGATACTATCTAGAATCAGTGACCTCTAGATTACGTTGGATGGAGAGTGGGATGCGATCCCCTAACTTTTTGTCAAAACCTTAATAAGGTCAATGGGGAACCGCTTGCGAACCGTCGTAGGCGCAATGGGGGGCGTTACTAAGTATTAACCAAAAAAATTGTTTTTGTTTTTCTTGAATTTTTTGTTGTAATTTAAATTTAAATATCCCCAATATTTTTTTCAGAATCATCAATCTGGTTACGTTTTCATTCATTATAAATAAATTTTTATAAAAAAAGTACTGAACCCATTTTCATGATTAAGTACTAACTGACTTGCAATACGTGGATTCCACAGCGAAACAATTTTTTTCGGGAAAAAGTTCTGGGAAACCAAAAAGAAAAAAGTATATTAAAATTACGTTAGAGTGACAAAAACAGCAACTTTTGTTTCTTTTTCTTTATAGCAAAATATAGTGACAAATTTACCGACAGAAATACGAACTAACGAAACGTAATTTCCTAAAATTTAATTTACAATGTAGGTAGCGGCACAAAAAATAATTCCACGTTTTTTTTTGATATTTCGCTATAATATATTTTAACTATAAAATTGTCGTAGTGTGCGAAAAATATTTCTTATCGTATACTATATTTTGAAGGTGTATTAAAAATGTTGCTATAAAAAGTATTGAGTTTTATACTTTTATGGCAACATTTTCACCGCTTACTCTATTACTTTGCCAGTAAATTTTACTGAACATTTTATTTTGTTTTAAAGTAAAAGTTGAGGCTTTCAAAAAAATATTGTCTTGTGAAAATCAGTTAAGCCGTTTTGAATAGGTTCGTTTTTCTGTGAGCGCTTAAGGTTTCAGTCGATTTGGTTGCTCGCGAATGTACATTAAACAAAAAAAAAACAAAAGTTTGTTCAATAATCAGGCATTGTTATGACATATTACCAGAATATACCGGAAAAAGTCGACTTATTTGTTTTCCGCATTGGTAAGGTCATTAAATTCTAACAAAATAAACGCAATTGCGTTCAAAATATGAAAATGCAACATTGAAAAATGTATATTTCTTTTCCGTAGTGCTTATGTATAACATTTTCATTTCCTCTAAATTTTAATTTATATAAGACGAACATTTTATATTTAAGGTATAGTCATAATCAATAATTATTAAGTAATATGTAATTTGTCATCAAAAAATATTTTAAGTTATATACAATAAATATGAACCATCAAACTAATGACGAATAAAAATGTCAATAAAATGTAATAATCGACAGTGAATATTTAGTTTAAAATGATTAATCCTCAAACTGTTCCACATATCAGCATGCCCATTGCCTTCCAAAAAATATAGTGGCTGAACTGCTAATCCATGGAATGGAAAAAGCATCACGATCATTAAAGAAAATCTTAGCATATGTCAATCTTTTGGAATTAGTAGAACAGTTTCTTAATTGAAATTTGTTGCAACAACCCCTTTATAAAATACCCGTTATATATATCGCCATCAACGATATGGTAAGCGGCCATACTATGAACATTCTAGAAAACCTACCTACATGTCTTGTGTTGGAATTTTGTTGAACAGATTTCTAATTTGATTATTGTGAGAATTCCAGCCAGAACCATATAACAGCAAAACCAACTATGACACAAGTAGCACGATGCATTGTACAACATTGTGTTTTATATAACTTTTCAGTCGGAATCTTTTAAATCCATCACTATATGGCTCATTTGCTGCAAGAGTGACACAATCCAACATTTTTAATTTTTCAGTAACGCGATTTGAAAATGTCACTCAAAATTGTTTCTAAAAACGGCGTTTTTCAAAAGTAAATAAAAATACATTCTGATTAGTAAAATATTTTTTTTTTCTATTCCTACATCGTTAATCGCGTTAATCGGATCTTAATTTTTATATATATTTTGCAATTTTTTTTAGGAAAGCTTCGAATACCTAATCTTAAAATGTTAATTTCTTCCGCGAATTGAGTCATTTTTTATATAGTTTTAATACAAAATAATGAAAATATCAAGATTGGAAATCGTTTAATTCGAATGTCTTAGAAATGAGTGAATTTTGAGTTGTGTCTTTTTTGCAGCAAATGAGCGATTTGATTTTTCTGCAAAAATCTTATAATTTCAGCCGGTAGCATACCCTCTACAGCCAAACCAACTATGGCACAAGTAGCACAATATATGGTGAATTATTGCGTACTATATGCTTTTTCAGCCGAACCCTTATAATTTCAGCCAAAAACTGATAAAGCTAGCCAAAACCATACTACATTTTGTTTCGGCCATAGTTGGTTTGGCTGTAGTATTGCTCTGGCTCAAAAATCATATAGTGCTCATTGATGCACAATCCATTGTGCTCTAGTATCATAGTTAGTTTGGCTGTAGAGGGATGCTGTATAAGAAATCGGAATTTTGACAGCGGAAAATAAGAGATTACGAAACTCGCCGCAAGTGGCGGATTCAGTTTTCACTAAATAAAACAGCGGAATGCTTTATTTTATTTTTCAGCCGTAACCTCATAAATCCGTTTTTCCGGTAGAAACCTTATAATTCCAGCCGAAACGAGACCCTCAGAAATTTCCCTTAATTTTCTATATAGTCTCAGTATGACTTAAGCTATTAGAAAACAACCGAAAGTATTGGTTACTGGTAGAAGTTTTTGAGATATTGGCCAAAAACTGAAAATACCTTATATGGCCGCAGAAAATCTAGTGAAAATTCTAGTACATGAATTTTCCCTAAATTTTCCATCTAGTCTAAATACAACCTAATTTATTAGAAAACAACCGAAAGTATTGGTTACTAATGAAAGTTTTTGAGATATTGTCCAGAAACTGAAAATAACTTATACGGCCAAAGAAAATCAAAAAATTTTAGTGAAAATTCTAGTTCATGAATTTTCCCTAAATTTTCCGTATAGTCTCAGTATGACCTAAGCTATTAAAAAAAACCAAAAGTATTGGTTACTAGTGGAATTTTTTGAATTATTGGGCAAAAACTAAAAATAACTTATATGGCCGCAGAAAATCAAAAAACTCTACTGAAAATCATACTGTTAAAGTTAGCCGAAAGTTTCCAGCCGAAAGATAATGCAGATAGTGTCTTGAATACAGCAAAAATCAGTCATGAACTCGAATTTAGGAGAATTTAGGATCGAATTATATCATTCGGGTGAAGGAGAAATTATTTCAGTTTATATGAATTTAAAAATCGATAGGGGCGAAAGTATAAAGAGAGTTTAAAAATAGTCAAGACACTATCTGCATTATCTTTCGGCTGGAATCTTTCGGCTAACTTTAACAAGTTCTGAAAATCCTAGTCTATAAATTTTCCACATAGTTTCAGTATGACCTAAGCTATTAGAAAAACAACCGAAAGTAGTGATTACTAGTGGAAGAAATGCCGGAAAGACGAAATATTGTTAAATTTCAACATTTCAATTACCGGGTTCCTTCACTTCGGAGATCAATCAATTTGCCATTTTAATGATCACTTTTAATATTTTATTCCGCTGAGATGTTTTACTTAGTGAAAAAATATATATACATAATGAATGAAAAATTTCCGCTGGTAATTACATAACAAAACTAATTCTCTTTAGTGATAGAGCTGCCACGTGCAGCGAGTAGCGTAATCTCTTATCTTCCGCTGTCAAAATTCCGCTATCTCATACAGCATTGTAGAGGGTATGATTTCGGCTGGAATTATAAGGTTTCTACCGGAAAATCATTTAGTTGGATTTATGAGGTTCCGCCTGAAAAATAATATAAAGCACATTGATGCACAATGCATGGTGCTGCTGGTGTCATGGTTGGTTTGGTTCCGGTTGGCGTGACGGACACTTCTTTTTATAATTGGCGTGGTGTGGTTTTCTATTTCATATTCTTTAATTAAAATTTTTATGTATTTGATCCGTTATTTATGTTTCCAACACATAAGGTTATATCATTTACGCGCTGAAAATATCATTTATTTTTATTTTTAAAATCCGGTAGCTTCAATTTTTCCCGTTTGGAATTTAAGTGTGGTGTATTGGATCGGGTATCGGCCACCACAATTACACCCCTCCATTTTTTATTATTATTTTGGTTTTAGGAATAACTTCGTATTTAGGCGAATATTCCAAACCGCCCCTAGTGATATGAGAGCTTTTTGCGAATTGATTTTTATTTACAATACTTATTATATTTTTGACAAGTACATAGTTTTTATTAAATAACTTTTGTGATATTTTAAAAATTATATCGCGATTACCAATAAAAATACAGAGACTTTTATTTTCATTCAGTTTTGCTACACAAAAACCATATTTAGTATATTTAACGTCTTAGAGAGTTAAGCATCGCCAGTGATAAATTACAACTCAACTAATGATACGCGCGCCAATTAGCCGCAGTGTGGCAATCTGTTTTGAGACATGATGTTTAAGTATACTAATTTTTAAGTATACTTTGAAAATTTGTTAACCACACTGCAAATTTAAAACATATTTTATAAAATTAATTATACGTTTTTTGACTCGAAAAGAAAATTTGAATTGAAAAGTTTCCATAAAATTTCTCTCAATATTAATTTGAGAACTGATGATTTCCTGTTCATGAAAATAAACTTATGATGCGTAAAATTTCATATATAGAAAACGTCTACTACGTAGAGCGACGGTGGAAAGTGTAGAGGCATTCTTATATCGTATATCGAGTATATATTACAACCTATTCTACATTAGAAGTAAGAAAGCGCAAAACTTAAAACTCTGAAAACATATTTTGAATATTTCAAAATTGCAAAAAAATAAATATTTTTAATAAAAAAATGTACAACAAGCCTTTTTACTTTGATATTTTATTCAAACTTTATAAATAAATTATGAATATTATTTATCGAGCTGTTTTACTAGGCAACAAACCATAAAATCTCATTTTATCAATAATTCGAATATTTTTGCAAAATCATACTAATCAATCATAATTTTATCAGTTTCTTAGTATACAAAAAAAAATTAGCTTAATACACAGTTTTTCTAGTTACCGAGCTTTATCGATACATCATGACTAATGAAGTTTTTTTTTCGCTCGCGTATTGCAAATTCTGCCGATATATTCAATGGAAAATGCAAATTATATCCTGTTTCAAAGAAAACTTTGTGTATCATATTTTATATACATATTTGAATATAAGGTGGAAAAACTAAATCAATAAATTAATCTTTCCTATACAAAACTATCAATGTACATTATATTCTATTTTCCAATAACATCTCAGGTATAATTTTTTTTTGTTCAATAATAAAATATTATTAATAAAGTAATAAATCAAAGTGAAAACTTTATGGATTTTCCGTTTATATCTCTATATAAAATATTTTTTTATCGAGATTCGCTGTATACAGTCATAAATAATAACAAAATTATTTTTTACGCTACCTTATATACAATAGAGTACCTGTTAAATTTTAATTCGAGCAAAGTAGGTATATCTATTTTTATGAGCTTTTATGTATTTTTATAAGCTTTACGGTGTAATGATTGATAATTATTTGTACTCGTACAAATATTTAATGCCTTAAAAATATTAAATAGCTTAAGGAGATTAAATGGAAAATTGTTGCAGAGCTTTATGTCAAAAAACTTTTATTTGAGAAGCAATTTGGCAAAAGCTCTTTTAAAAATATAATGTTGAAAAAAATTCTTTAATATCAATGACACAATATTTTTGTATGAGCCTAATCAGGCAATGTTATTCTAGTGAACCTATAAATAATTACCATTAAGTTGGTGTCAACTATTCCGAACTACAAATACTAATAAAATGACCGTTATTTTCTAGCAAGTTAATAGGCTTTAACCATCCATACACAGAAGTTTATCTACTATTCACCGATCGAAGGAGGCCAAATGAATTTCATTATTCGATCAGCATTACCTGCATGCGATTAAAATCTCCGCCATATTATTGTAATTATTGGAAAAAATAAAGTCACAAATCCGAAAATAAATCGTAACACACCAACCTTGTCACATACACAAAAGCCTATACAACTAAACAGTTAAATTTTAAAATGTTTACAAAATGTCTTCGAAGGTAGCAAAATTTTATAATACATATTTCTTGTTGCAAAAATCTATTGATTGTGTAACGTTTAATGCATACAACAAATTTGGGAATTTTTTGCTTAGGACATACTTCACTTGGGTGAATTTTAATAAAAATTGTCTTTCGGTAGCGTGAAGTTTATAACAAAATAACAAACAAATACTACAGCCAAAAATGTAGAGTACAAAATTTCACTTTTAAAAAGTTCCATGAAGAAAGTAGTAAAAAACATTATTAATTTGATTTAACAAAACATGAAATTTAATTTTGGTTTGAACATAAAACAATGAAATTCCATATACGAGATCTTTACTCTGTTTAAAGGCGTCGCTTAATTCCGAAATTTATTGTGCCTTCATTTCTTAACTAAAAAATTATTTTCAATTGTGCAATGTTTTTTATGATAAAAAATACATGATTTTCCCTGTAAATTATATCATTTCGCGGGAAATTCAATGTTTTCGGTGCTTGCATATTTGCAATTTGAACATCCTAATGTTATTTTTTCATACTTTCGATTACTTCAATCAAGGCGGTTTTTAGGAAAATATGGTTAAATCCTTAAAAACACGTATCATGAAAACTTTCGGTTATATTACACTTACACATGGAAGAATTTTCAACGCTAGTCAACTCATCAATTGCCAGAACCATTAACTGTTCAAAGGATAAGTTCTGATACGACATGGGACATTGGCCTATTTTTATCTACAATTTTGGAGACACTGGAAAGTATAGTATTTGACTACGTTTCAGCAAGAATTTACCACCCATTCAGTGGCCGATAGGACGATTCGTAAAACTATTTCCCGGTAACGATGTCTATGTCAGAGCAGCCGAAGCCAAAACAAAATATGGTATATGAGTAATAACTCAAACGAAAAATACAATAGATGTGCCAACTTCTTAACTTGAATCCGATAACTTTTCAACCCGGAGAGTATGGCTAATCCAGCAATATTTACGATACAGTCTTAGATGGCTAACAATATTTGCGAACAAATTATATGAACCATTAGGGATTATCTAAGATCAGCGGCATGTTTGCGCGACCCGTCAGGCATAAATTTTAACCATTACAAATCTGCCCTACACAAAATAGTTTAAATGGATATTCGAAGGCCAACGACAGGCAATCCGGTCGAATATCTAATAGGTTAATTAATGTCGAGATTTTTTCAGATTTACCATTCGCTATATCGCCGAAGTGAAACAACATATAATTTTTAAAAATTCTGTGTGTCGTATGTGTGTGTGCCATGCAGCTTAAATGTCTATAACTTCTCTACAGACTAGACGGATTGACTGACGAATTGGGTGATCTCAGGGATTGGTCCATCGGGAGTAGCAGCTAGTATATAGTTGGAGCAGTAAGAATATTGTAAATTAATTTTCAAACAAACTTAGTTTAGATCATCTTTTAAATTTTAGTGAAAATGACAGGTTTTGATAAAAAAAGTTATTTTACTAATATTCGGGATTTTAACAGTCCAGGCAGATGGGCTATTCGGATAAAAATTCATACTTAATGTTTTTCAATTATTTGGGAGATTCTTGTGAAATTGGGTGAAAATCTATAATGTATCGGAAGTGGCAGCTTCTCAATGATAATTCAAGAATAAATTTTCAACCAACATTCATTGGTAGTTTTCTAAATTTTACGAAGAAGAAATGTTTCGAATGGAATTCTGTAACGATTTTTGGCAGAAATTCTGGAATATGGCGACTTGAGAAGGTATTCGATTAGTTCCTAACCGGTTATGATGGAATTAGGTATGTTGGATGAAAGTGGGATTCTTAAATGATTTTTTGAAGAATTCCTAGAATATGGTGATTAACTGGGGCGAAACTCGGCTATTTTTAAACCTATTATGATGGGGTGAGGCATGATGGTTGGAAATAGAGTTCTAAATTGGTTTTTGGAAAACGTTAGGAATTAGGCCATCTGGGATGAAGCTCAGCCACTTCCAAACCACTTATGATAGAATTTGGTTGGTTGAATGGAAATGAGATTCTTAAATAATTTATGGAAGAAGTACTGGAACTCGGTCATGTTTTAACCACATTTTGGTTCAGCCGATTGTCTGATAATTGCTGTAGTGAAGAGTGGTTATTTTATGGTTCTAAGCTCTAGCGAGCAAGGAGGACGTGTTATAAATGATTCTTTACACATAATACTTATAAATTGAGAAGGTGGGTGGAAAATAAATTAAAAATGAATATTTTAAAATGAAATAATCGAAACAGAAACTACTCTATCTATACACTTAAACTGAGCGGAAATTAACTTTTTCAAGAAGCATCTTAAAACAAACTGGATATTATAGCACTACAAACATCGGCAACAACGTTAATTGACAATAGCACCGTCGATTATAACCACAATGGAACACACTCTGCGGAAGTAATGACATCAAAAAGCCTGAATTTTGATCTGAAATCGATATCGTGAATTGAGATTATCTTCACACCTATTGCCCATCGTATTTGCGTACTTAGGTTTGATAAGCGTCACTTTGACATTTCCTTTGGCAGCATCCAATTCCAAAGTAAAGATAAACTCGGTTAAAACATGCTCTCTAGAAATAGCGTCATGCGGAATCGTCTTGAGGAAAATTTTACAATACGATGTCAAATTATTAGTGCGGATGAATCAAATAACCAGATCAGAGGCATTCGCAGAGTACATTGTGGTACCATCAGTTCAAACACCATACGTTCTGCTTTTAAACAACAAAGACTCATCCATACAATATTTTTTTTTTCTTTAAATTCTGTCATTTATTCCTGGTTAGTGGGTTAAGCGACATGAGGGGGCAATTGGTAACCACGAGACTATTCCATCAGATAAGCCCTCTGATGCAAAAATACCTACCAACACTCGACTAGTCGACTCCACAGAAAGAACTCGTACCTTAACGACATAAGGATACTTTGAATAACTATCCACACAAATTAACCACCAACAATTACGAAAAGGTTCAACAAAATCAATGTGGATACGGTCTCATGGCTTTGTTGCACTAGGCCAGTTTTGGTATTGTTTTGGTGCGTTCGAAAATTCTTCGTGACACGGCTTACAAGGTTTGACTAGAAGCTCAATGTTTATATCAATGTTCGGCCACCAATAATATCGATGAGCAAGTTGTTTCATTCTTACTATGCGCCAATATCCCACATGGAATTACTTTAATACATCGTAACATCTAACAAACACTTCTTTATTGTTTCAAACGCCTTTTCTTGTATGTCTGTTCACTTGAATACGGTATTCTTCTTGAAATCTTTTGGTCTAGAAATATTTCTAACACCCGTAATACGAGAATCAGCTGGTCGAATACCATATTCATTCAAAATATATCCGAGGTACTGAACTTCACGCTGAAAAAAATTACACTTCGCTCGATTGCATCGAAGGTTGGCGTCAGCCAATCGCTTTAAAACTAAATGGAAATATAATGTCATCTTGATATGTTGTTACATGATTCAGGCCTGCAATTAACTGCTCAATAAAACGTTGATATATGGCAGGAGCGCTGGCAAAACCAAAAGGTAATCTTTGGTACTGGAACAAACCAAACTGTGTTGTTATTACTGCAAGCTTCTTCTCCATTGACACGAGTCTAGTATTTCTTCTTTAACTTTAGATTGTTGTTCGAACGGTATTGGTCGAGATTTTAACGCTCGAGGTCGACTATTTCCGAACGATATGTTGAATTATTGTTCACAATTGAATTTATCATTCGTAATTCGAAACCCAAAGATATTGAATCAATCCATTTCCAAAATGTTGGTTCACATTTGACGTTTACGTTGAACCTCCCATGTATTAACTTTGGTTTGCCAAGTTAAAGGTATCCCGCGTTTCCAACTAATGTCGTATCGACAAAAGTTGTGACAAAAATTTTCTTACCGACGTGTCCCAACGATTCATTCAATATTTCCACACAGCTAAATGAAGGCCAAAAACTGACAATTGAAACTTCTAATGAAGTAGTCCTACATTCGCCTATCTTTACATTCACCATTAATTCAACTGTCGATTGCTCGTTTGAAAATCCGACATCATTCAACATTGACAATTCGTGGTTCTCTAATACATTAACGTTGGGGGTTCATCATGTTAGATGAAACGTTGGGCTTCTATGACGACTACGTGACTTCTTCTGAAAATGGCGATTTACCGTTTTCCGTTGACTTTGGAATGAAATGTTGCTCTGCAAAGCAATGTATCCTGTTTTTCCACAATTATGACAATTTGCGGTTAAAAACTTGCATTTCTCTCGTACACGGTAGCTGAAAGAACCAGGACAGGATCGCCGTTTTGGACGTGATGATGTCCGATTCCGTCTGCACTGTGTACGACTCCGGCTTGCGTGCACGCATGCTTTCATGCAATTGCACCAGTTTAATAACATCATCTAACTTCGGATTTCCCAGTTGTAAAATCGCTGTTCTTACGGGATCGTGAACTGTGTATAACACTATCATGTCTCGAATGGCTGTATTTGTGTACGATTTTTTACACTCATTTTTTTACACTTTTACGCATTTAAGCTCACATTTTACAGCAGCATCGCGCAAATTAGCAATTCACGACGCATATGAATCACGTGGATTCATTTTTAATTGCAAAAATTTAAAACGCGCTGACAAGATATGTACGAACTTAGAATAAAATTCACATAGCTTCTTAATAATGGCATCGCCACTTTCGCAATCAATTGAGTTTTCACCATAAACTTTCCTTCTAAATATCTATAACAAGCACTTGACATCGAAAAGGTCACATTAAGATCAATATCGTCGTATCATAAAATAGGGTTAGGCTACCACTCACCGATGATAGCCGAAACTATTTTTGAACACTTCTCAACAGACATGTGCCCACTTATGCACGAACGATATTTTATCAAATCCACAGCTAAACATAGCTCAGCGTAGTCGTTTATTTAAATAGAGTCGGCTATTAACAGGTCATCATATTTGAGTTTCGGATCAAGGAAGCAAAAATCAAGTAGGAAAAAGGTAGAGGATAAAAAAGGATCAGGGTAACTGCAAAAATGCAATATATAAAGACTTCGAGAATTGCAACCCTTTTTAAAGTATTAAGGTCTCACCAAATATTGCTTAAAACTAATTTAGAAATGTATAAAGCGAAATTTGGTTTATATAGCCTTGGAAGCTCATAGCCTGTCGTATAATCGGTTGAGAAATGAACCAGTTCCGTCCCAGATGGCCATATTCCAAACTACTTATGAAAATAATTGTAGATTCCCAGATCATTCAACATACCCAATCCCATCATAACCGATTAAAACTGAGTGAGTTCCGTTTTTAGGTGGCCATATTACAGAGCTTCGTCCAAAAATTTCAGAATCTCCTTTTCTATCCAAACATAAATACAATTGCATCTTAATCGATTAATAAGGAAAACAATTCAATAAAACTTTATAAACGCAAGACACTGATTTTTTATTTACACATAATTTTGTTGTTTGATAAATTTTACAAACTACAATTTACTGGCATACCATAAATTGTCCATACGATAAATTGTGTCCGAGACATGCTGTTCTAAGGGTTAAATGGTGTATTTTAAATTATTTTGGATGTATGTGAAACTGGCAGAAAAACAAGCCTGAAAATGCAAGAAAAACGAGAATTTCAACCCGAAATATTTTTGAAGTTGTATTAAATAAATAATAATTAATATCGGTGGATACGAACAAATATCACGGTTTTAATTGCTCTATTTAGACTACACATTAAGGTAAAGTATGTGACAACAAACCACTTTACCTGGTAAACTATGTGACAAAAATATTTAAATGTGTGCTGTTGTACAATAAATAATTATTTAACTACAGAAGACACAAAACATGTAATCATCATATGCATACACTGTGTCGAGATTGCCCACAAAGATTTAAAATTTTAAAAATACTTAAAAATAGCGAATTAAGGAATTTGTCCTTATGGTTTCGATGTACCTTTGGTTTGATATGAAAAATCGAACTAATTAATTATTTGTGGAAATTCTAGAGATAGCCCCATCGGGTAATTTAATTCAAAATTTAGGTTCATTTATCACCTAAGTCATACCTGAAGCTCATTTTAGAATCATGACTATAAGATCCTGATCTTAAGCAATTTGTTCTTATGGTTTCGATGTTCTTCATGTTTGATATGAAAAATCGATAAAACTAATTAATTATTTCTTGAAATTCTAGAGATAACCCCATCGGGAAATTATGTTTAAAAATTAGGTCCATCTATCGCCTAAGTCATACCTGAAGCCCATTTTGGAATCATGACTATAAGATCCTGATCTTAAGCAATTACTCCTTATTGTTTCGATGTTCTTCATGATTCATATGAAAAATCGATAAAATTAATTAAAAATTTGTAGAAGTTCTAGAGATAATCTCATCAGGAAATCATGTTTTAAAATTAGGTGCATTTATCACCTAAGTCATACCAGAAGCTCATCTTGGAATCATGACTATAAGATGCTGATCTTAAGCAATTTGTTTTTATGGTTTCGATGTTCTTCATGATTGATATGAAAAATCGATAAAATTAATTAAATATTTGTGGAAATCCTAGAGATAACCCCATCGGGAAATTTAATTTAAATATTAGGTCCATCTATCGCCTAAGACATACCAGAAGATCCTGATCTTAAGCAATTCGTCCTTATGATTTCGGGCTATTGCTAGGATTTCCACAAATATTTAATTAATTTAATCGAGTTTTCATATCAAACATGAAGAACATCGAAACCATAAGGACAAATTGCTTTAGATCAGGATCTTATAGTCGTGATTCCAAGATGAGCTTCTGATATGACTTAGGCGATAGATGGACCTAACATTTAAATTAAATTTCCCGATGGGGTTATCTCTATGATTTTCACAAATACTTATTTTATTTAATCGATATTCATATCAAACATGAAGAACATCAAAACCATAAGGACAAATTGTTTGATTAATAAACAAATAAGTATTTAAGTATTTTTAAATTTTTGAATCTTTGTGGGAAATCTCGACACAGTGTATGCATATGATGATTACATGTTTTGTGTCTTCTGTAGTTAAATAATTATTTATTGTACAACAGCACACATTTAAATATTTTTGTCACATAGTTTACCAGGCAGGTAAAGTGGTTTGTTGTCACATACTTTACCTTAATGTGTAGTCTAAATAGAGCAATTAAAACCGTGATATTTAATTTAGCAAATTGGTATTTAATTTAGCAAAGAAACACACCAAAATTGAAAAGGTGTTTTCAGGCTAGTTTTACGTGCTAGCTTCACATACATTTATTATGGATTGATTTTTTACATTGTTTCCGTTCCAACTTTGTAATGTCGAGTGTAACGTATACATGTTGTAAATGGAAGCAAGAATATTATTTTACTTTATCGAATTAATTAACAATTTTCCAATACTTTTACAATTTAATTACGATATATTCCCTGACACATTCGAAAGCGTTATTTGGCACAATTGGACGGAGCGTATTTGAAAATATTGTAAATAATTAAATTATAAGGAAAATTTATAGCAGATTAAAGTTTCATTCATGCAATATAGTTTTGTACTGCTGGCTGCTGTTGACCAATTAAAAATAAACATTTTTAAGTTTTTATATAATTTTAAAGTTTTATTTTTTTTTATTCTAAATTAAATTTATTACATTGAGTATAGTGAATAGCGTTTCATACGAAACCAAAAATAAAATAAACTAGAATGTTATAATTTATTTAGTTTGGGTGTATTCTATAGAGTATATATATTGTAGACTCGGTATACGAAAAAGGAAAATTTTTCGATGGAAAAGTGAGAAAAACATTAACAGAATTGGAAATAGAGTCGCACAGACATTTTAATGTTTTTTTTTTGCACAGAGCATTGCTAATTATTTTTCATTGTATGTATTTCGTTATTTATTTGCTTTAAAATCTGTTGTTGTTTTTTGAACTTTAGTAAATTGAAAATCGGAATCCCACATGCTGATTGTTCAGATACAATATATAGAGTTTTGTTTGCAATGGTATAAACTGAAAAAGAACTTCGTCTCTATATGCCATGTACAATATTTTTGCTATGCAGAGCAAAATGTGAATAGCACGAGTTTTTATTGCATTGTTGTTGTTTAAATTTTGACATTATATCGTTCACGTAATTTGAACAGCGCAGCCATATATAAGAATATATGTTATATGTGTAAGCCAAAATGCAAAGAACGCAAGGAGGTTCACAAAAGTATCACCAATCTATACGAAACAGTCTAGCGGCATGTTGATAATATAATGATGATACATAAAATAGGGGTGAAAAATACAAAAATTGTGTAAAACTTGATTTGATTTTTCTTGTTTTGGTTAGATTCGGAATTAGATTCACAATCAGTGAAGTGTAGTGACAAATTTTTTGGAAAATCTGAATTCATACACACAAGAGTTTATTTTTGTTACGCCAATTTTATTTCTATACTCACTTTACACAACAACAACATTAACAAAAAATCTTGTAAAATAGAGAATAAACATAATACACACATTTTTATGAAATTTTATGCGTTTTATGTTAGAAGCATCATCATACACAAAAAAATAAAATCTTATATATTTTATGAGAACATCTTGGCATTTTATGTTACTCACATACACATAATTTTTATTTTATATTTTACTTTTTTAAATTATGCGTTATTCTTGATGAGCATAATACAGCGATGATGATTATGATTATGATTATTATACAATGGTTTAGTAAATGTATGTATGTATGTACATAACATAAGATAGGTTTTTCCACAACATAAAGTCACATAGAAAATAAAAAATAAAAATATGTTTGCTGCTTTTTTTTACGATAATAATAAAAAAAAGTGTGCTTTAAGTTGTTATATATTTTTGCCACTGTACCGGGTTAACAGATGTCTTAAAGTGGTGTTAAGAAACAACAAAGATTAATAAAATTTCGTTGGAGAGTATTTATTAAGTATGCGATATTAAAATGTGTGATGATGGATTCTTTTTATAACCTTGTGGTGTATTGAGGTCATTGAGGGTATATAGGTATCAGGTCACGAGGTTCTGATCTGAAAAAAATTATTATTCGTCTGAAAATATGCAATAAAATTAAAAGCTCTTGGTAAAGTATTGTGTAATGTTTATTGCAACGAAGACTAGGATGGAAATCACGGCTTTCATGACAATTGTAAGTAATATTTAATTGCTATAGAGTGCAAGGGGTGGTTCCAAGTATCCAAATAAACGGGTGCGCCAACTTTTACTTCGTATTAAAATATAGGGCGCAAGATTTTTTCCTCTTCCCGTCTAATCGAATAGAATAAAAATTCAGTTAATTTAACAAAAAAAACCGCCGCCATTGACTTTTAATGCGGCTTCTTGCTCATTTCCGAAGAAAAATTATCCTATATGATGCCTTTGGAACATATTCCTCACCAAAGAGTTACTGGTTTCCGGGGTATTGGCCTCTGAATTGTCACGTGTGGATTTTCTGTGTCCTAAATACGGTAATGTAACTGGATCACATAACCGCCGAGGTGAAACTAAAATTCGTCGGAAAAGTTGATTTTTTGGTTAAAAATGGTGAGAGTTGCTCCATTCAGCAAAATAAAAACGCAACGGATGGGCAACTGTCTTCAATTCTTGTGAACTTTATACGCACCAGGTCTTTGTGTAAAATTCTTCGCAAAGTCCTATCGCTTATGTTCAAATCTTAGGAACAATGATAGGTTGAGGTGAACGGTGTTGACGCACACTTTCAGCTACAGCAGCAATATTCCACATCGATCAACCACACAGAACGTGTGTATTGACATTTCTACCGATATTCTACTGAATTCTCGGCGAACGTTTTGGGAATTGAATCTCAATATTTTCCAACGTTGATCAAGCGTATGTGTAATGCTGAATTTCTGTCACTTGACAGATGACATTAAAGCAAAATACTGAAATCTCGACTTTTTAAATCCCAACTTACAAATTCCCGATTCTAAAAAGCCCAATTTTCAAAAGCCGATTTTTTAAAGTTCATAAAAAAATTAAAAAAACGGGTTTTAAAAAATCTTTTTGAAATGAGTGCAATGTGGTAGCGGGGTTGGGTACAATTCGTCAAACCCAAAATTCCTACAACGAAAATTCCAGAAACCACAATTTCCATAAAAACATGTCCAAAAAATAAAATTCTAAAAAACAAAAATTCCAATACAAAATGCCAAATTTCAAAATTTAAACTTTATTTGGAATTTTTGTTATAATTTATAATTAAGAAATCTTTAATAAAGGCATATTCAAAGGTATCTGGTAATTTGCTAAAACTGATACAGTACTAATTTATTAATGACTGTACCATACACAAGTTTGGTAGTGAGAATTATTGGTATTTTTGTAGATGAACGGTTCGGTATTCCAAAAAGATCCAACCCTGTTATCTAGCATCACAACTATGGTTAATAAATCTGGGGCGGTATGTTGTACCATAACTTCGAATCGAAAAAAGTCAAAATTCGAAAAAAATGAATCGAAAAAGTGAAAGTTGTATCATTTTTGTTTTTTATCGTTTTTTAATCTTACAATACTTTTTCTAGAATGGAATGTCAGTGACATTTATTATTATGATTACCGAAACCGCATGCCACCATGCTCGTGATGCAAGCGGCGACTTAAATATCACATAGAACAATTCATAGATCAGTAGAAAACGTTCTAAGAAGGTGTTAACAGTTTTCGAACAGTTTTCGGGGGGCTATAAACACTGGGCATCATTTTATGGTTTATTAAGAACTACTGTTCATAACAGCTAACATATTAGTGATGTCCACAAATTCCAGATGTTTACGTACCTTCTGTCGAGCGAAGCAGCCGCGCTTATACTCCATATTGCTATCACTGAAAATAATTACGTAGAGGCATGGGGCAAATTATGCAGTAGATATAACAAAATGACTCCTATTAGGACGTCTCTGATACAATCGTTTTGTGACCAAAAACCATCACAGGGTTATAAAAAGCATCACTGAAACAGCAGACGATCATACGTAGACTTCGCGCATTAGAACCGGATGCTGAAACTCTTGTTCTGTGGCTAATCCACATTTTATTGAGCATTGATGTAAATCAAAATAATTGTGGGCGAATTGTTTCGAATAGTTACTGAAGTTTTTAAATAAAAGGTGTGATGCCCTAGAGATTTGCGACGCAAGTACAAAAAGAGGTTAAAAGAAAATTATTTTTATCTGCTGAATCTAATTCCGCATTGAAGTGTAAGTTGTGAGCAAAATCATCCTTTATTTAAATGTTCACCTTTTAAAAATAAGAATGTGGATGAACGAATACAAATGGTAAATGAACGAGGTATATGTCGTAATTGTTTAAGGGGTGGCCATTCAATCACTAAATACCACACAAAGTTTTTATGCTTCTTCTGCTCTTAACGCCACCACACACTGCTCCATAAAGTCGAAACGCAATCAGAGTCAAGTCAAGCGTCAACGAATCATCACGTAGTTACGAATAACCAAGAAAACGAAACGGTTGAAATAGCATCAACTACTAAATCCATCAATAAACAAACAGCACCAGACGAAATCCAGAACAATACACAAGTATACACAATTTATTCTTCGCCAACCACGGTATTACCAACAGCGGTCGTATATGTACAGTCACGTACCGGAGAACTGCAGTCAGTACGCGCATTACTAGATTCCGGATCTCAAACATCGTTTCTTACCGAAAGCTGTGCCCAACGCTTAGGTATGTTAAGCAAAGCTCAACTTAAATGTCCATCTACGGCCTAGCTTCATCCTCGACTGGAACAACAAAGGGAAAAATCGATATGACAATTTATCAACCAGTTAATTTTAATGAAGAAATCATGGAGTTAAAACTTGTACATCCATTTTTCTTTAAACCCTACAAAATTGACCTTTTACTTGGGGCAGACGTTTTCTTCAGACGCTACAGTCTTCGAAATTTGGCTGGATAGTCGCAGGGGTATGCAGCAAGGATTTATCGAATGCTATTAATTTAAAAATCACGAACGACCCAATTATCCAATTCTCTATTGATGGCCGTCATCAACTGCTTAATAAAATGTGGGAGGTTGAGGAGGTAGTTCCCCAAGTCAACTTTGATGAACCGAAACATCATTGCGAAATATACTATGATCGGGCCACAACACACGACGCGCGCAGCCGATTCATTTTCGAAGGGACCAATGGAAAGGAAATTGAAAAAAAATATGAGATTTTTTTGATCCATATAAATCATTTATGGACGAATACATTGCTTTAGAACTTATGTTACATTTATAAAGTGAGAAGGTACCAGTTCAAGATGATACAAGATGTTTTTATCACATCCTGCCGTTATCAAACCAAGGAGCAACACCACGATGTTATGAGTTGTGTTTGACGCGTCTTGCATATTAAGCAACAAAATTCGGCTAATTAAAAGACAGTATGACAGACTAGCTGAAATGAATGAAGCTGAAGCGCCGTACTACTTTGCAATATTTAAAATTTATCATTCAACACCGAATTACACATCATAAGAAAAAAAATCTTCAATGCCTGCAAAAAATCCTTTATCATCACTTGATCCGTTTATAGATTTAGGAGAGTTATTACGAGTAGGTGGCCGACTAAATAAATCATTTCTATCTTATTCTACAAAGCATCCGGTGATTTTACCAAAAAACCAAAAAATGTCTTACCTTGTAATTCGTAATATACATAGTAACCATCTGTATGCAGGAAATTCTCGCACACTGAGAATTGTCAGAAACAAATATAGACCATTTTCCTCAAACAAATTTAACAGCTGAAGCTGTATGGCAAACCAGAACAAACTAAAATTTATTTGTAATTTTTAAAGTTTATGACACAACTATTAAAGTTTAATGTTTAAAACATAACCACAAATTTTAATAGCATTGTGAGAATTTATGAATAAAATAAAAAAATAGAATTTTGTTTTAATGGTTTGCCATACATGTTCAACTGTTATAATGTTATTTTGACGTTTGAAGAAAATGGTCTATTGGATGAGAGGTGAACAATATGTGATCAAGTTGAACATAAAATAGCAGATCTCCCAGTAGTCCAGGTGTACGCACGGACGACCATTTTCCAAGGTTTGTCTAGATTACGAAAAACGCAAAACTGCTCCAGTGGAAAAAACGTATGTTGTTCTATTTGTGTGCCTGATCATGATTTAGTTCAGTTTGAGGTTGTAAACAGTTTCGATACTGAGTCGTTTTAGCGACAATAAATCAAATCATTCCAAGAAGAAGAACACCAGAAGATATTTGGAAACATTTCATCGGTGCTACACAAGAATTTCAACGACTAAAGCAACAAATTGTAAGCCAATCAAATAATTCACTAATCACTGAATTTCTATGCAGAAGTCTGTAAGGTTTCTTTTCAATCCACCACATGCCCCCGTTAAATCTTTTAAACACCGTTTTAAAAGAATAATGAGCGTAAATAATACGTAAATAACGTAATTCAGATCGAAGTACTACTCAATTCAAGGCCATTGTGTATAATAAATGATGGACCAGCAAGGTGGCAAAACACTCAACAGAGACTTCAAGGGTGTTGGAATCGATGGCTTCTCGATTCCTTTAGTACGTCACAACAAAAACTCAAGGGGAAAGCAAATAGTACTCATTTTAAGTTGACGATATAGTTAATATTGTTGACCCCCAAGTTGACGATATAGTTAATATTCGAGAAGACAACTTGCATCTCAGTCAATGAATAGTTGGAAGAGCGACAGATCTTCATTCTGGAAGTGATACCTACATGCGCAGTCACGATAAAATCAGCAAAATTCTTAGACGTATCACAGTATTAAGGAATCAGAATTCCTTAAGGCGCGGGAGAATGTTTACAACCAAGCATCTTATGTCCAGCCAACTATCATTTGTAAACCGTATTATCGATTATAAGTGTTGTTTCGCAAAACATTGTGTGTGAAATATTTTAATTTTTAAAATTATAAAAAAATATTAAATTTAAAAAAAAAATAAAGCAAAAAAAAAACAATAAAAAGAGAAAAACGAATATCTCGTTGGTCAAAACGATCAAAAATAAAGAAAAGCGCTAAGCTGATTAGTTATGGTTACGCTTGTCATCTCTAAAAGATGAACGAAAATCAAACTTATCGATGGTGTTCGAGACACCACAACACTAGAAGAAGGAAAACCTGAAATAAAAATGGAACCATCACATCATATTGACGCTCCGTTGGCTGCCAAAAAACATATTTTTAAGGCAAATAAAACAGTAAGAAGTTTGGCAGACTGGTACTTCTGGTACTGGTTGCGACCCTCTCAAATGATAAGAGAAAGTATTGTTGAATGCAACCCCGATTTTGTATTATATTTGCTTTCAAACGAAGCACAAACATAAAAAAATTGCTTGAGGGCCACATCATTAAAAGCGCCGGAAAGTATAAATGAAATTCCCATTCCGGAAACGTTGAAGTTTATAGACGAAGAGCTCTTTGTACTGTCGGAGAAAATTTTTGGAGAGAATACAAATATTTTATTAGGGACAAAAACATTCTCGATCCATGGTAAAATTAGCTGTCCATAATGTGCCATTATTATTTTGTTTGTGAGCTCAAAATCAACAGAAGCTTTGCATGTGATTGGAACATCTCGTTAAATCCAAAGAGAATTGTGTCAGATTTTGAAAAAGCAAGCGTAGCTGCAGCTAACACATTTTTTCACGTGATCAAAAGAGAATTTGATAATTTCCGTGAACACGAAACTCGGTTGAGGCCTGGCCCGCTCAACTAAGAATAATAATCGGAAGACCTCATGTTGGGGTCTATAAGTTAATCAAAAAATTGGCAAAGGAGATAATGATTTGAAAAACACGTATTGAGAAATGGAAAGCTGGTGAACGCGTCACACTAAAAAAATATGTTTAAAGATACAGCAAAATTTCAAATGTTGTTGTAAATAGAAACTGATAAAATTAATTATTTACAAAATATTGCCATGCAATAAAGTTACAGTAATAGCGCTTATTTTTATTTATTTATTTATTTTATCCTTAAATATTTCATCAAAAAATCAAACGTTCTTTTCAGGACGACCAAAAATATATTATATTAAAAGAACAATACAAAACCAATTTTGTAAATTAAATTTTACAATTATTGGTTGAGGAATGGCCAAGTTCAATTGACCAGGCCCAATTCTAAAAAATTTAACCAAGATCGACCAGAAAAGGACCGAGTTGATAATAAAAATAAAGATAAAGAAAAGAAAATTTAACATATTTTAAAAAAACCTCTGTTGCTTTCACAAAATTACAACAACAATTGCATTGCATAATGCCGAATCGGCTTTAATGTTAACCAAAAAAAAAATTAAGTTTAGGGGAAATAAAACCATTTTATGGTTATGGTGTTTACCACAAGGCGGTTATTTTTACTATTTTTTTTTTGTTATCTTGTTGTAAAAAAAGACATTTTGCATTTTTTTGTCAGAAAAATACCGAATTTAATTTGTTCTATTTCGTAAAATAAAAAACTGAAATAAATACTATTAAAATGAACCAAACCGAAGAATCTAAAATACATTAAAAAGCTAAGCGGGGGGATTTAAGCAACACAGCTAAAATCTCGACTTTTGTCGGAATTTTTTAAGGTTTCAGCAAAATCTGGGACTTGAAAGCCGAGATTTTGAAAGTCGGGATTTTAAAAGTGGTAATTTTGACAGTCGGGTTTTTAAAACTTGGGGTTTTGAAAGTCGGGATTTTGATAATTCGGTCTTTTGTAAATCGGGATTTCGTACCGATTAAAGGATCATCTGATATCATTCCTCTGGGACAAATTATTAAACAAAAAAATATTTCCGTGATTACGTGAGTTTGCCTGATTGCGCGATCGTTTGAGATACCGAAAGATATCCGTTCGTTATGCCGGATCGGTCGTTAAGCTGACCGATAATCCGAAACTAAAAATGTAATTTTCGAATTGTAAAAGTGTATGCCGATCGCGAATGATTGTTTCCCAGTTTATTTTTTCAGTGTCGATCGTGGCTATTTGTTAAGATACCAAAGATATCCGTCCCTTGCAACATCTAATCTCTCGGTATTGGTTAATTGTATGCTTAGCTCAGTCATCAAGAATAACAGCAAAATTGTATGGGTCAAGAAACTGACTCTTTTTCACACAGGAAAAATGATATGGAGGTTGGGGTCACTGTCCATAGATGTTGCATAATCCATGCAAAAAAGGAGGTGACACTTAATATTCCGTCGTTCACAGCATCATGCGCGTCACTTAAGCATCAAAAGACAAAAGTTGGCATCACTGCATCATGCGCGCCTCTAGATCTTGAGAGTTGCATGATCGATGCAGACGCTATAAAAAACTACGTTTTGGGTTTCTGGAGGAGTGTTGCGAATTGTGTATTAATTGGGGAATGAATCTATGCGAGTTTTGGGATGAATCGGTGGTATAGCAATTCACCATACCTACAAATTATTTAATTTGCTTTGCGGTACTGGGTATCCTCTAATTACATTAATTCGTCTTTCGGAAAGCAGAATACCACTTGACGTCTCAGGCGACTCAGAAATTCAAGATTACTTGTTCCAAATACACATTTTGTTGAGCTAATAATGACGCCCTAATTTGATGATGATAATTTTTGGAAGAGTTGTTCCGAAGGAAGTAAGAGACCAAACGGCATTCGGGTAAAAGTCGCCGGGAGAAATTGAAATTAGATGGAACGCACGCTCTGACGAGATCGATTTTCAAGAAAATCGTGCAACCACGTAATTGCATTGAGATATTTTGGATGTGAGGAATAGGGAAACAGTCAGAAATTGTGACTGCGCTAAGTTTCTTGTAGTCCCCACAAGTTCTCAAGTCATTATCTTTCTTCTTCACCATCTGCAATGACATGATATTGCTGAAGAAGGTCGGCAGATATTGATATCTTGGCGTTTGTTGGCGAATGAAACTTCTTTGTGTTGGGGCGATTGTGAACGTGGAAGGTTGTTGCTGTGTATGTGAAATATTTCTTGCGTTTTTCGAGATGGAAATTGCTTGTACATACTATGGTGTGTATATTTTTAGTTATTAGATCGCATGTCGCGATTAATCGAACTGAAATTTTGATTTTGAGTGTTAATACAAGTGAGATCTTCTTCAGGTTTGCGAAGAAACGTCAAACTGCGTCCTTTACGAAATAATTCTCAAAGTTACAAAACAATTCTACGATTTGAACGGAAGTACTAACGGTTCGTGGTGAGCCCTTCCAATTTTTGGAAAAACACATATTTAGTTAAAATAATAATTTGGGAGCAAGCTGCTGTTGCTGCTTTTTCAAAATCTTAAAATTGAATAGCATGATACTAACATTTTTTAATGTTTATATATAAAATTTTATGATGCAATCTGGTTCGCAATAAATATCAGATTGATTCAGAATTAAGCTGATTACCAATTTCTTAGAAATATAGATGCACGCTAAAACTATTGTAATGATAAGTTTGTTAATAGTAACAATTGCCACGCCATCGTGTTAATTATTTAATACATAATTGTATTTTGGTTATCACAAACATTTAATAACGATGGGGGCATCTATGATATGATTTTAACAACTACCACGCCATCGTATTAATTTAAAAACTGGTATCTTGGTTATCACAATAATGATGGGGGCATCTGTGGTAGTATGATTATGTACGATACTATTGGTAACGATTTTTTTTTAAGAAAATTAATTTGTTAATCTTGTTTTGGGTACAAAATTGTTTTTGTTGTTCTGTACCTATTTAATGTGAGAAAACAATTTGAAATTTGTTATTTGTACCGAGAATTGTTGGTTAATACATAATTAAGTCGACGTAGAATTGCCGTTTGTAATTTATTATACGGTGTGGTGTTACTTGTAGTTGAATAATCAAGCCGATACATATTTATCATATAAAACAACAACAACGCGAAATTACATTAAAATTGGGGTTTTAGGAAATAGCAAAAAAATTAATCACAAGTCTTGTTGTACACAAAAGTAAGTCAGGAATGTGGTTGCCATTTTGTACATTCAAACAGAAAAAAATGTAAATCATTTTTCGTTTAATTTCTGTTAAATTGGGCATTAATGTTCTAGATTGCACACCCCATAAACGGGTCACATCCAATAAATCACAACACATAACAAATTATATATTTCAATAAAACTAACAAATATGATGCTTTATATGATACAAATTTCGCATTATATATCATCACACATTTCATTAATAATTGCCGTTGTCTATGTGACAAAATGAAAAAATTTCATAAACCCATTGAAACATACATAAACTATAATAATAAAACAAATAAACAATTCCATGATATTACCAGAACCTACCATCGAGCACAAAAAGAAAAGCCAACAACAATAATAACTACGAAAGGTAATAAAACTAAATAAATATTTCAAAAATCTAATATAAATGCAATTTTATGGGATTCCATAAAAATTACACACAGAATAATGGAAATTATAATTTATTTTCTTGATAAAAATTAATTTCATACAACAACAACAGCAGTAGATGGGAACTCAAAAATACAAAACAATGAAAAAATGCCAACACAACACACCAACCAACCAAAAAAAAAATCGATTCTTGTTGCTCTCTGGTTGGTGTTGTGACAATTTTATTAGTTTTTCCGACAGAACACATAACACAACAACAGGAAAAAAAATGCCAACGGTACAACTTTATGACTTATGATAATGTTGTGTGTACGTACCACCATACATACATTCATGTTTAGAGCTTTTTTCTGTATTTCAATTCTAATGTCACGAAAATATCATATTTTTTTTTTTAGTTATGAACGTAATAAAATTATGTCGGAATTTTGAAATTTTTTTTAAATGTAGGTATTATGTATATGACGACAATGGAATTTTTACTTTGAAACCTAAAAAAATACTGTGTTTTTGGAAAAAAAAACGAAAAAATATTTTACGAAACTGAAGAAAAGGCACCGGAAATTTTTGTGACAAAAATTATTACGGCTTCTTAATTATTTATTAAATATTTACATATTATGTATAAAGGTATTCATAATATTTTGAAATGGATCAAAAAATTATTATCGCTGAAACGAAAATCGTTTAGGTTTCGCCACATCAAACCCTAAACAATAATAAACGTATAGAGATTTACTACTCTCCGCCCAAAAACCAATTGACGAAAAGACAAAGCCGTACTTAATATAATTTATCTACTTTTAACGTAAATTATATAGGAAAAATAAAATTTATTTTCAATTTTAAAGTATGTATATAGGAAAATTCGTCAATTTGTATCTCTCTTGTATATTTATGACCATAAAATAAAAACTATATATAGAACATTTAAACTAATTCAAACATTAGATTCAATTTTTGAACGAATCCTAAAAATAAAATAAAGTAAATTGCCTTTTCCAATCGTCTCAAACAAATATTAGAAATATAAACAACAACAACAACTACAACAAAAAACACTGTGCGTTAGTAAATATGTATATGAATATTACACAATAGACAACCCAAATTGTGTAACCCCACAATAAAGGCAAGAAGGGTTTCCGTTTTTTTTTTTACCAAAATAAATAAATTTTCCGACATATATGGTTATATGCCTACACGCATACACACACACACACACACACACACACACACACACACACACACACACACACACACACACACACACACACACACACACACACACACACACACACACACACACACACACACACACACACACACACACACACACACACACTAGTTTATGTTAATAGAAAAATATAATATTTTTTATATTTTCATTTCGACCCTTTTCTATTTTTTTTTTTTTTATTTCTTGACTTTTTTATTTATTTATTTATTTGTATTTATGTATGATGAAACTTTTTATATTTTGAGTGATTTTATTCGTCTGCGTATATAAAGTAGTTCTTTAAGTCAATTTTCTTCTATGTATATCCTTAAAGCATTTGCTAAACAATATACTACATACTCGTATATACGAGACGAGAATATTTTGTATTAAAATAATAATTTGAATATTATGCATAATAGAATTTTGCTGGGTGGAAAAAATTATGGAGAAAATGACTAGTTTTTCCAACACGAAAATTTTTATTGGAAATTGATATAGAAATATATAATAAATTTGTATGTAGATTGAAATCATAAAATTTTATTATGATTTGACATATTTCTTTTTTATAACTTGGTTCTGGGAAAAGCTTTTTTTCATCAACCCTGAATTTAGTTGGTGTTGTGACTAATTTATTATAGAGTTTCAAATTGAATTTTATTACACTCCCTATATATACATAATATAATGTTTCATAATATATGTATATATCAAAAATGGGTCGAGCTTTAAAAGCACAATAGTACGTAACATATTTTAATTTACAAAATAATAAGAAAAAAAATTGTATATACATTTTTTTTTTGAATCCAGAGAGAATTGATAGTCATCCTAAACAAACCCATGTCATCAAAAATTTTGCGGTTCTGGGGAAAAACGTATAAAAACTGTATTTTCTACTAGTCCGCATATGTTTATTGCTAGCTTTTCATTTTTTATAAAATTTGATATTAAATTGGTTTTATTTATAACATTAATTTGAGCGAAAATAAATTTATTATATTTCATTTGATCATTTTAAATTTAAAAACTATTAATTCTACACGATTCAGTTCTCCATATTTAAATTACCATCCTTTGCTTAAAATATCCTCCAAACTCTGGCAAACTGCACGTTATTTTAAGCATAGTAGTAATAAGCTTAATTAAATGTTTTAAAAAAATTGTCTGCTTTCGTCTGTAAAGTGTCTGTTTGTCCTCACCAGTAGTGCGCTTACCTAGTGACTTACTTTTTTATTGCCGACCAAAGGCATTATCAACATTTTAATTCAACTCTACAGTGCTAAGGGCTGAAACGGCATGACGTAATTAGAACTTTGGTCTGGAAATCGATCAATCCGAAAAATTCACTCAAAATAGGGAAACATAGCGGATTCTATGTTAGAAAATTGGTCGCAAAATGACTTAATATACGATTATCAATTACAAAAAATTGAAACAGTTCTAATTTGCTTAAAATTTGGTAAGAAATATATCTTGGGTCTTAAGACAAAATCACCTAAGTCAAGATAAGCGAAAAATCAGCTTTTGTAACCACCATATTTGACAATAAACTTTTTTTCTGAGTAAAATTTGGTGGATTTTGAACACATTTTCGCTTATGTCAGATTTAAATAACATGATTTTGGAACAACCGCTTAAGTTGTAAAAATTTACTTTAGTTAATCGTTAAAACGGGGAAAAACGTCATTAGGCTATAATTTCAAATTAACTTAAAATTCCGAATTGTGAATAAGTGATTATTCCTTATTTTAAATAAGGTTTATGTGTAAAAAAATTGTGTAATTAGTTACATGGAACTATTAGAATTTTTTAAGTTCAAAATAAATAAAAAATTTTAGTTTCATTGTTATATTGTACCGATTGTAATTTTTTGACAACATATTCTACAATTCATAAGGACAATATTGTGCATAATGAAGAGACGGGGTAAGCGCAAAGCCTTCTTCAAGCAAATCACAATAGTATCAAGCAGCAGGGATATTGGTTTTGACGACTTTGGAAGTAGCGTTCGTTTCTATGATAAAGAAAGCGACTCATCTGAATTCTCAGAAGCAATGGATTTGCAAGATATTGGGAAGTAACTGATAATGACGTATGGGTAGATCTTGAGCCTTTTGAGAAATATTAGTAGATCTACCATCAATACAGAACCAATTGAGAAAATTCAGGCAAAAATTGTAATGTGGGCTAAACACGCTAAACTTATTTTCGCTCATAAGGGACTACGAGCAAAATCAAATTTTAACCGGTGGAATGGCACATCATCTCTCGAGATTAAGCAGGTGCTTGCCTTATGCAATCGTATGCCACTTAATAAAAACCCACCTTAAGAAATTATTAGACCAAAAGCGAGCTGTATGTTCAAAACATTTTGGGTCAAACAAATAATCGAATACGATTCGAAAATGGGAAAGAAAGTATGTGTTTTTATAATGAAACAAGTGATGACAGTTCCACTCGATTATACAAGATTCAAAATGTCGTAAATCATATTTAAAATAATATAAAAACATTTATAGACCACCACAAAATTTGTCTTTGAATAAAGCGAGGAAGCCTTATATTCCAACAGTATACCCCAAACAAAACGTACAAGCATGGTAGAAGTTTTACGAGCAATGTACTCCAGACGGATTTTTGCTAAATATGCTCATTTATACCGGGCAAGGGAACGTATCAAATGAATACGGCCATTTACATGGTGTACTCAAAGAAGTTATGAAGGAGTATTTAGGTAAGGGCCATACACTCTACATGAGTAGCTATTATTGCAGTGTCGACTTAGCAGAATTTTTATTTAGTCATCCTGCAAACTGGAAGCGAACTTTACCTGCAAACTGGAAGCGAAACTTGTCATATGCTATGAAATGTAAACTTAAAAAATTTCGAAATTTCATTACCGCATCATAACAAAAAAAATATTATTGCCTTGAAGTGGAAAAGAAGCGCGAAGTGTTAATGATCCATTCAAACCCTTACGCAGAGGTCCTTAAATTGATGACAAAACGACACAAGGAAATTACTAAGCCAAGAATTGTTGCAAACTATAACGCCCACGTATCGGGACCGACAGGGTTGACCAAATAATTTCATACTATGCTTGTCATTGGATTTACAATTTTTTAAATGAATGTAGTTAGATCGACTGACTACTCGCATATTTGTCGGAACTCTCATATAAGTGACTTCAGACAATACCCCCCATGTAAACAATCATGGGGGGAACAAAATCGAAAAATGGGTGAGTGTTGAACGTATTAAATGTAATTTATTTTGTAGAAAATAATATTTAAAGAGGTGTTTTAGAGTGAACTGGTAATGTTAATAAATACAATTGAAAGAATGTCGGCCCTTTCCAATAAAGTCATGGAAATGGCATTGGCAATGCCACCGATATGAAACTGGCCCGAAAAGTAGCCCGAAAAAAATGTCTCTTTCCTTAATCAGTAATATTTTCGGGCTTGCCCAAAAAATTTAAAAACACTGCATTACCTTTAATTCGTATCGCGAATTTTTTTTACATCAACATACTACAACAAGATTTGATTTTAAAAGCCATCACTAAAAAATAGCTAACAAATTTAATGAATTAAAATATAATATGTAAATGAAAGGCAAAATTATTCGGTATTAAAAATACGAGTATAATGATATTACGTAAGCTTCTGAAAAAAATACCAAAACATTTTGCTACGAGGCGGTTTTCACAATGAATGCTTGAGGCTTCGACTATAACTGTCGAGAGTAAATTCTGGCCATCTGGAATTCAAATAATGTAGCTCCATTACTGTACAGAAAGAAGGTTCGTGCCAGTCTCAGTATGTAAAGATATTCAACAAAAAATTTACTACGAAATTTTCTTCTGTCGCGGTTGTCACAGGGATTACCTGAAACTTCGCCCGCTGCCGAGCATTAGTGTAGGTCATCTGGAATTCAAACAATGTAGCCCCATTACTATACCAGACGGAAAGGAGGTTCATGTCAGTATAAGTATGTAACGAATTTCAACAAAAAATTTACTAGATTTGAACCTGGCACGAAACTTTTTTCCACCTCGGACAGAAATTGGAGGCATTGAAAAAAATTTCTTAGGAAATGTTTTGTTGAAAATCGTTACATACTTAGATTGACACGAGCCTTCTTTCCGGCTGGTACAGTAATAGGGCAACATGATTTGAATTGCAGATGGCCTACGAGCCATGACAACTGCCACAGAAGATAATTTTCTAAGTTTCAGGTAACCCATGTGACAACCGCCACAGAAGAAAATTTCTTAGTAAATTTATTGTTGAAAATCTTTACATACTCAGACTTGCACGAACCTTCTTTCCACCTCGTATAGAAATAAGGTTACATTGACCCCTATACCGGCGACACCATTTTACATGTTATTATGTTAAATAAAATGAAAATTGCTATTTTGGTATTCCGGTCTATTTCAATTTTATTATTTTATGTTATTTTCTATGTTATTTTGATACAACATAAAAGTAATAAATTAGGTACTTTTATGAAATGTTATAGACAAAAATGAAATCCAATACGTCAAATTCTGTGAAAATCATATTTTTTAAAACAGCCAAATAATTAAAATAAGTCGCCAAAATTATAAAATGTCATATATACTACAGTATACCAGAGAACGAAACGAAAGATTTGCCAGATACGTAAATACATTCCTGATTTATTTGCGGGATGATAGAATTTTAATTTTTCAACACCGTGCCAATCTACGGATGCTTCGAGACGAAGTGATCCTTATGAATTGCCCTCATTCCGATTCAAGAAATTGTTTAGGCTTAATAAGCGAACAGTGGGATTTTAAATACTAAAGTTGAAGCCAATGTCAAGCCAATCAACAATCCCCTTCAGGATTAAATTACTGTGTGCTCTACATTTCTATGGCCATGGGTCATATCGAGTAGCAGCTAGAAGTTACGATATTCTAGCCGTATCGCAGCCAAGCGCGTCGCGATGTATAAAATAAAAATTCACAAGTCTAATATGCACTTATATATTAGATGATGTCATTTCGATACAACGAGAAATTTATAAGGGCGAGGAACATTGTCGAGAAATGTTTTGGTCTCGTGAAATCGAGGTTCCGATCCCTACTACGGCATCGTATATTACATTACCACCCAACGGTTGCATGTAAAATTATATATGCAGTATTTGTGCTACATAATTTATGTTTGGACCCGAGTTTGGACACTGAAATGGATGCAGGTGAAGTCTCAGAAGACAGTGATGTACCCGAAGAAGAAATAAACCCTGAAAATATTATAATGATATCTTCATGGATGAAATGGAACAAAATGGCACTTGGTATAACTAGGGTTGCAGATTACGGGAAACGTATATCAACAAATATTTTCATTAATTTTTGTTTTATTCCAAATAAATAAAGTATATTTCATACATTAATAAATTCAAATAAAATTAATAATTCAAGTTAGAAATAATACCACAATTTGTATCAAACCACATCAAATGGTTTCTTATTGTTCCCTCATTTCTATACAGATGTCAGCGGCGTTATTGAGACTCTCCGCTATATCGTGCATAGCACGTGCAATTTTTGAAAACCCTTCCCTTATTACGTTTATTTTTTGTTGTTTGAGCTCCAAAAATTTCTTTTCGAAGTCTTCTATAAAATTGAGGTTAGAATTAAAAGTAAACAGGCATGATTATTTCATACCATTATCCTGATTCCTTTTTCGGGACACTTTCGGTGGGGCCTTAGGTACCGCATCAGAAGGTGATGGTTCCGGTTCTGGGGATGGTTGTTGGACAGCCGAAGTTGAACCAAACCCAGCTTCTGTTGCTATAGCATCTTCGAACACAATCACTCCCAAGCACTAAATGCGCACGCTTTCCCAAATCGCTCAATTGCAATTGGCTTGATTCCCCGTCACCAGTTTGGTTTAAACTAACCAAAATTTTTCTTTTCTTATGCCGCACAGCATTACGCAAGTTTTTAAAAATCTAAAAGTAAAATTTGTCATAAATATACATTTTTAATTTTTACTATTGTATACTAAACCTTTTTCCATTGTTTTGTATTTCTTGTAGCCCCTACGGCTGCATTTAATAAATTAACCAATTCAGTCCATAATTCTTGCATTAAATCATCCGAATATTTCTTTGCACACAACTCTGGATGATTCTCCATAAATGCCACGTATAAATCATATTGCTCGCGAGTTGTTTTAGCTTGGCGTGTAACTTTTTCTAAAATGAAATAAGTTTAAATTACACAAAATTACATTGAAAACTATAAATAACCAAAAAAAGTTCTGTACCGACCTTTAATTGATGACACTTTGTTTCTATGTATACATATTTTTGCAACTATGTATAGAAACACAAGACAAAAAATGTACTAGATTTTTTTATTGAATTGTACAAGAGCATGTTATACTAAAAGTTAAAATAACATAACATGGTTAGAATACCAAATTGAAAAAATGTTATGTTACCTCATTTTTAAAAATGATAACATAAAATTTTGAAAACCCGGACTACGGGCCATTATTTGGGTTTTAAATGACGTGCACTAATTCATGACAGTGGCCGAAGTCTCAGGCTATCGCTGTGAAAAACGTCTCATTGCAAAATGTATTGATATTTTTTTCAAAAATCCTACGTAATATCATTATACTCTTATTTTTTATATAGACTAATTTTTTGAAATTTCCTCTAAATTTGCTTTTCATACGTACATACATACCTACGTATTTTATATTTATTCATCGAACGGTACAATTTTTTTCTATTTTTTCGTATTTGCTTTTAAAATCAAATCTTATTGTAGTATGTTGATGTAAAAAAAAATCGGGATAAGAATTAAAGGTAATGCATTTTTCTAAATTTTTCAGGCCAGCCTGAAAATATTACCGATTAAGCAACGACAGATTTTTTCGGACTACTTTTCGGGCCAACTTCACATACATTGCAATGCCCAAGTCAAGTGGAAGTAACTTTCAACAAGCAGGTATGTATTCATGTTTACAATCAATATTTAATGAGCGATTATGAGTAAGTACAAGGTTCAAATAAATACTTTGCTTTTTTTCGCGCTAGTGTAGTCAAGGTTATTGAAATCCATCCATCGTTCAATATTCAAGAAAATACGTCGCTGTAGTCGGGTAACATGTCATGAACGAAGTTAAGCTTTAAGTCCAGAAACGGATTCACCTATAAAAGCCTTTTTGAATACGTCTATTTAAGCATTTAAGGGTGATGGAACTGATGCTAGTATTCACAATAATGAAATTAATAAGGAAGAAACAAATGCTAATGAATTTGATGATTATGATGTTGGCCTAAATTTTATGCCACTTGGATGAACCTGATTATTTGTCGAGCACTTCAGATATTAATCTAATCAAATGGCACTGTACATTGAAAGTAATTTGGAAAATGAAAATCAAGCGCCACCTGAAAAGCGATATGTAAGAAAATTTTCTCAAAATCAATGTAATCGAGGAAAACCGCACGAAATAAAAATTTATCTGATCCGGATACAGATTCCGGAAGCAACTTGTAAACCCTTTTAAAAATGCTAAAATCTCTGACAAACCTTTATTTCGTAAAAAATATAGATTAATTTTTCACCAATGGGGCTTTACACTGAGAAAAATTTTGATTTATAAAATTGAAAAACCAAGTTTTTAATTTCTAAAAATTTCGATTTCTTTTTTTTTTTTTTAATTTAAAAATTATTTGTTTAAAGGTTTTTTGATTTTAATAAAATATTTTGTAAAATTGTTTAGAAAATATCTTTTAAATTTAAAGAAAATAATTATTTGACGAGAACAACAAATTTTAAAAAGAGATTCTTTGCATTTAAAAACTATTTGTTTGATAATAATGGTACCTTATTTTACCAATAATGCGGTACCTAATACAAGAAAATTCGCGTCGCAAATTTAATCAAAGTGTTATGGCGTGCGCGTAATATGTTAGGTTTTATTTAAATTAATTTTTGTGCAATATCAAATTTAATAGTTAATTTAATTAATTAAATAGTATAGTATATCAATTAAAAAAAAAAATTGTGTAATGCATATGTGATACGGGTCAATTAAAAAAAATAAATGCAAGTGTATTTAAATCATAAAAAAGTATTTCTGTTTATAGGACATTTAATGACGATTGAAGAGCAAAATTAGCCGAGCATGGTAAATCGCATGACGTACGCCGTGTATCGTTAACATTGTGAGAGTTCTTAGAAATCATTCTCTCGAACACCAAAAGGAATTTTCGGATTATATTTTATAAAATTTGATAGTGTAATTGTGACATTTATTAAAAAAAACTGTTGTGAAATGAAAATAAATCTTTTAAAAATACAAAATCTTTTTTCTATTACTAAAAAAAATCTTTTAAAATTACAAATAATTATTTCTATATCTGAAAATTATATTTTGAAAATTAAAAACAATTTTTTTGATTTTATAAACAAACTTTGCAAATTTATTTATTAAAAAGATTTTCTTTTTAATTTTAAAAACGACACTGTTTGACTAAAAAATATAATGTATATTTTTCGATATTTTTTTGTCAGTGTAGGCTCATATAACCAGCGAATTCTTTTTATCTCTTCCTTTCTAAAAGCGGAAGACAAAAAGTTTGAAAGAATGATTAGAAGTACGACTGCTTCAAGAAACCCACCGAATCAATTAAGTATCATCTCGAATTAGATAAAAAAAAATTGGTTGTAGTATGTCAGAGGTGCTTTCGATGTTGTTCTGCTGAAGCGGAGAGTTTTTTAAAAAGTGTCGTAAAGAAAAAACTAAATTCAGTATTCACCAGAAATATTATTTGTGGAGATGATCAAGGCAATGCCCAAAAATAAAGTTTCATTGGAGAAGATAAATGAAGTTAAAATTCATACATATAGCTTTCTTAAAAATTATTTACTCGTTGATTTAACTTTAGGCAAAATGCACGGGTTGTATCGATCAACATATTATGAAAATCCCGTAAGTCTCTCAAAATTTTTGGATAGATTTAAAGGAAAGTTTATGCAATTCAAACAAACAGTAAATTTAAATCGTAAAATACCGGTACGTTTAACTATTGTTGTATCTATAAAGTTTTAATTGACATATCGAGGAACTTTAATAGAACAATCAATACATCACAAGGAAGCTGATATAGGATATAAATCCACGAAGCAAGATAAAATGAAATCGGTTGGAGATACTTCATTTAAAATATACACTTTCGACCATCAGCAGTGCCTACCAACCCCTCATCAAGTATGTAAAGTTATCCCAGTATTTCATTCCAGAAAAACAAAAAATGTTTCTCAGGCAATTCCCATCCCTAGATTTTTAAATTTATCTCAAAGAATTTTGAAATAACACAAAACCTGATAATACTTCATCTTGTTTATTTTTGAAATATTTGTATTAATATGTTGCGACTGGCGCAATGATCTATATCGTTAAGGCCGATTCAGTTAATGCCTAGATTATTAACTTAAATTAATGCTTTACTGGAACCACGAGTGTCGTGGCCAATCTCTTCTGATTTCAACACGGCATCATAAATCAATAAAACATCCTGGGATGTCCCATTTTAAATAAAATATACATTTTAAATTTAAACAAGTAGTTTTCTTGAATCTGTGTTATCGCAGCAGATCTCATTTGATATCGGTCGCAGATAATGTGTACTCTTTCGAATGAAAGTTAAAAACAATCCGTATTGGTGCTATGGGGTCATATATGTGTAAATGGTGAAATCATTTTTCAGAACACAATTCAGGCTGAAATTTCGGCATCAATCTTATCTGATTTCAATGCAGCATGATAACCGCTATCTGTGAAAAAATTCCAACATCAACCGAGATCGTTTCCGAGAACCAATTATTTAAACCAATAATTCGTTCAGAAACTGAATGGGCCATCTAAATATGGGCCTATTGCGTCAATCTCAACATATGGTTGGTCTTGGGAATTTCTTATTAGATAGAGGTCATCGGTTAGGTTGTATCGAAATAAGAAGAGATGGAAGGGCACAACATCTTCAGAAAAAACGTAGATGAACTTAGACTGTACTTAGTTTCAATAAAAGTACTTTTTATAATTTTCCATCATTTTCCTTAATTGACTTAAGATTCAGGGATTTTGAAAACGTTGTTTGGAACAATCGCTTAAACTGTTTTTTAGCTTATTTCTTCTAACAACTGGAGAAATTCGCTTCTTTTTATGCTTAGTCCTTTCAATTGAATTATGCTCTATCTTTTACAAATATTGTAGAAAACAACAGTAATAAGTTTTTTTGATATCTTAAATTAGACTTTCATAATACTCAACAAAAAGTCGAGTAAAACCGACTTAAATAGTTTTGCCGCCTTAACACACATTACTTTATGGAGAAAAACCATTCTAAAAATGTAATGACCATTGCACCAGAACGGAAATTTCGCGTAAAACGAAAGTTCATTATACTTTATGTAGGTGGCGAATTTTACATCACATCTGGGGCACCTAAGGTACAAATGTACCTTCATTCATTTTATATAGAAAATGCACAGAATTATTCTTTAAAAACAATTTCAGTTATAAATATGTTTTAAACAGTAAGTAATAGAAAAACTCAATTTTATACTAAAGGAAATAACGGCGGTTTTAAGTCAACCTAAATAATCCAAAATAACGGTGAATATTAGATTGTTGTTCTTGTAATAAAGGATTCTAATCATCAACAGACCTATTTGTCCAGTTTGCTAGAAAAGATAAGCAGTTCCAGCGAAAATGAAACAGGAGAAATTGGTTCTGAGGATGAATGGGTTCCTCCATGTCAACAAGGTATTTAATATATGCAAAATTTATCCAACATCGAACCTGCATATAATACTGATCAAATGGAATTTGAGCTGGATGAAGAAATCGAACCTGATCAATATGAAGCAATTGATGAGTCTGCCGACGACGATGAAAGTTCTACAAGAAATTCATCCTAGAACTTCGATTTTGTGGCAAATGATAGCACCGTATGGAAAAAATTTAAATATGGTTTCCCCAAAAGAATTGTACGCATATTTGGGAACACTAGTCACAATGGGACTACATCGCTCTAATTATGAACATCACACCGTATTATGGCGGTCAGATTCGTATCCTCTTTATAGAGCAACCATGTCGGTTTTTTTCAGTTTATGCAGATTCATCCGATTTGACAACAGTAACTCTCGACCAGAACGGTTGGTTACGGATAAAGCAGCAGCTATTAATTAGTGATATTTGGTTGATGTTACATGCCAATTTCACATCCAAATATATTTCATAAAAATTATTTAACCGTAAGTATATGGACGAGCAGCTTTTTCTTTATCGGGGTAGAAAACGTTTTACCCAATACATCCCATCGAAGCCTGCGAAATATGGTCTTAAAATATTTTGGGTTTGTGGCACGAAAACATCATACCCTATCACAGGCCAGATATATACAGCAAAAGGGATAGATGGGCCAAAAAATAATCAAAGGAAACGAGTTGTTCGAGATTTGTCCGAACAATTTAAAGTTTCCAGAAGAAATGTAACCATGGACAATTTTATCCTCGCTTTGTTTTTACGACGTTTGTTGTTGTTGAATTATTTAACAATGATTTAAACCTTGAAACAAAGTAAAAGTTGCATCCCAGGCAGTTTTACAAAATCCGCAGTTACGTCGGAATATTCCAGCATGTTCGGATTCAGTGATGATGAAAAAGTGGGCATTTGTTCTTACGTGCCCAAGAAAATTCGTATTGTCACATTATTACCGACAATGCACACAAATAATAACATGGACGGCGGTATCAGGAGCAAACTAGAAATAATTCATTACTATAATGAAATCAAAGGAGGCGTAGATAGTATGGACAAAAAGGGACCACATTATACAACAAAGCGAAAGACGGTCATCTTCGTCAGGCCATGTTTCAGGCCATGTTTCATAATATTATCGATTTCGCTGCTCTGGCCTAATATATAATTTATTCCGAAAATATTCCGATTACTGCAACACCAACCCACAGCCGGCGTACGTTCCTACAGGATCTAGAAGTGCGAGGAATCCAAAAATGATGGCCCAATTTTCATCTCAATCTGGGATACAATGTATGATAGGCCGGCCGGGGGTTAACTAAGAAAATCATTTTATCATAATTCATTTCTCTAAAATCCGCTTTATCAAAATCCACTTTAGTCATAAACCACTTTTACCAAAATCCACCTTTATCCTCTTTCCATTATCATAAAATCTATTATTGACAAAATCCATTTATGTAAAATTCCATTTTAGTCGAAATCCATTTTGCCAGAATCCATAAAAAGTCCAACGAATCCATCGTTTTTATTACTTTTGCAAAAATAATAAAAACGATGGATTTTTTATATGTTAGTTATTGGAAACTAATTAAGAACGAATTCGAAGCAAACAAAAATGTTAGATTACAAAAATGATGGACTTAAATTTGTGAATATCGAAAAATAATTGTGAAATTGGTTACTCCAATTATGATACTCCTAACCATGTACATGTGTATATCTGTGTCTGATATCTGTTTGTGACGTCTGATACCTGATATCTGATGTCTAATTTCTGTGTCTGTGTGTGTGTGTGTGTGTGTGTGTCTGATGCTGAACTCTGACGTCTGATGTGTGACGTTTGATGACGGTGTACGCGTCTGCCTCTGTGTCTAGCTCTGTGTCGTGCCTGATATCTGAGGCCTAATGTCTGATATCAAATGTCTATTGTCTGATATTTGTGTCTATATCTGACGTCTGTGTCTGATGTCTGTCTCTAATGTCTGTGTCTTGATCTGTGTCTATATCTATGTCGGTGTCTGATATCCGATGTCTGCGTCTGTGTTTGATGTCTGATGCCTGATCTCTGCGTCTGTGTCTGTCACTGGCTCTGCGTCTGTGTTTGTTTCGTGCCTGAGATATAATGTATGATGTCTGAAGTCTGTTGCATAATGTCTGATGTTTGATCCTTGATGTCTGTGTCTTTGACTGCACCTGTGTCTAAGGTCTGATTTCTGGGAAAATTGGATACGGATTTTAGGAAAGATGAATTTTGACAATAATCGATGTGCTCAAAAGTGGTTTTCTTATAAAAAGATGGATTTTAGCAAAAGTGGATTTTGAAATGAAAGATAAAGCGGGGCTCCCGCCGGCCGGTTATTGCTATCAATTAAGCAGATCGTTTGCAGATCATTGACATCCTCCCAACGTAAAACACAAAATAATTGTTCGATTTGCAAGCGACCAATTTGCAGTGAACATGCAGAAACGATTACTAAATGTAATGAATGTACATAAACTTCAAATTTGAAATAATAAATATTTTTAAACTAAATAAAGAATTTGTTTTCTTTGTCCGCTATATGATATTTTTCCCGTTATATACAATCTGTGGTCACAAGGCGTAACCGCCTAAGTTGATTTTAGACAGAATTGAGTTATGCACACCATGAGATTTCCATAATCGGTTACGTATGTACACAAAAGTTTAGATTTTTCCGACAGTTACAACGAAAACTACACAATAATGGGAAAAATACCTAGGTGTCTAACTCTATTTTGATAAATTAAATGTCCATGCACTAAACGCCTAAGTCTGAAAAATAGACCTAAGTGCCCACTTTTTTTAACTAAAAATAATTTTTAAATATAACTCTGTTGACCATGTGACCTATCTTATATTTTATAAGGTTAGTTGTACTTTAAACTCCATTTTAAATGTCCTATAAAAATAATTTTTCAACCCACGCAGTATTTTTCAGCCAGACTAGCTTTCAGCGGCTGGCGGGTTTTTTTCTGTGGAACGATGAAATAGCTTGATTTTACTGCATATGGTAGATTTTTGAGGTTTAGCTTTAAATGGGCCGATCGAATGCATTACCAGTGAAATTCCGTAGTAGTTATTTATGCTTCCATTTTCTCATTAATAAACATCAATTAAAACAAAATAGTTTTATTTCATCCCCCACGAAATAATTATTTAGAGAAAAAAAATTTTTTATTGACAATAAAAAAATTAACCAAAGTTAATAAGAACTTCACAGAAATTATACAGGTATATTCGTATTAACGAAGAATAAAAATTTGAATAAGAAATAAAGAAAAGCATCCGACTTCAAATGTCGGAAAATTGAAGTTAGCTTAGCACCTTGCTTTTCTCATTCAAAACTAAAATAAATATTATGACCATAAAAAAAATGTATATATAAAGCATGCAAAACTTAAGGATTTAGAATACTTAATATATAAGAAAGAAAATTTATATAAATAAAAAAAAAATTTGGAAAATAAAAAATAGAAAAAAAAAATTGGCTTAGCATAAGAGAAACAAAATTCAATACTCAAATATTTTTTTTTATACGGTGACTGATTAACGCTGTATCCAATGTCCGAAATGATGCGTAGAGAAACCGTTGCGGATCCGTTTATGTAATTGCATATGTATCTTGTACGAGAACTATTGTGATATTCATTATACGTAATTATTTTTTTATGAAGGATTTATTTTATTTATTTATTGTTTATTTGTTGTTTTTGTTGTAAACATATTATATAGGTTTAGTTTCAACAAAATGCTTGTTTTTTTATTTTATTTTTTTTTTTATTTCTTTTATTTAAAAAAAAAAGAAAGTATTAATCATCCAGTGGATTTAATGTTCTTTTAAGGTCAATTAATACTCTCCTTTTCATTCACGCACACACCCACCCATTCTCCTACTCACACAATTACAATATACCACCTGCACGTTGCAAGCTCCATGTCAACCTGCACACTGACATGAACGGTGGGTCGGCGCCGAATTCTGCACTCCAACAGAGGGTCTAAGTTGTGTTTATTATCATCACCGATCGTAATCGATGAAGAAAATTCGCTTTACATCCAGCCTCTGGTGGGATTCGAATCCAGTACCTCCCGGTCCAAGTGCCGAAGCTTTAACCACTGCGCCACTTGTACGATAATTATAATTAGTAAAACCATATATTTAGCAATTAACAGTTCATGGTTTTTATTAGCTCAGCACAAGGTCATTCGTCTTAAATCAAACTGTCCATATCGAATGGCCACATTTATCACCATAAAGATTAGTTTTTTCCCCTTTTCAAGTGTGGATTATACACAAAAATTATAAATTAAACTTATGTGATACATTTTTTTGTTATTTATATTTTTATTATTATTTAATATTTCACATTTCATTTTAATTTTATTGTATTATTTAAAACTTTTTTTTTATCTTGACAATATTATATACTTTTTGGATTTACACTCCATTGATAAAAAAACTTGTTTTAAATTTAAAATTTAATTAGAATTGACGAGCTGTTTCGTTTCAAGGGTTCTCATTGACTGCCGTACGGTTTTTGTTTTCGTCCGAAGATTTTTCTTTTTCGTTTTATTTGTTGATCTGAGTATTGTTACATTTTATGACCCTATCCAAATATTAGCAAGAATTACAAAGAGAATTATATTAAATATTAATACTAATATAATTGATTTATATAGTAGCCTAGAAAACTGGTGTTAAGCTAATTCAATTCAGCAAATATTACCATCATCATAAGATAACATTCATTGTAAAAGTCAAAAGTTTATTAATAGTGATGAATATTACGTTACAGGTCCACAGAAATTATTTCACCGTATACATTTCTACACATAACATTGTAGGTACAATAATGTACCTCTTCCGACCTCTTAGGGTATTTTTCATTTTATCGTTGTTTCTTTTTATTTTGCTTCCACAAGATTTCCAAAAAAAAACAAAATTCTGATAAAGGAAAGACCAACGAAGGCTAAACATAAGTTCTCGATTTGTTTCTAAATTCCAAAGTAAAAATGTTTGGCTTAAAAGCGAAAAAGGTATACAATTGTAACATAAAGCACATAGCCACGCACAATTTTCTAATATTATTAATTAATTTGTCAATAGCGCCAAAGCGGAGAATTTGTGAACTAAATTGCATGTAATAAAATTGTTTTGTTAATACCTTACATAAATTTATTGGAATGACGAATTATAACAAGTTCCGGCGCCACAACGGTAGTTTTTAGTACTAACTTGCTTTGTTTAACACACATTTTCGTTAGACAAATCTTACTTAGGTTCATTAAAGACAGAACAATTATGAATTTACAAAGTTAAAGACAAAAATCAAGAATAACATGGTGAGTTATTAACTTGTTGCATTGCGCAAATAAAAATTGCATGATGCAATCATAAACAAAAATTATAAACATAATTATCGCGCAGTTCGAAGTATAATGTTCTCAAACAATTAAACTTAATTAGGCACCTGAACTACTTCTACACCGCCTTTCGTATAATGTCATGATTTAATTTGATGGGAACGATGAAGTTTATAATTTATGATAAGTTGATTCACCGTTTTTTTTTTCGTCTTCAGTGTGTAACATAATAACTCATAACGCGCTATGTTTTTATGTTTTGGTGAAAATTTTTTTATATAAAAATGGAATACAATTAAAAAATCTAAATAAAAATTACATAATTTTTTATTTTAATTTCGGTTTGTGTTGAAAGTTTAACTCTCGCTAAAAAAGAATATGAAAATGCTATATATTGGCGTTGCATGGTGGAAAAAGTTTAAAGTTTATAATGATCTTAAACATACAAAATTGCGTATATAAAAAGCTTATGAAAATAATGCGATGACATTGTTCAACAATTTTTAATTATGAGAGGTAAAATTGTTAACTTATTCAGAAGTATATAGAGTAGCTATATTTTTGCCCTTTTGAATAAAAATAATCATACGTACGCTTATCGTGATTCATACCATTAAAATATCTCAATTGAGATTATTACACAGTTTAATGGCCTATTATCTACAATCGAACCGCACAAAATGCTAAAAGTTAAATGTTTGGTTGTTTAAAAATCGTAATAACTTTCTCCAACAATCCAATTTAATTTTCATTTTATTTTATTTTTTTAAATTATTTTTAAGCACGAGAAATAATAACAAAAGAAAACTAATTAAAAGTTTCTGTTTTGATTATGAAGATAGTTAAAAAATATTGGAAACACCAATCAGTTTAGAATCTTTGCTCCATTTATATATTTTATATTAAATTTGGCGGTTTGTTATCATTTAATATAATTAAATTTATTACGGTTTTTGTTTCTCAAAACAAACAAAGAAAAACTCTCGTCTTATCTGATAAAATATAAAGAAATTAGTTCAAAGAACCGTTATTAGGGTGCAATATAATTTTTTTTTTAAAGCGCTTGCAAATCAATCTAATGCGTATACTTTAACCGTAATAATAATGGTATTACGACACTTGCTGTTTCCCGACGTTTCAGCGTTTAAAAAATTCAAATGACACGCGAAAAATTGTTAGAAAATGTACCTTCGACATATCCAACTTTTTTACCAAATACGGTTTTAACGAAAAAAAAAAAAAAAAAAAAAAAAAAAAACATTTTTATATACAACAACTGAGTGACACATGTAGTAAATTCATTATCTTTACCGTATTAAAAAAATTGCTTTGTAGAAAAACATATGGAATTTCAAGCCAAATTTTGAAATTTCCTACAAAAACGTGTTAAATATTTAGAAACAATCATCAAAACCAATAAAACATGGTTTCGTAGCTGCAAATTGCGCAAAAGAAATTATTTCACTTCCATTTCTGCGAAGGATTTAATCTCAGAAATTCAAACAGCAACGAAACGATAATTTTAGAAGAACTTCCAAAATTTAATGACACACTCAAAACTCTTGCACTCCTCTGAAACTGCTCGCAACAATGGATAAATTTAAATTTTAAGTTTCTTTGTCAGATATCAACACAACAATACACAAAAATCAAAAATTATATCAGAAGCATTTAGGCTTGTTGATTTGGGTGCGATTGTTAGCTGCTACTGCGTCAGACAAATATTTAAATTCAAGGTTTAATGGCTTCCGGTGTAGGATATAGGATGACAGACTCCATTTGACTCCATACCAAGCCAATAACTGAACGCCGATTTGCTTTGGATATGAACAACAACTCCCAAACATTTTTCTAGACAAATTTTACTATCGTTCTAGGTTAGGTAAAAGGAAAGCCATAACAGCATAAGACCTTCACAGCAATTAAAATATAAAAAAAACTTAACTATTGACATCACGTGAATTCAAACTAGAATCTAGCGGGCTGGGCATCACGAGGATTAAACCGTGTCCAATTATTACATCATATGATTTAGTAGGAAGGGCGAAAGCAGTTGACGACTTCAACCTATTTAACAACAAACATTGATGATCGAAAACTAGAAAGAGCGGGCAATCGTTAAAATTCATTCAACTCATTCGCATAATGCTACCTACTTTTTGTATTAAATCCAAAGACAGAAACTAAAAATATAAATACCATTTAAACCCAGAAGCACTAAAAACATTAATATAAGAGTTACTGTGCAAGTGGCGCAGTGGTTAAAGCTTCGGTATTTGGACCGTGAGGTACTGGGTTCGAATCCCACCAGAGGAAGGATGTTAAGCAAATTTTCTTCATCGACGTGCAGGTGGTATACTGTTATTGTGTGAGTAGGTGAATGGGTGGGTGTGTGCGTGAATGAAAAGGGGAGCATTAAGGACATTAAATCCACTGGATGATTAATACTTCCTTTTTGTAAAAAAAAAAAAAAAAAAAAGAGTAATCAGAGTAGCACTGCTAAGAGTCAGGGGAAGACTATCGAATTCTAATCTCTCGTTTGAAGAGAAACATCTAATAAAAATGCCCAAAGGCCACAAGTTGTCAAGATTGTTCATCAGAAAAGCTCATTTAAAAACAATACATGGGGGAAATGAAGCAATTTTATCACACAGAAGAGCGCAGTATGTTACCGATGTAACGAGTAACACCAGCCCCACCCCAAGATTTTCGCCTGCCACATACGGATTGTCTCTCACGATTACAGCGTATGTCAGAATGGTTACAGAAATAACTAAGCCATCAGGTGGCAGAACTATAGTAATCAAAGATGAGCAACCACCTCCACACATTGAACACTAGCCAGATCGAAAAAAAAACGCAGCATCAACCAACATCGCACGATACAACAACCACACAAGAAGACAATACACAGTCCAGAAAGAACAACAAATACTTGGGGAGCAGCCCGAAAGACGGGTGAAAGAAAATTATATAGTTTTAGGGAAACTCTCAACTTAGTAGGTTGCTACTATATGATTGACGAAAGCCCAAGTCAAATTCATTCCATCTTGTAGTCTCAGTATGACCTGTTAGTAAAAGAACCAAAAATATTATGTGTTTGTGAGAATTTTCGAGATATTGGCCAGAAACTGAAAAACGTATATGGAAAATACTTACCGTTAAATTTTTCCGAATTTCCCCTTGTTTTGAGATATTATAGATAATCTGAAACTTAATTATTTGGTTGTAATAAATCGAAATCTTATTTAAAGAATTTTAAACAATAATCTTCCTTCATTTTCCTATTCGATTCGAAAGTTTCCAATCCAAAATTAGAATACAACCCCGCCCATAAATATTTTAATATTTACTTGTAAAAAGTAGAAAAGAAACGCTCATTATTGACCGATTCCAAAACCATGTTCAAATTACATATTAGAATTAAATTACAAACGTGCGTGCCTCCTCAACTCAAAATCTCAGATTCCAAAATTTCCAAATTTTATAAGGATTCGTTATAATATCCAGCAGTTAGTCCAGCATAAGCAGATCTTAGAATTTAGTCAAAAATCCACTTTAGTAACCTCAACCAATACTACTAACCAAATTTCAACACAATTCGTTAAAAAATTGGTAAAATTCCAAAATTTCATATACCAAGTTTCAATACTTCGGAGGTCAACAAGTTTGCCAATTTAAGGAACGCTTTTAATATTTTATTCCGTTGGGTGTGTTATTTTGTGGAAAAAGAGAGAGAGAGAGAGATGCATAATGAATGAAAAATTCCCGGTGGTTTTAAAATAACAATAGAATTCTCTTTTGTGATAGTGCTGCCATTTGTGGCGAGTACCGTAAACTTTTATTTCACACTGGCAAATTTCTACTGCCTTTTACATCATTTCGTTCATATGAATGGACAAATTCAGACGAAGGTTCCTAACTTGATTGCTTTTTGCTGGATTCGTTTTTTTCTATGATATACAAGAAATGTGGCGAATCGTCAATCTATTTTTTTTTTATAAACGACACTTTTGACATAATGTTAGAGTACAAACCATCACATACGCTTCACTCACGCCAGGCATTTGTCTTTTCGAATCCGTTACTGAAACATTGTTATTTTTCGTTCAAAAACATCAACAGCGCACAACTAAGTGCAAAACTAAGTATTACAGGGCGTAGCAGAAGTTATTTTTCTTCCTATCTCACATATACAACTTGGAAGATCTAAAAAAAATGCTACACGATTGTGCAAAGAAATAAGATTGTTTTTTTGTTACATGAAAATAATTAAAACTCAACGTACGGGAGATTTTATAGTGAAAGAGCTACTCCAACCATTCGTTCGGTGGTGGAAAATTCGCTGTTAGAGATTCAAGACATATGGGCAGACCTCAAACTGCCAGATCGGTTGAAAATATTGGTGTTGTGAGACAGACCGTCGGAGAAAACTAGAAGATATCAACGAGAAGAAGATCAGCTCAGTTGAAGATTGCTAACCGCACACTTCGACTTATGTTGAAAGAGATGTTGTTGAAATTACTGATCATTCAAAACATTTCCTCAAAAAAATTAGAAAATACAATTTATGTTTTTAATTGACTTCATTCGGTGCTAACGTTATAGCGGAGTATTTATGTTGGCGTTTACAATTCAGGGACAAATTCACCACAAAGCTGGCTCTTTGCTTCAATGACCATAAATTTATCCAAATCCTTTTCAAGGGAGATCAAAATGGCTTCGAGAGTTGTTAAACGACACAATTACTAGTAATGATTGTAACCCGCATTATATCAACGAACAAATACAGAAGACACGAGAAGAGCAATTACTTTGAAAGTGCGAGAGGAAATATCATTGAAGTTGATAATTGTTGGATAGTTCCACAATCGCTACTTTTATGAAAACTTTTGTCAACGTTGTCAACTAATATCAACGTTGAGTATTGTAATTGTGTTAAATACATAAAATACATTTGTCAATACGCCAACGAAGGCAGCGGTGTGGCTGTGCTTGAAGCATCATGAAGAAATAATTTAGATTAAATCACACGATACCATATCTGCAGATATATTAGCACCAATGAAGTTGTGTGGTGTATTTTAGGATTTCGAATCCACGAGAGGAAGCCAAGTGCCGTTCATCTTGAGAACAGACCCAAGAGTGCATTTAACGGAACAACACATAGGACAGAACAACAAAACCACGGAACACTTCATTAACAGCGTTTTTTTTTCAATTATGTCAAAGAGATGGTTTAGCAGGAACTTTCAAATATGCAGGCATTCCGCTTTATTTCACTTGAAACGCAACACAATAGTTTTGAAGGAAGGAAGAGAGACAAAGCAGTAGTTGGACAATCTGGAATATTTTCATCAGATTCTTTCAGTAAGAATATATCCGAAGAACACAGATTGCTTTAATTTACCGTACTTGCGAATAGTGCACGGAATAGTCCATAATACGTATCGGGGATACGTGCAAGGCACTTAATTTGCTGGTAAGTCGCAATCATTGGGGGAAGTTAATGAAGAATTGAACCATCCGCTATTCCTAATCCATTTCGCAATTATTTTATTTTCGTGTTCTCGTCACAACCAATACAATTGTGGGAGAAATACAAAGCCTACATGGCCGAAGATATTCTGTATAGAATGTGTCAAGAAGCTGGAAATTAGCTCCATTTAGGATCTTTATATTGCAATGTGTGGCAAGCTGTTGGCACTTAGGAGTAACAGTACCGCAAAGGTTCATCGATCGCCAAAGAAAATACACTGAAACTCCTTCAAGAACAAAAGATAGCATTCGATGCCATCATACAAACTGTGGTCAACCAATCCGGTGGATTTTACTTTTCGTACGATTCAGGTGCAATTGAAAACCCCTTCTTCATTTCCCTAATCATTGTTAAAATCCGTTCAAATGGACATATTACATTAGCACTTGGTCGAACAGCGCATTCAGCTCCAAATTACTAAGCATGCAATTTGCCGGAAATCCAACATGTAACATTTCTAAAACATTAGGAATGGTGAAGATTCATTGCGGGCAGGCAAAATCTTTGTATGGGATGAGGGTACAATGCCTCACAAGAAGTAGCAATATACATTACAAGACTTACGAAATTCTCAGGTTCCATTTTTTGGAGCATTGGTGTTACTATGCGGTTACTTCAGAGAAATGGTTCCGGTGATGCCTCGCTAGATACCAGCTGATGAATTGCATGCTTGCTTGAAATATTCAACTTTTTTAAGCACAGTATATAGGGCGTTTAACAACGAATATGAGAGTTCAACTTCAAAACGATTAAACAGCTTTCATATTTTCAAGACAATTACTCGAATTCGGTAACGGAACAGGGAAAATCACATTCCCATAAAATTTCTCCAACATCGTAAATTCAAAAGAAGAATTAGTAGACAAGGTATTCCAAAGCATCGAAACAAATAATCAAAATCACGTATGGTTGAGCGGAAGAGCCATAAAGCGGCTAAAAATGTTGATAACCACCTACATGATATGAACAACAGGATTCTAAAAAGAATTACAGGTGAAACAGTCACATGCAAATATATTGACTACGTGAATTGCAAATCGTTTGATGACAGATTGGCCCTCATAAAAGTGGCTCCAGAGTGGATAACCCATCTGATAAGTACAAATTAATTTTATGCAGAAAAGAGACAAATCAAAAATGTAGTACATTCCCTAGTTTTCAAATAAAAAACGATTTTCAGTGAAAAAAAGTTTTCTTTCTTCCCTTCGCTACAAAGCATAGAAGCAGCAACGGAAAGTACGTGAATGGGTTTTCTCGGTGAATTACTATCCTAATAATCAATGGCAGACTGAGCCACAGCGGAACATAACCAAGTTCAGCTAGTATTACATACGGCTCCTCAGAATTGGACGATCAAACGAAGAAGGGTAATATAAAAGCCCATTTCCAACAAAAACAGCCAAGTAAAGTTTTTCCAATTGTTGATGGTGCAAAAGTTATTCCACTTTTAGTGTTTTTAGTTAAATCACATGCGCAATCACCAACATTTTAATTTAAAAAAACCAAGAGTTCTTTTATTTAACTTTCTTTTTTAGCGTAGCTTCCCAATAAAATCATTTTTTAAGTTGTATCATCTTCTGTCAAATAAAAAGAATGAGTTTGTAAAGTTTCATTGTTTTCCAAATTTTTTTTTTTCATGTATAAGTTACGCCAGCGGGAAAACAATGTACTACAGAAAGTTATCCCACTATCAGAAAAATATGCGACACTAATGCAGGGGCTCTTTTATGAAAAAAATGCGATTTCGCATTTTCATACAATATCGCATTTTGGTATTATAGACTAATATTTTCGCAAAAATGCGCTCTAGGTCGAGGATGCGAACGCCATATTATAAAATGGTTCGGTGGATTTTTGCGATACTATATTTTTCAAATGCGAATGATCAATGGCAGTCGGATATCGCATTATTTAATACACATACGTGATAAACTTGTATTTTTTTTAATATTTTAAATATAAAGGTATTATAAATTATCATTCATAAGTAAAAACTAAAAACTTTTATTGTTGTCGTGCAGTAGAATTGTATATTTTTTCACATAATTCAAAGGGATTTGACGTGTTTCGTTAAAGATTTATTTTTAATATTGACGTAGCCAATTACAGTATCAAGTATCACCTTCTTCATCATCCTCACCATTATTTATATTTAAATCAACACAGTCCATATTAATATTTATTTAAAGAGTAAATAAATGCAAAAACATTACGAAAGGTTAATTAAAATTATAAGAACTGTCAGATGTTGTAATGACATTTAAAAAAAAAATCTCAATGAAAATTTCCCTACAGGAAATGCGATATGCGATAATCGCATTTCATAATAGAAACGTAAGCGGCGGATCGGATCCGCAAAATCGCAAAAAAATGCGATATGCGACCTGCTTCATAATAGGGCCCCAGATTTTAAAATGGTATCACACAGCGGGCTATTCTCAACAAAATGGTTTTATCAATTTTTCTCATAAAGTACTACTTATCTACTTTAATAAAAAAACACTTATCAAAATTTCGAGTTCTAAAATAAATGCTATGACAGAAATAAAATAATTTTTTTTATTAATTTTAAACATTATAATAAGTATTCGAAGTGTTCACCATCTGCCAGAATACATAATCGGCATCGCTAGTCAATATTTTGCTTAATCCGTCGAAAAGCAAGTTCGTTATTTTTAATAATATTTCACGCTTCGATTATACGTTGCCGCATCTCCTGCCCCATTTGGTTTACTCTGACATAAACCAGCTCTTTAAAATAACCCTACATAAAAAAGGATTTAGATCAGGAGACCGCGGTGGTCATGAAATGGACTCTCCTCTTCCAATCCAGCGGCTTGAATAACTTACGTTGAGATGTTATCTCTACTTGTGCATAGTGAGGGGGATCTCCATCATGCTGCAGCCACATATTTCCTCGTGTTTGTAAAGATACGTCATAAAGTAATTCATTCAAACCGTTTGATCCAACGTGGTAGTTTCAATGGGCCAATAATTTTTCGTCCACTATTCCCGCCCACATGTTGACTCCAAATTGGTGTTGAAACCAACTACGCCACCCTACTTCTGGATTAACGAGGGCCCAATAGTAAAAATTATGGATAGTTAAAAAGTGTTTTGTCAATCCAAAAATTGTTGATAAAAAATTGCGAATTTTCTTGGCATCCCTTGACAAAATTGCATCCCCCTTTTCATGTTCAGCACATGGTAAGAGTAAAACTAATTTCTTTTTAAAATACGATGCCACATGAACCGTGGCACTCCCGAATATCTTCATAAACAACGAATACTTATAGATGGGTCGACTGTCACCAAATCTACATCAAGCCGACCGGCTATTCCATCTCTTCTCGGATGACCAGGGACTTCGCCTTCAATGTACTTTTGGATATCGTCTCTGGTATTCTCTTGTGCAGAAATATTTTTCCAACTAACACCTAATAGGCGATAATCACTGGCGATACCGGGGCTTCAGCTCAACCATATGTCTTTGGACAATACCACAAACAAAATTATCGAAAATAGCGGAGGAGGAGTTTAAAAAGCGTGGCCGTTAAATTCATGTCAATAACATCCTAAATAAGAAAAAAATTCGTCCGTGTGATTTCTTTTTTTCAAAATTTCGTCAACGAAATACAAAAAATGCAACAACAATGCAATCGTAAAGTCGAATAGTTGATTTTTTTTCGATTTCGTTCGAGTGATTTTTTTTTTTTGAAATTTTCTTCAACGAAATACACATAGTCGCATAGAAGGGCATTGCCATTACACAAACCATAAATGAAATGAATTTCTGCCTATCCGCCACATGGCTTATTGACATTTTAATTATAAACGTTTCAGTATGTATGCAACTACTAAATTGAATTTCAAAATGATTTTTTTATAATACAAATTTTGTATAATTCGGAGTACTAGATTTGCTTAAAAGAATTAGTATACTTTAGTTTACCATTGTATTCATCAATTTGTTTTATTTCTGAAATAGCATTTATTTTAGAACTCAAAATTTTATTAAGTGCCTTTTTTATTAAACACGACTTGCTTTGTGAAAAAAATAGATAAAAAAATATTCTGTTGTGACTATCCCGGTGTGTGATACCATTTTAAAATTTGCTTAAGTGTCGCATATTTTTCTGATAATGAATCAACTTTCTGTAGTATATTGTTCATTTAAACATGAACAAACATTTTTGAGTAACAAAAGACAGAAAATAATACAGCTTTGAAAAATGAGTTTATTGGCAAGGCACACTGTTCTCTAAATCGTATTAAATACAAGAACTTTTGATTTTTTTTAAATTAACTTTTTGGTGGGTGCGCTTGTGATTTCACTAAAACCACTAAGTGTGGAATAACTTTTGCACCATCAACAATTGGAAAAAAATATTAATGAGCTGTTTTTGTTTGAAATGAGCTCCCCTATCACCCTGTTTCGTTTTCTGAGGCACTCTGTATAATTAGGATAATACTTAAAAAATAATATATTTCTTTGCTTTCCAAATGAAATCGAGCGAACAAAGGCAGTAAATTAATATTTCCACCCAATAAATTCAACTCGTACAATATACAACGAATCGATTTATTAATGATGAGACGCCTGTTTTTTTTTCATTATTATTAATAATATATTTTATAAAACAATCAAAACCCCAACTCAAAAAAAAAAAGTATTTTAATAACGATCCAATTTAATTAAAAAAGCTTTAATACAAAATTAACTAAAAAATGTTAATATAAATACCACGCCTTGCTCGTGTATACAATAAACGCCGCAGGCATTTTAATTTCGTTGAAAGCGGCAAATACACAATAAACTAATCTATTTTATTGTAAAGTAATATAATCAAATTTTTTTTTATTGTTTTAATAATAAAATATAATTAATCATAAATTTTTAAGGCACAATAAATTAAGTTCTTTTTGGTACGAGTACGAGTGTATACCCGTATAAATATTATATTGTACAAAAAATAGCTTTAAATAAATAAAATTATCAAATTTCATATAATACAAAATGACTTGATTTTCATCATCATATAATATTCAGTATACGAAATAAAATTGATTTTATTGTTTAATATTTCAAAAATTGGAAATTAATTTTAGACGAGATTTTGGTGTGGTTAGTGTTTCATTATAAATTACTGATAAAAATTTGTTTGTACAATTACATATAATCATCTTATTCGCGTGATATTTGATATATAAATTTAATTTAACCATTAAATTACAAAATTGTGTCCTAAAATAATCTTCTGATATGATTTTTTATATCAACGCTTCCAATATTGGAATATGTATAGGAAATACCAAAATATAATTACATTAAAGCTTAGATCCCAAGCTAGGCCTATATATCTGCAAGAAAAGTTTGCACGAGCTTTCAAAAATATTCAAATTAATTTCTATTTTTATATTATTCCTATAATCAATTGACTCTTCAATTATTTGTTGTTTGAGGTCGAATAATTTAAGCATTAAACATTTTATAAAGAGATTACGAAGGTCTGAAAACGCACGTTTGGTTTGGACTGGTCACTAATTTTCATCGTTTGGTCACTTACTATTAAAGACAAGGTTCTTCTGAGGCGCTTCGCGCTAGTTTATTCCCAGTAAAGTGTAGTTAAATTTTTATTAACAGTACGTTTGCTTTGCACCCTTATACTAATTAAACTACAAAATTTTCCGAGCTTTTGGAAATTACGCCATCATCAGGATGGGTTTGCTGTGTTTTATTAATTTAAAAATACATTAATTGAATACTAAAACATTCCATTGCGAGAAAAAAAAAACGCAAAATGTTTTACTTTAGTAGCAAGTATAGAATAAAATAATTTTTTGAATAGCAGTTCGTCAAATTAATATTTGTTTTCTCACAATCGGATTTGTTAACATTCAATTTATGTATTTTTAAATTAATAAAAAATACAACAATTGCCGAAAGCTAGCAAAATTTGGTTTTTTAATTAGTAAAAGTTTGTCTAGCAGTAATGAAATTTTTCTGCTTGCTTCATTTTTTAATTTTAACTTTTTATATCAATTTAAAAACACGTCTCGTCAAATTCAGATATTGTAAGATATTAATGAGAATTTTCTACTTCGAAAATAACACATCGATTTTACGATTGCGTTGCTTTTTGTGTATTTCGGATTGGATTTACAATGCGTTGCTTTTTGTGTATTTCGTTGAAGAAAATTTCAAAAAAAAAAAATCACTCGAACGAAATCGAAAAAAAATCAACTATTCGACTTTACGATTGCATTGTTGTTGCATTTTTTGTATTTCGTTGACGAAATTTTGAAAAAAAGAAATCACACGGACGAATTTTTTTTGGTCACCCTGTACATTCTCGAACGAGTCAGTGAGTGAGTCAGTGACATACACGTTAAAATATAAAAATAAAAAATTGGTCAGCATGTGCGTTCTCGAATGAATCAGTCAGTGACATAGACGTTTATAATATTTCCATTTTATTTCAGTTTAAGTAGTTCTTGAAAAAAAAATGAATTATTGCGAAAAATAGCTGGCTCTCAGTTACATTTGTTTATTTGTTTTATATATAACCAAATTGACAGAACTAAGTTGTTTTATTATTATTTTTTATTCTTATTTAGGATGTTATTGACATGAATTTAATGGCCACGCTTTTTAAACTCCTCCTCCGCTATTTTCGATAATTTTGTTTGTGGTATTGTCCAAAGACATATGGTTGAGCTGAAGCCCCGGTATCGCCAGTGATTATCGCCTATTAGGTGTTAGTTGGAAAAATATTTCTGCACTCTGAAAGCATATCAATTGTGCCGGGTTAATGCTCATTGGATCGGCCAATTGAATTATTGTTGGAATTTATCGATGATTTATCGAACCAAAGTTAATATGGAATTGGTTTAAAAACGAACAATAATGTGTAGTATTTGGATGCGTTTCTGAATTTGGATCTGACTGGAGGCCGATGACTTCTCGTTGTTACTTTTGAGAGAACGGTATGAATTTTATAAAATTTATGGTGCGTTTTAGATTGTGGTAGTCTTTCGACATTTCATTTTTTAATTATAATATAGAAATAAAAAAAAAATTTTGGTCACCCTGTGCGTTCTTGAGGGAGTCAGTGACATATACGTTTATAATAAACAATGAAAATTTGTAAAAAATCTCGGGTAACCCCTCCCTCCCTCATTGCAAGAAAATCATACCGTTATCATTACATTACGTTAAGTAATCTTAAGAAGGACTGCGCAACACATTGTGACGTATGGCCACCAATGAGTCAAGTTTTATTGCGAAATAACGAAGGTTCGTTCTACTTTCATAGAATTTAATTTAAAGTGGAAGACGTAAAGTTAAAATCAATCCAATTTTATGGTTGTTCGTAAAGTTCAAAAACAACTTTGGGAAATAATTTACTCTAAATAATCGTTATATTATCACAAATCCAAAAAAAAAGACAGCGCGAATAAGGCCGGGTTTAGATGTTAATCGTACAAAGCTGATAATCGGCAAGGCTGGGGGCACAGTATAAAAAAGCTCAGTTTCTAACTGTGTGTTCGGATACCTGGGACAACTCGGATCCACCTGCCTTATCTGTGCATTGCGAATCGTTGCACAGAGGAACATTTCCTTCTCCACTGCTCTTGATTGAATCTAATAGTACAAAATACAAAGAGTCCAGCGCTCTTAAAACCCAGAAACTAATTTTGGTGGGATTAACATTAAGGTATGTTGTCCAAGGCATAGGTAATAAACGTGGGACGTTGGTCATTACGGAACGGGTACAACATAGGACCTTAGCCGTTAGGCCTGGCCTCAAAACAAACCGAAAAACTGGGACGCAAGCACGAACAAGGCTGATGCCTCGAATACAATCTCTAGAGCCATGAGCACAAATAAAGATGGTTCACTCGAACTAAAAAAACCAGGAAAAGAGCCTGGTGAGCTCTAGCAAAGCTCAATAAAATCTCGTTGGCGAAGACAATGGACCGGGACATGGAAAGGCTTTAATGTGCTAAAAGTAATACAAAAATGAAGCAGGAGGGTTCGCCTGGATGCTCTCTACCAAAAACGGAGGGATCGGAGGAGAAATCATGGAAATATGCAAAGAGGACTGGAATGCAGAAAACCGTTACTAGGCCTTGCAATGAGATGTTGAAAGAGTACTTGGAAGAAGGTGGAGAACGCCTTAGCCGACACTTTCCTAAAAATTATTAGGGAAAACTCTGAAATTGTTCCAGCTTGCCGGGACGGAAGGTGATACTGTAACTGTGTCAAATTGACATCTTGTGTCGACCAACAAGCATTGATCCTGTATAAAAAGGCAGTAAACAGGAAATGAAGTTTCGGCTCTTTTATAGACAATAAATATTATTTTTAATGACATTCACAATGTTTACGACTTGTTAGTCATTGGAAACAACGAGACCATCTACTCACAATATCTCTACAAAAAAAAAGTAGAAAAAATACGCCCCCCCCCCCCCCTTTTCCATTTTTAACCCCAAGAGTCTTGTATGAAAGATACACAACCCTTACAAAAAATGAAGAACTTCCTCAAGTTCTCTGTGGCAGCTTGGTTTCGTACTGATAAAATGTTGGTCTACTCATCAGGTTGCAACGACCAAACTGCAAAAATTCACATCTTGTTTATACCTATAGTATAACACAAGAACATATCGATTTAGCGAATTATATCACCAAATCAAAACTTCAGGAAATTCTCATTACCTATGTGTGTTTTAAGCCCACACTAATATAACTTGAGGGAGTTCTTCATTTTTGTAAGGGTTGTGTATCTTTCATACAAGACCCTTGGGGTTAAAAATGGGGAGGCGTATTTTTTCTACTTTTTTTTTGGTAGAGATATTGTGAGTAGATGGCCTGTTTGTTTCCAATGACTAACAAGTCGTAAACATTGTGAATGTCGTTAAAAATAATATTTTTTGTCTATAAAAATCCGAAACTTTAAATAAATATACAGACAAATTTCAAAATTCTTAATTATTTCATTTATTGTAGAAAATAATTTAAATAATAATGGTTTAAACTTAAACAATGTAAAAGACAATGTCATTGCCATCCCTGCCATAAATATTTTTTTTCTAGTTTTAATTTAATACAAAATGCATTTACTTGATAGCTAAACTCAAATAAATCAATAGTTCAGAATAGTTAATACTGCACAAATACACATAAACTGCAAATTAGAAAAACAGATTATTACATGCAGGAAGTGAATATTAATATTCATTTAGAAAGTTTTATTAAAATTAACACATGTAATCAGTATATATTATATACTTAAATTTCACTCAAGCAATAATAATGATATCTACACAAATAAAATTAGATTACATGTATTACAAGCAGGAAGTGAATCCATCCATTGTCACAGTCATATATGTTTTCTAGTTTTAATTTAAATACAAAATGCATTTATTTATTTAGGTAAACTGAAATGGATCAATAGTTCTCGGAATATCCCTTTTCCCGTGAGATGATCTACATTCGTGTAGCTCGCATTATTCATTTGTTTATTTATTTATTTATTCATTGGCATTATAATTTTGGTAAAGGAAATGCACATATCTCTTTTTCTACCAAAAAAAAGTTGCTTGTATAACGAAGAAACATTATTTCTGCATACATTTCAGAAACCCAAGGTCAACACTTGTTGGTTGCAAATTTAATATTTAAATTCATTAAAATATTTTAATTCTTTGTCGAATTTTGTAAATGTAAACCTGTCAAAATTGCAAAAAATTGTAAAAGCTCCCATTGACGTTGCTATTGAGAAAAAGATTAGGTATGAAATTTTATTCCAAAAATTAATTCGCCTGAACTAAAAAATCGCCGATTTGAGTGAAATAATTTTTTTTTATCAAAACCTGTCATTTTCTCTCTCTCTCTCTCTCTTTAGCTTCACATCCCATGAAAAGATTTTACCGCCCGCACTATGGTCCTCCATCCGTCCATCGCTCTGATCATCCAGTTTCGACATCCTAGTATATGTAGATCTTGTTCGACGTCGTCACGCCAGCGCTGTCGGGGTCTTCCTCTACGACGCACACCAGCTGGTTGTTGATGGAAAAGTAACAATGAAATCGTAAAAATAAACAAACACCAGTTAAGAGTTCTGCGCTAAACATGTAGGCTGCGTGAAGTACTGAGTCCCACAACTCCGGTTTTTTATCCAACGACCGGATGGACCATAACTAGTGCAGAGTTCTTGAACCTACTACTGCAACTACTGAGTCGCACGCATTGTAATTTAGTTTTTTTTCCGACTGTAATGGTGTTATTGTGATTGTTCCGTATATTTGTCTATTTTCAGCACTCTTGCCGACTCTTGTGGTTTGAATGAGAATCCACACAAAACTGAGCTGGTCCTTTTCACTAGGAAACACAAACTTTTTTAGATCTACCTCCCTAGCTTAAATGATACAGGATTGACCTTCGCTGATAAAGCGAAGTATCTGGGTTTCATTCTGGACAACAAATTAACTAAATAACTGAAATACCAAAGAGAGTAGAAAATGAACCCAGCGCTTCACTCTTATAAAACTGAGAACCGCCACATTGTACATTTCCTCTTTATTTCTACTATTAGGCCCATTTTATTTTACTGTTTGGTGGCCATTAAATATTCTAATCAAATTAAAATCCTTTTATATTAGTGCAGCTCTCGAACTTTAACAATACAGAACACTCATCTATACAACAAGACTGATATTACTACCAAAGAAGACTGTTTGAGAAAAGCATTTCTGAATACGGAAGGTGTACATTTCTTCACTGATGGTTCAAAGATGAATGGGAGGATTTGGGTAGGTGTTTCTAAGAATAATTAAATGTCGACTCTTTTCGTGTCCCGGACTACTGCAGTGTTTGGTTGAGATATAATGTAATATCTGCAAGGAATATTCGCATTTTTACGGAGTCAGGCTTCAATTAAAGAGAAAACCTGATGTGGGTGCCAGTATACATTTCAATGTTACGGGGAATGAAAAAAGAGAGGAATTCGCTCGACAAGGCACAACCTGTCACATTTTTCTAAGTAGGGTGGACTTTTATATACCGCTCGCATATTATCTGAGGCGTATTAACTAAGTAGGTAGATGTAGCCAAAACTAACACCGTCAAGAGCCAAATAGCTGTTACCAGTGTAACGGCGACATGTCAGTGTATTGATGTGGATGCTATTACGGCACACCGTCTCATAGGTAAGCATGCAATAGAATGAGAGCCTCCTCAAATAATTACTGTCGTAGTTGCGAAGATGAAAAGGTGGAAGAAACGGTTCTTTATTTGTTTCGCACCTGTCACTATCTAGCGTTTAGTATAGACTAAAATCCCTGGGAACTTCCCTACTAATTAACTTGACATGGAATTGAACGAAAAAATCGTTTTCATCACATTGATATATCCTGCGGTATACAAGTAAGATCTACATTTGGAATAAAACTCTGTTGAACTACTTTTCTACGATTCGTCTCGTAGCCGTCGTCAACCAAAATATTAATTTTAATTCCTTCTTAACCATTATTTTGATAATTCTTCCTCACTTGCCCTCGCTCGTATCGCACCCAAACTTCAATAAATATTATATTTATTATAATACTACACTGCTTAGTGGTATTCCTATATTTTAGATACATACTCGTATTACAAAAGAAAATATAAACTTTTCTAAATTTTTCGTGGAAATTGTTATAAATATATAGAGCTGCATATTTTTGATCTCAAGAGGTACGACTAAATGTAAACACGATACACAAACTTAAATTTTCTTCCTAAACATCATTTATAAGTCATAACAAAACCACACACTCTTGCACATTAGCATAATGCACAACACAATGTACATAAAACCAACTATGCTATATATTCTCGTATACATCTGCATACAATTTCATCTTATTAATTTTAATGTAAAATTAAATTAAATTAAAACAAAAAATGTATGTAGATAGATACACCGTAACAAAATCATAGGAAAAACTTTTTATTTTTCCCAAGAATTAATTTTTTTTTTCCTTACTTTATGTTTAAATAAATATTAAACCACAAATAACACAACTGTTGTGTTGTGTAACATATTTTCTCTAGTGTTTCAATGTCTGTTTTGTGGTTAGTTTTTCTCCTTGTTGTTGGTGTTTCCTGCACCATATATCTGTGCTGTGCTGTACCCAAAATTTCCCGAACGTGTAGATCAACTTTTCCTTTTCCTGACTCATAATAGATAAACCAAGAAAATTGAGATGTTCAGCACATACACAATCAAAAAATATATGCAGCTTAATGAGGCCTGGATTTTTTTTATCGTAATATTTTTGGTTCACCTTTTCTCGAGTTTTTTCTTTTCAATTTATTAATTTTTATTTTTAAAGTTTGATATTACACAAATTAAAAATATGAAAAAATTTTAATATTTCTTGGGAAAAATCAAATTAAAACTTTGCGTTTTCTTACTACTGTACCTCTCTCTATATATACAATTAGATTTCATATTACAGGGAAATAATAAGTTTTATAATTTTACTTATTCTTCTTCGTCCTCCGAGACTTAATTTTTATAATTTTATTTTATTTCATAAATTTTTGACATTTTCTCGTATTTTTTTTTTTGTTCATGAAATATTTTGACATACAGTTTGAAAATAATAACAATAATTTTTGTATAATTGAAATCCAATTAAGAATGAATTTTCATTTTTCAAATTGTGTGACGGTAATTGTAAAATTTGGCAGTCTATAATTCAGAAATTTTAGATCTGTTAACATTATGGCATCATTATGCAATTATAATTAGATCTGTCTAGCTTAAAAGTTAAAATTTTATATGATAATTGATGAATAACTAGCGGAAATGGATGAAAAAATCTGTAATTGTCTTTCCTATATTTACCTCTTTTTATAAACGCCAATCTCAGATGGAGAACATTGAAATAATAAAACATTATCGGGTGGAAAGCTAATAAAAAATGTTAGCACGTGAGATCCATTTGGGAAGTTTGAATCACTCAAGGCTATTCGGGACACACTTGAAGTTGGTGCCGACGGAAATAAAAAACCATACACTTTGACAAAAAGCGTCAAGGCGATGTGAAATTGTTTTCAGTAGCTTCAGTAGCTATTTATGTTCAAGTACATTTATCTATAACACTAAGTAGACATTTTTGCGGCATCCTTCCAGACGGAAGTGGTTTTTACATTGAAATTGAGGACGTAACACGTAAGTGAAGAACAGGAAGGAAAATATTATTGCCGAAATAGAGGCAGATGATTTTTTTTTAAGTTTCCTTGTAGGAGGAGGTGCAAGTCAAAGATTTCGGAAACCACATTTTTTAGGAAAGTCCGGGGAAGTTTTTCCATTTTTTTTTTACTTTTTTCATTCAAAAATGAAAAATGTAGAGTTTTAATTTATAAAATCTTATATAACTATCCAGGTAACTTTCAAGAAAATCCTGAAGATCATTTTAATTAAAATAGTTAAATTTCTTCAGTTTAACCATAGCATGGGCAGCAAATTTTTATACCTATTATGGGCAGGATTATTTCGCATGGAAAAATAAAGTGTTTAAAAGCGCATTTTTATTTTTTGTCTGATGTTTTTTGACGAACCTCAAAAAATTAGCCACTGAGTAGGAAGCTTTTCAAAATAAAATGAATAACGTCGATTTTAAGAAGAATTTTATAATCGTCCATGAATTTAATTTGTTTAAGAATTTTTTCGGCTTTTCGGACAAAATATTATTTTAATGGACACCCATACAATGTTTACGACTATTTTAGTCGCAGAAAACAAAGAGGCCATTTATTAACAATATTTCTACCACAAAAGTAGAAAAAATGCACTCCCCTCCCCCAAACCTTTAACCCCAGGGCGTACTTGTGTACACAAAGAACACAAACCCTTGCAAAAATGAGAACTCCCTTAGGTAGCTTCTTGGCAGCTTGGTTTCGTACTGATAAAAAGTTGGTCTACTCATCAGGTTGCAACGACCAAACTGCAAAAATCCAACTCTTGCTTTGTACCGATAATACAAAACAAGAACATATCGATTTAGCGAATTATATATCACTAAATCAGAAACCACAGGAAATTCTCACTATGTATGTGTAACAAGCCAACACATATAATTAAGAAGAATTTTCGATTTCGTCGATTTAATTCAAAAATGAAAATTAAAATATTTACATTTGTAAATCCTGCCCAAGCTAAGGTTAATCATTTTAATTAATCTTATATATTACAGGGTTGGGGCTGCCAAACAAACCCCCGCTTCTCTAGAAAATATTAAAACAAATGCTTTCAAATTTAAAATGATGGTATATGGTATACTAAAGTTAGGAACTCCTTAAATCCGCTTGGCATTCATCTCTATCCGCACAAGGATAAAAGCGAAAATCGAAATTTGTTTGGCTATTCATATACCAAAATTGGGAACTCCGCAAAGCCGCTTAGCATTCTTCTCCTACAAGGTGTGCAATATTTTGGAAAAGGGACAATCTATGTATACTTATTACTATAGCAAAATAATTTCACCAGCTAACATTTCACAAAACGACTCAAAACTCAAATGTTGAGTTATATCAAATCAAAGCCGAATACCAAAAGTTACATTTTTGAAATATTTCGAAGCAATATGGAAAGTTTTAAAATTTTTGAGGAAAATATGGCAGTTTTACCAAAATTTACTTTAAAATCAAAATCTATTAATATTCACCTTCTCACAAATACCCGGGTATATAAATGTGAAATGAATGTATTTCGTACGGGATTTTTTTTACACTAGTTAACCAAAGTATCCTTAACAACAGAGAGAAATCCGTTTCTCACGAATTACGGATCCTGCCCTGTTCTATTCTCACGCTCGTAATAATATGATTAATACGTCGGGTAATTAAATGTACTTTAATATACGTTGAATTTTGGTACTCAGCCTATGACTAATTGTTATTTTGCAAAATTATTTGCAAAATGTTGTGAAAACTTTAGCTTCCAAATCTGAAGATAATCCTTGTGAAGACGATGAGGATATCGATCCTAATTTTTTCCTTCAAATGATGTCGAGAAATTAGATGCTGAAGAGGATCATGTTATGGTGGAGGTTAACGAGAGCTCTCACTCTAAAGCCGAAGATAATGAGAATTTGAGCATTGATATTGATGATGAAGAGAGAGCAAATTATGAATTAAGTCCAGGTTTGGAAGAATATTATATCGGTAAAAATGGAACCAAATGGAGGAAAATAATTCCAAACTTACAACGGTTAATGGCGCATAACATAATAAGTGAGCCATCTTTTATTGGGCCCAATCCTAACACCATAATTTTGAACGATGTCGATACATTTTGCTCTTTGTTTGACGCATCAACACAGAACATAATTTGTAGATTTAGAAATAGGAAGGCGGGAAAAGAATTTTCAAAATAGAATACGACAAATCCTAATAAAAAACCAATAACCTGGCGCTTATCCTATATAGGAATATTGTCATTGGGACACAAAGATCAAATTATATAGGTTGTCGTTAATTTTGAAAAAAAAAAAAAATCTTACCCGTTGTAGGGAGCAAGTACTAATAGTACTGCACTAGCGAGCGTTTTATTCGATTTGATTTCGATGCACCCAGAAATTCTTCAATGGAAACCGGTCGAACCGGTTGAATGGAAATAGGTGCTGTCCTATTTCGGAAATTTTTGAAATGCTAAATGCCAACCATAAATTTCAAACAAATTGAGCTACTGAGTCGGAATCGATTTATAACTGGTTAAAAAGCCACGGAGAAATTCAAATGTGAAAATCAGGGGCGGAATCATGAAATACGACCGGAAAATTTAAACGGACTTAAAAATATTTTCAAACTTATTAGATTAAAAGTATTCAAATTTACTATGATGGATGCAGACTGATGTATAAATGCAACTTCTATAATGTTTTAACAACAATGGCTAATCTCGTCGCCGTTTTATTTTATGAGATGGCATTGAAGTCTTTTATATTTAAAAATTGTAAAAATTCCGGAAATATATAATTATTTTGATGTATACAGAGGCAAGATCATAAAATCCGACCGGAAAATGACTTGTTAGAAAATATTTTAATGGACAAACACAAAAAATTCGAAAAATGGTCAAAGTTGGCGTAAATATTTTGTATGAAAACACAAATAAATGAAAGTTTAACCTAAAAATTGTATTCGACAACTATTTCATAATCGAGCAGTTTTAAACGGAAATGTTGTACAGGTAAAAAATGAATTTCGAAAATCTTGTAGGAGATTGCCATCATTGCTCTTCAAATATTATAGAAGTTGCATTTATACATCAGTCTGCATCCATCAGGGTAAATTTGAGTACTTTTAATATAATAAGTTTGAAAATATTTTTAAGTCCGTTTAAATTTTTCGGTCGTATTTCATGATTCCGCCCCAGTATAATTACCCGGATATATACCTCCAAGGTGAATGTTAAAAAATTTGTTATCATTTTATATTAAAAAAAAAACATCAAAATTTTTCCGTGAACATTTTACCGAAATTTTTGGCTTGCACCTCCTAAAACCCACAAATACACACACAATCCTTAAGTGAAAACTTTTCTAAAATATCCATCTTACTCGAATTCGCCGACATCATCTTCACTTTAGGGCTCCACCTTTTTAGCACCCCATCTAAATGTTTTGAGAAAAGTGATGGTTTAATTCGTTTGGTCATCGTTTGATCAGGATTGGTCACTAGTTTTTATCGCATGGTCAGTTACGGTTAAACGGTAAATTAATAATAACGTAGCACCTCATTGTAAGAAAATCATACTGATTTTATCAAATTCCGTTAGATAATCGTTAGGTCAGGATTGGTCACCACATTCTGGCGTTCTGTCATCAATCGACCAGTTTTTATTGCGAAAAAACAAAATCAAAATTTTATTAATCCAATAAAATCAGGTTCGTCGCTTATTTGAAAATTTTACAAAATTAATAAAAAAAACCCAATTAGAATATACAATTTAGATAAAAATATTTCATTTAAAAATAATTGTTACTAAAGACATAAGATAAAATCAATTCAACTTGTCTTCACAACTCGTTGAGGATTGGTCATTAGTTGATTTCGCTTGGTCATCCCTAAATAATGATTTATCGCGAAAATTCTTTAAACGCTCATAATTTACACATAAATAAAAGTGTTCGGCGCTGGAAACATGACCAATACTAATAATTTTATCAATCTATCGATCGGGATCGTTTGGTCAATTGCCACTGAGGATTTGTCACTAGTTATTTTTGTTTGGTCATCCATACATAAAGATTTATTGCGAAAGTTCTTTAAAAGCTCATAATTTCCACATAAATCGAAGTGTTTGGGGCTGGTAACATGACCAATACTAATAATTTTATAAATCCAACGATCGGGATCGTTTGGTCCATTGCCACTGAGGATTGGTCACTAGTTATTTTCGTTTCATCATTCCTACATAATATTTTATCTTTAAAAGCTCATAATTTCCACATAAATCGAAGTGGCTGAAAACATGACCAATACTAATAATTTTATAAATCTATTGATCGGGATAGTTTAGTCAATTGCCACTGAGGATTGGTCAATAGATATTTTTGTTTGGTCATCGCTACATAAAGATTTATTGCGAAAGTTCTTTAAAATCTCATAATTTCCACATAAATCGAAGTGTTTGGGGTTGGTCACATGGACAATACTAGTAAGTTTATAAATCTATCGATTGGGATCGTTTGGTCCATGGCCACTGAGGATTGGTCACTAGATATTTTCTTTTGGTCATCCCTACATAAAGATTTATTGCGAAAATTCTTTAAACGCTCATAATTTCGACATAAATAGAAGTGTTCGGCGCTGAAAACATGACCAATACCAATAATTTTATCAATCTATCGATCGGGATCGTTTGGTCATTTGCCACTGAGGATCGGTCACTAGTTAGTTTCGTTTGGTCATCCCTACATAAAGATTTATTGCGAAAATTCTTAAAAACTCATAATTTCCACATTAATCGAAGTGTTGGGGCTGGAAATTTGACCAATACTACTAATTTTATAAATCTTTCAATCGGGATCGTTTGGTCCATGGCCACTGAGGATTGGTCACTAGTTATTTTTGTTTGGTCATCCATACATAAAGATTTATTGCGAAAGTTCTTTAAAAGCTCATAATTTCCACATATGTCGAAGTGTTCGGGGCTGGAAACTAGACCAATACTAATATATTATCAAATCCAACGATCGTCCAACGTTTGGTCATCCCTACATAATGATTTATTGCGAAAATTCTATAAAAACTCATAATTTCCACACGATTCGAAAAGTTCGGAACTGGAAACTTGAACAATACTACTAATTTTATAAATCTATCGATCAGGATCGTTTGGTTTATTGCCACTGAGGATTGGCCACTAGTTGTTTTCGTTTGACCATTCCTACATAATGCTTTATCTTTAAAAGCTCATAATTTCCACATAAATCTAAGTGTTCGGGGCTGGAAACATGACCAATACTAATAATTTTGTAAATCTATCGAATTCATGGCAATTTTTTTGGAACAGCACATTGTAGGTACGTAAAAATTTCGGTATATAAACTCGCCAAAATTCATTTCATCAGCAACGAATCTCATTTAATCATCGAATTTAGTTAGCCACTGCGAGTTTTCCGAACTCCACGAGTTCCTAACCCAATAATTTTTTTATGTGCCTGAGGCGTAAGTCCTCAACAGCAACGAAACCCTTTTTAGTATTTGATTTAGATCTAGTTATAGAAGTTTTTTACCTTGAGTTTATTTTTAATCTTTGTAAAATGTATGGAGTAATCTTAAGGATTGGTAACGGGAAGGAGGTGGGACTTGGATCAATAACTGCTACTTTTGAAATCGATTTTATGAAATATACATCTTATTTGACCTTAGATGCTAGTTAAAAGTTAGTTTTAATGCATAACATAATTAAATTTTGTACTCGTTCATTATTGTTCTAAATTTGTCTTAATTATCCATTTCTTAAACATAAAATTAATAAATAGTCTAGGATTAAAGCATTGAAAGATCTTATACAGATTGTTGAGAGCTAATAGTGCCTCTAAATGAAATATTAAACAAGAACTAGCTGAAATTTGTAAGCTAATTTGGATTTTACATAGGTCGTTATATTTATTGTACTCGTCGGTTTTCTTAATTGTGCAAGTGTAATGGTCAAGGAAAATATTAAGAGTCCAAGTTGAAAGCTTTGCTTGTCATGTGGAGAACTAATCCATTAGATGTTGTCAAATCAGTCACTTAAAACACTTGAAATTTATATTAGAGAATTGAGCAACTAAAATGCCTTTTGCAGTAATCTACAAACCATCTTGTTCTAAGATATTCTACCCCTTAAGTCTTCTTCTTCTAATATAAACAGGCACATTTTTATTCCCTACTTTAAACTTATAATTATCAATAATAAATTTATTTGTTTTGTTGTACATATTTGTAATTTGTGTGGGGTTTACTAGTACCCCCATCAGGCGCCTCCCCAGGTGGCGGATAGAGGAATGCTTGCCAGATATGGTAGGTACCGGGGAAATTAAATACTCGGGCGGACCAAAAACTAGCACACCAAAGCTAAGGTGGTACTACATACGCCGATGTCTGCGTGGCTAAGAGGGTGCTTAGTCGTTAATATTTGTGAACTCCGAATTTGGCGTCATTCGGTTTAAACCCATAGCCTTCCTATGATAACGCAGAGCTCTGTCATAGGCGATCGTTAATTTCTCGTGCTACTCGTGGGAATAAAATAAAAATTTATGATGAAAAAAAATGATGAAAATAATAGTATAATAATATTAGGAAACGAGACGGTTGCGTCTATAGAAGCATCAAATCAACCGGGCCGCTCCATATATTCCTTGGAGGCTAGTACCATAGATTCTGGGGGGAACCAACCCTTGGCAAATAAAGGGAACAACCTTCCTAATAGCATGAAAATGTTGAGATCACAACCTCCAAATGTAAGCCGACGTACACTACAATTAAAGACAACTGTGCCAACAGCGAGTGCGTCCACAGTAACTGCAAAAGACGCAGTCTCCACTGAAAAAGGAACTTCATTACAAATGCCGAGTGCATCAATAAACATTATAATCAGCGAGGATATGTTAACCAAGTTTCAGAAAATGGAGAAACTAATCGCGCAGCTGAGCAATGAAGTTTCTGAACTTAAGAGAGAAAACTCTGTATTAAAAAAGGTTAAAAATAGTAAAGCTGAGGATTCAGCACGAGCTAACAATCTGCCTGTCAACCATTTTCAGCCTTCAACCAGTCAACATCATTCAAATAATTCCAACTGGTTGCTGCAGTAATTTTCAGTCTCTCAACAGAATAATAGATTTAATGCTCTGAGTATAGAGGATTATTTCACAGATGAAGAAGAACTGAAAGAAGAAGTTTCCAGTGCTAAAAACAGAAATCCTAAGAAACGTAGGCGCACAAAAACGAAAACTCCTCCAAAAAATAATACACAAAATGTGAGCAGTAACACTGAACAGAAAACCCCAAAAATACCACTGCCTCTACCCATTAATGTGAGCAATATCAACAAATTCGAACTTTTCCGACAAAAAATAATAAAAACCACTAGTGAATCAACTAATTTTAAGGCGCTCTCAAATAGCGACATTAGAATTACCTTTCAAAATGAAAATGACTACAGAAATGTCAAAAAATTACTGGAAGAATTAACAAATGAATCTAGTAACCAACTGGGAAATATCCAATATCACACCTACCAGCTGAAGAGTGAAAAGGCCTATAGAGTGGTTATCAGAGGCTTACCTTCTTCTATTAGCCACGATGAAATCAAAGCAGACTTAGAAAAAATGGAACATGAAGTCGATGGTATTACCAACATATACAAAATGGTCACAATTGATGGTGTAAAAGTCAGGAAACACTTTCCATTATTTTACATCGACTTAAAACAAAAAGACAACAATAAAGAAGTATACAATATCAAGAAACTTGCGTACTGTATAGTTAAAATTGAGCCACCTAACAAGACAAGGGGAATTCCACAATGTACGAATTGTCAACAACTCGGACATACCAAGAGCTTTTGCTATCGTCAAACCAAATGCGTTAAAGCGCTGAAAATCACCACACGACAAAATGTAAGAAAACACCAGATATCGCGCCTTCTTGTGCTCTTTGTCAACAACAAGGGCATACTGCAAATTATAAATTATGCAGTGTATATCAGAACAAAATTAAAAGTCAACAGAATAATAGAACAAGCGCAGTGCAGCGATTACAAACCAAAGTTGCTAAACCACAAACAACAATCTCACCATCCACAGTTGGATTATCCTATGCGCAAATCACCAACGAGTCTAATAACATTGAAATTCTTAAAATGCTTAGCTAAATTCAACAGTCACTTGGACATTTAGCAGAGAGGGTGGCAAAACTGGAAATCAATATCTATCCACCAAGCGAAAAAGTCAACATACTTACAAATGATTAACTCGTTCCTACGCATTGTAGCTTGGAACGCTAATGGGCTCAACCAACGAGCCCAAGAACTAGAAATATTTTTCCATACAAACAACATTGATATTGCGCTGATTTCTGAGACACACTTCTCCAACAAAAGCTTTATCAGAATGAGGGGTTTTAATTCCAACTGGACAACTCATCCTAGTGAAAGAGCCAGAGGTGGTTCAGCTGTACTAATTAAAAATAATATCAAACATAGTCAACAAGAGGATATTGCAGCAGCGTACTGTCCTCCACGGCATACACCAACGAAGTTACAATTTAATAACGTCTTCAATAAACTCGGTCCAAGATTTATTATTGGAGGGGACTACAATATAAAACATACAGCTTGGGGTTCCAGGCTTATTTCTTCTGGGAAAGGAAACACCTTGTTCAATGCCATTCATGAAAACAAATGCGAATATCTGTCCCCAGGGGGGCCAACGTACTGGCCAACGGATGCAGGAAAAATACCAGATCTACTGGATTTCTTCATCATAAAAGGTATTCCATTAAGTTACACTAGAGTAGAAGGAACTAACGACCTAACATCTGACCACATTCCTGTACTGTTGTCAGTAAGCGCTATAGTAATAAAGAAACAGAAAAAGCAAACCCTTACTAATAGATTCGCGGATTGGGACATCTTCAGAGATAAATTGGAAGAGCTAGTTGAATTAAAAGTTAGTATTAAAAGCAATGAAGAATTGGAAAAACAAACAAACAATTTCATTGAATACACTCGAATGGCTGCCAGACTAGCTACGCCTGAATTAAAGGACAAAGCGGAGATTGAAGTCAAATACCCGGCTGAAATCAGAGAACAAATCAAGGCAAGAAGAAGGGCGAGGAGAATATGGCATCTCACCAGAAATCCCGCTGACAAGACAACTTTTAATCGAAGAAGTAACAAAGTCAATAGGCTAATCAAAAATTTCAAACAAAATAGCCTCGATAACTACTTAAGCGGGCTAAGTCCAGAAATGAATTGCTCAACACCTAGCAGCAGTGTTCCAACCCCATGACATTCAATCCAACATTGATGTAACACCTGTTTATCAACCAAATCAGGACTTTAAAAGAGTCACGCCAATGGAAATTGCTGAAGAAATCGGCAAAAATCTTAATCATAAAAAACACCAGGAATTGATGAAATATCACCGGGTCTATTCAAGGAACTTCCACGTAAAGCAATCATCTTGATCATATACTTATTTAATGCCTGTATGAGATTGAAGTATGTACCCAAATGCTTCAAAATGGCCCAAATAATTATGCTAAAGAAACCAGGTAAACCAGATGAAGAAGTAACATCATACCGACCAATCTCACTGCTTCCGACCTTATCAAAGCTATTCGAGAAACTGCTACTAAAACGTCTAAAGCCAATGGTAAACGTTCCTGATTTTCAATTTGGATTCAGGAATAACCACTCCACAATAGATCAAGTTCATCGAATAACTGCGATAATAGAGCAAGCGTTAGAAGAAAAGAAATATTGCCCCGCCGTATTTCTGGATGTATCCCAGGCCTTTGATAGGGTTTGGCATGAGAGATTGACATTCAAGATGAGTAAAATGCTAATACAAAATTATTGCCAGCTGCTTGAATCATACCTCTCTGATCGCCAATTCAGAGTCATTCATGAAGAATCATGTTCTGACTTTTATCTAGCGATTGCGGGAGTTCCGCAGGGAAGCGTATTGGGTCCCCTCCTCTACCTTCTTTATACTGCGGACATACCTACGACACTGTAATTATGTCAAATGGACAATTGACTGGAAAATCGCACTGAATGAGCTCAAATCAACCTATGTGACATTTACGCTCCGACATAAAAATAAACTCTTCATATATTCCTCAAAGGGGTGCAAGTGCCGCAGGCGGAATCGGCAAAATACCTTGGTCTGCATTTAGATTCAAGGCTCAACTGAAAACATCACGTGAGACAAAAAGCTGAACAGATACGATTGAAACAACGTCAAATGTACTGGTTAATTGGACATTATTCCAAATTGAACCTGTATTGCAAAAGACTGGTATACCAGACTATCTTCAAACCAATATATGGATGTATGGTGCGCAGCTATGGGGTTGTACACATAAATCAAATAGATACATTATACAACGAAGCCAAAATAAATTTCTTCGAATGGTCACCAACGCCTACCGATTTGTGACTAACAAGGAAATGCACAATGATTTAGAAATACAATTGAGGGTGGGTAAGGGGCATCGGTCTAGAAGGTCAATACACCAGCCCAAATGTGAACCTCACCTGCACGTGGTGCTCCCTGCTAATTAACCAACGAGGCTCTTGCGACCGAGTAACGGCGGGATAACCGAACACCGAGAACCTAGCAAATGATGTTCTCTCCACTGACCCACTGCCAATTTCACTGGTTAGATTGGTAGCTGCTTCAATAACCAGTCATTATAATGCAATGAGTTTTCAACAAAAAGGAATTTTTACCCCAGGTAAACACCAACTAACACCAACTACTCAGTTGGCTAATCCACCCTCTAACGGGGCCGGCTCAAAGGATTCTGGGGTGAGCCAACCATTGCTATTCCCATTCGATCGAAGTTCAAAATTAGCTAGGTCACCACCTAGACAAATAGAGCTCGCAACTCAGCAGGAAATCGAAAATGCTGAACTACGCAGAAGACTGAGTGAAATAGAAAAAGTCGCATCGCAACTTAGCAATGAAATCGCTAAGTTAAAGAAAGAAAACGAGGAACTAAAGAAGCCCAATGAGGTTGTGGAACCTCCTCTTACTTGTTGTAACGAAACCAATACCCTTGCCTGTACTGACGCTGAGTTTCACACATAGATGAGGAGGAACTTGCAAGAGAAACTGATTGGATACACAAACAGAAGAAAAAACCAAGGAAAAAACGAAGAGTAGAATTCTCGCCAGAAGTGGAGGAGCTCTCGCAAGCAAAAGTTAATGAAACTGTCAATCCAGTGCCTGTACCCCAACATCACCAGCGACAAGAACAACAAAAGGTTGCAATGAAGACCAAAGCACCACCGCCAATTAATGTGATAGGCATTACTGAGTTTGCGAATATCCAAGCTCTAATGAAATCAGTGTCCACAAACGACTATAAAGTAGTTGCACTAAACAATAATGTATGGAAAATAAACATAAGAGATCCCGATGCATACAGAGCTTAAGCCACAAAGCTCACTGAAGAAGATAAAGAGTGGTATAGATATGAAGACAAAAATAACCGAAACATCAAGGTTATGGCCAGAGGTCTACATCCCACCTGCAGGAAGGAGGATATAATAGAAGATCTCAAAATGAAAGAAAACAGTCAATATCCTTAAACGAGAGAAAGTTGAAAATAGTCAAGGAACCAAGATCGTTAAAAGAGGGCTCCCGCTATTCATACTCACATTCAACAAAAGCGAAAAAATTGAAAATATATTTAATATCAAAGCAATACTTAATATGAGGGTTAAAATAGAACCACTGAACAAGAACACGAGATTAATACTTCAATGCAAGAAATGCCAAGCTAATAACCACACCCAAAGGTATTGCGGGAGAGATGTTAGGTGCGTAAAACGCGAAAGACTGTTGTCTTAGTCGAACCGAACCTGCAAGGTGTATAAACTGTAAAGGACAACACCCAGCCAACTATAGAGGGTGCGAAGTAGCGGTACCACTGCAAAGGTTAAGAAATAAAACACGCCAATCGACTCAAAACAGTAATGTTAGAAGAGAAAGGATTCCAACTACAACTAGAGCGCCGACACAACCAGAGCCCATAGGGCCAGAGAGGAGATGCTACTCTCAGATAACGCAACAGAATACTATTGAAGAAAATTCACTAGAAAGGATATTTCGAAGTATAGAAACGATAAATGCACGCCTAGCGAAACAAGAACGTGGTCTAGAAGCTATATATAAGCGGCTGGATAGACAAGAAGCTACGAATGAGCTTACGTCAATGCTATACTAATCAAATGAAATGATCACTTAGAATTGTTATTTGGAACGTGAATGGATTACCACAGCATGTTCCACAGCTAGACATTTTTCTTAACTTAGAAAAACTAGATATATGTCTTGTCTCGGAAACTCATTTAACAGAAACTTCATTTAATAAAATACGTCACTATCAATGCTACCATGCTGTTCATCCAGGAGGAAACGTTAGAGGCGGGTCTACCGTAATTGTTAAAAAAAATATTAAACATTATGAAGTGCGAGGCATTGAGGAAGAAATTATGCAGGTTAAAACCATAATAGTTGAATCAATAAATAATAGGGAACTCAGTATCTCCTCTATTTACTGTCCCCCACGCCATCAATTAAAAAAAGAAGACTACAGTCGACTTTTTGAATCACTAGGATCAAATTTTATCATAGGCGGTGATTTTAATGCAAAGAACATCTATTGGGGATCTAGACTTACAACCTCTAAATGAAAAGAGTTATTTAATGCAGCTCGCGAGAACAACTGTGAATTCCTCTCTGGCGATAAACCAACGTATTGGCCTGCTGACATACATAAAATTCCAGATCTTCTTGACTTCTTTGTAACAAAAGGAGTTTTAGAGGACTACACATGCATTGAAAATAGTGAAGGACTATCATTTGACCACTCACCTGTGATCATGACACTGAGTACAATGATAATAAAAAAAGATAATTCACCTAAGTTAACAAACAATAAAACCAATTGGGATCTATTCAAGAAATTAGTAGAAGATCGAACAAATCTCGGCGAATCAATTAGAACGAAGGTGCAGCTGGAAGATGAACTAGAAATATTTAATAACAATATCCAACAAGCGGTTTGGAAAAGTTCACCGATTTCTCATACCAACGCGATAATGAAACATAACTATCCTCTTGAAGTCAGAGAGCTACTTAGGGAGAAACGGAAACCTCGCAAAATCTGGCAGCACTCTCGTGCACCGCAACACAAAACTATTCTAAATTTTTTGTGTTGTAAAACAACTAATAAAAGATATAAGAACGAAAGCATAACCAAACGACTACGAGGTCTTTCTGAATTAAAGGATGACGATTACTGCTTTGGAAAGCAACGAAGGGACTATAAAGATCCAAAATGCATGTGCCGCCTATCAATTGCGATGACGGTTCATTTGCTTAAAGTGACAAACAGAAAGTCTCTCTATTTGCTGCTTATTTAGAAGAAGCTTTTCAACCGTTGCCGAGACAAACAGCAAATGAAAATACAACAGTCGTAAACAAAGCAGATGATCTTGACATAAGGCATGTGACTTTATTGGAGCTTAAAACTGAAATCAATAGTAACTTAAGTATCAGAAAAGCTCCAGGTTATGATATAATAACTGGGCAAATTGTGAAAGCCATCCCCGAGAAAGGTTTGCGTAAATTAAATCAAATAATTAATGCAGCTTTCAGATTGAAATATGTTCCACGACAATGGAAGGTGGCCGAAGTAATAATGATTCCTAAACCAGGTATAGCAGGAAACGACAAAATATCATATAGACCGATATCACTACTTCCAATCATATCAAAAATATTTGAAAAACTGTTGCTGAAAAGACTCAAACCTATAATAGAAGAGAGATGCCAAACCAATTTGGGGTTAGAGAAAATCACTCTACAGTTGAACAAGTTCACAGAATAACGGATGTCATTGAGGATGCACTCGAGAATAAAAAAATATGCTCCAGTATTTTCTTAGATGTAGCTCAAGCTTTCGACAAAGTTTGGCACCAAGGGCTTGAATTTAAACTGCATCGAGATCTGCCTAAGCAATTTTATCAAATTCTTAAATCGTACATAGCTGATCGACACTTTAGAGTCAAATTTGAAAATGAGTACTCTGAAATAAAAAGAATATCAGTAGGTATACCACAAGGTAGCGTACTTGGACCTATTCTGTTTATTCTTTATACGAGAGACTTACCGAATATTGAAGGTACTACAATAGCAACATTTGCAGACGATACAGCTATTCTAGCAGTTGGAAAAGATATTTCGGAAGCAACAAGCAAACTTCAAAGTGCAGTTAACACGGTGAGCAACTGGACTAAAAAATGGCGCATCTCATTAAATGAAGCCAAATCAGTACACGTCAACTTTACAAATCAAAATGTAAACTGTATTCCCGTGGTTCTGAACTCAAACCAAATTCCATATGCAAATACAGCTAAATACCTTGGCATGACCCTCGATGCTAAGCTAAGATGGAAAGAACACATCAAGAAGAAAAAAAAAAGAATTAAACATCAAATATAGAAAAATGTACTGGCTCATGGGTAGAAACTCTGAGCTCTCAATACACAACAAATTGCTTCTATACAGGCAAATGCTAAAACCAGTATGGACCTATGGTATCCAGCTTTGGGGTTGTGCCAAGAAAACCAATGTACAAATGATACAATGCTTCCAAAATAAAGTGCTACGAGGGATCGTGAACGCCCCATGGTACATTAGGAATGACAACATCCATAGAGACTTGAAGATGGAATACGTCACCGATGAAATAAAGAGCCAAGCAAGGAAACACGTACAGCGCTTATCTCTACACGAAAATGCAGATATCCGTCGTATGTTGGACACCACTAACGGCGTGAGGAGACTCCAAAGGCAGAAACCTCTGGAGCTGGGCAGTTTGTTTTAGAAGAAAGTATTATAAAATGAGTAACCAATAGGTTACTCATCTTAACCCGAGAACTTAATTTAAGAAAGATAAATTACTAGATGATCTCTGAATCAGTTGTAATATTGTATAAATAAATAAATAAATTTATTAAATAAAAAAAAAAAAATATTAGCATCGCATATGCGTCCGACATTTGCTTGATCGAATTTCGATGTAACCTATACATCGAAAATAATTTGAATATAACTTGCTTCGAAATGAAAAATAAAATGCATCAATTATTTTTCGAAGCTTCTTGCGTTGCAACATATTGTAAGATGCAAAATTAAATCTAATAACATTTCGATGTTACTAACACTAAAAGAAACGATTCAATGAAAATTGTATCAGATTCAGAACCAGTTTCGATGTTAATAGCGTCAAATTTACATTATAAATGTTTCCTACCAACGAAATTATTCCAATGCAATTTGTAATTTGTATCATATAAAATAAAACCGATGCAAAAACCGGTTAGTTTTATTTTATATACTTCATGAGATTTCAAAATCTCTGTATAAAATTTTAGTTGTCATAGTCACGACAGACCAGACTGCGCTCACCATTAGTGTTGCCAACTGATATTTTCGATGGGTGCCAGATTTCAGTCAAAATAGTGCCAGATTACAGTAAATAGGGCTAAAAATTGGGCTAAAATAGGAGCTAAAAATTTTTTGAGTCAGTTTGAATTAATAAGAAGTTAGTTAAGCACAAAAATGTTGATTATTCAACTAAAAATTCACTTACATAAACAATTATTGATTTTGTCAAACGAGCTATACTTAATCATGATTAAAAAATTTTACTCGTACTAAGAAAAATTTAACTTGAAATTTCAGTTAGAAATGTCAGATTATACGTTATTTTGGTAGATGTATAAGCCTAAATATGCAATTTCTAATATAGAAAAACTTTGGAACCTACATATGTTTTTCATCAAAAAGTGACTAATAATAAAAACATAATTAAGGCAAGTTAAGAAAATGTTGATTCGCAATTTCAAAAATGTTGATGGCGTGAAAGTAATAAATTAAATCAAGCATAATTGATAAAATTAATAACAAGCCATTTAACTAAATGAATATTGGCATGTAAATTTTATTATTGTTATAACTCCTTACAAAATTATTATTTAAATATAAACCTATCATTTAGATTTCAACTAAACTTATATGTATGCTGTGTTCCATATCAACATGGTTTATTTTGTGCCCGAGAATGAATAATAATCAGCACAGTGCTAATTTGTGAAATAATCATTGACTTGAGCAACAGCACTTACCAAATGAAACCAAAATAAAATTAAAATGCAGTGTATAAAATCAAAATTAAAACTTAATAATGGGAATGGCTTAGTAGTAAGATCATTAACTCCAACTTTAGCTAAATTTAAGAACAACTGTACCTGTATATAAATATGCGTTCACGATTTCATAAATCTTGCAGTATCAAGTATTATTTGATGTACAGTACATAGTTTTACAAAATAAGCAGATTTAGATTAAAACAGAGACAAATATACATACATCAATTGTAATTATCTCAGGTTTCCGTCAATCATTTTCATTTATTTGTTTCAAAATATACTATATACAATACGAATATCAAAAGAAAGGAGTAGTATAATGAGTAAATTTTATTCCTTGCTTAATTTTTTGAAGAAGAATTATAGAGCTAAAAATTTTCAAATAGGGCTAAATTGCCCTTGGGGGCAAAACTACTTTTTATGGTGCTAAAATAAATTGAAAAGTGCTAAATATAGCCCTGAAAGGGCTAAGTTGGCAACACTGCTCACCAAACTGCAAACATATGAAAAACATTTCAAGCTTATATTAAAAGTATACATATGCCTTAGCGAATTATTATAAATTCGCTAAAAAATAAATCACCCCAGATTATATGGAAATTTTCTTTCGACACACTACTGCATTAGTTTTAGACGCAATTGCATCGTAAATATTTTAAATGCATGCTTTGCATCAGAATTTGATGCACGATTGCATCGTATATGCCCCGATGCAAGGGTTGCATCATAAATCGCAGCAAAATTTTTAAGTGTGATGGAGTCGTTAACTAAATATTCATCGTATAAAAATTCGTTCATGATCGTACAAAAAATGTTCTAATTCGTATTGCTGAATAGGGGACATTTTTGAACGTATCGTGCATTTTCGTATTCGTTCAAGAATACCAATTATACGAATTCGTACATTTTCGATTCGTATTCGTATTCAGGAATAGGGGGGCCGGATTGTTATTCCATCCTGAAAAAACGAAACCAAAAATCGCATGACCATCTCTGTTACGGTGGTTTGTTTGAATATAAAAATGTATAAAATTATAATTGTATTTTTTAAATAAGCTTCTATAGTCTTGGGAATAAAATTTTAGATTTAAGTACATGAATCTTTGCCTCAAGAGCAATATTATTACTATCCTTAAATAATTTTTTACATAAAACAATCAGATGGTTAATTATTTTCAATAAGGCGTCTGACATCCAAGCCTATTAATTTTATTGTTGTTTTAGGAAGGAAAATCAGAATTTCAATCGTAATCCCTTATTTATTCAGATGAACCAGAATAATTTATTGTTGTTCAATACCTTTTCGTAATTTCACCCTCTTTTAGATTTACGATAAAATTTAAACCTCAAAAACATGGTATTGAGGTCAGGTACAAACATTTACAAGTACTTAAGCTCAATTTTAAAGGTGATCATTGCTGGAGTTTGAACTCGGCCTAGTAACATAAAATAAACATAAAAAATCGTCTTTCGATTGTGGCTCTTTCAATAAATCCAAATGTATAGTAAGATTTTATGTTTTGAGTTACCAGCAAAAAATTTTTAATTCTTACAAAAAAGTATCAAATACAATTAAGTCTATAAATTGTCATAAAACAACACGATTGAAATTCAAGGTGATCCTTCATTTTCATCAGTTGACCTATAATCTGCATAAAATGAAAAACCATCTCGAGTATAGTCCGTAATTCCTGAACTTGAAGTCCATTTTGTCATTTTAGATCACGATTAGAAGTAGATTAGTAAGAAAGATAACGCGATTGGGACAGATGTGCCTACTGGATCACATAAGGGTAACATGGTTTTAATTTTTAGAATCGATCTTTCAGTTCCGACCTCGAGTTACCTTTTAAACTTAAACGACGACAATTTCGACGATTAACGACGACAAATTTATTTAACTTTTATTTATTTTTCTGAGAAATTTACACGACCAACACATACCAACAATTTAATATTCACACAATCATCTAATTCGATCCACGTGCTGTTCAATTCTAACAACGACACAAATTTTATCTTTGTTTAAATTTAAAATTGGTTTTTCCGACACCTGTCTGTAATACAAACTTTGCAATAGGTTGAACTTTCTGAATACACCAATAACAAGGTCTCATCTGTTTAAATATTTTCGATAATGATATTTGTTATAAAATGAATAAATTTCAAGGTATTTTACATTTGGGGTTAATTAAAATATTCACCTATACAGGTCGAAATCGTTTATTGTGTAATCGACTTTCGAGTGATTGACGTAAGCTTGACGTAAATAAACCAATAATTCTTAGCGTCAAGGAACCTCAATCAATGTCCCAAAATTATCTTGTTATTCATGCATTAACCATCTGGTTCATTCCCCGTCGGGGACCTGACCACATGTTCAAATAAAATAAGCAAATTTAATTTAGTTTCGTTACAAATTTTGAGATACAGCACATCGTAAGTAAATAAAAATTTCGGTATATAAACTCGCCAAAATTCATAAATAAACTATTCAGTTCATATCAAGCTATAAGTTCGTAAGTGAAAAAAAAATCAAGTTACAATGAAATTTACCATTTTAATAGTTCTTCTCGTTGGAGTTGCCGCTGTAAGTATACCTTATTACACCATATAAAATACAATAAGATTTTCTAAAATATTGCACGCCTTTTAGGTCTACGGTACCCCACAAACTAACAGCATTCCTAAATTAGTTGAAGGTACAGTTAATACTACCATCGAAGTTGTCGAAGCAGTTTCTGATTTTGGTTCACGTCTTGCGAACGTCCTTTTTGATTCTGTTCAGCAAACTTGGGACAGTCTTAAAACGTTTAACTTTACAAAAATGTGAAATTTACGATTCTAGCTTATTTCTTATTTCCTCAATTACTAACACAGCAAAAGGATTACATGCACTTATCAATTCTTACAAAAAAATATAACTCAATCGTATTTGAAATAGTATATGCTCCATTTGATATGAATAAAATTTAATAAATATTATTTTAACTTAACTGTTTAACTACAAGACTTAAAATTATAGGATTTTGGGAAATATCCATCATCGGGTCGGGTCGCAACTAAACACATGTATAATAAGTACTTAATGCTTTGCGAATCAATTGTGACCTAGAAGTTAGTCTATTCGTATATACGATTCTGGCTGGCCACAAATTATAAAGCTCACTCCTCCGTATTCCGTTGAGCCTCGATTCATAGAATTTAAGTTTTTTGATTGGGGACAAAAAGTTATAGAAAAAATCAAGTCAGTTGAACAAATCAAACAGTCGAATACTCTAATTTGATGACAACTGTTAAAATTCATTCCACGATTAATGGCCCCGGCTTTACGGTTTGAAGCCAATTCCGTGTAACCTGACGCACAGATAATTTATTACACACCTAGATAAGGTGTATCTAACCTCCGCAATGTCCAAGGAGTAGCATTTGGCTCAATATCTGGTGGCGGTCTGGTGTAATAAATTGTTGAATGTGGTAAAATCGAAGTTTTTGTTATAAATAATCGTTTGGGGTGAAATTTACCCTTAGTCAAGTTATAGGGTTGATCCTGAACTTTTTATTCAATGTAATAAATTTGTAATAAATTCTGGTCGAAGAACCATCCCGATATCACAGCTTCATCAAAAGTTACAATTTTGGCGGTGTAGGTTTAATTACAAGCTAAACCGACCACTCGTACCTCGAAAACGGTAACTGTAATAAAATCGGGATTTGTTGTAATAAATGGTAATAAATATGTAACAAATTACAGTACATGTTTCATTGAGGCGGGCTAATTTGGTCGGTGCAGGTTAAGAGCACTGAGCCATGTACAAGCGATATTAGAACTTGAAAATTTTTCACTATAATATTGGAACGAGAATATTTTATAAATTGTTATATGTGCTTTTGTTATAAATAAAACTTTAAATTAACGTTTAATGTTCGACTTGTCGGAAATATAAAATGTCATTTTTTCGTCTGCTCGCGAACAGACGAAATGTACTTTTACAATAAACGAATTATTTAATAAGGCGTAAAAAGCTGAGTACATTTCTCCATCATGTTGCTTGTTGCTGTAAAAAATCTTTAGAACCCTGGATGTGTAGGGTGAGTTAGGTAATTTCGAAACTCCGAAATTTATGTCAACTTAAGAAACCAAATCATTCTCTTTATCATCAACCGTGAATCAAACATTTTTTGGTGCCGAAACCCGAGAGTCCAGTTTTACTAAGGTAAAATTTTTCATTTTTATAACCGTGCCGTGCCGTACATAAATAAAATCCGCGTGGAAATTTCTATACGAATATATAGTGCGTTTTCAATTTTTTATTAAAACCTCGTGAATAATAAAGTGAAGTTCTAAACTATCGCAAAATGGCTGAAAAATTAACATTGTTGCGTGATCGAGCGCTTGGTTCAATAAAAAACACATTGCGTTTTGCTGAAACAATAAATAAATCCACTACGCTTGAGGCTGTAACATCCCGCCGAGAAATTCTTGAAGATAGATATCAAACTTTCAATGAGCTCGAAGTTCAATTGCTAGATTTTCCTAAGTATGTTTCAATACTTGATGAGGTTGAGGAAATCTATTTGAAAGCTCGTGAATTATTAATGCGTGCGAGTGCTAAGCTGGGACAAACTGAACTAAGTAGAACGTCCGATCTAAACGCTACTCTTGAGCAATTTATGTATCAGCAGAAAAGCTTTTACGAAGAAATGAATACGTCGCATCACGTGCGGCTACCTAAAATTGATATTGCAAAATTTTCGGGCGATTATAAATATTAGGCGTCGTTCCACGATCTTTTCAAAATAACGGTACACGACAATCCTAAAATTAGTAAATTGCAAAAACTACAAATATTGAATAGCGTACTAGAAGGGGAAGCTTCTGCTTTGATACGGCATATCTCCATAACGGAAAATAATTACGTTGAGGCATGGGACAAATTATGCGACCGCTATAACAAGTTAACACCCATAATTGCGTCATTAATCCATACGTTTATTGATCAAAGATCTTGTGTTCACTCTAACGGGAAGGAGTTACGGAAAGTTTGCGACACAGCTGACGAAATAGTTCGCGGTTTAAGGGCGTTAGGACCAAGAGCTGAGTCACGCGATCCTTGGCTCATACATATTTTACTAGGCAAAATAGATAACGAGTCGAAACAGTTGTGGGCGAACAAATCAGTTGGAACAGATTTTCCTACAGTTAACGAATTAATTACGTTTTAAAATAAAAGGTGCGATGCACTAGAAGTTTGCGATGTCACAACCATGAAATCCACACGCAAAGCAAGTGCAAAAACATTTCTAGTTGCTAATAGTTCTTATAAACATTTCGAGTGCATAGTATGTAAGCAACAACACCCTCTGTTTAGATGTCCAGAATTCAAAAATTAAAATATCGAATCGAGAAAGAATCTAATAGCAGACAACAATTTATGCGGTAATTGCTTAAGGAAGGGACATACTAGTGTAAAGTGTTTTAACAGAGCATCTTGTCTCATTTGCAATAAGCAACATCACACACTCCTTCACCAAGCTGAAAATGATGTTCTCCAAAGTTCTCCTCAAACAACTTCAACCCATTATGCTTTACTCAACCAACATGCGCATGATCATTCATCACACTCATCCACCAAGCCATCCACCCACTATTGAACAAAAACAAATCGACAATAGCCAAGTATATCATACACACACACACACACTTATCAACAACAACCACGGTACTACCAACAGCTGTAATCCATATTATGACACGTACCGGAAAACTCCAGCCATTCAGAGCACTTTTAGACTCAGGATCGCAAACATCCTTTGTCACAGAATCTTGTGCTCAACGCCTAAACCTGCCACGACATCCGCCATCGTTATCAGTTTACGGTTTAGCATCCACATCGGCTGGATACACGAACGAAAAAATCAATATGACCATTAACTCACGTTTTGATCCAACTTATAAGTTATCAATAACGGCTCATATTATAAACAAAATCGCTAATTTATTGCCAACCAATCCAATCAAATATTCATCAGACTTAATTAATAATTTGAATTTGGCCGATTCTCAATTTTTCCGACCAAATACAATCGATGTTCTTCTTGGAGCTGACGTATTTTTTAAAATTTTGTTTCAACATGCGGATATGCACGGTCAGACTTCGCACTAAGAAATTTAACATCACGATCGTTAATGTGCATGCACCCACCGAAGATAAATCAGATGACATCAAAGATCTTTTCTTTGTCGAACTGGAGGAAGTCATCAATAACATACCGCACCACGACATTAAAATCATCGTGGGCGACTTTAATGCAAAAATCGGTAGGAGTGCAGAAAATACATCGCACATCGGTCCTAACAGCCTGCACCTAACTAGTAATAACAACGGCCAACGAGTCACCGACCTGGCATTAATGTACAACTTAGTTGTATCAAGTACGTTTTTCCCACATAAGAGAATCCACAAAGTAACGTGGAGATCGAATGATGGGAGAACGGAAAATGAAATCGATCACGTCATGGTGTCTAAGAGGCACTCCACCAGCATATCTGACGTTAGATCTTACAGAGGTGCAGACATGGACAGCGATCATATGCTTGTCATATTTAAATATAAGTGCAAACTGTCATCTACGTTTAACAGACAAGCACAAAAGACCGTTCGATGGAATATCAATGCTCTAAAAGACCAAGCGTCATTGCAGAGTTATCAACCAGCTGTCACTAACTATTTAGAACGGCCCAGCAACAACGAAGAAGCTCCCTCTAACATCGAGGAGCAGTGGCGCGCTACACAGTCAGCCATAACCACCGCGGCGCACAGTACCATCGGAAGAAGACCTCCGAGGGCCCGCAATGATTGGTTTGATGACCAATGCCGTAGGGTCGTTGAAAATAAACGAACGCTTCGTGAAAAATGGTTGGCTCGCAACACTAGAAGCACTCTAGCAGAATATCGCCGCGCTAGGAAAGCCACGACTAAATACTTTCGACAAAAAAAGCGCGAACATATGAGATTATGCATCGAAAACATCAGCTTCCAAGCGGAACTAGGAAACCCAAGGGACTGTTTTGCTAACGCCAGGAATCTCACTAAAGACTTCCACCCAAGAAGTACAGCCATCGAAGACGGGAATGGAGAGTTGAGAACAAACGTGGCTAATGTTCTCTCAGTATGGCAAACCTACTTTCAAAATCTGCTAAATCGGAATGACGACATGACCCCCATTAGAGCAATAGCTCCTCCAGGTGAAGAGGTCTTTGTCGAATATCCCACAGTAGAGGAAGTAGACGCAGCTATTAGTCGATTGAAAAACGGAAAGGCACCCGGTCTCGATGGAATCCCCGCAGAATTGATTAAACTCGGAGGCGCTACTCTTGCAACAAGTCTATACGACCTCGTCGTCTGTATTTGGGACCAAGAAGAGCTGCCTGAGAATTGGAAGATCGCACTCATATGTCCGCTGCATAAAAAAGGCGACCGTCTTATATGTGAAAACTATCGTGGCATAGCTCTATTGAACGCTGCTTACAAAGTGTTGGGTAATGTTGTACTTGCCAGACTCATCCCTTTCGCCGAAAACATCATTTGCGACTATCAATGTGGTTTTCGACCCAACCGATCAACCACGGGCAAAGTGTTTTACCATGAGGATGATCTTGGAAAAATGTTGGGAGTACAACATAACCATACATCAACTATATATAGACTTCCGGCAGGCACATGACAGTATAAACCGCGACAACCTATGGGCCGCGCTCATATGCCTAGGAATCCCAGAGAAACTCGTTTCGCTGTGTAAATTAACAACGTCTGGGTCTGTATGTAGAATCGTAATTGAAGGAACTGTGTCAGACTCCTTTGAAATAACATCTGGCGTTCGACAAGGTGATGCACTCGCGCCTTTTCTGTTCAATTTGGCGCTTGAGTACATAGTGAGAAAAAGCAACATCGAAACTTCGCGCTGTATATTTAATAAATCCGGCCAAATTCTTGGATATGCAGATCATATCGTGCTTCTTGGCCGAAGACCTAGCGATACCGAAGACAGTTTCATACCGCTCGATCGCTGCGCAAGAAGACTTGGTTTGGAGGTGAACAGCAGTCAAAAAAAATTATCTAGCAACAACCAGGAACATCTCTATGGCAAATCTCGGAATTGGCGACCACAATTTTGATGGTGTCGAAAACTTTAAATACCTCGGGTCAGTTATAACATCACTGAATGAAATGCAGGCAGAAATAAAAGCCCGAATCGCTGCCGGACAACGAGTTTTCTACGCCCAATCAAGATTATTGCGTTCGAAACATCTATCGCAGTCGTGCAAGCTCATACCTCTAACGATTGTAGATTGTTATCTACATTCGAAAGGAAGGTCATCCGTTCAATTTTTGATCCAATTAAAGTTGCGAACAACGAATATCGGATTCGTATGAATCACGAAATAAAGCAACTCCTCGGAGGCAGCGATATCATCGGATTCATTAAATCCAATCAAGTGAGATGGCTCGGCCACGTTACAAGGCTCCACAACAACGGATGATAAGTAAAGTATTTCATCAACAACCAGCCAGAGTACGTCGTAGAGGAAGACCCCGACTACGCTGGCGTGACGACATTCAACAAGATCTGCAAGCATTAGGATGTCGAAACTGGAGGACGAGAGCAATGGATCGGGGTAGATGGAGAGCCATTGTGCGGGCGGCGGAATCCCTTCATGGGAAGTGAAAGCCAGAGAGAGAGAGAGAGTGAATCAAGCAAGACATCAAGTCGCATAATTATATTTTTTATAAATAAAAATTGTAAAACAACGATTTGCATGTTCATTTTTACCACTTTCGATTGGAGTTTCTACAAGGCCGTACACTTCATCTTTGCGACGACACACCAACAAATTTTGGCGATGTATCAGGTTGAATTTGTGTTTCAATCGTCCATTTCGAGTTGCAGCCAATAATTTATCTACTATTCCTCGAATACGTAGACAGGGATGATGTGTTTTGGCTCTAGCGCTGTAGCAGGTTTTCTCCAAATTTTACCTCTCCCATCAGCTCCGAAAATGTTGAATTTACTTTCACCCGTAAAAAACAACAGTCTTCTAGAAGTTGAAGCCTTTTGTTTTTAAATTTTTCGCAATAACAATTCTTTTTTTTTTGGAATTAACATCCGAAATTAATGGCCTCTTGTGTGGCACACGACTATGTTATCCATGTTTTCATAAAATCCTTCTAATATTTTGGGAGCGGGTAGTTTTATTAAGTATCTTCTCCACTTCTGATGCTAGTTTTGGAGCGCTTATTTTCCGATTTTCTCTCACCAAAACAAAAATCTTTCGCTCACCCCGATTGGAAAATGTTGCTTTTCGCCCTGATCGCTGCCCGTTTTCAACCGATTTTGTGACGTTGAATCTGGATATTATTTGGGCCACTGTAGAATGACTTTGGCCATCTAGTTTTCCAAATTCGCGCACGGATTTTTCAGTACGTTTCATATTAATTATTATTTGGCGTCGCGGGCCAATACGAAAACTAAGAAGTCACAGAGTAAAAAATTGGAGTGTTCATTGAACTTATACATATTGGGTTACGAGCCTATGGAAAACGTGATGGTATCGTTTTAGTTTACACCTGGACTTTGAAATTGTGAAAATGGATTTTTATTTTTAAATTAATTGTAACGATTTTTTTCGAGTTCTTTAGTTTTTGATTATCCGTTATAAGTTTGTCTTTAATTTGAATTTGAAATAATTTTTTTTAATTTATTTTATTATTTAACATTTAATAATGAATTTTTGGGTTGAAGAGTGAGAGTGACAGTGAAACAGTTTTAATTTTTGTTATAGTAAATTTTGGGCTGACTATGAGAAACTATTACGATAGTAATATTTTTTTGGGCTGAGTTCTTATAAAATGTCGTGAAATAAAATTTTATGGGCTGATACTTTTACTATTACATTTTTGGGTTGAAATTTAGGCCAACTTCACATACATCAATTTTGATCATAATTTATTAAATGCGTCTAAACATCGGCAATGTATTATGTAACATCTTAATGGAATAAAAGAAGTTAGACCATGTCAAAAATTCTTGAATGTAGTTTGTCAGGTAAGAAAGCAATAAATTGTGTGCCTAAAATAAAAGATGATTCAGGTTTATTTCGTACATAATCTAGATCGTTACATTAGCTTTTAAAGTTAACTATAATTCATTAGGACCTCCAGATGTATTAAAAAGCTTAAGTTTTATTTGCAAAATGATGAAACAAATTATTCTGCAAAATTACAGCCATCTAACATTAACAAAGAGTTAATAAACTAAAACAAGTTTCATTAGAAAATCGAATTTTACGAAAACTACGAAAACGATAAATTTACCTATTTGAAAATATTTAAACAGTTGCCAAAATATTTTGATATAATAGATTAAATAGACGTAGGTACAAAAATAAATACAAAACTAGTTAATAAACGTTTTTATTTGTCTTAAAGGAAAAAAAATCTCGATTCAGCAAGATGAAGGTAAATAAATATTTTGGTAAACAAAAATTCATAAAATTTATTCAGTTCATATCAAGCTTTAAGTTTGTAAGTACAAAATAAACTCAGCTTTAGATGCAATACACTGTAAGTATTTCTTTCTGTTATATTACGTTGAATGTTGTGCTTATTATAGATCTAAAGTGCTCCATAAACTGCTACAACTTCTGTTATTAGCTACAACTTTATCAACTGCCATTATTGGTACTCGTGGACCTACCGAAATAGTTAACAATACACTAACCGCTGGTACAGGTTTTATTACCGGAGTTGTGTCAGAAGTTACTTATACCGCGCAGGTGATTGTATATTTTCAGTGCAGTCGGTGGTTATTTTCTGGACGTGAGGGTTTGTTTGGTTAATTAGAATCTTGAACATAACCTTAATATTCTTGTTATTCGCTTTAAAATGCTTATTTATTGTAGTTTCAAAACATAATCGAATTGCATTATTGCTTTATTTTACATTCAAGAGGGTGTTAATAAAATTTCTAATTAAAAATATTATTTTATCTCCACTGTTATATAGGATGAAGTATATGGCAAATTACCAACACAACAGGTAAAAGGTGTAATAGAAATTGCCACAAATTGAGATTTGGTATGATATGATATGATAAAAGACGTACAGGGCTACCATCATGGCGATCCTAGGTATATTGTGTATATATAAAACATTCCTGGAGTGAGCGTATAGTCCAAAATCAGAAGAATAATTGAAACACGGATCGTACTCCAGCATTAAACGGGCTTTTTTGTGCACACAATAGATTAGCCTAAAGATATTAACTGATACGAGATGTTGAAGCACAAGGGACTGCACGCGCTGCTGAAGCAGAAGAAGATCTTCGAATTATGAGCATGACATTTAGACGGAATCGTCAATCGGATCAGCGAAGATACTGCAACTTGACAACATCCAATAAAATTGTGATGATATTCATAAATGCTTATGGTGAGCCGCCATTTAGTCGTTACACCCACATTTACCCAATTAACTCTGCAGATCCCAATCAGCAGTTCAGTAACATCAATATACTCAGTCCAAACTTGGATCCGGTTACTTATGCAATATTTTTTCCATATGGAGAACCAGACTGGCATCCCAATTGGCAGTGTGGCAGTTACAGTGGAGCAAAATTAAATCCAGTTCGTAAGAATATCAGTATGCTCCAATATAAGGCTGCATTGGCAGCAATACGAGGTGACTTCAATCCAATCATGAACGCAGGAAAACTAATACAGCAATGGTTGACTCACATTTGCAGGTAGAAGGAAATAGTCTCAACTACATTCGTCAAAATCAGAAACTACTTCGGGCTGAATAGTATCAAGGTTTCGCTGATCACGTCGCAAATTTAGCGCATAATGAAAACACTGCAGCCAGCGTTTCTGTAATTCTGCCATCAACTTTTGAAGGTCCACCTGGCAGTATGCGAGAGCGGTGCTTTGATGCAATGAGCATTTTCACAAAATGGGGACCACCTGACCTTTTCATTAGATTAGAGACCACGAGAAAATGCTTCCGATCATCACGATTTAGTGGCTCGAGTTTACAAGATCAAGTTGGATGATCTCATTAATGATTTAGTCAGAGTTAGAATTCTTGGAAAATCAATTGCTTATGTTTATACAATCTAGGTTCAAAAGAGAGATCTTCCGCACGCACACATAGTAGTGACAGTGCTAAGTCAAGACAAATTTACAACTGCTCAAAGGATTGATCAATTTATCTGTACCGAAATACCACCGATAGCTGATTCATCGATAGCAAGGTCATCGATAGTCCTTGCCGCAATAGACACCCAAATGCACCGTTCATGAAAATATTCGAAACAATTTCCTAAGGATTTTAATAAACAAACTCAACTCAACGTAAATGGATATCCTTTGAATAGACGACGAAGTGATGAGCAAGTAAGCGAGCGAGGAGTTTTAATGGATAGTCGTAATGTCTGTGCCGTATATAATCGTATATAATCTCGTTTACCGTATATCTCGTTTATAGCTTGAAAATATAACGCTCATATCAATGTGGAATGCTACACTTCTCTGCGATTCGTGATGTCGCGATCACAACAAATGGTCAACCTGAGCTGCGATATAATGAGATTACAAATTTCATCGATAGCCGATATGTGAGTGCTTCTGAAGCAATGTGGCGCCTGCGAGAGTCGGCAATGCACGATAGATCGTATTCTGTTATGAGACTGACAGTTCACCTTCCAAATCAACAACGAGCTGTTTTTGAAGTATAGGTCATGAAGAAGAAGCACTTTTGGCTGCTCGTACTGGAAATAGCAAGCTTGAATCTTGGTTTCTGCTTAACACGGAAGACGCAACTGCACGAGTTCACCTTTACACCGATATCCCTTACCATTTTATTTAGAAGCGAGGTAATGGCAAGAGCGACATAGAGGAGCCGAAAGGACAATAGCATGAATGTACGTGGGAAGCATTAAGGATGAAGAACGCTTCTATCTTCGATTAATGCTACTACATGTTCCTAGTGCAACACGTTTTGAGATTTATCGTAGATGAAAATTTAAAGCGGCAGCGACGGCAAGAGCACTACTTGAATTGGATGAAGAATGGGAGTAATGCTTGACAGACGGTGGAACATACTTGATGCCTAAGCAATTGCGAGGGATGTTCGCTTACATTTGTATTTTTTGCCAACCCGCTCAACCCCTCAAATTATGGCAGGATCATCTAGGAGATTTTATACTCGACTACTTGCGACGACACAGTTAATCGATATCGATCAACTCGGCTCTTCATGATACCAAATTTGTTCTCAAACAGCACGGAATGTCATGCGGTTCAGTTGGTTTGCCTGTTCCAAGCGGTAACCCACCCGAAGAAGATCAAATTTATGATCAAGAAGAAGAAGAAGCACGATTGACAGTCGAACGAATTGGAAAGCTGAATCAAGCCCAGTTTGCGGCATACGTTAAAATTATGATTGCAGTTGAAAATAATCACGCACAATGTAAGCTCTTTTTTATCGATAGTCCCGGTGGCTGGGGGCGAAGTCCGAGATTCATACCTCCTCGCCGGTGCTCCCTGGGTAACGCTAAATGAATAAGGCGGTGTAGTGGAGACGAGCAGACTAAATCCTGTTTATAGTCATGGACACTACATGTCAGGGCGGGTTATTGGCGCCCTAAAACCAATACCAAACCAGCGTCTGTTCTCCATGTTAGAAGCGGCTGAAGCGGGCGTCTGTCTTGTATCAAGCGGCTCGCTATATAAATGTGTTCATGGTAGGACTGGATGCCTTAAGATTCTCACCAGTACGTGACCCACACACGTAACAAGCGGGTTGAGCGGCAGGCCAACAACCTTCCCTCATAAAAACCATTTAAGTTATGAACCCTAAACAAAGGCCTCGGATTACCATATCGGATTCATTACAAACTCGACCTCGGAAATTGTACACGGACAACGCTCTAAAAATGGGAACATGGAACGTGCTTAGCCTCTTAAGACCTGGAGATCTCCAGAACCTTTCGAACCAAGCAAAGAGTTACACATTAGACGTACTTGCACTACAAGAGCTTAGATGGTCGGGGAGTGGGATCCATGACACCACCAATGGTTACACTCTTCATTACAGCGGCCATCAGAACGGAGGAGAATTTGGAGTTGGTTTCCTCATCCATCGGCGCGTGAAGCACCATATCATCGATTTCCGCCCGATCAACATGCGGATGTGCACGGTCAGACTTCGCACTAAGAAATTTAACATCACGATCGTTAATGTGCATGCACCCACCGAAGATAAATCGGATGACATCAAAGATTTATTCTTTGTCGAGCTGGAGGAAGTCATCAATAACATACCGCACCACGACATTAAAATCATCGTGGGCGACTTTAATGCAAAAATTGGTAGGAATGCAGAAAATACATCGCACATCGGTCCTAACAGTCTGCATCTAACTAGTACCAACAACGGCCAACGCGTCACCGACCTGGCATTAATGTACAACTTAGTTGTATCAAGTACGTTTTTCCCACATAAGAGAATCCACAAAGTAACGTGGAGATCGAATGATGGAAGAACGGAAAACCAAATTGATCACGTCATGGTGTCTAAGAGCAATGCCTTCTATACTACTGGCCTTTTACTACTCTCATTTTTCGCACATGACGTCAATTTAAGTCTATACCGAGACTGCGCAATAATAATTTTAGGATATTTACACTAACAAAGCAACTAGAGAAAGCAACAACAACGTCGACTTAGCGTGTCGTCATCATTTGGTGTAAGCGGCCAGTAGTTTAGAAGGCATTGCTAAGAGACACTCGACCAGTATATCTGACGTTAGATCCTACAGGGGTGCAGATATGGACAGCGATCATATGCTTGTCATATTTAAATATAAGTGCAAACTGTCATCAACGTTCAACAGACAAGCACAAAAAACCGTTCGATGGAATGTGGATGCTCTAAAAGACCAAGCGTCACTGCAGAGTTACCAATCAGCTGTCACTAACTATCTAGAGCGGCCTAGCAACAACGAAGAAGCTCCTTCTAACATCCAGGAGCAGTGGCACACAATACAGTCAGCCATTACCACCGCGGCGCAAAACACTATCGGAAGAAGACCTCCGAGACCCCGCAATGATTGGTTCGATGATCAATGTCGCCTGATCGTCGCAAAAAAACAAAAGCTTCGAGAAAAATGGTTGGCTCGCAATACTAGAAGCAGACATGCAGAATATCTCCGCGCCAGGAAAGCCACGACTAAATACCTTCGTCAAAAGAAACGCAATCATATGAGATTATGCATCGAAAACATCAGCTTCCAAGCGGAAGTGGGAAATTCAAGGGACTGTTTTGCTAATGCCAGGAATCTCACTAAAGACTTCCACCCAAGAAGTACAGCCATCAAAGACGGGAATGGAGAATTGAGAACAAACGTGGCTGATGTTCTCTCAGTATGGCAAACCTACTTTCAAAATCTACTAAATCGGAATGACGACGTGACCCCCATTAGAGCAATAGCTCCTCCAGGTGATGAGGTCTTCGTCGAATATCCCACAGTAGAGGAAGTAGACGCAGCTATTAGTCGATTGAAAAACGGCAAGGCACCCGGTCTCGATGGAATCCCCGCAGAATTAATAAAACTCGGAGGCGCTACTCTTGCAACAAGTCTACACGATCTCATCGTCTGTATTTGGGACCAAGAAGAGCTGCCGGAGAATTGGAAGACCGCGCTCATATGTCCGTTGCATAAAAAAGGCGACCGTCTCAAATGTGAAAACTATCGTGGTATAGCTCTATTGAACACTGCTTACAAAGTGTTGGCTAATGTTGTACTTGTCAGACTCATCCCTTTCGCCGAAAACATCATTGGCGATTATCAGTGTGGTTTCCGTCCCAACCGATCGACCACTGACCAGAGTTTCACCATGAGGATGATCCTGGGAAAATGTTGGGAGTACAACATAACCATACATCAACTATATATAGACTTCCGTCAGGCATATGACAGTATAAACCGCGATAACCTTTGGGCCGCGCTCATATGCCTAGGAATTCCAGAGAAACTCGTTTCTCTGTGCAAATTAACAACGTCTGGGTCTGTATGTAGAATTGTAATCGAAGGAACTGTGTCAGACTCCTTTGAAATAACATCTGGTGTTCGACAGGGAGATGCACTCGCGCCTGTGCTGTTCAATTTGGCGCTTGAGTACGTAGTGAGGAAAAGCAACATCGAAACTTCGCGCTGTATATTTAATAAATCAGGCCAAATTCTTGGATATGCAGATGATATCGTGCTTCTTGGCCGAAGACCTAGCGATATCAAAGACAGTTTCGTGCCGCTCGATCGCTGCGCAAGAAGACTTGGTTTGAAGGTGAACAGTAGCAAAACCAAATTTGTATCAACACCCAGGAACATCCCCATGGCAAATCTCGGAATTGGCGACCACAATTTTGATCGCGTTGAAAATTTCAAATACCTCGGGTCAGTTATAACATCATCAAATGACATGCAGGCAGAAATAAAATCCCGAATAGCTGCCGCACATCGAGTTTTCTACGCCCAATCAAAATTATTGCGATCTAGAAATCTATCGCAGTCGTGCAAGCTCGCACTTTATAAAGCACTAATAAGACCTGTGCTGGCTTTCGGAAGCGAGAGCTGGACCATGACCACTAATGATTGTAGATTGTTATCAACTTTCGAAAGGAAGGTCATTCGCTCCATCTTTGGTCCAATTAAAGTCGCGAACAATGAATATCGGATTCGCATGAACCACGAGATAAAGCAAATACTTGGAGATTGCGATATTATCGGATTCATCAAATCCAATCGAGTGAGATGGCTTGGCCACGTTGCAAGGTCCCCACAACAACGGATGACCAATAAAGTGTTCCATCAACAACCAGCCGGTGTGCGTCGTAGAGGAAGACCCAGACTGCGCTGGCGTGATGACGTCGAACAAGATCTACAGGCACTAGGATGTCGAAACTGGAGGTCGAGAGCGATGGACCGAGACGGCTGGAGGACCATAGTGCGGGCGGCAAAATCCCTTCATGGGATGTGAAGCTAGAGAGAGAGAGAGAGAGAGAGAGTCCCGGTGGCTCAGGCTTCTTATATACAAATTTAATGGCAAACTTTTGAGGTGAATGAAAACGTGTGCTTCCATTTGCAACAACCGGAATAGCAGCCACTTTGCTTAAAGGATGACGCACGATTCATAGTGGATTTAAACTTCCAGTGCCACTTCTTGATAATTCAATATCACAATGCGAAAGACATCACCAGACGCTGCAGTTTTCCGTGAGGCTGCTCTTTTTGTTATCGATGAAATTACAATGCTTATTAAGAATGGTCTCCGCTGCATTCAAAAGCTCTTGCGAGAGGTGATGGGAAATGACATTAGCTTCGGAGCTAAAGTTTTGGTCCATGGCGGAGATTTTCGTCAGACGATACCAGATGTTCAAAAACTTAAATCATCGAATGCTGCATTAAATCAAGCACTCTATATGGAACTAGTTTGAACAATTTTCTTTGACCACCAATATGCGCAGAGAAAGTCAACAATTCAAATCCCGTCCGAAATGATCACAAGTCAAGATCTAATCAGTGTCATTTTTAATAATATTGAGCAAATGTCAACAGATGACCTCTCAAAAAGAGTTATCGTTGCTCCAACAAATGCTCAGATGCTTGAGATGAATCGAAGAATAATCGACTTGATTCATGGTGATGCAGAAAAGCGCATATTCGTTAGCAAGCAAGGATCCTAACGATGCACTCAAATTTCCCGTTGAATTCCTCAATGAACAGAATCTATCCGGCATGACCCGCACGTATTGCTTTTGAAGAAGGGTGTTATCATAATGCTTCTACGAAATCTAAATCCTAAGAAAGGTATGTGCAATGGAACGCGTTTAATTGTTGAAGAGCTAACGCGAAACTTTATTAAGGCCAAAATCATTTCTGAGTCCAACAAAGGTAGTACGGTTCTAATCCCTCAAATTAATTTGGCACATTCTGAGACCAATCTACCATTTGTTTTGCGACGACGACAGTTTCCAATAATTCCGGCATACGTATAATGACGATAAACAAGGCGCAAGGTCAGTCTTTTAATAACGTGGGAATTCATCTTCAAACGGCAGTGTTTTGCCAGGAGCAATTGTATGTCGCTCTTTCCCGCTCAAGGGATTCTCACAAAGTGAAAATAAGAATCGAAGATAATCCACAGCAGGGATAGCTTATCTCAACGATGACCGTCAATTTTCTCGAAATGTTGTTTTTAAAGATATCCTGTAGTTTAATTTTTAATAAATATTGTTCTTACAAATTAGTTTTTTTATTTGTAATTTTACGAGGCGCAACGCGTCTCAAATCAACCTAGTTATCAATATTCATTAATTCATTTTATCTATTTCAGTTGGTCATTTTTACCATAGCTCCGGCCGTTGATGAACAATGATATTTCGTCAACTAATATTAATCAATTGGAGCTTTACACAGTTTAGTTATCGGTCTTCTCAATGTGTTTGATGCAGTTTTGATGGTAACCACTCTACTGTTAATCCATTTTGGTCTGGATGTGTTTTAAAAATTTTGCCCATATAGTCCATTTGCAAGAAGGTCAGTTATCCTCTCTGATTAAAACTCAATCTCTAACCTTAATATTTTCCCCAGATGCCTTCCATTTGTTGCTGTGATTGTTTAAATATTGATTATGGAACCGTTTCCAAAATTTTTGAGCTTTTTTTTCCACTTTCTGCCATCTATACAATCTGATATGGTGATATCGCTTAAGTTGTGGTCTGGTACGGAGGATACACAAGATCCCGTTAAAAATGAGCTGAAGTTCCAAAATGAGTATGATCGCAAAATTCTGTAATAGCCAAACCATTAATTTTTGAATTATTAAATAGAAATACTTCTTTCAGGTTCCGGTTCGCTCCAAAGAAATGCATGCCGGTATCTGAGTATACATGTCGCTCGGAACATTTCTTCTAGAGCAAAATCTTTTTACACCAGAGAGCGCGTTTATATAGCATTACAATTTTTTAATACTATAAATGCGTCAGTCGTAAGTTCCGTAACTGCTTCAAGATGAATCGCTTTGGATACCATGTACATACAAATCGTAACGTAACCTTTGGTCACCTTGGCACCACGACTCTTCTTGCTGACTAAAGCAATAGGATCGGCAAAATCAACACCGCATTTAGAAAACGGTCTGGCCCCCATAATCTGTCGAGCTGATTAAACTCTAGTTTTGGTGCAATTCGCTTCTTACAAGTGCTCGGTCTTTCACGATCCAATATGTTTCGCAGATAAGAAGGAATATACGGTATGGGTCTACGGATGGAGATTCTTTTTATGGAAGAAGGAAATAATTATTTTACTTAAGATATTGGTGTTCGATAGAAAGGAGTGATTAAAATTTTAAGAATTCCATGAATTCTTTATTCTGCCGCCACCAACACGTAAATAACTATTTTTATTTTATGTTACGTTTGCCTTTTGGCTAGCTTTTTTATTTCATTTGAGTACACGTTCATTTGTACCCATTTTACCAGTCGTTCAGTAGCTGTGGTAATTTCTTCTGCGGTTATCGTTGGTCTCTTCTTTAATTTCACGTTTTCAATGAACCTATGGAAGTAACATAATATGCGGATGGCTTTGCTGCATGTGAATACTATATACGTGATAAAATGAAGTTGATGACACCTTACCTTTGCTTCGTAATTGACCAACATTGATGAAGCAGGACAACTTTGGAGGATTATTTTCGAACCTGATATGATTCCAGTGATTTCGTGGCAGCAATTCTTATATACTAGCAAGCCAGTTCAGATTGAATTATGATCCATGTCAATGGAGAGTAGCAGAAGTAATTATGATTCCTAAACCAGCAATAAAAAAGATAAAATGAAATAAAATAAAAAATATTACAGACCCGCATCGAGACCTTGTAACGACGCGCCTATGGTTCGTGGTTCCCCAAATGCATGAAGTGTGTATGAGATATTTCCAACAACGATTGTTAATATGTAACCATTGGTATTAGTATAATATAATTGTATAACCCTGTGCTAATGTCGATGACCATTCAACTTTGCATACGGTATGGATATCAAAACCTTCGAGGTTCACACATTAGTAGTAAGTATCTAGCGCAACGTGCAATTTATGTTGTGCGAACGCAAAGGAACGGAAATAGAAAAAAAGAGAAAAAAAATTTAAAAAATTTGAAATTTGAAAATTAGTTCTGGGTTGCTTTTCTGGGCTTCTGCTAGTTCTGGGTTGAAGAAATTATTAGATGATTCATAGTAAATAAATAACTAAATAATTCATAATTGAAAATGAAAATAAAAAAATTTAAGGCCATTTTTGAGATGTAGATTTTTGTTTAAATTTTCTTTTCGAGAGAACAGAATAAAACAATACAAACAAAATGTGGTGTTTTAATATAAAATAATGGTTCAAATTAATAATAAAAATCTATTACGATTTAGTTTGAATCCAAAACCGGCTTCAAGTGTGGATCGGCCCAAAGTATATAAAAAAGAAAGTGTAATCAATTATTAGTGCTTTTCATCACTCGCATCAACAGCAACAAAACAGATATTTTAAAGGATAAATCTATTATGTGTGTGGATAACTTCACGAATTATTAGTAATGAATACTTCTCATCAATCATCCAACCAACAAGCAGCACCCTTACGTTAACCCGTTGCCGCAAATGATGGCTATAGCCGTCAGATTTTTGGTGATATGTAGGCAAATGATGGATATAGCCGCCCCGCATATTTTATTTATTAAAAAGAGGAACATCATTGGTACAAGGTGTACTAATACATTTATTTGTTAATTATTCAGTAATAAATCAAAACAAAAAGATGTTTCATGTTTAGCAACCCGATATATTTCCGCTTACAGAGACAAATGAAGTCTATAGCCGACGTAGTAGGACGGCCTACATATCACCAAAACTCTGACGGTTATAGTTGTCATTTACTCTGGGAAGAGAAAACAATGTTGCGATGAACAAATGACGGCTATGACCGTCGACAGTTTTCATGGAAAAACTGTGAGAAAATAGATACTTTTCACTTCCAAGCATATAAATGGCGGTCAATTTCATATGGCAGTCATAAACATTTGAAAATAAAAAAGTGTGTTTCTCAGCACGGTCGTCAATTTAAAAGTGTGCGGCAACGGGTTAAGTAGTCCATTTTCATTGAATATTACATTTTACCAATTTTTTTATATTAACTATATAAATACCTTATAATTTAATTAGCTTGTTATATTATGTTAAAATATTTACTTATGATTTTAGTCATATGTCTAAGCGTAGGTTTAAGTGTAAGATCAAATTAGCTAACAATACAAAACTTTATTAATTAAGTTCCTGTTTAAGTTCCAATTTAAAGTTGTAAATTAGAAATATAACGGTTATACTATTGTTATGTATGAAAACGTAAATTCTGCGTATAACTCGAGAATTTCTACAATGGAATAATTGGCGTCGGCCAGTGGATGTGATTCAGGTAAATATATCGTGCCGTGATTCGTGGCACCCCTGACCTCATATCAGCGGTGTATTTTAAGACCTGCTAAGTTCCCACAAACCCCTACGCCTAAACGCGAGTCCTAGCCGGCTAAAATCACCGCGTGGAAGCCAATGCACGGTTAATCTGATAATGGACATCGAGTCACAACTTCGATTTTCTTACAACCTGTTAACGTAATTTTATCAAATTCTTGAATCCTATATACATAGCAGATCGACTAAGAGTCAAACTTCAAATCGAGTAGCCAAAATTAAAAAGAATAACAGCAGGTATACCACAAGGAAGCGTATTTAGATCAACTCTACAGTTTAGCTAATATTCAAGGTACTACAGGACCAACATTTGCAGACGAGGCAGCTATCCTAGCAGTTGGAAAAGATACATCATCAATCAACAAGCAAACTATTAAAATTAAATGAAGCCATATCCGTACATGTAAACTTTACAAACCAAAATATCAGCTGAATTCCCGTGATTCTCAACTAAAACCAAATTTGATGTGCAAATTGCTTTTGTAAAGGTAAATGCTAAAACCAGTATGGGCCGATGGGAATCGTACTAAAATTTTCGAACCAAAATTCTGTATTTTGGATAATTCTGTGTTAAAAAAATTCAACTTTACAAAACTTTGTACTTTAAAATTTTGGATTTAAATATTCTGTTTGACATTTCTCTGTATTTGAATACAGATTTTTTTAAAACATAATTTTAAAATAAAATTATATTAATCATTTATCTTGTATTGGCTTTAGACCTACCCAAAAAAAGTGTAGTTTTTTCACTGTTAAGTATGAAGTTAAGCGAGACAAAAAGTCAATGTTAGAAAGAGACAAACAGGATGCATTCATAAATCTAATAAGAAAAAACAAGACGCCATGTTTTTTTTCTTATTAGATTTATGTATGTTGTTGCCCATTGTTATGGGTAATATGATTCAATCTTATATTTTAATAATCTCACAATAACAAGACATCGTGGAGATTGCACCACAATAAAACCGTGAATGACTTCTACGGGTTTAACCTAAACATGTTTCGTTCCAATTTAGATTGACTCAGGACTTTTTTCGAGCTATCTTCTCATTGACTCCATATAATTTTTGAGTGAATCTCATTTATTCCCACAAGACATCCTGGAGGTTGCACTACAATGAAACCATATAGGAATAACTCCTACGGGTTTAACCTATCAAACGAAGTTAAACTTGCGCAGTACGATTTTTATGACCAAAATTCGCAACGGAACTCCTATTTTTCTGTGAATCTCATTACGGCCAACAACAAGACATCTCGGAAGTTGCACCAAAATGTAAATAGAGAGAATCTCTACTAACTGACCCTATCAATCTTTGTATGTATTTTAGTAATATGTACTTTCTCAGTACCATCTTGCTCTTTTAAGCAAAACACGAATTGGCTTCTTTTGATTTTAGAGTAATTCACGTTTTGTGAGTTTAGCAATTCGACGCAAAGGAATCATCATTTTCAGGTGATCTCGCTTTTTTATGCAGTTGACGTACGGCGGTGATTACTGTTCTTTATGCAGTTGGTCAGTAAATCAAATGCATGGATACCGCCTCCATGTTTAAGAACTTATAAGGGTTTCGGGCGAGAGTATAACTGTTTCCTTAATTTCTTATATATTGCGTGTGAAAGTGGAAATCGGCTCTGAAGTTGGTTGCATGAAAATAGAACTCAACGCATTTCGCCATTTTGAATATATGTAGCTTAGTCATTGCTGTTTTTACGACATAAGTTTCAGTAATTTACAAGCCAAGTTGTCGTTCCAAGTATACATAAATTTTAAGAGATGGATGTCAATAAGCAACGTTTACGTAATTGCATTCGATTCTGTTTTCAAATGAAAAGAAAATGCTGCATAAGCTATGGAATTGATTAGTTCGACCTTAAGTGAACATTCTGTGAGTCATTCAACAATAAAAATGTGGTTTGCAAGATTTCGTGATGGAAATTTTAGTCTTGAGGACGATCCATATCGAGGTGCAGTAAAGCAATTGCGGGGGACAAAGAAATAAAAGTTTTACTGAATGAAAGCCCGTGTCAAATTCAAAAATAGTTTACAGAAAAGTTATGGGTTACTCACCAAGCAATATCACTTCGATTGCATGCAATGGAGAAAATTACAGAACGAGGGAAAATAGGTTCCTCATAAACTGAACAAAGAAAACGAAAACCGAAGAGGTGATTTTGCTTTCTTGGTACAAACGAAATTTTTTTTGCACAAAATCAAAAGGAGTCAATGAAAGTCTTAAGGAGTCAATGAGAAAATTGCTCGAAAAAACGTACTGAGCCAATCTACATTGGAATGAAACATGCTTCGTTTGATAGGTTAAACGCTTAGGAGTTGATCTTATATGGCCTCGTTATAGTCCACGATTTCTTGTTATTTGCAATGAGATTCACTCAAAAATAAAAAAAATCTAATGACTGTTTAACTTAAAAAAAAATATTTTGCATGTCCATTGGGATATTATTTCACGCCATTTGATATATGATTAATTTTTGGTGCAGTCTCTGTGATGTCTTGTCATTTTCCAGAATTGGGTATACTGACAATCAAAAGGAGCCGATAATAGTTTTACTTAAAAAAACATTTCTGAGCCATGTTGTAGCACAGACAATCAAATTAGAGATTTCATTTGAACTAGAAAATCAAAACAAAATATATTTCTGATAAGTTTAATGTCATCGTTGTCTCTGTGATTTTTAGATAAACTGCTTATGCGTATACGCATAAAAAATATTTTTGATTGTAACAAGCAGTTTAAATTTTTATGTTTAAATGGGATGAAATATCTGAGGGGTCTAAATGCAAAAATCGATATAATCCAAATTTACAATATTACTGGAAGCAGAAAAAACTAATATTTATCAAAACTTTAAGTTTTTATAATGAGTTTATATTTCTAATCGAAGCTTATGTAACTAGCTATGAATTGCATCATATTCGGGTGTTATAGAAAGAATATTAAATTTTTTATTCAGATTATAAATTTGGAGTTATCGGTTTTTGTAATTAAGTATGTATGTTATCGTTTTTTGCATCTCAATAAAAATACCAAATTTTAAAAATAAAAAAATTCTTTATTAAAAACAGTTCAATTAAACATAAATTTGGTGTAGTTATTCATTTCTTAGTAAATTAAGTCAAACTCATTAACACAAACGTATCGAAACAATAAAATTAAATTTAAACTTGAAAATCGTCCTGCTCTAACTGGCAACATTCATCAACGTCATGATAATGCTCGGTCGAATTATTGCACACACGATCCAAAACCGTTTTGTAAAATCGTAGATTATTAGAATTTCGCCATTCGTCACGTAATGGCTCTCAGTAGAGCCTCGACATCTAAGAATTTCTCGGGTTTGACATGGTTGCCTAAAGGTATGACTCGTGGTTTTATTGCAGTTTACTCGATTTTTTCAATACTGATTTTCCGCTATTAATGTTAACCATATAGTTAGGTTCCCCCCGGACGAGAATGGTACCAGCCTTGTCACCTCTGATCAATATCATTCTTTTAGCAACTATTTAGCAAATATTTTGTGTAATAGATTCCATGTTATTAAAGGTTTTCAATAAAACTTAAAATTAATTAAAATACACAAAACATTTTGATATTCCACTACAAATAACTTTAGCCGTTACAAAAATGACACTCTTCAGTCTTCACTCAACAAAAACTGACTATGAACATAAATAACAGTTTCCTATAAAAATTATTAAAAAAAAAATAAAAACTATGTCACGTGATCAAAAACAACCTGAATATATTGGATATTGGAGATATCGGTTTTTGTATTTTATTTCGGTATGGAAATATCGGGGTTTGAATTTCTGTGCAAAGTTACAATGCAATTAACACGATAGTTATCGTTCTTTGCTAATATACGTTTCTTAATTCGAATTGTACTATTCGAGCTGCGTTCAGTGATGTACATAACTCATTTTTGGAAAAAAGTGGATTTATCGGTTTTTGCATTTAGACCCCTCATCTCTTTTAGGTTGTCTGGTTATAATTTTCCACAAAAAATATCTCTATACATTCGCACCATAATATTAGAATAATTAATTTATTAAATATTATTCTATTTTTAAATTTCATGAAATTTAACTTTTCACTCAAAATTCCTGTTAGAAATATTTTAACAGTGTGATTTCAAATACAATGCGTATTGTTGTTAATTGGTATAAATTTCATATTCATCTTCATAGGCACTTAAAGATGGAATACGTCGATGAAATAAAAAAACTAGGAAAGAAATGCGCACAGCGATTATCTCGACTCGAAAATTCAGGTATTCGTCGTATGTTGGACACCACCAATGGAGTGAGAAGACTTCGAAGGCAGAAACCGCCAGCGGTGGCCATTTCTAATTAGAATAAGGAATTATTAATCCGAAAAACTAATTTATGATAGATAATTGAGACTACCTGATATCTGAATCAGTTGTAATGCTGAACTTTTCGTGCAAATATCCATCGAAGCACTTACTAATATTCCAAATTTGCTTAACATCTGATAATAAGCTGAATCTTGCAGCATAAGCATCAATTTAGCCACGCGCATGTAACACCAATATTGATTTTAGAAACTAAAAAAAATGGTTCCAGAATAGAAATTTATAGAGATGATGAATAACGAATGAATTTCGATCTATTTTAAAAGTTTTGAAAATATTTGAACAAATGTAAAAATAATCCAAAATATTAGAAGTAAGAGTACAAAATAAATACAAACAGACCATCTTTAAACAAAATAAGCAAATTTATATTAATTTTGTCGCAAAGTTTTAGACACAGCACATTTTAGGCAAACAAAATTTGCGGTATATAAACTAAACAAAATTCATAAGTAAATTATTCAGTTCAAATCAAGCTATAAGTTTGGAAGTGAAAAAAACTAAGTTACAATGAAATTTGCCATTTTAATAGTTGTTCTCGTTGCAATTGTCGCTGTAAATATACCGCTACACTATATAAACCACAATAAGATTTTTTAGAATATTGCACGTATTTTAGGTCTACGGTGCCCCCAATCCACATATTTTAAATATGATACCTGAAGGACATTCTGCAGCCTTGGATTACGTTGGCTAATTTGAATAATTAAAAATAATTGAAATGCACAATTTGAACTGCATGCAGCTTTTACTAATTGTTCTTTAAAAATATAAAATAACCTTATTTGAAATAGTATTTGTTCCATTTTTGATATGAATAAAATTTAATAAATATTATTTTATATAAACTGTTTAACTTATGAGCTTAAAATTATGGGATTTTAGAATAATTGCAAAACGTTACAGAACAAATCCAGTCAGTTGGGCTTGCATTGGTGAATGACCAAGACATTCTAGAGCACACTCACACGAGACTCAAACTTCAGCGTTAGGGTGAAATCACAATAAATAGTCACTATGTGTAGAAAAACGAGTAATGCTGCAACTAAAAGGCAAATTTGATTATTGTTGACCTTCAACAATATCTCTAAACCGTCGAAACATAAAAATGGACATAACTCTGGCCCAAACTAGCATCACATCAGATCATTAGAAAGTGCCCAGATGAATATCCCTTCCGATTTCTAAAGATTCTGTTATAATTATAGCAGCGTACCTCTCTCTCTGGCACTATATCCCATCAAGGGATTTGGCCGCCTTAAATGATGTTTCATAATCATATTTTCATTTCGGATAATGAGTGATTAATTCATTGATCCTAAACCAGCCGTGAAATTTTTTCCTTGTCCCCACCGGGAATCGAACCCGGGACCTCCGGTCGCTGGAGCAAGCATGCTGACCACTTTGCCACCGGGGCGGCAATAGCAGCGTACCACCAGTGGATATTTTATTCAAAAAAGAGCGCACTTATTCCACCTAAGAAAACGTTTTCTAAACGAACTTGGTGACTGTACATGTACGAAACGGAACTAGATTCAATAGCACTTCGCCTATATGGTAAATAAGGTGGAATGAAACGAAAAGATTTAAAATTAAATTAAATGTTAAATTACCACTAACGAGCTTGATGAGCCAGATAATCTCTGGACATGATAAGTTCAAAGCCCTCTTCCAGAGTTTTAATATATCAATGCATAAGCTGATCTGAAGTATAAGGCATTAAGCACCTGAGCAGAACTGATTTCTATCTTAACAAAATAATGTAAAATAGTAAACCAGAAATGCGGACTGTACATGCCCTACGCGGCTAGGGATAGAAATGTCACAATTTTGTTAATTGTGGACAGATAAATGTATACAAGGCACTGCTAACAGTTAACTATGCTAATTGATATAAATTTAGAATAAATAAATTTAAAAAAAAGTTTAGTAGTAGTAATGCGAGTGATTAACAATTCTAAAACGCATACATAGTAAGATCCAATAAACGGAATAATCCCGAAGAACGCGAGCAAATTGCCAATTTAACAATGAACAATGCAGGTTATAAGAAGTAAAAAATGAATAGTGTGAAGTAAAAGTGAAATTTGTGAACAGTGATAATTAATGAAATAGTGACTTATAGAAGAAGTTAAAGATGTTGATGTTAATGAAATTTGCAACTTAAACGCCGACAATATTTTCTATTCTTTTCCAATATTATTTTGATTTATTTTGGTGAATATAATTAATAAAGAACGTTGTTCGTGATTCCTTTGTGTTAAATAGAACTAGTCATTTGTCAAAATAAAGTACTGACAAAATTACAAAATTTCAAAATTACTAAATTACAAAATTACGAAATTACAAAATTACAAAATTACAAAACTACAAAACTGCAAAACTATAAAACTACAAAATTATAAAATTAAAAAATTGCAAAATTACAAAATTACAAAATTACGAAATTACGAAATTACAAAATTACAAAATTACAAAATTACAAAACTACAAAACTACAAAATTACAAAATTACAAAATTACAAAATTATAAAATTACAAAATTACAAAATTTCAAAATTTCAAAATTACAAAATTACAAAACTACAAAATTACAAAATTTCAAAATTACAAAATTACAAAATTACAAAATTACAAAATTACAAAATTACAAAATTACAAAATTACAAAATTACAAAATTACAAAATTACAAAATTACAAAATTACCAAATTACAAAATTACAAAATTACAAAATTACAAAATTACAAAATTACAAAATTACAAAATTACAAAATTACAAAATTACAAAATTACAAAATTACAAAATTACAAAATTACAAAATTACAAAATTACAAAATTACAAAATTACAAAATTACAAAATTACAAAATTACAAAATTACAAAATTACAAAATTACAAAATTACAAAATTACAAAATTACAAAATTACAAAATTACAAAATTACAAAATTACAAAATTACAAAATTACAAAATTACAAAATTACAAAATTACAAAATTACAAAATTACAAAATTACAAAATTACAAAATTACAAAATTACAAAATTACAAAATTACAAAATTACAAAATAACAAAATTACAAAATTACAAAATTACAAAATTACAAAATTACAAAATTACAAAATTACAAAATTACAAAATTACAAAATTACAAAATTACAAAATTACAAAATTACAAAATTACAAAATTACAAAATTACGAAATTACAAAATTACAAAATTACAAAATTACAAAATTACAAAACTACAAAACTACAAAATTACAAAATTACAAAATTACAAAATTACAAAATTACAAAATTACAAAATTACAAAATTACAAAATTACAAAATTACAAAATTACAAAATTACAAAATTACAAAATTACAAAATTACAAAATTACAAAATTACAAAATTACAAAATTACAAAATTACAAAATTACAAAATTACAAAATTACAAAATTACAAAATTACAAAATTACAAAATTACAAAATTACAAAATTACAAAATTACAAAATTACAAAATTACAAAATTACAAAATTACAAAATTACAAAATTACAAAATTACAAAATTACAAAATTACAAAATTACAAAATTACAAAATTACAAAATTACAAAATTACAAAATTACAAAATTACAAAATTACAAAATTACAAAATTACAAAATTACAAAATTACAAAATTACAAAATTACAGTATTACAAAATTACAAAATTACAAAATTACAAAATTACAAAATTACAAAATTACAAAATTACCAAATTACAAAATTACAAAATTACAAAATTACAAAATTACAAAATTACAAAATTACAAAATTACAAAATTACAAAATTACAAAATTACAAAATTATAAAATTACAAAATTACAAAATTACAAAATTACAAAATTACAAAATTACAAAATTACAAAATTACAAAATTACAAAATTACAAAATTACAAAATTACAAAATTACAAAATTACAAAATTACAAAATTACAAAATTACAAAATTACAAAATTACAAAATTACAATATTACAAAATTACAAAATTACCAAAATTATAAAAAAGAAAAATGTATTAATAAACACATTTTCTTTTCATTTCAGGTTAGCTTCATTTCAATAATAAGTTTGTTCTATTCTTACGTAAGTATGCACTTTAATAGTAAAATTGAAAAAAAATTGGTTTGAGTAGTTAAATAAAAAACAGTTCGAGACAAGGCAGATTATAGTTTACTAAATAATTTAGATTCGGTAAAGTCCATTTTTATCTTACAGATTTCTTTCAAATTTGTGACAAATACATATGATGTCGATGAGCATAGATAAATATATAAACTCCGTGGCAAATCCTAATGAAAAACCAATAACCTGGCTCTTATCCTATATAGGAATATTGTCATTGGGACACAAAGATCAAATTATATAGGTTGTCGTTAATTTTGAAAAAAAAATCTTGCCCGTTGTAGCGAGCAAGTACTATGCACTAGCGAGCGTTTTATTCGATTTGATTTCGATGCAACCAGAAATTCTTGAATGGAAACCGATAAGACAGCACCTATTTCGGAAATTTTTGAAATGCTAAATGCCAACCATATTTTTCAAACAAATTGAGCTACTGAGTCGGAACCGATTTATAACTGGAGAAATTCAAATGTGAAAATCAGGGGCGGAATCATGAAATACGACCGAAAAATTTAAACGGACTTAAAAATATTTTCAAACTTATTAGATTAAAAGTATTCAAATTAACTATGATGGATGCAGACTGATGTATAAATGCAACTTCTATAATGTTTTAAGAGCAATGGCTAATCTCCTACAAGATTTTCGAAATTCGTTTTTCCCGCCCCAAGTTTGTCGCCGTTTTATTTTATGAGATCATAAAATCATAAAGTACCTGAAATAAAATCATAAAGCAAGATCATAAAATCCGACCGGAAAAATGAATTGTTAGAAAATATTTCAATGAACAAACACAAAAAATTCGAAAAATGGTCAAAGTTGGCGTAAATATTTTTATATGAAAACACTAACAAATGAAAGTTTAACCTAAAAATTGTATTCGACAACTATTTCATAATCGAGCAGTTTTAAACGGATATGTTGTACTGGTCAAAAATGAATTTCGAAAATCTGGTGGGAGATTTACATTGCTCTTCAAATATTATAGAAGTTGCAATTATACAACAGTCTGCATCCATCAGACTAAATTTGAATACTTTTAATCTTTTAAGTTTGAAAATATTTTTAAGTCCATTTAAATTTTCCGGTCGTATTTCATGATTCCGCCCCAGTTTATTTACCCGGATATATACCCCCAAGGTGAAGGTTAAAAAATTTGTTATTATTTTATATTAAAAAAAAAATGTCAAAATTTTTCCGAAAAATGTGAACATTTTACCGAAATTTTTGACTTGTACCTCCTAAAACCCACAAATACACACACAATCCTTAAGTGAAAACTTTTCTAAAATATCCATCTTACCCGAATTCGCCAACATCATCTTAATTTTAGGGCTCCACCTGTTTAGCACCCCATCTAAATGTTTTGAAAAAAGTGATGATTTAATTCGTTTGGTCATCGTTTGATCAGGATTGGTCACTAGTTTTTATCGCTTGGTCAGTTACGATTAAACGGTAAATTAATAATGAAAAATTCAATATAATTCCCGAGTAGCACCTCATTGCAAGAAAATCATACTGATTTTATCAAATTTCGTTAGATAATCGTTAGGTCAGGATTAGTCACCACATTTTGGCGTTTGGTCACCAATCGGTCAGTTTTTATTGCGAAAAAACAAAATCAAAATTTTATTAATCCAATAAAAGCAGGTACGTCGCTTATTTGGGAATTTCATTTTAGTAAATTAATAAAAAATCCAATTGGAATATACCATTTAGATAAAAATATTTCATTTAAAAAGAATTGTTACTAAAGTGTAAGACATAAGATAAAATCAATTAAATTTTTTGCTTCTTCACAACTTGATTTCGCTTGGTCATCCCTAAATAATGATTTATCGGGAAAATTCTATAAAAGATCATAATTTCCACATAAATCGAAGTGTTGGGGCTGGAAATTTGACCACTACTAATAATTTTATAAATCCATCGATCGGGATCGTTTGGTCCATGGCCACTGAGGATTGGTCACTTGTTATTTTTCTTTGGTTATCCATACATAAAGATTTATTGCGGAAATTCTTAAAAACTCAAGATTTTCGCTCGATTCGAAGAGTTTGGGACTGGAAACGTGACCAGTACTAGTATTTTTCAAATTTATCGATCGGGATCGTTGCCTGGCATTCCCACTGAGGATTGACCACTATAAGTTATTTTCGTTTGTGCGTCCCTACATAATTGTAAAAAAAATTTCAATAACTCATAATTTCCACTGAGTTTTTAAAAAAATATTGCGATAATTCATTACATCATTAGGGATGAACAAACGAAAATAGCTAATGACCAATCCTCAACGAGTTGTGAAGAATCAAAAAATTGAATTGATTATATACTTATGTCTTCCACTTTAGTAATAATTATTTTAAAAAAGAAATATTTTTATCTTAATGGTATATTCCAACTGGATTTTTTATTAATTTTGTAAAAATAAGCGACGAGCCTGATTTTATTGAATTAATACAATATGGGTTTAAGTTTTTCGCAATAAAAACTGACCGATTGGTGACCAAACGCAAAAATATGATGGCCAATCCTAACCTAACGATTACCTAACAAAATTTGATAAAAACCGTAATATTTTCTTGCAATGAGGTGCTACCCGGGAATTTTTTTTTTAATTTTTCATTATTTATTTAACGTTTAATCTTAAGTGACCAAACTATAAAAACTAGTGACCAATCCTGACCAAACGATGGCCAAACAAATGAAATCATCACTTTTCTAAAAACCGTTCGATGGGGTGCTGAAAAGATGGAGCCGAATCGAGCAAATTACATCTAATCCAAACTTCCAGGTAAAATCTGTGGTAAAAAGGTAAAGTAACTTATCTCGAGATAAAACAATTTGCACATTTTAAAAAAACCATAAAGTTAAAAAATAAGCAATTTTTCCAGCCAATCTTCATGTTTCTATCCATGTTCATAAATAATTAAAAATGCAAAACGAAAAACAACTTATTTCTAAATCAAAATAAAATATTTATAAAATTCGCAAGTAAAACAATTTATATCCACATAGGAAAACATAGTGATCGGTTTATGTTTAAAAAAATTTAATAAATCAACTTATTTATACAACTTAATTTCAAAGTGTGGTGGTTTAAATATAATTTTAAAAACAACTTGTCTAGAAATAAGTTATTATTCCAAATTTATTTTGGTTAAATTATGCATTAATTCTGAAATTAGTTAGAATAATAATTTTACAAATTAATAATTTTTCACCTAGACAAGTCCATTTAAGTAGTTTTGGTACGTGTTAATTTGATTTGAATTTGTGAACAGATAGGTTTAAGTACAGGCAAATGAAATTAATACATTTATACAAAAAATCGAAAAGTAAGTATAACATTTGCAATTTAAGTGCAGTAAAACTTTGATTTAAGCGCGATTTAACGAACTAACTAGCAATTAATAATTTGGGGTTTCCCCGTTTTTTTGTGATTTTTCATTGGACTAAAAAATTCAGATAGTTGCACATTTTGCTGTACAAAAATTTAATTGATTACGAATCAACATTCAGACCAGAATCAGAACTTGGCGAATTCTAAAAATCCAGCAGGTTTGTAAATTCTACCTTTAGTTAAATAATTATTTATTTTATTTGGAAATCAATTATTTGAGCCAATTGTACCTAACGGAATATTTTTATCTTTTAACAATTGTTTTAACACTTTCGACTTGAAGAAAATAAAGGCAGCATATACGAAATCCTCAACTCCAACCTCATCGATGATGGTGTTAATTACGATGACAACGACGTTGACCCGAGCTATATTTCAGGCAACGAGGAAAACGAAAATGAAACAAATGATTCTGGTTCAAGTATAAACATAATGGCAAGTGAAATAGAAAAAAATATCTTACAATGTTCTGGACCTCACACGAGCAAAAAACAAGATCAAGCCGAAAAACGTAATTTGGGACATGAGTACGTAAGTAATAGGGGGAAACGTGTATTGGGTAGAAGCACCAAACCGTTGAGCGCTACGTGTAAACTAAAATGTTCGACAAAGATACCATTAGAGAACCAAAGGTTAATTTTTGCTGAATATTGGGCTTTAGGTAATTATAACCTTCGCCAAGCTTTCATACCGGGAATAATGCACGTATTACCAAAAAAGACTGAAACTAAAGTGTCAAGTCATTAACTGGGCAAAAAAACCGCACATGCTCGTATAATTACTTTAGGTACGGATCGCATACAGATGTGCCACAAATGATTTTGAGTATATTTGGCGAAACAGCTCAATTTATTAAAACCGTAGTCAATAAAAAAATTAAAAGTTCGGGAATAGCGTTTCAAAGCGATAGACGTGGATTGAGAGCCCCAAATAAAATTTCCGAAGGGATGACTAAAGAAGTGTTAGAGAATATTCAAAGTTTCCCACATTATGAAAGTCATTATACGCGACAACATACGGAACAAAAATACTTGCAGTCAGATGTAAATCTATCGATTACGTATAAACTTTACTCCTATCAATAACAAAATATTCCGAAATTTTCAAATCTTTAAATTTAAAAAGCCAAAGCTGGATGAATGCGAATAAATGCAAATGCAAATTAAATCAACAGAAAATGAAGAACTGAAATTAATGTTATTATCTGACAAGGATGCGCATTTAGTGGAGGCGGATCCTGCCTACAAAAGTAAACGAGTAGATCATTTGCATGCAAAGGCAAATCCGACTGTGAAAACATATACATTTGATTTGGAACAATGTCTATCTACACCATATTTTCGAACATCACTTAGCTTTTACCAACGGCAACTTTGGACTTTCAATTTGTTAATCCACGATACCCAACTGAATAGAGCTTATAATGCGATGTGGCATGAAGCAGTTATTTGTTGGTAACAGAGGCGGAAACGAAATTGCCTCGTGTTTATTTCATCTCTTATTAACCGTGTCTACTGAAATTACGAATTTAATTCTCTACAGCGACTGCTTTGCTCAGCAGAACAAAAAATCATTTATTACAGCAATGTTCCAAACATTAATTCAGTATTTTCCTCATTTAAAGGTAATTGATCATAAATTTCTAGTCCCGGAGCATACCCATATGAAGTGTGAGACGGTCACACAAGACAACTGCTTCAATTCACCATTCACGTGATTGTTATAATTTCGTTCGATCAATTAATTTAATACAAATTATTACGTGATGGAAATTAAACGGGAACAATTTTACAGTTTCTCAACTTTAATAAAAATAAAAATTTATGTGGAGAAAAACTAACACAATTGGTAAGCTTTATTCTATTACATTATTTTAAATTTTATATTAATTTTTTTTTGTTCTAGGTGAGCGTTTTTTATGGAAAGATGTAAAATGGTTGAGCTATACGCGCAAACTAGGTTATATTCAATATACTTACATAAAACAACATTATGCCCCGAAGCTGAATTTATGATGTTAAACATCCATCGGCGCAAAGGCATTAACAGTGTGACAATGAGCGATGTGAAAATTTTTACTGTCCCAGTAAAAATAAATGACAAAAAGAAACGCGACTTACTGGATACGCTAACGCTTATTAGTCGGGAGTTTTATGACTTTTATGTATTACCTGATATAGACCCCGACTTGATAGAAGGATCCAAATATGAAGACTGAATAGTTCCTATAGTAGTTTACACCAGCAAAATTAAGTTCCAAAAATAACCTATTACGTTATAATGAAGAATTATGAATATACGCAAGAATTATGAACTTTGAATAATTACTTATTAATTTGTTGTAATAATAATATCGAAATATTATTTTTTAAAAGATGTAGGATTTTGTCTTAATTACTTTTTTTGGAATATACATTGAATTTTTTAAAACAGCTTATGTCTTTTTTAGTTTCATTATGTTTGTAAATAAAAATTGAATAAATAGCTTATCTGACATAAAAGTCCCCATACACGGTCAGTTTTGAATGGCAATCAACGTGATTGACATTCATGACTGACCGTGTATGTGTATGACTGACAATGAATGACAATCAAATTTTATGGTTGATGAAATTCAAACATGTTTGAATTTTTATCATCAGTCAAGATGTGACGTTCATATTTGCTCGTGTATGTACATGAATATCAGTCGAACGAGCCGAAAAGTACAGTGAAAACTACCATATGAAAAATGTTAATTCAATTTACTCAGCACGTAAAAGTTTAAAGACTGACAAAATAAATAAATAAACGAAGATTGACCTTCTTGTTTGACCAAATATGGAAGTAATCAATCATCAGCCGTGAATGTCAATCACGTTGATTACAATTCAAAACCAATTGACCGTGTATAGGGAGTTTAAGATAATAACCTAATTGCATTTTTAGTTATTTTCTTAGGCAACTAATTAAAATATGCTGCACTGAATACATTCAAATAATAATACATTACATGAACATTCGAAAACCGCAGCACATACCTACATATAATAACCGTAATAACTTTCGAAGCAAAAAAAAGCCTTTTTTTTTCTCTCATGGGGTGGGATGTTGTAACATCACTTTTTTCGATACTATCGAAAATTACATCTCTTTCATCACACATTAAATTTATCGTTTTTCCATTTTTCAATTACATTGCTTCTATTGCGATCTCTACCTATTCGAATAAAACATTATGTCTTTCTACTCTTATTGTATCACTTACTTATTTTAAGAGTGATACTTTATCGAAAAACAAAAAAGAGATAAATAAACAATTTATTCTAGTAGTGTGCGATCGCAATATGGAAAGCAAAATTGAAAAGTGAAACGACAAGCAATTTTGTTTTAGGAAAAAGAGAAATAATATTCGATAAATATGGAAAAAAGTGATGTTACAACATCCCACCCCTGAAAATTGTATAAAATCGAGATAAGATGATTTATTTTTTTACCATTAGTTGAAGTAGAAATATTATTACTGCGCTAGTTGCTTCAAAGATAGCAAGAAAGAATTAAAAGCTCGCTCAACTACATTTGGGATGTCACACACGGTGATTTTTGAAATTTTTCCAACCTTAAAGAAGTTTAAAGCCAAACACAAGCATAGTAAATGGATGTTTTTTTTCGGTTTTCATACAAAATGACATTTTCAAAATACGATGCGGCCGGGATCAGATACTTTGTGTTTGGGTCTCTACTTAATATAGCCATATGGAATCATAATCTATAGAAAACGTGAAATCCAGAAAATATTCAAATTGTAGTTGTATTGCGATGCTTAAATACGATGCCGCTAATACATTGTTATCGTTTAGAAATTTATTATAATTATTTTTCTATGTCACAAAGCATCTCCAAAAATCGCATACTATTCTGCTTCAGCGGATTTATAAAACTTATGGTTAAACCCGCACATTCGGTAAAATAAAGTTCATGCAGCTAGAAATATTCAACAATAAAATCAAAATAAAACGCTCACCAATTAGTGTAATGCAAAAGAGTTCGTACCCCATATGAATCGGGTTTTGCTTACGGTAAATCGTCTAGACAAAAATTTCTTCTTCATAAAAAACACAATAGCACAAAACATAACACACACACACACATATAACAATTAAACATTTATTACAATTTTGAACTACTTCATAACTAATAATTAGTTTATTTTTAGTTAATTTAATAAAAATACACTACACAAAACATTACACAAAATACTACACAAACACTATACAGCACTACAGGTGTCCACTACATTTAAACTCGACAATATTTTCACACTTGCACCACACCACACGCGTTGAGATGCAAAACGATAACTGATTTTGATTTTTTGATTTTTTGTTGTCAAGGTTAACAGGGATATGCCCATTCTTTAAATTTAAATTTTATAGAGGTGCGACCATAAGTATTTTGATTAGGTAAAAAAAACTTTATTAAATAAATTTATTGAATTTAGATTTTTACCATTAAATCTTCATATTTCACTATCAAATACTATACAAGTAGCTAATGATCAAGTTAGTAAAAACGGCTCGACCGAGGTCTATTGGAACTAGTTACAGGTTGGTACAGTGCGTAATTTTTTTTTACCACCCCAGTACCTCAGTTGGTCAGGGTTTCGTATTGTGTTTTCACGTAACAATTCGCGATATTAAAAGAAGTACTAAAAGAGTGGCACTGTTGGTTGTTGTAGTATTAAAATGTCAATACAGTCAAAATTACGTAGCGATGACCGTTTAATTTAGAGAATTATTAATTAATTAATTAAGAAAAGAAGAGCGTCATAAATTCACGGCGAAACTAGTATTTCATAGAGAGTCCAACAATTTTGATTAAAGTTTCTTCGATTTAAATGAATAACGAGAATTTAATACTCAAACCTGCAATTTTGATGTACACACCTGTATACCACAAAAAAAATCGGACTTTAGTTGTGTTTCACATCGCGTATAATTTGTAGAACTTTGGGTCTTCTAAACCATGTTACTGGAATACAGATAAAAATGAAAAAAAAAATTATCCTCCAGAACCACTTTTCTCGACGTTTTGAAGGTCCCCGATACCAGAAATGCACAAAAAAAATTGTCCGCCCATCTGGATCAAGATGGATGGATGTTTGTGATGATGATATCTTAAGAACGGCTTACGTGATTCAAATTTTTTTCGCCAGTATTGACAAAGTCAAAAAATTTTGTTTTTGTAAAATTTCTGTGCGCGCTTTTGTGGTTCCGTGTAGACTAAATGTCTGTTGGTTTTCTACAGTCCAGATGGATTTACTGATCGGGACGAAAGATCATAATAAAGCTTTTCTCATAAATTAGGAGTTTACCGGAAGTGGCTGCCTGAATAGGAGATTTTTCGTTTTTTGCAAATAGTTTAAAACTGAATTAAATTTGCAACAATACTGGACATAGGTCTTGATCATTTTCACAAAATTTAAGTGGAACTGACATTTTTTGATAAAAAAATCTGTTTTTTAACGAAAACTCGACCAGACGAAGCAACGACTATGAACTAGAAGATTCTAGACAAAATGTTTTTAAGCGAAAATGACGTTTTTGGGCAAAAAACTGATTTAAGTTCGCTGTATCGCTGAAGTCCGAAAGGTTTTCAAAAGGTTTTCTATATGCGTGTGTATCTGGTACATCGGACTAAACGTGAATTGCTTCGTTACACTCCAGACCGATTGAATGATCCGAGTGAAACGCCAGCCAAAGCATTTTCAATAAATTGGAAGATTACAGTGATTTTTGGTCGAAACCGGTCCACCGGTATGCATAAATTAAATTCAAAACGCATTCAAAAATTTAATCTGCCGAATATTAAATAATGTTTCAATAATGGTGAGTGTAGAATTTTAGGAAAAAAAATCGACTGAAAAATGTCGACTGATAACTTTCGCCGGAATTATATTTATAAATGAAGTCACATATTAAAATTTCGGCAGAGATAGGAAAGACACATTCTGCATTATCCAATATTATAGTTTCAGCTAGAAACTATCGAACTACTATTAATCTTATATTTCCATAAAATTAAATTCTGTAACCTTTTTGGGACAATTTCGGATTTAAAGATATCAATTTTAAATGAGAAGGAATTCAAAATGGTATTGGTTAATGAAAATCCTGTTTTTTTAAATTATTGATAATTTATTTTCAGAAACGTAACGTAATTAAATTTTTAACAAGTGAGGGTCAAATGTAGTTTGTATACTATGGAATAGCCTTTCTATTATGAATTTTGGCTTCCGGCCTTATTAATCAATTCAGCTATTTATTGCCATTTACAAAAGTCTAACTTGAATTTTGTACGATGTTCTGAGGTGGGATGATGGACGCAGCATGGAAAATGTATACGGCCACAACAATTAAACCGGATGTACATATTCTCTTGTTTCAAACAAAGTTCGGTTTGCTACAATTGAACAATAGAACACCCATCTAGAGTTTTACACTGATGAGTAGAACTAGACTGTTTCCTAATAGACGAACAAATTCTATTTTGCTTAGAAAATATAAATTTTATAAGAAATTGTATATGGATGAAAGTTTTGAATATAGCCATGCCCGTAGAACTTAGGAATTTCTGAAGAAGAAATGTTGAGAATGTTGTTCGAACTTTTGTACTACGAGTATAATGCGATTGGGATAGTATCCCAATCGCATTATGCTCGTAGTACATTTTGGATGAAACTCTGAAATTTGATCTTGTTGAGTGAAGGTATTTTTATTTCGGCCATGTATTATGAAACTAAGTCAAATATCTAGTAAAGGAAAAAAAAATCTGGAATTTAGACACACTACACTAAATTTAACTATTACCAAACCGACTATCGTATAAACAGGTGTTCATGATAGGATTCGTAGTAAATTTTGAATTTTCGATGCAATTAACTCGCATTTTATTATGCGATTAGGATTCTTATATATGCGGGAGAAATTATGTTAGCTTTATCGTAAATCAACTAAATTCGGTTATCACGGTACCATCCCGGAAAAAATTATTGGAATGGAATTAAAAAATTTACATAATTTCAACACAAATTTTGAAATATCTTTTTGAAGTGGGATTAACTATTTCTGAACGGTCCTAGTAAATGTATTTTGGTATACCGTTAACCAATTATGGCCAAATTCAATTTTTAGAATGAGATTGGTATTCAAATTTGAATGTAAAGTTCGAGAACTAGACCATCAGCTTAATGCAGTTATCATGATATGTCGAACCTTGATTTTTTAAATAAAAGCATCGATGGACTCTGATGATAATACGGAATTATTTTATTTAAAGAACTCAAAATCTCATTAGCTCGAATTCAATCTTTTCTATTTGTTGTAAACCTCACAACGACGTAAAATAATTATCTGACCATAACTCAAAATAAACCAAATTTAACTTGCAAGAGAATGGCTATATGTTTCAAAGGCCGTGATGGGCTTTTGTCAGAAAATCATTTTAAGTTTAATTGAATCCACTTTAAGACATATTTTAAAACTATATATCCAGTTTGGAAACTCTTTAATAAAGCGATATACGAGTTTCCCGGATCCTTGTGTGTACTTGAATACCTAAACCTAGTGAAGCTCAAAATTTCAATGAAATTTTGATTCTAAGAAAATTTATATCACACAATTTTCATCGATCAGATAACATATCGCACTAGAATATTTTGGTAGGCCCATGTGTATACTCAATTAGTGCCAACCAGATTCAAATTCTACTGGAGCTTGCTTGCATACCTGGGACAATATTCTAGTGAAGCTCGACATTTTCTACAAATCTTGATTAAAGCAATTTCATACCTTTAAATTTTCAACAATCAGCAAACTTGCCACTATAATATTAAGGTAGTCCCATATTGGTGTTGTGGAAACCTGATTCAAATTCTACTGGTGCTCGCCCATACCTTAAATAACAGTTCTATTAGAATTTCAATCGAGCTAGCACTGTGGTACAGTTTTAGGTCGGCGAGATCCATTAGAATATGAATCGGATTGGCACTAAGTACTCCTTAGTGCCAACCCGATTCATATTTTAATAGATCTCGCCTACTTAAAATTGTACCATCCTACTAGTGCTAAACCGATTGAAATTCTAACGGAGCTGGGTAGGTTACATATCGGTCAACCAAAATATTAAATGACAAATTTCGTAGAATTAAAATCTGTTAGAAATGCCAAGCGCCACAAGAAAATCGCATTAGGGATTCGAGCTCAGTTAGTATTGGGTTGGCCTAGTAGTGTAGACATATTTGTTTATATCATAGTGGGAAGTATGTCGATTAAGGAACATTTTGAGATAAACACACTGACACTTAATAAACACATTTAAAAAAACAAGTGTTTAATAAAATGTGTTTATTAAATGTCGTTTTAGCAAGCTCCATCAAAATTTGAATTTGGTTGACACTATAGTAATCTAAAGCACACATATTGAGTTAAAATCTTGAGATATGAATTTTCCGAAAATTAAAATTCTTAAGACAGAGATTTTCCGATAATTCGCACTTTTATTTGATGTTTATTTCAACAAAAAAAATTATTAATACAATTTGTGAACTATTTTTATTTAGTTACTTTCAGGATAACATAATTGTTCGAAAATTTTGCATTTGCTAGAATTTCACACACTATAATTTCATCCAAAAGCTTAGAGGACCCCTAAGCTTTTTATTGAAAATATAGTTGAACTTGCGTGGTGGCAGATACTCGCACATTTATTCTGATCTAAAATATTGTTACTATACAAATAATTAAATTACAGAGCAGTGAAACTATTCTGGCATTCTTTAGAGAATTGGGAAAAATATTTTCATAACATTTTTGGATGGGATTAGATTGGTGTAAATATTTAAAAACATTAATTAAAATTGCAATTCAACTTTGTTTCGGAAATATTTACACCAAACGAATTTCATCAGTATAGGCCAGTAAAATATAATTTTGTCAAAAATGGTATGGAAAAGTTTTTCCCAATTCCCTATTCTCAATAAAAACCAGAATAGTGTCACAGGATGTAACAGATTTTTCTGCGCATCATTATATATACCCGAATATGTTCTCTGATAATATTTCTAAAGGCATTCCGGGCACCAGGGTTATTTTTGTGAAGCGAGTTTATCACATAGAATATTCTACTTGTTTCTCGTATAAATGTTAGGTTATTGACAAATAATGTAAGCTTAAAGGATAATAGTTTTAATGTCGTATACATAATTGACTCAAGTCTTACATTGAAATTGGTATTTTCGCGGATTGTGCCTTGTGCTTTCGCAACACGTGAAAGTATCGCATCGATCTTCCTCTCTACAAACGGAGGCATGAGCCATTTCACTTCAAGTACTCTCCCTTATATTAGAGGCGATCTTCAAGTGCTAATAGTAGAAGCTGAATCGTTTCATCGTACAAACAGAGTTTCAGTTGATAAATGGATCAGTTTAATTCAAATTTGCTTCTATGCCTTATTTTCATCAAACCAATTCTTTTTCGTTTATGATCCTTTATTCATTTTAAAAATTGAGTTCCATTCATTCGGAAAAAAATCGACCTATCATGATATCTGGAATTTTCGAAATCAGTGATTTTGATTTCTGGGATTTTGATATCCGAGTTTTTAGTTTGCGATTTTGATACATGAGAATTCAAGACACTCGGATACGTTACAGAAACGAAACAGACACTACATCTCGTTTTGTTTTGCTACTGGGGAACTAAATTCAGATACTTTAAAAAATTCAAAATTTTCGGAAAGGTTTTAAGCTGTTTCAAAATTTGCATAAAAAGTATTTTTCAGCTATTTATTCTTAGTTTCAATAACACAGTAACAAAAAAACCCAAACCCCTATTTTCACAAGCTTACAAAAAAAACCAAAAAGCACCAATCAATTATATTAGTTTTAGTTTCGGTGAAATGAGATTGATAAAAATCCGTTATTAACTGATAAGTTCAACATTAATAGACAAATTAGCTTTTCACTTCGCATGGAAACTACCAAGAGCTTTACTACACTTAGATTCATCATAGTCATCAGATGGTAGTGACCAAACTACAAAACTAAACTGAATACCTTGAGGTAAATAAACAAATAAAACTCATACCGACTTAGCGAATTATATTCTAAACTGTTAAACCGCTAAAAACTCGTCCACTTACAAACAAATTTCAATAGACACACGCTGTTAGAAACAATGAAACAATGAAACGTTGTTTTAATTAATCTTTTAATTAATTAAATAATATTGTTGGCTCGTGAACCGCCTGGCAAAAGAGGCACTTAAGTGCATTTCGGACACTTATTAATAATGTGAGGCACTTAAAAGTATTAAAAAAATTTTAGAGGGCAGTAATTTACAATAATATTAGTATTTAATAGTAAAGTTGGTTTTTCGCGTAAACGTTATAGAGTCTTGCAATTTTTCTGAATAATTTGTAAGTTTATAGTTTTTGGCATTTGTATCTGTTGTAAATTGTACGTACATTTCCTCGGTACTCAGCGAGTAAGCTAATGATTTTGCTTAATAATTTTGACAGTTTTCCTGTTTTTCTCCGTATCGTCTTAACCTTAAAATCTTATACGCACTACGCAGAGTGAGAAAGAACGATGGAAATGAAATTTGGATTTTTGGAACATATTCGGAAAAATTTTCTTTGGTGCGATACCCAAGTGATACAACCGTGAATATTATTTTTAAGTACATAATTAATAACAAAATGAACCAAAAAAGTGACACAAATCCTTTTGATGTAAGTAAATATAACAGAGCAGTGAGTAATGTGAAGTATTTTGGTACTAAGAAAATTAATATTTGCAGTTTCGAAAAGCTTTATAAAAATAACCCTAATAGGAATGATGACATGCAAAAGGATTTACCTGTATCATCATCATGTGCGGTCTCACCTGCAACTTGTTCTTTACTTTTAGATATTTCTAAAGACATTTCCACCGAAAAGGTATCCTGAACCAGGAACATTACAGAGAAACAAGGGTACGTCAAGTGTTTGAAAAACCCAGGGTTAGCCAACAAAAATATATTTATTGTTGTTATATTTTTGGTTTTTAGTTCGGCTTCGAACAAATAATATAACGGATTGTTTTATGGAAATTAATGAAGTTGTTTTAAACGACAGGTTAGTAAGTGTGAAAGTTTTTTTGCTAAAACTGCAAGGTCTTTTAAATTTAAAACTTTTTTAGATTAATGAAACGAAATTCTAATTCTGCTGCCAACCGAAAATTTTACTCAAATTGGCTTACTGTGTTTTCTTGGCTGACTGAAATAAAGGAGGAGCATTTTGCAAACAATGCAAATAGTCGTTACCGAACGATTTCTTATTGTTGATGAGCAGAATTATATTACAAAACAGATAGTTTCCAATTTGAAAATTTTATTGACGTGAAAAAATGATTTTAAATCGTTTCAAACACAAACATTGAATCGTGCCAATTCACAAAACTGTGAAGACATCAACTACTATATGGCTTGCCTTAGAAAAACCCCAAATATATAAACTGCTGCCTTCCGTTAAAGTTTCTTACTGATGGTACATAATTGTATTCTTGAAGAACACATCGACGAAAATAAATTGAATGATATTAAATTAAAAAGTACTGCTCCAGTTTTCAAAGATTTAAGTTTAATATATTTAGGCCCAAGAGAAAATTGTAGATAATATTATGCAAAACTACCTGAAGAAATAGTCACATTCAAACTGTCGATCCTCAAAAGCTAGGAGTAACACTAGTATCTTTAATCAACTTATATCACCACTAATCAACTTATATCATGTGAGGATAAAATTGATGAACCAGAAGAAGAATGGACTGTAATTTTACAAATATTTGTTCCCGTTTCATCGAATTCAGAGAAGTTTTGGGGCAACATTTTTGAATTAAAAAATGGTTTAGAATTACGATTTCCAAATTTAAAAAAATGCCTACCACATAATAGCGATGCTTGCGAAAGGATGTTTATCCCCGCTTAACAATATTAAAACACAAAACAGAATTTGTTTAAAAACAGAAACCAGAAGAAGACATTAGTTTAGGTGATTGGAATCCTCCAAAAAATTTAGTTAGAAAATATAAATTAGCTTAAAGCGCTAAACCGTTTCATTTTCATCTGCAATATTTGAATTTATAATTAGACAAAGTGATAGTAAGAAGTGCTTTAATGTTTTTGCTAAGCATACAAGAATTAAGACTCTATACTTCTACTTACTGAATTATAATAAATATTTTTTTTGTAAAAAATTCATGTTTTTTTTATAACACCTGGAGGCACTGAACGAAAAATTCTGAGGCACTGAAAATTTTTGCAGCGCGATAGATCAATGAGTGGCCATTAATATTTTTACAATATTTTAGAAAGTGGAAACGTTGTTCATGTTTTTTGCAGTTCGAGCTCAATATTAACCAGTTTTTGGTGTTTTTAACAAAAACAATTCTTGTTGACAGTTTTATTTATCAATAAAATGGTTTGTAATACACTATAGAGAAAATTGATCGATTTGCACATAGTAATTTTGCTCGTCAACATTTCAGATGTTGTTATTGTTGCGCTCTTTTGTATTTTAACCAATATTTTTAACCTACATTCTGATTATCAAACAACATCAAAATTTTTAACGATCAATTTTTTTTATGAGCACCACTACAAAAACTTTTACTAAATTGACAAAAGCGTTTTATAAAAATACTTCGGAAACATTTCCGGGTTTTCGGGAACATCTTATTTTGCTACATGGTGCAAACAAAACGTCCACTCTGGGAACATATTAAAACCAACATCTTTGGATTCACATCTTTGGATTAGTTGCGTTCATTTATAGTTTTATGCTGACTGACTTCAAGAAAACAATATTTCCTTTTCCTACAATTTCATTTGGTTAAATTTAAACTACGTTTAGTAATAATATTTTTGTTGTTGTTGCGAAACACTTTTCTTTTTTGTAAATAAATAAATTAAATTAATTTTTGTTGTTTCGAATAGAATTTTCCGTTCTTTAAACTTGAGAAAAATACAAAATTTGGAAGCAAAGTGAAAGAAGCACTAGCTAAATTGGAAAAAAAATGAACGAGAAAAATCACAATAAGAAAAATTAAACTTTTTTTCTTCTTCATCGTCATCGTCGTATTTCTAGTCGTCGTTGTTTTTAATTTTACCCTCCTGCTGTTTTTTTACAACTCTCGGAAGTGAATTGAACAAAAAACGAAAAAATAATGTTCAAAAGGAAATAGCAAATATTTTCTTGTTCTAAAATGGAAAATTTGTTTATGGTGTACAGGAGAGCACGAGGAGACACCAACATAATTTTTTTTGTGTTACGAATTTAATCGTCCGGAATGGAAATTTGTTCTGAAACACACACACACACACATATACACACCCAGAAAAAAATAAAAATAAAATGACTGTCCCACAGTTGGATTCTAATACGATTTCCGGTTTTATATTAGTTTTGTGCCATTTCACATTTTTGGAAAATTTATTATTTGAATTTTTTATTTTTATTTTTTTTTTGTCGGTGAAATGTCAAAAAGGGTTAGCTTTTTGGTATTTTATTTTACCCTATGCCATCAGGATAATTAGTAAACATTATATGGAAGGTTATCAGTTAATCAATATGCACGATACGGAAAATTAAACAAAAAAGGTCGGTAACGTCTTAATTAGCAGGCGAAATAAATTTATTTTTTGTTTCACACCGCAGATAATTTTGTTGACGTGGTGCCATTTGACGATGTGATAAAATAATTTATTGAGGTAAACCTTTATTCGACTTACTCGGTGGATAATATAAAACAGTTATTGTTGAAAGGTGTATAGGTACTCCCGATTTTTTTTTAAGTACCCCAATGAATAATTTATTTGTTAAACATTATATAATACGTATGTATAATGATTTGGCAGGCGCACACAGGAAGACTTAAAATTTTTTTGTGTTATGTACTTAAATTTATATTGATTTTCATTTATGGAACAATTTTATTTCTATTTTTAAAATATTTTTCCCCAATAAAATTCAACATAATTCGATTTTACGGTTTTATATACATATACATAATACGAAAAAAATTTGCAAGAGCGGCGTGGAATGAAGATGTTTAATAATTGATTTGAAATATATTTATTTTTATTTATAAACGTTTGGGTGATTAAAGAATAAAACAAAAAAAAGGAAATTTTGCACGAGTAAAATAATTCCGATTTCAAAATAAAAATACTTTCGAATTTGGTCGGTATGAGTGGTGTGTATTTAATAAAATTAAAAATACATAATAAAATCATGAACGGATACAAAATAGTCGCCTGGATGGCACAATATAATTTGATTACAGCTATTTTGGAATTTATAAAAATGAAAGCTCTGTGTAGAACAATTTTTTCGAGCTTTTTGTGCTGTCATTAAACGAAGTGTAAAATGGTGACAATATTCCAATTTTTTTGTTAAATTTTGTATAACTATTTTAAAGGATATTTTGTGTACGCGGCGAAAATTTATTGAAATTTAATTTTCGAGTAGACTAGTGGAATTAAATTTAATTATATATGGCTGTAGAAGTCTACATCCGCTTTCAGTATATTGCCTATATACATATACTTTGAAAATATTTATATGTATCTATCTCCATTAAATTTTGCCCATATAAATTTCACCCAGAATTCACCCATCCCTATATTGTCATTTTCTTGGTTTATTTTTACATTTCCTGTTTTATTTGGTGTTAAAACAACTATAAAAATGATATAAAAAGAAAATTGTTAAGTAAATTGAAAATCAGAAAAGAACATAAAAAATTGAAATGAGAGATGAAAATGAAAAAAAAACTATTTCCGCTTCTCTTGCAGTTACGATTGAAATAATTTTTTTATTGTGCCATCCTAGTTTTGTTTTTCAAATTGGGAGAGTTTCTTACTGATTTTATTATTATATTCTTATTTAAGTTTGTTTTTTGTTTAATTTTTTTTTTTGTTATTTAGTTTGACAATGCACTAAAATGAAATAAACTTCAAATCAAATAACATTTTTGAAAAATTTCTGAGCCAGTCATTCTTTCTAATCGATAAACCGCGGACCTCCTAGGACCGTTTAAATAATTAAAAGTCCAAAAAAAAAAAATCAGTGGTAATCACCATTTAGAAAGTAGTGAGCAAGATTTATTTATATTCATTGCTTCTGCTCCCAAATTGGCTATCGCATTGGAAGAGCCATTTGGGATTCTGGTTCACAGCTGAACTCCATAAGTGAATCATTTTATTCAGTACTAATGCTTTTATGTTTGACTATAGCCGATTTGAATTCTGGTTACCTGCCGTTTTTACGCTCTGTAGTCCTATATTTAAACACAATTCACGAGTACAAAACCTTAGAACCTACCATTTTTATCACTCATTTGATTACCAAAACGATTGAGTAATCAACCCTGACGATGGCGGCGAATCCGGAAATCTTTGTCAGTTTCTGATGCCGGTAATTTGGTTACAAGCTTGACAACCATATGTAACGTTCATGAATAATTATTCGTATTGCCTATGGTCTTATGAGGCCGGCTGTTGTTGTTAATGACCTCAATGGTTAGGTGCCAAAGCAAATTTACATTTTTCAAATAACTTTTATCTGTTATACGTTGTGCTGCACGAAGTATAGAATTATCGGTTTGCATCCGAAACCTGTACAGTTGATTTTATTGCGCGAGCAACATAACAAAATCAATCATTAATAAAATTATTAGTTATCAGTTAGCACCACTCAAAGTATAATAAGTGAAAGTGTTTTATTCGAAAATTTATATTAATTAATTATTACTATAGTAAATAGGCCTCATAGTACTAAGTAGTAATAAAATAAAAAAATATATATATACATTATTGGACTTGAATAAATAAATATACATATACCATATTTATAGTATTACCTCCAAATATTATATTAAAAAAAAACCGGATACAAAACTCTGTAATACCAGATAAATATTCAAAACGCCGTTCGATCACAAGTATTTAAATCCACCGGTGGGTATTAAGCCGTGTCGAACATCCATATCCAGGAGATAGGATTTTTCAACTTTAGCAACGCGTGTTCGAGTGATCCACGGCCTTCAAAAAAATGTAATACAGGTTAACGTCATAAAAATTTACCTTACGGATCACACGTATGGTCAAACCACTGTGATGGAGATATTTAGAAAATTTCTAAATAAAATAAAAACTAATTGCATCGATTAAAAATATAAATTTTAAATAAATATATAGTTAATTCATAGTTCTTAGTTTAAATGTTATTAGTTACATAAGTGCAAGAAGTATTCGTGTAGTATACGTAGAAGTTACCGTATAGTATACAAACGAAAAAAAAAAATCAATTAAATTTCATGTGTGTGTGTGTGTTCCAATTATATAACCGGACAAGAAAAATAATTTTTTTTAGGAATTTTTTCTATAGGCAAATACCACCAGAGCGCTCCAGTGGGGATTTCAACAAAAAAAAAAACCGTAAGTTTTTGAACCAATTTTAATTGTGGCCCATACACACCAAAAACAATAAAACTAAAATTAAAATAAACTTTTTAGTAGATATGTGTAATTGAACTACATAAAAAAAATTTTAACTTTAAAAAAAAAAAAAAAAAAAAAAAAAAATATTTTTTCCTACATACTATATGCTACTTAAATGATGTTATAAGCTAGTTTGGTACTTGCAATATAAACTGTAAACTATATTTACAAAACCAAAATCTTTATTAGTTTAATAATTTCAAATTTAAATTTAATTAAACTTTAACTAATTATGTTCCTTTAAAAAAATGAAAAACTAAATTTTTTTATTATGATGTGAAGTGGTTGCTTGCTAAGTTGCTCCGAATTGTACACATGTTGGACATGAACGAAAATTGCAATGGAAGTTTGAATTAAATGAACCCCCCAGCCGACTGTTTCCTACCCAACAACAATTTCATGTCCTCCTTCAAACTGAAATAAATACTTCCGTTACACATAAAGTTCTATTTTTTAACACAAATCTGATATATTTTTTTGTACTAAAGGATGACATATAAGAATCATCAATTTTTCCGAATTCGCTCCATTTTGTGAGCATAATAGCATAGTCTATTAAGTAAATATGTCACGGTTCATGTGTAAAATCGGAAAATATATAAAAAAAATTGAAAACATTTTACTGTTAGGAGTTACTCATCAAGCAATACCAGTTCTATTGCATGCGATGGGGAAAATAGAGAAGTAAGAAAAATGTGTTCCTCATAAACTGACCGAAGAAAACAAAAACCGAAAAGTGGACATCTTTCCCATGAATTCCCATAAAACCATCGGTTGATCCAAGCCAGCCATCAACAGCAGCTGCTGGTGGGACTACAAACTTGATCAAACTAAGTGATGCTCTGGAGGAAGAAAGACCATTTACGGGCCAAGAAAGGCGGATATTGCTGCATGACAATGCTCGTCCACATACAGCAAAATCAAACCAGTTACATCTTCTCCTTACGCTAGGAAGTTTTAGAGCATATGGCGTATTCTCCAGACTTGGCTCCCTCGACTTATTCAGATCAATGCCATCATATTTGAAAGAGCAGCGGTTCACGAGAGTTGAAGATGTGCAAAAATTCTTCGACGACTATTTTGCTTCGAAAACAAAATCATCTATACTAAATGACAAACGATCATAGAAAGTGAAGGCAAATATTTCGATAATTTATCTTTGTAAAAAATATATTTTCAATTAAGTTGAATTTGACCAAAAAAGCACAGTTTCTATACTTGCACACCTTTTACATAGTAAAATTAGTCAAATTCTTCTTGTTATAAAATACAGTTTTCTCGGAATTCCCGTTAAATAAAATATAGTTTTAATCGTATTCTTTAAATTTTGTTAAATAAAATTCACAAATAGAGGATTTACAAAGAATATTTCAAAATGTGGGAAACCCCTTTATAAAATGCTTTTTTTAATTAGGGGAACCACGATTTTTATTGATTTAATTAAATATTTTGATAATTAGGGAAAAACTGATTTAATTAATTTTGAATCCCAAAACTAGGAAATTGAAATGTCGGGTACTTCATTTAATTTTTTTCAGTGTGGTAAAATAATTTCTTATAAATTTGGGGATTTACCGAACTTATTTTATTTATTTGGTGAACCCCTATTATATATAATTTTGATTCTGTGAATTCCCAATTATAATTAAATTAATTTCACAAAATTAGGGAATTCACCGATATTGATTCAACGTTCTTGGCCAAATTTCAACTTTAAGGTCTATTTCAGGTCCAATAACATCTTAAAATCACAGAGCCTCTCCAATTTTAATTTTTGCATCATTATTTAACATAATTATTTAGTTTTCTAAATGATGAAAATTATCAATCCAAAACTCAAATCATGTTAAGTATTATTTAAAAAGTGTGAAATAAATGCTTTTAAAAGTGATTTTTATTGAGTGTGCTTAAAGTTTAACAATAAAAATTTTTAAAGTGTATACAATTTAAAATTAGTTATTATGAATATTGACCTAGTAAGACTTATAAAGGTAATCTAAAAATGCATGTGAAGTTAGACCTTACTGGGAAAGAACTAGCTTTAGGACTTGTTTAGCACAAATATCAGGGTGTTTGAAGTTAGAACTAAATTAATCCTATACCAACAAAAATTAAAATGTTTAAATGCATTGGGAAATATTGCAAAAATGACATTTAGGCGAAATAATAATTTACATTTTATGTAATATTTAAGAATTTTATTTAAGATTATCAAGAATGAAAAACATAATTCTGAAAGATCTAGATTATGACTACCAATATTCCAAGCCATTTTTTTTTATAAATTATTTAAACATTTTTTTAAATATATAGAACTGACAGTAATACTAACCTAACTGCAATACATATTTGATTAAATGTCGAAATCGATTTGCACCTATCAACAAATCGCGGTTGCATTCCGGTACCTTCATCGTGGTTGCATTCCGTGTTAAGCTCGCGCAATACACAGCAATAGCAACAGTTTTGTCAAAAATAGCAAACGTGTAAAAGACGAAGCATCGAGAATCGTAAACTTCGACGATTTTTTCACAACAAAATTAGATACCAAGACCAAACAATAAAATGGTGATCGACATTCAGCATTCGCAATCATTAGAAACATCCGGCAACCAATTATGTTAACATTCGGTAACCTGGCAGAATTTTGATAGTAACCACAGCAGCTGTATGATCCAACAGGTTTCCAGTTTGGGTAGTTTCTTTTGAATTGCATCGGGCATAATTAACCAACGAAAGATCATCTGACCCAAGCAGAGTCCATGAATTAATCGGTAACCGGTAACAATTGATAAAAAAATTAGCAATTCCGGGCAATTTATTTTCTCAGGTGCGGAAATTTTAACAATTTTCATCATTGTTGCCCCTTTTCATTTTTATTTATGCATCAGTTAACTTACAATGTCCAATTATGAAGATGAAAATGAGAGTGGCGTCTCTAGCAGCAAGGCGAGACGAGTTTACAATGTTCCAAAGAGTTCCAAGTTTGTGGTGTGAAATCAGACGAGACCAAATACATAAACCGCCGCAATTCTATAAATGCGAATCTCTCAAAGCAATAACCATTGCGAATCAGCAAAAATCAAATTGGATCGTCTTGATTCCAGGCTTCAATTAGGAGACAAGAATCCAGATCAAGTGACGGAACCTGGTTTAAGGAATCTGTGGATGCCGACACATGCTCAGGAAATTTTATCATGCACGGATGAATCCGTGAGCAAAAGCAGCAGACAAGATTGTGAAAGATCAGAAACCTTCAGGAATTTTCGGTGTGAACACGAACCATGACAGTCATTGCCAGATCACCGAGTTATTTAAAAAGGTAGAGGAATTGTTCAGTAAGTTCAATTTTTCGAAATCTAAACCAACACATAATCGGTCTGACAGCTCATGGTCACAAAGTTCTAGTCAATTTTGCAGTCTTTCACGAACTAAAGAGTATGTAGCTAGACACCCAATATGTTATTACATTGTTATGCAAGAAAGCGAGCAAAACCGTGCAATTTTGACAATCATAAAACGGGAAACCATTAGGCACTGTGCTTCATGCGACGGGCGACGGTAGCCTAAAACCTAATAGTTGTTTCACAATACAGGTGCTGCAATTTGGGTAATCCCACCTACTAACTTAAAAATAGGTAACCGCTGCAAATTCCTCACAAAATAATACGTACGGTTATAAAAACCTAGTCCCCAACCTTGGTCTACGCGGATCAATCAGTTGAAGTTTCATTATCGCAAAAGTGGATAGATGTATTTTAGGTGCAGATTTTCTAACACATTTTGGATTGATGGTTGACGTTAAGCAAAATAAATTAATCGATACCAATACCAAGTACAGTACTCATCGGTGCTAAAGGAATAACTGAAGAGGGAATATAACCGCGCCGAAGCACGAGTAAAAAAATGGCAAGAAACGATCGCAGGCATTTTAGAAATGAAGTTGCAGCGGAGGCTGAAAGTGCTGCTCGATGTAGTAATATGCGTGGGGCCTACAGTGTAATTCGTAGACTTAGTGGGGAAAGTGCAAAAACAATACCACCTATTAAAGACTATAAAGCTGAGCAAGAACAACTTCAAGGTTGGAGAGAGTTCTATGAGGATATCACAATCGAGGAGGACATCAATTCGTTTTTAAGAACACGACGTCACAACCCTATAAGAAGTATCCCAACTCCACCACTATCTCAAAATGAAAAAGAGTCTGCAATTAAACAACTTAAAAATCATAGAGCTGCAGGTTGTGGCCGCCAAGCTTTTTAAGCTCAGCACCTTATTGTTCATTAAACAACGTGTGGCGAGGGCATAGTATCTCCAGGAGCACTAAGCTAAGGATCTTCAACTCTTGCGTTAAACCGGTCCTTTTATATGGCTGTGAGACTTAGAAAGTAACAGCAACCATTTCTCAAAAATTACAAGTATTTAGCAAAAAGAGTCTACGGCGAATCTGTGGCTACTATTGGCCAAACATGGATCTACTTGCCCTAAAAAATAATGAGCCAATCGCCACCGAAATTAAACGTAGGATATCAAGCAATGAGTACGGCACCCCCTGGAGAAATCGGTCAATGACATTGCAAAAATGGCCTTGAATGGAACCCTCAAGGTAGACGAAACCCCGGACGCCCAGTGAACACATGGCGCAAATCCGTCGAAAGGGAATCGAGAACAGAAGGCGCATGGCGTGATATAAAACTGCTGGCGAGAGATAGGCGGCGCTGGAAGGAGGTCGTTTCCGCTCTATGCTCCTTCTATGAGCAATATCTTTTTTTGTTTGTTTCGTTTTATTATACTGCAAAAAAAATGGAGGACACAAATAAAGAAAAAATATTAAGAAAAAAAATACCAAGTAAACGAACATCGGAAAATCCAATTCAAATTACAACCATTAAAGCAAATATCTTTCCCACAGAATTGTGGGATTGGGAAAGCTGAGATCGAGACGTGGCTTACACAAGAAATTTGCAGACATTTTAAACTCTTTCCAGCTAGTCCTCATTACATGGCACCTAAAAAGAATGGTACTTGACGATTTTGCGGTAATTATCGATCACTAAATTTATTAACGAAGATAGACCGTTAGCCGATACCTTTTGTAACGGATTTCACGCATCAGTTACAATCATTGCACAAAGTACCGTTTAAACTGGAGACATCGACAAAACAACAATAATCATATCCTTCGGATTATCCGAATTTCCATAAATGACGTTTGGGTTACGGAACGAAGCTCAAACGTCCCAAAGGTACCCGCTTTATTCAGAGATTTAGCATTCGTATTTGCATACATTGATGATATTCTCATCGCTTCGAAGAGTATGGATGAACACTGCAAACATGTACGTATTGTGTTGCAAAGATTGAATGAAGCCGGTTTGGTTATCAACCTGAATAAATAATACGAGTTTGCTTCTGACAAATAAGCATTTTTTGGTTTCCAAATTCCCAAACATGGTATGTGCCCGCATCGACAAAGAGTCGAAGCAATCTTAAGTTATCCGCCGCCTAAGACAGCCAGACAATAAACTGCTTAGGTTCCTTGGTATGATAAACTATTATAGGATCTTTATACCAGGAGCAGCATATTTCAAAGAGTCTAAGAAAAAAAAATAAGACAAATAAATAATCAGTTGGACGGATGCCAAGTTTACAATTTTCGTTCACGCATCCGACATAGCCGTGGAAGCGGTTCTACAACAATTGGCAGAAAAAGGATGACAACCATTATTTTTTTTCTCTCGAAAACTACATGATGCCGAAACAACAATTAATCGAGAATTACAAGCCGCATATTCGGCGATCAAACATCTCAAAAATTTTGTGGAATGTAGGGAGTTTGTGTTACTTACCGATCATAAATCTCTAACCTTTTCACTACAAACAAATTTAGACAAAGCTCTCACCAAGGTCACGGCATCACCTGGATTTAGTCGCGCAATTTACTTCAAATATTCAACTTGTTGCGGGTAGCGCCAATGTTGTAGCCAATTCCTTATCTCGAATCCAGCAGATTGATATATGAACCACTATTGATGTACAGCATTGGCGGAAGCACTTGAGCACACTCATAACTTGTGAGTTTTTGAAGCCTATCACAAGTTTTTAAAATCTATCACAATGTTTCACATCCCAGCATCCGAACGACGGAGAAACAAACCACAGGGAAATTCATTTGGCCGTCAATGAATAGTGAGATACGCAATTAGACGAAAAGTTGGATTAGGAGTCAAAAATGCCAAGTGACCAAACATGTCCGTACAAAAATTGAATCAGTGGGTTAGGCGTACCTTTAAGCAAAGTAACCGATAGAGGTGCTCAGTTCGAGTCTGCAATCTTTGGTGAAATTTACGTATTCACCACAAACGAACCACATCACATAATCCGGCAAAATTAGAAGGTGCGCCAATACTCAGTGGACCAAATCATTGCCTATCGTGCTTTACCATGAAATTTTTAAAAGCACTTCAGTGAAATTGATTTACGGGCTACATTTAAGACTACCGGCAGATTTCATAACGTTAGTCAAAGTTAGTAATTCAATTACGAAAGCACTTTAATAATATTCAACCAAGAACAGATACTTGTTTTTCAAGAGTTGTGTCATTGCAAAGCAATTTAGTCAGAACAGACACACATCGTCGTTATTAACAATGACCTTACGAGGGACTCTTCCCCGTTATTAAGCAAAGCGAGAAATATTTCAGCCTACTAATCAAAGGCGTTAGAATAAACATATCTGTTAATCGACTCAAACCGTGCTTTGAGGAAACGACAAAGACGAACAATGTTGAAGACTCAGTTCCGAATCATCATAACGAATCATCAATTCTTATATAAAACCCATTAAAATTTCTAACAACAAACCTCGTAAATAAATAACATCCGAACCAAAGTTAGATGAACAAATTAGATCTAGACGTATTATGAGTAAAACAGGTTGTTTCAAATAAATCTATCGTTTTTCAACGATTCACTAGAGGTATGATAATGGGGCGGTTAGCTACAGCCACACTAAACGTGTGGCAATGATTGTTGTGTAGAAATTGGAGAATTCTCCTTTGTCAAAACATATAAAAATAATGCGAAGAAAAAATAAAAGCTAGTTGGTTATTGACCATTAGAGAATGACGAGTGGCGCGTAGCGGAAAAATTTAACACTGAACGAGCTATGCCAATTTGAAAATACGATAATAATCTAGGGGCAGTATTCTTGAAATCGGTGGAAATTTCCCAAATCGGAATACATTTTGCTTTGAAATTCTCTATATTATTCGAATTTTTCGCCGGCTACTTTAATCATTTTTTGAAATTTGTTTTCAACTTTACTAATATTTGTCTATTCCCTACTAAGGGAATCATTTCGAATCGATTTACCCAGTCGGGATTTTTCCTTTAGTAGCGGGAAAAAATATGTTTCTTAATTTAAAAAATGAAAAGAAATTTAAAGAAATGATTAAAGTAGCCGGCGAAAAATTGGAATAATATAGAAAATTTCAAAGCAGAATGTATTCCGATTGAAAGCATTCCCACCAATTTCAAGAATACGACCCAGCGCCCGTATTCTTGAATTCCACATACATTTTTCACATGTGGATATCTGTCAAAATTTATAAAAACGTTCGGAAATTGTAATTCATGACTTTTTGAATTTCCTACTAATGGAAAAATTTACTAACAAGGGGAAAAATTCGCCATGATAGTTATTTGACAGTTATTTTAAATTTCGTTTAAATTTATTTTAAGTATGAAGTTTAATGATTTAAAACAAATGGAAAAAGTTGTGGTGATAAAAAAAATCCAAATGATTCAAGAATATAAAATTTTTGTAAGGGAACTTTGACAGATATCCACATGTGGAAAATGGATGTGGAATTCAAGAATACGGGCCCAGGTACATAGTATTTTGTTAGTAAACAACCAAATCAGCCAAAATTTTGGCGTTTCGATGAGCCAGCTACCAAAAAGCCGGACTTCATTCAAGTGGGTTTTTCAACGAAAAAGTACGAGTAGTAGGAGATTCTGGTTGAAATGGGCTTACAACAAACTATTTCGTTAAATGAATTTTTACATTGATTTTATTGTTTTAATTTGTGAATCAAAGAATATTAGACAAAAATCCAAAAAAAAAAAAATCGGACCCCAAGTACTTACATCCAAAATTTTCGAGTCCTAGTAGATTCTGGTTGAAATGGGCTTACAACAAAACTATTTCGTTAAATGAATTTTTACATTGATTTTATTGTTTTTGGTTGTGAATCAAAGCATATTAGACAAAAATCCAAAAAAAAATCGGACCCCAAGTACTTACAACCAAAATTTTCGAGTCCTAGTAGATTCACGTTGAAATTGGCTTACAACAAAACTATTTCGTTAAATGAATTTTTGAATGATTTGAACACAGAGGTAAGACTAAATTATACTTAATTTAATTTTGTAGCAATATTGTGTCATCAATAATATAAAATACGGTTAATCCAGAATACATCTACGTAAACAGACAAAAATTATCATTCGATTAATGTTCAACTTGTAAGTTTCTGGTTAACAAATTATGTATTTTTATAAATTAAAATTTTTATTTTTAGATTTGTGATCTCGATTTGAAAATAAATGCGAGATTTTCCGGATCAACCCACGACAGCTTTATATTGAACAATTTTTCAGTGTTACCTGTGATGGAGATGTTACATAGGCGATATCGTGGCAATTATTATTTATTATAGGCGCAAGTAATAATAAATATCCAAATTTGAAAAGTAACTAAAATTAGATGATTCTGGTTACGGCCTACGACCTGATGCGGCTGAAGGAAGCCCTGAAAGTCATTTTAATAAGAGGCATAAGCATACGACACACAACAGAGCAAGGTTGGTGTGGAATTTGTAGAGGATGGTGGATCCTTCCTCTAAAAATTCCATACCAACCATTCTCTGTTTATTAATATCTACTACGACTTGACACGGCTATGTCTAAAATTTGACTCATAGACTCGATCCACAATAATTGGTTTCTTTACTAATAACAAAACTGCTTGGTTTTCATTTTTGGGTTAACCATGAGAGTAAATTATTTGTTATTATCTAAATTTCTCGTGATATAAATTTAAGTGCTTCAATATTTTTTTGGTTTCGGGATGGTTCGAACACCTGTCGCTACTTGTTTACTGAAATTTTCTGTATTGGAATTTTTTTCGGGATAACAAAAAAAAATAAAAAATGTCATGGCAGTAAAAATGTCGTGATAGTAAAAAAAAATTCGAGATGACAATAAAAACTAGCGTAATATAGAAATTTTTCGGGATGACACTGAAAAATATCGTGATATTCGTTTTATAGTGTTGCCATCGTTTTTCTTCGGGATATTGTTTAGGCTCGACCACTTCACCTAGTATGTCTTGTGTGTTTGATTCGATTAGCGCCAGAGAGATTATAAAAGAGATTAGCAGTTTGAAAAATAAACACTCTTGTGGAATTGACGGAATCGACAACCTAATCTTAAAAAATTGCGTGTGGTATCTAGTAGATGTTTTAGCTTACCTCTTCAATTTCAGCCTAGAAAGTGGTGTATTTCCAGATGTTTTCAAATCAGCCCTTGTAATTCCAATTCATAAGAAAGGTGATGTGCTATTACTAAATAATTATCGACCTATTTCGTTGCTAAGTTCCTTCTCCAAACTATTTGAGAAAATAATAAAACGTAGGTTGCTCGGTTATCTGGAGAAAATCAATTTTTTTAGCCGTAGTCAATTTGGTTTCTTAGCAGGAAGATCCTCTGAAGAAGCACTACTACATCACCTTAGTTATGTTTACTCGGCTTTTAACAATTCGCAAAAATCCGCTTCGTTATTTTTAGACATTGCAAAAGCGTTTGACACGGTGGATCACGAGGTTTTTGCAAACAAATTATTAAATATAGGTATCAGAGGTAAAGTTTTTGACTGGTTTGTTAGTTATTTCAACAATCGTAGCCAAATTGTTAAAATAAATGATAAATTTAGTGAACCTGGTTACTTAAATTGCGGCGTTCCGCAGGGATCAGTATTAGGACCTATTCTATTCTTAATCTACATAAATTCTATATTCGACATCGATCTTCTGGAGCACACCACTGCATTTGCGGACGATTTAGCATTAAGTTACACTTCAGCAAACCCTTCGGAATTACAGAACCTAGTTTGCACAGACTTAGTGAATCTTAGTAATTGGTTTTACTACCATCGCCTGGCTCTTAGTAATAAATCCAGAGTAATGTTTTTTGGTCAGGCCGCATCTCCCAATTTTAAGGTTTTGTATCATGTTCCATTTTGCTCTGGACACTCATGTTCATCGCAGTGCTTTGAAATTTCCCTCGTAAATGAGTTTAAGTACTTAGGAGTTACCATCGATTCGCAGTTGAAATGGAGTTCTCATCTCACCATTGTCAGAAAAAATGTTATTACTGCGGCTTATAAATTCTACCATCTGAAGCAATTATGCCCACCGTCAACACTGCGAGTTCTATATCATGCACTAGTTGAATCTATTATTATGTATGGTATATCAAGCTGGGGTGGGATTTATTTTTCCAATATAGAGGACCTATACATTTCACAAAAACGGATTATTAAATTGATTTATTGTCGGCCTTTAACAACTCCAACAATTCCCTTATTTCGAGATTTGAAATTATTACCTTTAAGATATCTCTATGTTTATAAGGTATTAAAGATGTTTTTTGTTCGGAGTTCCAGTTTCCATAGTCGTATTCATCACACGTATACTTTAAGGAATCCGAACAACTTTGCCGGTTTACGTTGTAATAATGAAAGGTTCAGAAGGTCATACTTTTATATGGGATTGTATTGGTTTCACAAATTACCAATAGAGTTGAAATTCATTCCGATTTGCCGCAAACACTATTTTGATAAAATGATTCGACATTGGCTGATTAATATAGACAACATTGAAACCTACTTCTAATTTTTCTTTTTTGTATTGTATTCACTAAATATGAGCTGGAATTTTAATTTTATTGTATGTATTATTTATTTATTCTTTTATGATAGTTTTTAATTTATTATTTTTATTTGTACACTTTTGGCAACCTAAATTTCATGATTTTTTTCTTTCTTGCTCCCCCACAGGTTCTAAAAACCTATTAGGAGCTCTAACTTTATTAGAAATAGTTTATGATTTGTATAAATGTATGTAACCTGTTTTTTCTAAATAAAGAGAATAATAATAATAATAATAATAATAATAATAATAATAATAATAATAATAATAATAATAATAATAATAATAATAATAATAATAATAATATTTTTCGGGCTAACTTCACAGACATGAGACTCGATAGAATCGGGGATGCGCGTCATGGGTTGAGCTTGTGGTTGTATCTCGAAATTAGCTGATTGCTCAGAATTATCAAATTAGTCTCAAATCCCTCGGTCAAAAATTCGATTTGAGTATCGTTAATTAAAAAAAAAATGGAATTTTCTTCGTACCTTTTGTTTGGTTATTCTTCGGGAGGTAATTCCTGAGAAAACGATCCCCTAAATTTATAAATAAATGATTAAGGTAATACACAACTATTAACCAATTGCGCTATGCTTTCTTGAACACTTGTTTGTCCAAAAATACAAGTATCTCCGATAATACCTCTGATTCTCTTCTCGAAATCATTCAAAATTATTAGAGTGGGGCCACCAGTCGCACAAACTAGTTTTTTATTTTTTGAAATTTAGGCTCTCACTTCATTCCTCATATCCTGCCAACACTGAAGAATATTTAATAAAAATTATTATGCGTTAATATTTAATGCACGCCCGCAAACTAACCTTTCTCCAATTTTGCCACGTTTTGTACGAACGTGGGATCTAATTTTTTTTATTAAAATAGCTTGATGATTTTCGATGAAATCAAATAAACCATATTTTTGTGCCTTCGTTATATACCCACTTCGCTTGTTAGTCATTTTTTCCATTTTTCTAAATATGTATTTGAAAAATTTATTTAAAATAACTTTAACCGAACATTAAAATAACTTTCGAATTTTTGAATTTAACGTTCAAAATATCATAACCAGTTTGGAAAGGGCCTAAGGGAAAACTCACTTAGGCCCTTTCTCATACACCGACTTATTGACTTATTTGACGCCATTTTGAATAAGTCGGTCAAGTCGTTCCAATTCATTGTACCGACTTATTTGTGCCGTAATAACATAAAAAACAAAACGCAAGTTTTATTATATGGAAGAAAACTATTTCTTCAAAAAACTGCATTTATTATAATTAAGACACATTTGTGGAGACATTTATGTGTAGAAATACTTATTCAAATAAGTCTCCTCGCGAAGTGACTTATTTGAATAAGTCAGTGTCCATAAGTCGGTGTTTGGGACACAGCCTAAGGCTAATAGGGAAATTTTTCCAATAGTAAGAAATTCAAGAATACATGAATGGCAAATGGATGCGGAATTCAAGAATACGAGCCCAGCTATGTCAATTTGAAAATACTCGTGATTTTTGTTATTACGAAATGTCATAAGCCGAGTTCCATTTTCGTTAGCAAAGTACTCGCACTACTCCTAGTTACTCACAACTACACTCAATCAAAAATATTGTTTTCCTATGTTTTAACTTCTTACTAACAAATTTGCGTCCCATCGAAAATCTACTCACAAGTACTTGCAAGTACTTTGTTCACGCTTATTTTTATTTTTTTCGCTAGCTGGGTTTTTCAACTTTTACAAACGTCAATATGCGTTCGCAATATGCGTTAGTTCAGTGTACTAAATTCACGAGAGTTCGCTGTAATAAATCAAACCAAGCAGAAGCAGATTCAACCATTCGAATATAGATGGAAACAAGAATAACATGTAATATAGAATTTAACTATAAGAACCCCATTGGACTTTTAATAATTAAATTAAATTAAGCCCGTCAAATATCCATCATTATTATTTGGATCACAAATGTCACAAAAAACGAATACTCAAAAACTACTAAACTTTATTAATGAAACACTGAACAAACAAAACTACTTTATATAATCCCAAGTTTTTTAGTACTAAAATTTCTGAACGACAGCAGCATATTATGAACTTTTTGTTGTTGTATATATACTCGTATATATACGAGTAGTTTTACTCGTTTTTGTATATTTTGTGTCGCACAAAAAATATAAAAAAAATTTTATAATAAAAATTATTAAAATTAAAAATTTAACAAAAAAGTTTCAAGTGGAAAAACACAATGACAAAAATTAATATTAATTTAATAAAAAAAAACACAACTTTTCAAAGTTTACAGTTTTCATTTGTTATCTAATTAATTTTGAGTTTTTCTCCATTCTCTATTACGCTGTTCTTTAACATATAAAATACGACAGATATCTACTGTATTTACATTTTTGTTCGCCGACTAGTAATTTATGTCTTTTTTTTAAAAAAGTAATGTCTGTAATCGTAAATAAAACGACCGAATTTCAATTATAAAAATTGGCGAGGGTCGGAAAAGTGTATAGACGGGGGCATTAATATTATACGAGTGAGGTTAATGAAATTAATTGATTGCAAAATACAAGTAAATTGTTTTAATTTATATATCACATTGTGTTGCAACGGCAGCAATGTTGAAATTAGTTTTCGGTGTAATGGATTGTAACAAAATGTACGAAAGAAATTAGACAATGAAATTGAAACATGTACTTAACAAAAATGATTATTTCGTGGAGTGGCAAAATAAATTGAAATCTCGTAGAGGTTTGATCACAGATAAAAAAATATAAATAATCTTGAAGAATTTATGTCATGGTGAAATAAGGTTTTTAAGCGGTTTCTTTGAAATCTCCCTGTAATGGCACTAGCTTTATCATGCTTATGAATATCATAATTAATCGCAGTGAAATTTTAATAATTTATCATTAATGTGGCTAAACAAACCGACAAGTCAGTATCAAAAATATATTAAGGCATTTTAACCCAAAATGTAGACATACCAGAGCCAGCTAGGTATAATCATTTACATTTCATTTATTTTTTACGAACCATATCGTTCGGTGCTTCACGTTCTGGAATTGTCATTCATAAACCTTTTCTCGCGATAACCTCACATACGCGTATAACTTAATCGAACTTTTACTGGCAGTTTACAGATTAGGCCGCACTCTGTTTAATTCACTTCAAAATAATAATTTTAAAGGCATTTCCGTAGTTTTGTTCAAGGTAAATTTTATACCTGCTTTCTAATTGAGTGATTTTTCAATGACCCATCCGGAACTCAATATAGAATCCAATTTTGTTTTATGTCCGTTAAAATGGGCAAACTTATTGAGACGCGTATAGAATTTATATAAGATCGCTATTTTATCATAAATTCGTAATGACTTAGATCCTAAACGGATTAACGCAATATGATCAAATACAGTCGCTTCCTAATACTAGAAAATTTCCTAGCAAATATTTTTATTAAAATTGTTCGAGCCGAAAAATAGTTTGAAAAGGACTTCCCCTCACCAGATGACAAACAAATAGAAATTTTCAGTTACTTCGTGTCACTCGATATTCTCCTACCATATAGGAGGACATTAAGGTCAACAGGTTCGTTCGAGCCAAAAAGTTTAAGAAATTGCGCTACTAGAGGAAAATTATTCACGTCAACGAAAATATACCCGCCTCGACTATAAGAAGCTACGCATAATCACTCTATGTCTCTCTAAAGAACCGCTGGCGGTGTCATTGTTGGTACCTACTAATATCTACGCCTATACTGATATGTGTATCATTTTCGAGTTTTCCGACATACTAATTACGTTACTGACTTTGGTTTTTCTTAGTTCGAGATGGAGTGCCGTGTCCTTTTTGGTGCCCACCTATATTATCAACGCCAGTGTGGGTCAATTTCGGAGGTACTGATTACGTTAATGAGTTTTATTTTTCAAAAGTCGAGATGGTGGATTTTGGTACCTAATTATATTAATTGAGCCTATAATGCGGATTTGTCGAGATATGGATGTCATTTTCCTGGTACTGATTACTTTATTGACTTTTGTGTCGTTTTTGGTACGATGATGATTATAGGTAAAAAACTGATATGGGTGTCATTTTTTGAGTTCTGCTTGTAGGAATTTTAATATTTTCTTATTCCCCTTAAGTGTAACCATTTTCTCGTTTGTGTACTCAAAAATTTCAAAGAGATACTTCGCTAAAAAAAGTTTTACTCCAAATAATCAACATAAATAAATCACAGTTTTTATTACAGATTTGATGATGATTAAAGAAGCGGAGTGGAAACACAATTTTGATGTCATTACATTTGGCCAATATATGATGTCAAATCACGATAGCATTAGCAATTGCTTTTTCAGGTATAGCAGCAACATTAACAAATTGCAGTAGAACAGCTCATTCAGTAATAAAATTCTTATATTAAGCAAATAATTGTGGAACATACAATGGGTCAATTAAGTATTTGAACACCTTTATTTTTCCTAAATTGAAAAGACTGGTTGGACAAATAAAAAAGATTTCGTATTCAGCATAATTAGCAAACAGTAATAAGTAATTTAGCTTTTATTTTTGCATTATAAAATATTATATAAACCCCTTGCAATTTAAAAAAAAAAAAAGAGAATTACCGCCAATAAAGTATTTGTAAAAATCGGGATTTCCCTCTTTATCTGTGAATAGTAAATAAAACAATTTTTTTGCGTCTTTTGTATTGAACATGCGTTTAGTTAAGTAGAAACCTTTGTAAAGTGTTGACGTACAGTCGAAGTATTTAAAAATGTCTCCTAAAAAGGCGGAGTTAAATGAAAGTGTAAAAAAAATAATAATTTACCATTATATTATAAAGAAGGAAAAAGTTTGAGACAAATTGCAGATTTGGTAAAAAAGTGACACACCACAGTACGATATGTTATTAAGAATATGAAGAAAGCAATAGTGTTAAAATTAAGAAATGAAAAGGAAGACTAAACGTGCTTAGCATGCGTCAAGAAAGGGACATATTAAGGGCAGTGAGGGTGGATCCTCATATTAGTGCACAAAATTTGGCGTCAAATATCGCAACAACTTCTTCACAAATTGTAAGCGGCGAAACTGTAAAAAACTATTTATTAATGCGATAAATGCAAAAAAGGCTAGATTTCGCCAATTGCCATATTAATAAGGATATTACTTTTTGGAAAAATTTATTTTTTTCTGATGAAAGTAAGTTTAATTTATTTGGTTCAGACGGACGGCGGAGTGTATGGCGAAAAAATACTGAATTAGCTAAAGAAAATATATGCCAAACCATAACCCTTATGTTTACAACCAGCATACCCGGATAAGTTTTCGTGTTTTATTGACCAAGATATTAGGATTTAGGATGGATTTAGGTGACTTATCAGCTTGAAATCTTTAGTATCTTAGCAAATTAAGTTTTAAATTAGATTTTGCCAAACTGTAGGTATCAGTTTAAAATAAAATTATGACGTATTTTCAATACTAAATGTATGGAATTATATCGACATACCCGGGTATGCTGGTTGTAAACATAAGGGATAAAGCACAGAGGAGGCAATGTGATGGTTTGGATACTGTTAAAGTTAGCCGAAAGTTTCCAGCCGAAAGATAATGCAGATAGTGTCTTGAATACAGCAAAAATCAGTCATGAACTCGAATTTAGAAGAATTTAGCATCGGATTACATCATTCGGGTGAAGGAGAAATTATTTCAGTTTATAGGAATTTAAAAACCCAAAGGAGCGAGAGTATAAAGAGGATTTAAAAATAGTCAAGATACTATCTGCATTATCTTTCGGCTGGCAACTTTCGGCTGGCAACTTTCGGCTAACTTTAACAAGGAATGGTTTGGGGTTGTTTTTCTCATAATGGGGTAGGGAAATTGCATTTTGTAGACGGTTAAATGAAGCACGTATGTATTTGGCAATATTGCGGGATAATTTAGGAGCGATTGCGCAGCAGCTTGGGATCGAGGATACCCTTCTATTCAAACAGGACAATGATCCAAAACACGCAGCGCGTATTGTGAAGGAATACATATTGTATAGTGTACTGCAAACACTACCAACACCACCTCTATCACCAGATTTAACCCCAATTGAGAGAGAAAGAATTAAAAGAATAAAAATTAAAATTAGATTCAAAGCCAAGTGTTCAAATACTTTATGGGGCTTCATTTTTCTCTAATTGTTGAATAAAATCCACCATAATTTTATGTTTCATTTTATTTTATTAATAAAATCTATTGAATTAGCCACACGTTATAATAAAATCGTTTATTTGTTATAATATGTTTAGTTACTTAAATATCTAGAATTTGTTTGGTGTTCAAATACTTAATTGACCCACTGCATAGAGAAAAGTAATATAAACAGAGGTAAAGCTGCATACAAAATTTTGAAACAACTTTTTTTAGATTGTAACCTCAAAATACAAACTCATTTTACGACTAAAATAATAAACTTAGAATATCCAACTCTTCGAATATTCATTTAGCGTTTCTTTGACTTTTCATATTGTTTTTGTTTCAATTTTTTTTCGTTCAGATTATAACCGTAATTTTAAATTTAGTAAACATAAAACCGGATCGTGACCCCATATTTTACTATGAAAATATGCGTAAAAATTTTGTATGCAGCTTTACTTCTGTTTATATTTATTTTTTTCTGTGCCCACTGTATGTGTAGATTAGAATAAAAAGCAATCTATTTCAATCAACAAAAAAAATTAGTTACTAACTACTTGATTTTGCTTTATTTTGTTGAACCTTATTTAACAATATAAAAAAATATTTGCGAAATGGCTGTATTCCCGAAACTTATTCATTACGGTTCAAACTAGATCTATTGCAATACAACTTCACAAACAAAACCACACTATTCCAATAAAATTCCTAATCAAAAATCATTTATTCCAATAAGAAAAATGTAACTATAAACAAAAAACATCTACTACAAATTTGGCACGAAATTGTAATACGAAATTGTAAAGTGGTTCGTTTTTTTGAAAAATTCATGCGTTTTCTAGTAAGTAGCTAACGATTTTGTTAAAAATAATATTGACAGTGAATTTTAACTTATTGTGTATCTTATGTGGATAATGGACTCGTTTGAATCGCCCATTATTACTGACCCACCAAAAGAAAGGTGAATATTAAAAATAAAAAAAGATCTTTGGCGAAAATTAAAAAGTAAGTTATTGTTGTAAAGAATTCGTTAACGATTTAATAAAATTTATTTACAGATACAAACGAAAAGAAATGTCAAAATGCAGGCATAGTGCGGTCAGCCTCTTTAAATGCAATTAAATAAGAACGTATGATGCGTTTTCTAACTCATTTTATTGTTATAAATCGAACGTAACACAAGATACGTTTATGCTTAAAAATTGCATAGTTTTAAAACCCAAACGGACTAATCGCAATGCAAAACAAGGAGCACGAAAAGGGGTATCGGTTGATTATATTATACGAACACGTTCTAAAATATCACTTAAAGTATGTCAGCATACATTTTTGAATATACTGGGAGTAACAAAGAGACGTGTTCGAAATATATGGAAGGCGTATTTTGAGACAAGCAAGGGTCCGGTGGAAAGATGAGGCAGCGACCGAAAATCTCGCAAATACCAAGTAAAAAAACAAAGCCTCGATTTTATTAAAAACATAAAACATTTCAAATGCACTATTATGGTAACCAAATTTATCATCGACAATATTTGGCTGGTATCCTTGACAATTAATAAAACGAAGCGGAAATCAAATCAAACTATATAGATTTGTTTTCAACACTAATTTTAATTTGGGATTCAAATCACCTGCCAACGAAATGTGTTCAACGTGTCTTCGATTCAAAGAGCAGCTAAAAATTGAAACCGATAAGCAAAAGAAAATAGAATTAATGACAATGGGCGAAGTGAATAAAAAAGTATTTACTTCAAAATTTTGACTTTTAAGTAAAAGTACATGACCAGATTGGTATGAATAATCATTTACTTTTACTCTAAAGTATCAACTGGGACATATTCAAAGTATTTACTTTTTAGACATTTTAATACTTAAAATTATTCTAGTATTTACTTTAAAGGAATTTAATCTCAAAAATATTGTGACTGAAGTGACATTACCAGTACAACATATTTTTTATTATTAAAAATACAATGATAATTTGCGTCCAACCTCTCTAATCAGACCACCTTTCGGACCAAATAAAAATTGTATTTGATGCTCCAAAATCTTCCAATTCCAATAATTCAGCCATTTTCATCCAAATTAACCTTTATATTACATACATTTATTTAAAATTAAATTATTTGTGAAAATGTATATGTAAAGTGATATTAAAAAAAACAATGGTTAAGAATCAAGGTTTTTATTAACCAACCCAAACAGGCACTATTCTATGGCTTTCCCTGGTAATAGGGAATTGGGAATAATATTTTCACAGCATTTTTGTCCAAATTGTATTTTTCTGACCTACTGAAGGAATACGTTTAGTGGAAAAATTTTTAAAACAAAGTTAATTGGGAAACTTTTGTTCCCCAAAATTTGACTTTGTTTCGAAAATATTTATACTAAACTTATTCCCTCAGTAGGCCAGAAAAATAAAATTTAGACAAAAATGCTATGAAAATATTTTTCCCAATTCCCTATTCCCAGGGAAAGCCAGAATAGTGCAGCTGTGGCACTATTCTGCTAATTCCCCGAGAATAGGGAACTGGGGAATGAATTTATATGTAATTTCTGCTAAAAATATTTTTTTCTGATCTATTAAAGAGAAAAGTGTGATCTAGTGTGGGCATAATTAGCTTAATAAAAGAATATGAAATTAATAAAATCCTAAAGCCACCAAAGAATTAGAATTTTAAGTTTAACCAATCCAAAAGATTTATTTTCACTAAAAGTCAAAATAAAAATTTGAAATTTATAAGACTAACCAATGGCATTAAATTATAAGATACTAAACTAAACGATGTGCATAAATTTGTTACGACCATTCTGTCGCTAACAATTTTTCTGTAACCAAAAAATGTCGTTGGTAAAATGATTTGTCATTTTGGTGATTACATCCCCCATCTATGCTAAATATTTGCTACTGTGTTTGTTATGGGTTTGAGTCAAAGGAGTAGCTCAAAAAATCGCGTGTGAATCGTCTTTGTTGGGTTCTTGTTTTTCACGCGCCGCGCGATTGTCAAATAAATGATGATGAGCGAGACCAGTGTGTACCGGGTGAATACATTCCATAACAATATTTTTCTTATATGCGTCTCGTTTATATCAATGCGAATTGATGTAAACGAGAAACAGAGAAGAAAGAAGATTCTTCTGGAATGCAATACGCGTCGCTTTGTGGCGGACGAGTTTTTTTGATTAGTCAGTCTAGTTTTTGGTTTTTATGAGTCGAGATTTGAATCTTGAGAAGTCAAGTTTTTGTATTATATACAGCGTTAAATTTTTGAATGGTGTAATTTAAATTTTGTTAAAAAAAAGGGGAAAAATGAAATAGAATAAATACTTGGTTCTTTTGTATATATTTTCATTAAAAAGTTTAATTTAATTTGTTTATTGGTACACAATATTACCAATAAATAGAAAAGTGCAGTTATTTTGAATCGAGTTAAGTTTACAACAACAAAAAAATAGCATAATATCGCTGCTGTGTGCTAAATCCAAATCATAAGGCAAGTCAAGAAAGCCGCAACCCAGTTTATGGCGCGGGCTATACAAGACTCGCTCATTTTGCTTACGGGCGGCCAAATCGAGGCCATTCAAATTTATCGTTTTCGGCGAAATAACGCCCAACATTTTTTACATTTTCGGCGGCCAATCAAGGTCAAATTTTTGATTACGGTTTTGGCAAGGCAACGTTTCACCGCTTTGGTGGCCGACCCACGTTACCTTTTGTGCATGCGATAAGGCGAGCCAACACCCAACGAGTTGCTGGTAGCCAGTCGAGACCACTACTTTATATTTGGTATCAGGAAAAGGCCCCGCAACAAAACGGGTGGCCAACTGGCACCCCGTTTTTCATTTATATTTGGTATCGGGGAAAGGCCCCGCATCGAGACGGGTGGCCAACCGGCACCCCCTTTTTTCCATTTGGTATCGAGGAGAGGCCCCGCAACAAAACGGGTGGCCAACTGGCACCCCGTTTTTCATTTATATTTGGTATCGGGGAAAGGCCCCGCATCGAGACGGGTGGCCAACCGGCACCCCGTTTTTTCAATTTGGTGTCAGGGAGAGGCCCCGCAACAAAACGGGTGGCCAACTGGCACCCCGTTTTTCATTTATATTTGGTATCGGGGAAAGGCCCCGCATCGAGACGGATGGCCAACCGGTACCCCCTTTTTCCATTTGGTATCGAGGAGAGGCCCCGCATCGGTACGGGTGGGACGTCACTCGAGACATGACGGTTACACAAAACCGCAACGATGAATTTGTTTTTTAGTTCTACGGTACGATTTTTTTATATTTTTTTGATTTTTATTTTTATTTATTTTCTTTGGCTTAAATATTTTAAAGTTTTAGTTAATTTAATTTTGATTTTGGAATCGAGCGCCACATAGGAGGTGCATGTTGCGCGCTTGGGGCACATTGGTCTCGTTTTTCTCGTTTTTTTCCATTCCTCACTCATCTTTTCGTTGTTGTGATTGGTATACTATTGTTTAAAATGAATTGCTAAGTTCCTTTCGGGTTAAGTGTGATGGGGGAGGGGGGACTTCTCCCTCGGTGCAAGCGAAGGGTTGGCGGTCTCTTGGTGCCCGCATCTGCCATTGAAACCGGTGGTTTGCACGGTTTGAGTTCGGGCAGATGCGCGCACCAAGGCACCTCTCTCTCATTATAATTATTCTGTTTATTTTTTTTTATTGATTTGGTTGTCTCTTCAGGTTACAGTCGACAAGTTTCGGCGTAATCATCGGTTTATTTTTATAATTTGAATTATTTTATTTTTTTAAACTATCTGTTTAATCACGGTGTAAGCCAGGAGCCACGCAAGTCTCAAACCACACGACCCTTAGCACTTCTCCCTAAGAATGTAGCCGGCAAAAAATCACCGTGAAGGCCTCTGCGTGCGCTTAGTGATATCTGCAGGATGGCAGTAGCCAGCCTGTAACAAATTGCTGCTAAAACATTTTGGGCCTGAATTACGAAAAAACGATAGTTTGAATTTTTATAAAACTTTCATAAATAATGGTCAACATAAGATGGAAGTAGATTATGAAAACACGGATAGCTGTACCAACCACGCAGAGCAAGATGTCCTGAGAATTTAAGTTTTAAGAGTATTTGCAGGATTGAATTCAATGCTTTTATTTTGTGATTAATTGTGACTTTGTTTTATTTAATTTACTTTATAATTTATTTTAAGCCAATAATAAAAAAAATTAAATCAAATGGTAGTTAAACATTTCCACATATAACTTTCAAAACCTACCTATTCCTGTATAACGACAATCAAAATAAATCTATTCTATAATTGTTTTTAAAAACAAGCTTAATTTGGATAATGATGTAATATGTGGAAAAATAGGGCTAAAGAACCTACCGAAATCATAAAAATTAGGTTTTTTAAAATGATTTAAAAATAACAATTTTTTTTTAAATATTTTGAAAATTTGAAAAACAAAATAGATCGCTTTTCATTCTAATCTGCACATATCAAAAACACAAGGAATGGCAAATGTATTGCAACATTACAAGATTTACGCAATAGCCAACAGATAATCGATGATCCAACAATATTACTATCAGGTAAAATCACAAATACTGCAAATCATATGATTGTGTTCTGGATCATGACAAAATGGTAAATTATCAACCAAAACTTTGTAATGGCAAATTTAATTGAAACAATCATATTAACTGGCAGATACAAAGGTGAAGAAGCTCCTATAATTCCATCAGATATGCCAGTTAATTTTAAAAGAATAAAATTTTCAATATGTCTAGCTTTTGGTACGGCCTGACCATTAAGAAATCACAAGGTCAGCCACTTCAAGTTTATGGTTTAAATTTGGAATATCCATGCTTCTCACACGATCAATTATATGTTAGATGCTCACGTGTAGGAAAACTATCATCATTATATGTGTTCGCACATGAATGAATAAGAAAAGCGGTCGAAGTACAGCTAGTTTGATGATCAAAATGTTCTTTATAGTTTAGAGGGAAATATTTATCGGTAATTTGCATCGTTTTGTAGTAGTAGTATATGAAAGCACTTCCTCTAACAAATCTTGGAGGAAAGTTTTGCATTTAATAAATTTTTAAATGTATATGGTATTTCAATAGTTTACGTGCATACAATTTTTGATAAACTATAGTAAAACTTAAAATTTAATTCCGATAACTCTATACACCTACATATATCATCAAATATTAATTTCACAAACTTTATCATTCCGCAAAGTTGCAAAGTAAATTATCACCAAACACAGTGAGACAAATAAAAGTTTATGTTTTCTTCGAAATTTCGAATTATTTTTGTTTTTGACACCAATTCCATTGAAAATTAAATTAAGTTTTTACTATTTCCTATATACATACATAACTGGGGATATTAGTTTACCTAACCTTGTTCAAAAAGAAAAACATCTATAAAAAAAAAATAAAAAAAAACACAACAACAACAACATGAAACAAAAATTATTTTACTTAATTTAAATTAAAATATAAAACGTAGCAGAAAATAAAAATAAAAATAAATTAAATTAAATGTTGTTTTCCGTTTTATTTTAATTAGGAAACTTTTCCAACTATACTATATTTTACTACAACTACTACTACTACTACTACTGTATACGTGTATGAATGGTGTGTGTACGGCGTGGAAAATCGGATACGAAAATAAAACAACGAATGATAATACAGCCAGCGATAAAATAAAAATAAGAATTTCATTTCCATTTGTAAACTCGTATCGTTTTCTTTATTATGTGTTGACATGAAATTAGCTTTTTAAAGTGTATTAACAAAAAAAAAAAAAAATAATTATAAAAAACAAACAAATACAAATAGAAAAGCTTACATACAATCATTATTATTTTTCTCGTATCAATTTAAGTATATCAATTAAATTGATTACTTTGTTTTCACTGTTAAACCACACCAACCAGCGTGAAAAAATTTGTAATTAAGATAAAATTAAATCGGAACTTGAGTCATCGCGTTCCTTTCGCCTAATCAACATTTTCTTTATTGTATTTTCGTATATACATATATAGCGAAATGTAGACGAGTACGCCGCGCTATGGTAATAAATGTTCATTGACACGGATATAAATCACGACAATCGAAAAAATAAAATTTATTTCACATTACGTGATTATTTATTTCGATTTTTATAAATTGAATAAAATTTACAACAACAAATAAAAAAAAATCGGATAAAAGCTCACCCAACAAAAGTCTATTAATTGTACTGCCACGATCTCATTTATTTATATCCAAGTTTTTTTTTTTTAATTTCATTTCCTATTTAATTCAATAAACAAATTGTTTTTATTTTTAGATTTTGTTTTGTAATTTAATTGATTATTTTTATTTAAAATTAAAAATAATAAAAATAAACAAATAGAATCGTACACTGAAAAACAAAAACAATTTATGAAAATGTAAAACTTAGTAAATCAATGTGGATGGGAGAAAAAAGCTTCGATTGAATATTCTTGCAGTTGATGTTGTTTTTGTTGGTATTTTAATTGTGCAATTTAAGTTAATCAATATACTCAATTTATATGTACGTACATATATGCATGCAGCATGCATATATACAAAATATAATATTGTCTAGGATTAAATTCCAAATATTTATAAAAATGTAATTTATTTGCTGGGATTCAAAAACTATATACGGGTTTTATGCAGATAATTGGAATTTACTTAATTTGATCAAATTTTATAAAGTTTATTACGTTTAAGGGTTTAGATAATTGAATAGGATTTTATATTGAGAGTTAATTGAAAAGCTTGGAGTAACGTGATTTTAGACTACAACTATGCTATGCACACACATATACACATTTAAAGCACATGCAGAATCTTTTTAATTAATTTGGTTTACCAAAGTTATTGTGAAGTTGATTGCTGAATAAAATTAGCACTTGCTCTTTTGTACTGTTTTATGACGTATCGCTAAAAGAGCTTTTGTATTCCTATCATACAATGAAATATTGAAGAAATACAAGCTCAATAATTTTTAAAATTTGTATTCCCGGAAAAAATCAGGCTGCTCCGTACCCGAATACAAATATCTAGAAATACACGATAGAAATCAGTAGCCGGAAATATTTTAAAATTAAAATTGAACCGGAAATCGAAAAATTTGGTCAAAACACGGGACTCATAACCAACGGTATCAAGAAGTTTGAGTGTAAAGTGCATGATAGGGGCTACGAATTCTGCGTAAAGATCTTGGTTTGTGGCCCTATAAAGTTCAATTGGTCCAGCAATTGAAGTCCCGTGGCCAACCGTTTCGATATCGATTCGCTGTGTGGACCCGCGCCAAACTCGAAATTGATGAGGATTTTGATCAAAAATCATCTTTTCCGACGAGGCGCATTTCCATCTCTGTGGCAAAAAAAAAACAAAATTGTCGCATTAGAGGATCTGAAAATCCACAAGGATATGTGAAGAAGCCAGTGCATCCATTGCGCGCTACTGTTTGGTGCGGCTTGTGGCGTGGCGGCATTATTGGCCCGTATTTCTTCGAGGATGAGGCCGGCGCGACGGTTGCGGTCAACGGAATCAACTGCCAACACATGGTTACATCGTTATTGTGGCCATATCTTGAAGGTATTGGTTTGGACGACATTTGGTTCCAACAAAATGGTGCGCCATGTCACTACACATCGGGCGTTAAAATAGCAAAACTGCGTCAAAAATTTGATGGCCACATTATCAGCTGAAATGGTGACGTGAATTGGCCGGCAGGGAGCTGTGACTTGACGCCTTTGGATTCTTATTTGTAAGGTGCGATGAAGGAAAAATTTTATATGGACAATCCACAAATAATTGAGCATTTGAAATATCAAAGCATCCATTACTGAAATGTGCTCAGAAATTGGACCGACCGAATGGAGTACGCCTAGGCCAGCCGCGGCTCCCATTTGAATGAAATTATTTTCCATAAATAACCAGGAGGATTGTACTTTCAAAAAAAAAATTAAAATTAATTTGGAAATATATTAAGCTGGTCTTGTTTTATTAAATTTTTAAATCTGAACTTCTTATTGGGACACCGTTTATGTGTTTCACGATCGCCACCGCCCCCAGGTTCTCATCTTTGAAACAAGAATGGGTAAAATGAGTAACCTAGGTGTGGAGCGTGTCACGCTAAATGGTAACGGATGGGTCTGATCAAGATGTTTTGCGCACCATGCCGATTATCCGCCAGGCTGGGGACGCATCTAAAAATAATTTCCCAGTCCTGAACGGAGCCCTCTGGATACCTGGCGACCTTCAGTTGCATTAAGCTTTACCCTTGTATACGGATCTCTGATCGACTATCATTTTCTGTGATACTCGTGGGTTTGAAAATGAAAAAAATTAATAAAACAGCTAAAGAAGTGGCCAGCAATTCTCAAATGCCTACGTCTAGTTTCTAGGTTTGCAAGCCAGGAACTAGTAGTAGCCAGAAGATCGTTGTTTCTTCGGTTCTGAGATACAGGAATTAGCGCTTGGCCTTCCGTGTCTTGGACAGACTGGCTACCTTCCCGGTGGAGCAATGGACGGAAGAACAGAAACATTCTGTTAAGTGAGCGATAAATTGCATTGCTGATGTGATCAAAACAAAAAAGGAAGATCTTGGATCTAAAAGACGGAGATCTAGCGAAAAGGACCATGGAGGTTTGGATGCTGAGAATAAACGGGCCTAAGCTCTTCAGCGACATTGAAAAGGAGGAGGAGGTGGTGCTAGCTGTTGTGGACGAGAGCCATGAAGATGGGAGCATCACCGGGGGAAAATGGAGACTGGTATTTATTGAACTCAACCTAATTTTTCTCAGAGTCCTTGGGCAACACCCAGAGACGCCGATCAGCGATCCGCGTTCTTGTTTAAGAAGGCGATCGAGGACTTAAGCGAGGTATGGCCACGAGCCAAGCTCAGGTCAATTCCCAAGGAGAAAATACCGAACAGACCTAGGGCAATCGTCTGGATTCCCATAGAGCCAGCTTATTTGGATGAATCCCTGTTTACCCAGGTTTGCAATCCGGACCTTTCGACAGAGAATTGGAAAATTGTAAAGCCGGAGGAGCGTAGAGGCCGTTTCAGATCAACCATTATGGTGATCAATAAGGAACCCCTGGCTCCGCTGGCAAAAACCAAGGGAGCAAACCGAGATAAACCAGTTTCTGCTCTGCCACTCTCAAGGTGTTCAGGAAGGACGAGGTCGGGGTAAACGTCACAGATAGTGGCGACCCAAAAGTGAGGGGCTAACAAGCGAACATACGGACCGACTAGTCCTTGGCAGGATAAATTAGATACATCATCATACTCTGAGGAAGAAGATGTGGATCTCCTTAGGTAGCTAGATACAACCGACGTTACAACGTTTGTGGGACGGAAAAGAACAGAGTATGTATAATGGTGTGAAATATTGTAAATGTGTTTCTACGCAGTATAGCAATGGGGATAGTTACTTTTGGAATTTCCCTTTAAGAACTAGGCTTACTATTAGCAATGTAATCCATGAAACCGGGTTCTGGATGTTACTCTGGTCTCTGATTTTATTTTACTTATGATCAGGGAATGTAGGATGGCGAAGGAGGATTTAGGATTCCTAATTACCTAATTCCTTAATCTCCAAATTACAAATCAGTACTTGTTCAGAACTCCCAGGAAGACTGCTTTTAACAGAGCGTTTAACAGATGCGTCAGGGTACACAAAAGGGAAACATGGAAGGCGCAAAGGAATTCGTGGAGGCGCTTCTGTGATAGAATAAAAGAGGCCTCGGAAACCTCGCGCCTAAGATTTCCTCTACCAGTCCAGCTGTCCCAGGCTATATGATAAAACCAGATGGCGAATAGACTGTTTCTAGTGAAGAGACTCTTGATCTGTCGATGGAAAATCACTTCTCCGTAAGTGAGAATGTGTTGGCTGCACGGCCTTTGTAAAACTGCGGGTCTAGTGATAGATGCGAGGTCCAAATGTTGCGTACAGAGTATATTCTGAATACAAGGAAGATAAATGGGTTATTTAACGGCTTAAGCCTTTTAAATCAGCTGGTCCGGGTGAGATTGTACCAGCAGAAATCCAGCTAATTAATTACTTGCTAGGTAGCAGAAGGGTTATAGGTTGGATGGCGGAAGCTTCCTTTTGAAGACGGCTTTTTCGGAGACCACCCCTTTGAGGTGTCCTCTCTTCTTCTTTGGGATGTAGTAATCAATGGACTACTATTGGAAGTGGAGGGGGGAAGGAATAGGTATGGTTGCTCATACCGACGAAATAGCGATAGCTGTCTGAGGTAAGCATTAACCACTGTTGGGCCGGCAGATGTGGATTGGAGATCTAAAACAGAGCTGATCCTTTTTACTAGGAGATATAAAATTTCAGCAATGGTTACACTAACTCTGAATGGTACTATGGTGGTTCTTAGTGATAAGGTAAGCTTCCTCGGGATTATTCTGGACAGTAAGTTTAGTTGGAAACCAATCACGATAGAAAGCGTGAAGATGGCCTCTGTGGCACTCAACTTTTGTAAAAATGCTATCGGAAGGAAATGGGGCTTAAAACCGAAGCTGGTGCACTAGCTTTGAACGCCAGTTGTAAAGCGCGTATTGCTGTATGGCATGAGTGTATGATGGACAGTTAAATTTTTGAACGACGGCTCCAAGCTCGATGCCAGAGTGCGAGCTTGTGTATTCTGTGGGGAATTAATCATATAAGTTATTCTTTTCGTCTACCTGATGACTGCAGCGTATACCTGGCTGAAGTTATATCGATTGAAGAGGTCATGAATTGGTTGAAGCATGGTGTAGTATCATTAACTGATATCACACTCTACCTATGTGGTCAGTCGGCCGTCCATTCTTTCTCAGGATTGTCGCACTTCTCTTAACAAGATGAGAGAATTATTCAAAGACAATTTTTCCAGTTGGTCTGGGCTCCGCGATACCATTCTGATGTTGAGGGAAATTTCAGGGCAGACGAATCAGCAAAGCACGGTGCGACTCTTCAACTGGAACCAGGAAGAGAATGTGTAGAAAGGTCTATGTCTTTGTTAAAAGAAGCACGCTTTAGGAAAGCAGTTGTCCTGGCAAGTGCTAGGTGGCTCGCCAGTACGACTGGTAAGCTTGCGAAGCAAGTATGGCCTGAGCTGGACTTAAAGTGGTCCAAGATCTTAAACACACTAGGGAAGCGTGATTTAGGCAGAATTGTAAGGGCACTTACCGGACATTGCTTTTCGAAAATCATGCTAAAGGCTGAATCTGGATGCAAATGACTTCTGCAGAAGCTGCAGGGTCGAGGAGAAGGAGGACAAGGAGACTCTTGACCACTTCTTATGCTCATGTGCTGCGCTCAAGTGTGTGATAGCAACCACTGAATCCTAACCTAACCTAACACATGCTTTCATACTAATAAAGCAAACGAGAACAAATATAAAAAAAATATTAAAATTATTAATTTTTTATTAATTCGGAGAATTACGTGAGTTTTACCCGAAATTGGTTCTCCATAAGTGGCAGCATTCATAGAAGTTTTCACGTTTTTTGTAAATATTTTGAAAAGTGTAGCATTTACGAGAAAAACAACTTCAATCTAAAAGACTCCAAATAAAGTTTGCAATATACCGTTCCAAAACAGTTTTCCTTAATTTAAGTGGAATTGGTGATTTTTGACAAAAACAGTTTTCAACAAAAATTCGAACGCTGTACGGTTCATTAAAAAAGCCTGTTCTACAAATTGAGAGATCCGGGAAGTGGCAGCTGTGTACTGCGCACTCAATTTAACGACCCACTGCGGTCATTCGTATTTTTTTATATTGGCATCACGCTTTATTTCCTTACACATTACACAGTTTGTTCTTGTTGTCTTTGTCATTTGTACATAAGTAAAGCCTAAACCACTAATTATTTTGTGATTTTTCAATAATCACTACCGCAAATAATGAATAAAATATTAGCAACAGTTTTTGTTCACAATTAGTTTTTTTTATAACTACTACTTTCAATATTTTGTTTATCAACAAACAAAATTATTTAAACTTCTTGCATCGATCGGTATGTGGATTTTTAGCCCGTGATTTATATTTAGGTTGTCTCACATCCATACTATAAAAAAAATTATTGCACAGAATTTTTATTAATTTAGTTTAACTGACCGATTAAATTATCTATGTGTAAACGAAAAATATTATTCTTCGCGCGTTACTACAAATCAACTGACAAAAATTCCAGAATTGTTCGTTTTATAACCTGATAACAGAAGATGCAGAAATATTTGTTTGCCTAGCACGCTATGCCAAGGGAGTTAAACCATCCAGCCTTGGAATGTACGACGCTCAATAACGGTGGTCAACGTTTCAAATCGTGGGGATGACCTACAACCATGAGATAGTCTCAAGCCGGTGGGCATAAAATTTAACAACACTAGTCCAGGTTTGATTTCAAGGCCGTTTGAGTGATAAATACCGAGTGGTTTGTTATGCAGGTCTCTAAGCTCGAAAGCTACATTTCCAACGCGTTTGTGTATAACAGCCTTTTTATACTTTGGGCACAGCTTACCAGATACTTTGTTAACTGCATTGCTTTGGGTGTAATTTTTAACAAATAAATTTTGGTCTACTTTATAAGTGTGAGGCCAAGTTCTTAACTTATAACGTTTGCTGTTTTGTTCATATGCTTTTCTTAAATTGCCGATTACATGTTTTTGAGCCAAGGTTACTCTATCCATTACAGTCAACTCAAAATCACGATCATCCAGTGAATGAAGTTGGTGAAGGATGTTATAATGTGAGCCGTGGCTGATACAATGTTGACCAAAAGTAAGGAAGCATGGAGAAAATTTGGTGCTCTCGTGAACCACATGCGAAGCGCAGAACCGATCGTATGAATATGTTTATCCCAATCCCGATGGTTCTCGTGAACATATGCCCTGATAGCAGATAACAAGTTGCGATTAATGCGTTCGCTTGCGGATGGTACCGAGGTGTTAACTGATGGTTAATACCGTGCTTCAACAAAAGATTGGCAAAATCTTTTGACATTAATTATTTTGCGTTATCGCTTACAATTGTTTCCGGAAAAGAAAAAATGCTAAAAACGCGATTTTCTAGATATTTGCAGACGTTTTTGGAAGTAGCATCATGCATTGGTTCTAAGAAAATAAATTTGGAATATTTGTTGACTGCAATGAAGAACAGTTGCATGATTTCCATTGTTTTCTGGACAGATAAAACCTTGTGAAAGTTAGCCGAAAGATTTCAGCCGAAAGATAATGCAGATAGTGTCTTGACTATTTTTAAACTCTCTTTATACTCTCGCTCCTATCGATTTTTAAATTCTTATAAACTGAAATAATTTTTCCTTCACCCGAATGATGTAATTCGATCCTAAATTCTCCTAAATTCGAGTTCATAACTGATTTTTGCTGTATTCAAGACACAATCTGCATTATCTTTCGGCTGGAAACTTTCGGCTAACTTTAACAGTATCAGATAAAAGGTATTTCTGGACAGAGCATCCGGCACAATGTTGTCACGACCTTTTTTATATTTAATAGTAAAATTAAATCCTTGAAGTTTTAAGTTCCAGCGAGCCAGTCTTCCGCAGAGATCTCGTTGCTCCATCAACCATTTTAAGCTTGCATGCGGTCTGTGGTGACTGTCAAGGGCAACCCCTCTACATATTGGCGAAACTTGATCACGCTAAACACGGCCGCTACACACTCCAATTCAGTGACACTATAGTTGCATTGTGCTCCGTTTAGCTTTTTTGAGAAGAAAGCAATGAGGCGATGCTCGCCACTTTCGGACTTTTGATACAATACACTCCCCACCCCAACTTTAGAAGCGTCACATTCAATGAAGAAATGTTTTGTGAAGTCCGGGTGGCCCAACGCTGGAGAAGTAGATAAGGCAGATTTTAATTTACGGAACGCGTCTTCGGCTTCGAGTAATCGAGAAATTGGTTCTGCCGTTGCAGCATACTGGGGTATAAATCGCCTAGACCATCCAGTAATACCAAGAAACTGACGGATTTGCTTAACCGATAATTTACGATTGCTGACACTTTTTCGGAATCTACTTTAAGGATACCATCCCCAATAATAAATTCAAGGTATTTGATCTCTTTTAAGAGAAATTTACTTTTTTGGATATTGAATGAAAGATTGGCGGATCGCAAAAACTCAGCCACTAAGTTCAAGAGGCCCATACGCTCATCAAAGGTATCATTAATAATCACCAAGTCGTCCAAGTAAACGAATATGCGGTGGTACAGTTCGTGGGGTATCACCCCAGAGAATTATACAATCCAATTGCCATTACTGTAAATTGATACAACGGTCGACCTGGCACGGAAAATGCTCTTTTATCCCGCGACCCCTCATCTAGAGGGATCTACCAGAAAGCGCTTTTCAAATCCCGGATTGAGATGAACAAAGTACCATTCAGACGCCCCAGCTAACCATCGATGAGGGGCAATGGATAAACATCTGCAACCGTCACGTCGTTTACCTTCCGTGCATCAAGATACAACCGTATTTTGCCATTTGGCTTGCGCACTCGCGTCACCGGGGAACTCCACGAACTGCAACTCTTCTTTATTACACCCAATGACCCCATGCAATCAAGCTCTTCGTAGATTTCGGCCTGAACGGGTGAAGATACCGAATAATGAGGCTGTTTGATTGGTTTGGCGTCTCCGACATCAATAACATGTGTGGCCAGATGCGTATGCCCAAGACAAGCAGGACAGCTGAGGAAGGGAATTTTCGAATGACATCGTTCAATATCTGTTGTTGATAATCGGCTATTTTGTGTTGTATCATGCGATTTAGTTCATCGTCAGTCACATCGGATATTTGCCATCGAGTTTTACGAGAGGGTTGTTGCAACGTGCTAACGGAGTATATGATGTATTTGTGGATGGAATGTTAATGGTAAAATTGAACTCCATAAAGAAATCCATGCCTAAATATAATTCTTGGGTTAAATGAGGAGAAATGTGAAACAAAATCAATTTTGTCCTACCAGCAAATGAAACAGGTATTAGGATATATCCTAGAACAGCTTCTTTCTGTCCATTTGCGGTCTTAGTCGAGGAAGGAAATGGGTGAAATTTTACTGATGGATGATTTAAATATAGTTCAGAACCCTTACCCAATAACGAAACGTTTGCTCCGCTGTCCAGTAAGGTAACGTAAGTTTTTCTTAAAATGTCTAATTGAATGTATGGCCGACAATCATCAGATGCGGCTAGGAGCGATTTGGAAATTTGTTTTTTATTCCTTCGACGACTAAGCCAATACAGTTTATTTCGGTTGAATTTGGAAGTCTGAAAACCAATCGGATAATAAGAAAAAAGACAAGTTTTCGGTATGCACTTGTCAGAAAATTGTGGGATGTTTACGTTTGACGCTTGGTTAATTCGGGATCCATGTTGAATCGTCGGGAATGTAGCACGAGGTAGAATGAAAGGACTCTGCATTGTACATTGCTTCGTAACTCTGTTCAGCCACGTCCAAAGCGTTTATCCGTTTATGCTGTTCACACATTAGTTCCTCGATAAAACCGATTCGCGTCTATGTATCTTCATGTTCCTGCCCTCATATTCCGTCTTATAATTCTTATAATTTCCGGTTCGTGTAATGCCGTTTCCAACTGAAGTGTCATAGATATAAAGTCCTGACAAAAATCGTAAAAAGGTTTTCGAAAATTTTGTTTTCGGGATTCCATTTGTGCCCGAATATCGTCATCAGCTCGCAATCCTTGGAAGCATTTTTTTAATTCTGCCTTTAGGTGATCCCAAGTAGCGTTTGGATTACGTTCAATGAAGTTCCAGTACCATTCCTTAACTCAAAGCATAATGCAGGTCAGATACTAATTTTTGGTGGTAGACCTGTTCGGATTTGGCCAAATGTTCTACTCTGGTTAGGAATCGCTTTACATGAATACCTTTCGGTGTGCCATCATATGAAATATCCCATTTAGATAACGATTTGTGGGAACTGGTGTGGTAATATCTCAAATCAGGCTCATCTGAAATTGGTGATCATGAACCACCGTTATGTAAAGACTTTGCAGAACCTTGTTTACCAGTGGTTGGACGTTTATTTGTCTTGGGTTTTGGTTGGTCATTAGGTTGACCTTGTTGACCCATTGCCGTTGAGTTTGAAGCCCTATTGAAGCCTGTAGCTAGGCCAATACCCAACAACAGAGAAATCGTCGGGCTTGCTTAAATCTTCTACCTCTATGTCTCCTTCGACGTTGTTCAAATTAATTTTATGGAGTTCCTGAAGGCTCTCATTCGGATCGATATCATCTTTCTCAACATTACTGGTTACAAAGTCAATTAGTTGTGTTACATTCACTAAAGTATTAGTGACTTGGTCAAGAAATGTTTTGGAATACTTTAAATGAAATAACCTACCATGTACGTGGAATAAGCGAGACTGATATTTTTTGATGCAACATTGTCACCTTCTTTAACGGCGTCCTGAAGTTGGACATAAATGAAGTTAAGTTCCAAGGAAATTTCCTCAAGCTCACGCTTAGGATTTTTCTGCGCGGGTTTATGGGAACGGTTTGGGACTAATGCCTCAACCAGTCAGAGCTTAAGTTACACGCCGATTGCACCACTTCGGTTTTTGCTACAATCTGCAAAATTTTATAGGCTTTTCGTCACAAATAAACAACTGACCTCTAAAATTTTGGAAGTCGTACCGCTCTTCTAAGTGGTCCAAAACGGAGCACAACTTAAGAACTTAAGTCTGACTGGTTGAGGCATAACACTGGGTGAGCATTCTCTAATTCCAATCTTTGTTGCAATTTTAGCAACTTCACTTCAAGGCTCGTTGCTTAGATATCACGAATGCTACATTCAAACTCGAACTCATAAAACTCTAAATGATCAAGGTAGAAATGTCAGTTTGAAATGTTAATGAAAAACTATGCAAATGATAGAAAATATTAGTAAAAACTTTGATATACACTACTACTAAATAATGGAATTATGAAACCAGTGATCAAGACCCCAAGTTATTAAATTATATTTGACAGACTAAATAAAAGTTAATAACCGCTACGGTGATAATAGAATTAAACAAACCAGGGCGTTGGAATAATTAACACTCCCAACACAACAATAGTTAACCAAAGAAATTTCGCGGATTGTTAGGCAATAACAAAAGTAATTTAATACCAACAATAAATTCTTGTTTTTTTGGTAATCTTCTGTTATCAGGTTATAAAAACGAACAATTCTGGAATTTTTGCCAGTTGATTTGTAGTAACGCGCGAAGAATAATATTTTTCGTTTGCACATAGATAGATAATTTCATCGGTCAGTTAGACTAAATTAATAAAAATTCTGTGCAATTTTTTTTTATGTAGTATGGTTGGATGTGAGACAACCTAAATATAAATCACGGGTTAAAAGTCACCATACCGATACAAGAAGTTTAAATAATTTTGTTTGCTGATAAACAAAATATTAAAAGTGGTAGTTATAAAAAAAAATAAATGAAATGTGGACAAAAACTGCTGCTAATATTTCATTCATTATTTGTGATAGTGATTATTGCAAAATCACAAAATTATTAGACAAGGTGTTTTAGGCTTTACTTATGTACAAATGGCATTTATAGTTTTAAAATTAAACTAATTAAATTAAACTACAATAATCAGTGTGGGTAACTGCAGCAGGGAAACTTTCGAATTTTCAAATGAAACTTTGCATACCGATTAAGCCCAATTTGTGCTAATTAAAGCTCACGGGAAAAAATTAGTGCTAGTCCAGGAGCCAGGAAAACCGGAAAAGAAAATTACAAATTTCGCCTGAAAGACGAAAAAAATAAAACCTAATTTCTAGAAAAAACCAGAAATAATTTAAGCCAAATTTTAAAACTTCTCAAAAGCGGCTACACCGACGAAATTTGTGCTTATCATAGAAATGTGATTTTCATAAATTTCCTTTCATAAATACAAACAAGCCCCTAAAAGATACTATATTGAGCGTATAAAATAAAGAGGTATACCGTTCAATAATATTTTTGTTGAATAACAAATTAAAAAATAGAAATAACTTATATTGTAAAACCAAAGGCTGAGCAATTCAGATAGCATATTCTTGTCACGCATGTTCATTGCCATACGAAAAATATAGTGGCAGAATTTGTGCTAACCCAGAATTCGCCCAATTCCATTGAACAACAACGACCGTTGAATTAACAATTTTCTGAAAAAAAAGTGTTGTATAAACCACTGAAGTTGGTACTTCTGATTGCATATTCCTATCAGGTATGTTCATTGCCATCCGAAAAATATAGTGGCTGAATTTGTGCTAATCCAGAATTCGCCCAATTCCGTTGAAAAACAAAGACCGTTGAATTAACGATTTTATGACAAAAAGTGTTCTACAAACCGATGAAGTTGGCACTTCTGGTCGCATATTCCTACCAGGTACATTTACTGCCATCCGAAAAATATAGTGGCTGAATTTGTGCTAACACAGAATTGGCCCTATTCCGTTGAACAACAGCGACCGTTGAATGAACATTTTTCTGACAAAAAGTTTACTACAAACCAATGAAGTTGGCACTTCTGATTGCATATTCTTTGAATATGCAATCAGAAGTACCAACTTCATCGGTTTGTAGAACACTTTTTGTCATAAAATTGTTCATTCAACGGCCTTTGTTGTTCAACGGAATTGGGCTAATTCTGGATTAGCACAAATTCAGCCACTATATTTTTCGAATGGCAATGAACATACCTGCAGCTCGATTCTGATTTTTCCTATAGGAAAAGGAATTAGGAAAAATATTTTCATAGTATGTTTGTCACAAAATTGTTTTTTCTGGCATACTATGGTAAACAGTTAGTGTAAATTTTTTCATAAACAAAATTAAATTGGGAATATTTTTCCTACCCAATTTCGATTCGGAAAAAATATTTCCTAAATTATAAAATTTTAGATCAAACATGATTTCTCAGTAGGCCAGAAAATGATATTTTTAACAAATATACTATGAAAATATTTTTCCTAATTCATTTTGCTATAGGAAAAACCAGAGTCGAGCTGCAAGTATGTTCATTGCAATCCGAAAAATATAGTGGCTGAATTTGTGCTAATCCAGAATTAGCCCAATTCCGTTGAACAACAAAGGCCGTTGAATGAACAATTTTCTGACAAAAAGTGTTCTACAAACCGATGAAGTTGGCACTTCTGATTACATATTCGAAGAATATGCATTCAGAAGTGCCAACTTCATTGGTTTGTAGTAAACTTTTTGTCAGAAAAATGTTCATTCAACGGTCGCTGTTGTTCAACGGAATTGGGCCAATTCTGGATTAGCACAAATTCAGCCACTATGTTGTTTGGATGGCAGTGAACATACTTGAGAGGAATATGTAGCCAGAAGTGCCAAATTCATTGGTTTGTAGAACACTTTTTGTCAGAAAATCGTTAATTCAACGGTGTTTGTTTTTCAACGGTATTGGGCCAATCCTGGATTAGCACGAATTCAGGTACTATATTTTTCGGGTGGCAATGAACATTTTTGATATGAATATGCAATCAGAAGTACCAACTTCAGTGGTTTGTACAACACTTTTTTTCAGAAAATCGTTAATTCAACGGTCGTTGTTGTTCAACGGAATTGGGCGAATTCTGGATTAGCACAAATTCTGCCACTATATTTTTCGTATCGCAATGAACATGCGTGACAAGAATATGCTATCTGAATTGATCAGCCTTTGGTTTTACAATATAAGTTATTTCTATTTTTTAATTTGTTATTCAACAAAAATATTATTGAACGTTATACCTCTGTATTTTGTAAGTTCAATATAGTATCTTTTAGGGGCTAGTTTGTTTTTCCTGTATTTATGAATGAAAATTTATGAAAATGACATTTCTTTGATAAGCACAAATTTTGTCGGTATAGCCGCTTTTGTGAAGTTTTAAAATTTGGCTTAAATTATTTCTGGGTTTTTCTAGAAATTATGGTTTATTTTTTTCGTCTTTCAGGCGAAATTTGTAATTTTCTTTTCCGGTTTAACCGGCTCCTGGACTAGCACTAATTTTTCCCCGTGAACACTAATTAGCACAAATTGGGCTCAATTGGTATGCAAAGTTTCACTTGGAAATTCGAAAGTTTCCCTGCTGCAGTTACCCACACCAATAATCATTGTGTAATAAAAAATAAAAAAATAAAAAAATTTAATATTAAGTACAAAGACAACAAGAACAAACTGTGTAATGTGTGGAGCAATAAAGCATGATGCCAATATGAACAAAAACCAGTGACCGCAGTGTTTCGTTAAATTGAGTGCGCGGGGTCACTATTGTGATTAGTTACCACGACAATAACTAAATTAATACCGAAACATAAATCATTGCCTGTTCGTAAAACATACCATATCGACAAGAATAAGATACATGATATGTCAGTGAAATGTATGTGAAGCTGGCACGAAAAACCAGCCCGAAAACACCTTTTCGATTTTGGTGTGTTTCTTTGCTAAATTAAATACTATCCCGAAAAATTTATTGAAAATGCAAGAAAATCGAGAATTTCATCCCGAAATATTTTTGAAGTTGTATTAAATAAATAGTAATTAATATCGGTGAAAAGGAATAAATATCACGGTTTTATTTGCTCTATTTAGACTACACATTAATGTAAAGTATGTGACAACAAACCACCTTACCTGGTAAAGCATGTGACAAAAAAATTTAAATGACTGTACTGTTGTACAACAAAATGAGTGTTCTTATTCTTTAACTACAGAAGATACGAAACATGTAATCATCATATACATACACTGTGTCGAGAAAGCCCACAAAGATTTAAAAATTTTAAAATACTTAAGAATAAGCAAATCAAGCAATTTGTCCTTATGGTTTCAATGTACCTTTGGTTTGATATGAAAAATCGATTAGATTAATTAATTATTGCCTATTAACTATTTGCCTAATCGGTCTATTATTGGTTAAAGTTCCATCTAAAAACGAGTTTTGTTGTATTTAAACATAAATCTGGCGCTGGAATATTTAATTATTTCATCAAAATCTCGATGAAATATTTTTAGAAAAGTTGAATATAATAACGAAACACTCAACATATAAATCGGAAGCTAATATGAGTTAAACATGAAAGAGGGAGCTGAATATTATTAGAAAGGGACGAAATAAATTTTTAATTTATTTCTTATTTGAAAAACATGGCATAATATGGTATAGCTGTCTCTTTCAACAATCTGTTTAATAAATGTAAAAACTAACAGGTGTAAAGCCGCTGAGGTGTGGGTGCCGTTTTGTAACGGGGCACATAATTTTTATACGTCCGTTAGCATAAACATGATATAATGTAAGGATATGTCATCTTTTCATCCTACAGCTCAAATAGTCGAGATTCACTATTGGTCGTGGTGTGGTTATTCTTCCATGAGATGCCATTGCGTGTATGATGACAAATGTTGAAAATTTAAGAATACTGGAGCCTGGAGAAATTTAATTCATTTTGTTAGTTCGAAATTACCATTATGGTTATAAATATTGTTATCGAGTAAATTTAATTTTAACAAGCCAAAGGATAGCATGAGAATCTTTTTTCAGTAAATAATAAACTATTTAGCGTAATGCTCAGTTTTAATTAATAACCCCAGTTAAATGTAGAAAAATCATTCCTCACAAAAGTCCCTATAGCTCAATCAATATTAATTTCGTTACCAAATTGTACTGAACATCTTTTAAGCCAACATATGAGGCTAAGTGGACATAATAACCTTTATAAATAAATTCTCGTACATATATGTGAAGCATAAAATACGATTAAACCGCTCTCTGATAACAAAAAAAAAAAAAAAAAATCCGAATTGACATCGCACATACCTATACGCACAATAACTACTTTACGTCCTTCCATTTATATATTTTATTTATAAAATACTATACGACCACATTGAATGGTCGAACACATAAAAACCTTTTATTATTCCATTTATTAATCGGCCAAGTGAAAATATCTGTTTATGTCACATGAAATAAATTTTCTTATGTTCTTGTGTGATTTTCCCTTTTACGTAATACTCTTGGTCGTCGCATTTACCACCCGCATATCTCGCACCATACCCATTTTGTATGTAGCTTTGTATATAAAAGCACAGAAAAATCATAATTAAACTGTAAGACTATAAAATAATTTGTCTGACATTTCAACAATTATTATGATCACTATTATTGTGATATGGAGAAGGAGCGAGCGTGCACAATAATAAAACCAAATCTAAAATATTCCTGGTATAGTGGTATCGAATTTTACCGATTTTCTTTTTCATTGTACAAATACATGTTTATATGTATAAAGAGGAAAGCTTAAAACGTGCCTTATCTTTGTTTTCACATAAACAACACACCAATAACAACTAAAATAAATATATATGTATCTAAGAAAATAATAAAAGTTATATACCTTTTTGTCGTATTTTTTTTTTTCGTTTTGGTTTTCTCGTTTCTTATCTACAAAAAATAGCACCACACCAATTCTCAACAATTACCTATTTACCGAACAAGTTGGAAAATTTTTAAATCATTTTCCAAACAAAGTAAATATAAACCCGAAAGTATTGTGAATTTTTTTTTTTACATCTTGTATTAAAGGGGATGGCTATTGATTTTCTATAAATATTAAAGATGATATATTATCGGTACTTACAAGTTATAATGAACATCGGCCATATTCGGACGAAATTTCAAAGCCTGTAATAGGGCAATTTTAGCCTCTTCGTAACGTCCTTGGGCACTTAATACACTTCCTAAATTCCCAAGAGCTGTAAATAAACAAAAAAAAAAGAAAAAGTTTTGTGATTAATTTTAACGGTGCCAACATATAAACCACACATCGTTATTTCAAACGATATGTCATAATATTGTATTATTATTTATAACACTTTGGTGCTTGACACCAAAAAACACTTTGGATAATATAATAATAAAATCATCCGCATATAGGCAACGAGTACGTATATATATGTATATACGGTACGATTATACCAGCCACAATCAATATTTACAATAAAAATATTTCTCTGACTTGTTTTCTCGTTTTCATAATTTTCACAGCTTTATATTATGTATATCAAACCAATCAATAATATACGCGATACTAACATTGTTGTTGTTGTATTCACTTTTAATATATGCGAGCGATTTAATTTTGACCCAGGAAATGAAATGAAATGAAAACAACAACCGCACCACACTAAACAAACAACAAACAAAAAAAAAAAAAAAAAAAAATAGAAAAGTCTGTAGAAACGGAAATAAATTGCTCTCAAATACACTCACGTGGTTTTGAAAAATGATACAAATAATTCAGTTTTTCATTTTCCAGTTTGGAATGTTTAACAAAACGAAACAAACAAACAAAAAAAATGTTTATGGAAAAGCCAAAAACAAAACATGATTTTATGTATACGACGTATATTTTACACCATCCTCCTGTTTACCATCATCACCATCATCATCATCATCATCATCATACACAAATCAACTATGTATGTACTGTACAAAATAAAAATCCACCCTTAATTTTCACAACCAACATTTTTCTGTTTCTGTCGTTTGTCAATTTTATTTTGTTTTTTTTTTGTGTATTGTGTACTCTATCTCGTATAAATATACCTACACACACTTTTCATGTTTAACAGACTAAATACTATGCATACGTACATATGTACTCAAAAATTATTCAGGAAAAGCTTTGCGTCACGGGAAAAGCTCTCGTTTTGTATTGGTATCATTTCTCAGTTGTTTTCGTCATTTTATTTGAGCTCATTTTAGATGTAGGTCAAATTGTAATCAATTTTCATGCCCTCATACAACTATATGGATAATACTTTCTAATTTTACTCAATCGATTGATTAAAGAGCCAAATCTAGTAGTCTTGTGACTTTTGATCTCGAGAAGTCTGAAAATTTACCATTTGTTTGTGCAGCGTACCGTGAATATGTGCGTGGTGTCGTGCAGACTAAATATCTGTATCCTTTCTACAGATCTGACGGGTTTTCTGATCAGGATGAAACTTTACACATAAGTTTTTTTTTCCATAAATCGGAAAATCCCGAAGAACTAGCAGCTTTCATACAAGTATTTTAGTTTTTGCAAATATTTTGAAAAAATTATGATTCACAACAAAAACGACTACGAACTATGCATATGCCGTTTAATTTCCCATCCAGCCAGTCTTATTGGAACTACCTATTCATTCCTAGCCAGCCTAATTGGAACTTCCTAACTAGGACAGTTAATTTTTACGAAATTGTATATTTCAGTTTTAAGTTTGAGTGAAAATTATAAACAACGATTAACACGCTTATCCAAAGATTTCGACTCAAGTTATTTGAGTTTGAATAAATAGGTTTGGACCCTGATTTCGATAGCAACTGAAATAGAGCGCTAGACTATTTGGAACTATAAACCCAAGGTAACAAATTTATTTGGAATTTTCGTATTCGAATTTTTAATTTGAGTGAAAATAGTAAACGGCCATTAACATGCCTTCCCAGAGATTTAAACTAAATATTCGATAGCACTTGTAATATAAATGATAAAATTGGTAATTTTATGTATTTCAATTTTGAGTTTGAGTTACAATGGTGCAGGCTTTGCCAGAGATTTGGACACCGCTTCCGGTAGCGTCTGAAATAGGGTTTTAGAATGTTCGTCCAGCTAGACTAATTGGAACTTCCTAACCAGGAGAGTAAATTTTTACGAAATTCTCTATTTCAATTGCGAGCTTGGGTGAAAAGTGTAAACGACCATTAGCACGCTTCTCCAGAGATTTAAACATCTTGAACTGGTAGCACGCGAAATAAAGATTTAAATTTTTCATTCAACCAGCCTTATTCGAACTTTCTAATCAAGACGGGGGAGAAGTTGAATTGCTCATCCTGCTAGCCTATTTGGAACTTTCTACCCAAGATATCAAATTTATTACGAATTTTTGTATGCCAATTTTGAGTTTGAGTGAAAATAGTAAACGGAATTAAAGCCTTCCCAAAGCTTTGACCTCACGTTCCATTAGCACCTGAAACAAGTTGTTATAGTTTTCATCCAACTTGCCTAATTGGAACTTCCTTACCAGGCCAGCAAAATTGTTACTCATTTTTGTGGAACATTTTTTAGTTTGAGCAAAACTGGTACACGGAAATTAACATGCCTTCCCAGATATTTGAACTAAAGTTCCAACAACACATATGCTGTAAAACTGCTTATTCTGCAATTTGTTACGAATCTCTATATTTTAATTTTTAGTTTGAGTGAAAATTGTAAACGACCATTAACACGCTTCCCAGAGATTTAGATGTGTTGAGCCGGTAGCACCTGAAATAAAGATTTAATTTTTTTTTCAAACAGGCTAAATCAAAGTTTTTAATCAAGGTAGCAAATTTGTTCTGAGTTTTTGTATTCCACTTTTGAGTTTGAGTGAAAATAGTAAAAGAAATTAACAAGCCTTCCCAGAGATTTGTACTCACGTTTCATTATCACCTGAAACAACTTGTTATATTTTTCATCCAACCAGCCTAATTGGAAGCAAAAATGGTCAACGGGTATTATCACGCCTTCCCAGATATTTGGGCTTAGGTTCCGACAGCATATGCTGTAAAATTGCTCATCCTGTTACGTATTTTTAGAATTAAACTTTAGAGTTTGAACTAAAATGGTAAACGATCTTCCAGGAGATTTGGGCTCAAGTTCCATTAGCATCTAAAATATTTTATTATATTTTTTTATCCAACCTGCATGTTTGGAACTTCCTAACTAGGACAACAAATTTGTTAACAATTTTTGTATTTCAATTTTGAGTGTGAACGAAAATGGTGAGTGACTATTGAATCCACGTTCGATGCCCATCGTTTGAAGAGAAAAGAGAAAAGAATAGTAAAAATTTCATATATTTTTCTTTTTTCTTCTTTTGTCTGCTATAGGAAAACGATATCGTTCGACAATGAACTTCGAATTCAATAGTTAAGCACCATGGTTCCGATAGTCGAATTGCTTCTAACCAGGACAGTAAAATTCTTACCAATTTTTCTATTTCAATTATGAGTTTGAGTGAAAATTGTAAACGGCTATACACACGTTTTTCTAGAGATTTAAATCCATGTTCCGATAATACTTGAAATAGGGTGTTAAATTGCTAACCTAATTGGAACTTTCAAATCAGGATTGTAAATCTATTACGAACTTTTGTATTTCAATTTTCAGTTTGAGTGAAAATATTTGGACTCAAAATACGATAGTACCTGAAATAGGGAGTTAATTTGGTCATTCAACCAAACCCACCTACGAACTGCCTAACCAAGACAGCAAATTTGTTATTAATTTGTGTATTTCCATTTTGGGTTTGAGAGAAAATAATAAACGGCCATTAATATGGCTTTCTAGAGATTTCGACTTTTCGATAGCACCTGAAATGGGTTGCAAAATTGCTCATCCAACCATCCTTATTGAAACTTCTAATCAGATAGAAATTTTGTTACGAATTTTCTTATTTTAATTTCGAATTTGAGTGAAAATAGACTGCAATTTAGCTCATTTGCTGCAAGATTGACACAATCCAAAATTTTTAATTTTTCGGTAGAGTGATTTGAAAATATCACTCAAAATTGTGTGTAAAAACTGCTTTTTCCAAAGTAAATAAAATTAGGTCAGCAAAATAATTTGATTTCTACTCCTACATCCTTAATAGGATCTTAATTTCAATAATTCTTTAATATTTTGCAAATTTTCTTCGGATATAGTTTCCAATATCTTAGAATGTTAATTTCTTCTGCAAAATGAGTCATTTTTTATATGGAATTTTACCTAATTTTCTAGAAACGCAATGGGAATCGTTTGATTCGAATATTTTAGAAATGAGTGAATGTTGTGTTGTGTCACTGTTGCAGCAAATGAGCGATTAGAACTCAGGTTCTGATATCGTCTGAAAAATAACGAAAATTCTAATGTGGAAGACGTAATAGCCATTCCGGTTCGGAGGTTCTTCAAAATTCACTGTCCCATCGAATACAAAAACAACCAGTAACAAAAATTCTAGATAGACATCATAAAGTTACTGTTTATTTTCCGATAGGAATTGCTTTAATTACAGCCGGTTGTTACGCCTTCCGTAATCTGGACACTGGATTACCCCACCAATAACTGTAGAATGCTACTTACATAAAAGAGGAAGGTAATTCTTTCCATCTGAGCCAGCATCATATATACGGTCAGATGGTGTTGGCCGAAATATTCCACAAGGAATATTTTTCGATATTACCACATGAAGTGCCAGTGTTAGAATATATTTATTATGAGCATGGCCAACTGTTATTAGTTTTAGTTTTTTTTTTGCAAAGTAAAAGTAAGTACAGAAATCATCAAAATTTTGAACCTTGAGTTTCTTGCAGATTTGTCATTCGTTATATCGCCGAAGTAAAAAATGTGGCTTTTAAACAAATCTCTATTTGTCCCATTTAGTCTCTTTCTACCAAATGTATGTTGGTTACTTAAGAATTGGGAGATCTCAATCATTTTTAGTTAAAAGCAGTACACCGAAAGTTGCGGCCTCCGTAGGAGCTTTTTCGGATTATGCAAATGTAAAAGATTCTAAATTACATTTGCAATAGTATCAGTCCGGATGGTTTTTCCAAAATATTACCAAAAATTACGTTTTTCGACTACAAAATTATTTTTTTAACAAAAGTTCGTCCCTGTACAACCCAGACGAATTGAAGAAACTTCATACGTAAGCTTTTTTCATAAATCCAGCTTTTTTTGCAAATACATATTTTTCATGAAGAATCATGAACGAATCATGAACAAATTTGTGTGTGAGAATGTGTGTGAAGTCATGCAGACTAAATTTTGTAAGTTGTAAGACGGATTAGTTTGGAGACCTCAGTGATCTTTGGCTGAAATCGGTCTACCTAAAGAGGTAGCTTCTATAGGATATTTTCAGTTTTTTGCAAATACATATTTTGAAAAGTATATAGCCTTTACGAAAAATGATTAAATAAAAAAAACTTAAGATTAAGTTTAAAACAAAATTTATACTGATATTTTTTAAATTTTACCGGAAATGACGAGTACTGATCAAAAAACTTCATTCATTAAAAATCGGTATCTCTACAGTCCAGGTGCGGATTGACTATTTGGAACTAAATTTTTAACTAAAGCTTTTTCCATAAATTATGAGGTTCTGAACTGGCGACCTGTGTATGAGCTTTTAAAATATTTATTCAGGAATATCGATTTTTGCTTACAGTTACAAGATAATTTTTATCAAAAGTCCGGTATGTTTAATTTTTCGATTTGGAACTTAAGTGTGATGTGTTCGAGATCAATGTACTTTTGTCGTGAAAGAAGGCGGAAAGAAAGTCGAGTGTTAACAATAAAAATTGCACCACTATGCTTCGTACCCTGCAAATATTCTTTACTAAATATATACAAAAACTAGCTGACCAGGCGAACCTCGTTTCGCTCCAAACTGCTTCGATCCGAGCAAATACTTTTGTCCTTCACGAAAATTGATTTTTATGAGACAACAAATCAAACAACTCAACTGAATATGAACTCAATTCTAAACAGACGTTTGGGTAGAATGGCCTATCCGTTCCCTTTTACATATAATTCAACACTAACGGCAGGTTTATGGTTGCGTTCGTTTGTTCGGTCATTTTTTCGACCACTCAGCTCTTGCGGAAAAATCCAGAAGAAAAAAATCGTCATTTTTGAGCAATAGGATTGTCAGAACGAACGCAACAGTAAAGGCGGCATAATGTATTGAGAAGTGAATAAAATGTCGATTCAAACTCAAGCATCTATCGAAATTTGAGTTATTTTTTGGATTTTTTCTTTCAGTATGAAAATGAATTGGAGCCAGTTGGAATTCATAATAATTCAATGTATTTTATTCGAGTGGAATTAAATGGAATCATTTCAATGCATTGTGGTAAACAATATTTTTTGGTTTTTCCAGCGCATAAATGAACAACGATGATGGTTTGCCAACTCTTGAACACGCGACGTACAAAAAATGATCATGAGAGAAACTCGCAAATTCCAGACTTATTCCGCGTCATAGCGAACGCAAAACGAAGGGGGAACTGAATGCGCTTGAAGTCGAACGGAATTATATAGCATCCTCTCCTTTGAATTTGCCTTTGATGATCGTCGCTTGAATCACGCTGTTCATCAGTTTCTCCACAGCCGCGTGCGTTCCGTTACACAATCTCGGAGGGTTCGGATTACGGAGCATGATTATAACAGATCCTATATTGAGTAGTAAGCAGTATACTGTTCCTTATTCTTTGGTGCCACAATCGCTCGTTCGCTGAGCCAATCGTGATTCATAAATAATGTCGGCGGATCGTTTGAATAAATCAACACATAGAGCCACAAACTTGACGATTTCAGATATGTGGTTGAGTTCATCTGCAGCTGTTGTTCTCGGAATAACAGGTAGGGTTTGGCCAGCAGAAATTCCACCAATACGTCTTTAGTTACTTCGTGACAAACCTTCATCGTTCGCTTGAATGCTTCTAATGACAGTTTATATCCATTCATCCTAGATGATGATTTTGCATTCTTGCAATACCTTAGCCATCGCCGGGATCTTCACAATTGAGCACACTGGTTTTTCATTCGCGTGGATATTCATCGGCAACTTCAACGCAGAATTTGCCATCGGGCCGCCGTCTAGCAATGTGGCTGCAATTCCCGATGATGCAACGGTCGACTTCCAACCCGTCCTTGTATTTGTTTCACAATTCCAATGCGTTCGATGGATGAACGTCTCTATATCCCTTTTGTGACTTACTAACACAATTGTGCGAGTACGGCAAAAGTACCATGTCAAAAATTTATTTTTGTATGTGTTTTGAATCAACTTACACATTTGCGCATTCCTTTCAAACTTATTTTGTCCGAAAAAAAACGATAGTTATATACATACAATTGTGTTGGTTGTATTTTAAATCAAGCGAAATTTTTTATCAAAAACGCCATTACATACTATGATTTTTTACTCACACATTTGTGCGTGGTTTGGACTTTAATTTAGCCATTTTTTTATTTTTTTTTGGTTGAAAAAGGGATATCATGATATCATGAATGTACGAATTTGATTTGCCGGCGCAAAACTAGTGGCTTCGGCAAGTGAAGAGTCCCAATGTGAGCCGTTTTCCAGCAAATTCAGACATTGGCAAGCTTCTTGATAAGTGGCGCACAACACACCATTTATAGTACGAGGCAACAAAAGCAAATGGAAATAGAAGCCTTCGTCTTGTCTTGGATGAACGGTGTACATATACGGAAAAGCGCATCAGTCGAATACACATCGACGACTGGTTTCAAGTATAATAGCATGGCATTTCCCAACAGATCCCTTTGGCAAATTTGGAAGAAGATCGTGAGTGTTGCAGGACTGTTTCCATTATATCAGGTGACGCTTAATGCTATTTTGTTTTACTTCTTTCATTTTTTTTTTTTTAGTCATTCGTTCGTCTTCATAGTGCACGGTATCCAGTTGTGGTTCAAATTGTGTATTTGTTGAAAATTTAGTTAGGGTCAATATTAAGATGTATACTATATTTATTGCCAGAAACTTGAAAATTCGAACACTTTTTTAATACTAATTGGTAAGTGAATATGATTATTTAAAACTTACAAACAGGTGAAAGGTTAAAAAAGGTAACATTTAACATTAACTTTTCAATTTAATCTTATACGCCAATTTTATTTTTATTTCTTTACACAATATGAAAATATAGACTTCCAGTTTTAGGATCTATTTACGCCATAAATTTTGTGTAATTTTTGTTGAATGCATTGTAAATTGTAAATATAAAATTTATATGATTAAAAAAATACGATTTCACGTTAACCTTTCAAGTTTTTCACTCAGATTTTCCGATTTTTCTCTTCTAAAAGACCATCTGGATCGAGTACGTGTAAAATCCTGACCGAAACTTCATTTTTCGATTTTTCAAATTTTCCTACTTTTCCGGTGCATTTTTCTAATTTTCTTTCATATAAACCTTGTCGTGAATATTATAAACACAACAAACGAAGATTGAGCCAAATCGGTTCAACCGTTCTCAACTAACGCGCTAGAAAAAAAAACAATTTTCTTCGAGGTTTTCCGAAAGTTTCCGAATTTTTCACTCAAATTTTTCATTTTTTCTCTTCTAAAAAACCATCTGGATCGGATACGCGCAAAATCCTGACCAAAAAAATCATTTTTCGATTTTCCAAATTTTCCGACTTTCCCGGAAAATTTTGCCAAAATTTTCTTTCGTAAGAATCTTCTCCTGGTAATTGCGAATACAACAAAAGAAGATTGAGCGAAATCGGTTAAACCGCCCTCAACTGAAGCGCTATAAAAAAAAATCAATTTTCTTCAAGTTTTTCCGGAAGTTTCCGAGTTTTCCACTAAGATGTTCCACCATCTGGATCGGATGCGTGCGAAAAACTCGTACAAAAACATAATTTTTCGATTTTCCAGTGGATTTTCCCAAAGTTTTCTTTCATACAAACCTTGTCCTGACAATTACGAACACAACAAAAAAAATCAGCCAAATCGGTCCAATCGTTTTCTAGTGATTATCAGTCATACATGCGCCAATTGATTTTTATTAATATAAATGAATGAGTGGATATGTTGTGTGCCACGCCCTTTTGCGAAATCTAGAATACGCTAGAAATGAAACGCGAAAATGTAACGCGAAAAATAAAACTTAGCATTTTTCAGCCCCACCAAAACTGTTGAGTGAGTTTATTCCCAAGTCATATGCCTTTTTATAATATTTACTAATATGGATGTAATGTATTCCAGACTTTCCACAGATGTTGTTGATTGTTTGAGTATTACACTGTTACACTAAAATTAAATAGGAAAAAAATAATTCTTATTTCAAATTTTAGTACGAAAAATTCGAATCGCATAAGCCGTTTTGTGATATCATCGATGCAGACATCCGTTCATCCATCCATACAGACAAAGTACAGACTGTTTTTGGAATTTGTTGATCAGGGACCTTCGAACGGCGAGAGAATTGGTTTTGGACCAATGTCATTTTTATCAGGATTTCAATAACTTGACCTTGACAGACCGAATTTAAAACAACAAAAAAATAATATTCTACATTGTCTACAAATATTCTACATACTCTACACATTGTAGACATTTTCTACGCCAAATAAATTATCCACGCTATCTTTGACACCAACATAGACGTGCAACACTGCCCACATAGAAGATCAAAATTCGTAACAGAAAACTCAAAGTCGTCCATTATTACTATTAAGTGCCAACTTTATGTACAAGCTAGGCTTGAATCTCGATCTCTAGAAATGGCCGATAATGGCCATCCAAATTTGAGTAAAAATGTCATAAGCCAATCAAAATTTATAACAGAAACCTTGAAGTCGTGCATTATTTGCACTAGATGGTTACTCAATAACCACCTTCATGTATGTACTAGCTAAACTTGAATTATGATCTCTGGGACTGGCATGTCATCGCCAGTCAAATATGGGTTAAAATGATGGCCGACACCATAAAAGATCAAAATTCGTAGCAGAAAACGTGAAGACGTGCATTGTTAACAATAACTGGTTTTAGTTAAGAGACTCAATGGCCAACTTTATGTACTACCCAGATTTGAGTCACGATTTCCGGGCATGACCGATAACAGCCATCGAAGTTTGAGTGAAAATGACGTCAGCACACCTAGAAGTTTATAATTCATCGTGCGAATAATATTTGTACATATACTATTAAATAATCCAACAATTTGGACAATAACTTAATAAGATCTTTCAACTCTACAAAAGTTTTCCAAAATTTGTATAACAAACTCAAACATTAATCCTTTAATTATCAGTATCTAACTTTCATGTGCAAATTTATATATAAAGCTCTAAAATGAAATTACTTGAAAATCTTGCTCATATTAAAATTAAATCGGGATATAAAAAGGCAAATCGAAAACAATCGGATTATTTAATGGACTGCATATAACAAAAAAATATCCAGATCAAAGCTCACATAGATCTACAGAATTTCCATAAATGTTTCCAACTTTAACTTAACCAGACAACTTTCCCCCGCAGAAATAATCGGCCAGACATAATATTATTGTAATATTACCGAAGACGAAGACGACAACGACCTCATCCTCTTAAAGTTAAATACAACGTCCTAGTGTGTCATTTGTTTTTGTTGTTATCATTTTCTATTTCCATGTTGATTTGATTTATCCCCCAACTACTGTTGTTGTATTTTAAACACACAGCCTAATATTCGAACATTGAGAAGAGACAGATAGATATAGTCGTACCAAGAACACAAAAAAAAATCGACACAAATAACGAAAACCAACCAACAAAAAAAAAAATTGGAAAATTTAAATAAACTTAAATGAAATGGAAATGTTTCATTTAAACAAATGATGTTACAGGCGACAAGAGAATTTTTTCCCAAAACTGTGTTGTTGTTACTTTGGAACACAGATTTCTGTTTTTTTTTTGTATAAATAATTTAAGTGTTGGTGTTATAATGTATATGACGAGCAGAGAGAAAATGGTGAAAATTGAATTTTCGGTGATTGATACTTAGCTGAACATTTTTTAGGTAATTTGTTTTGTCGAATTATATCGGTTTTGTGAATTTATTATGGAAATTTATTTAACTGGTATACTATGTACTTTGGCCACCTCTGCATATTATACACGAATACATAGACAACTTTTTGTTTAATTTTTAATCTCGATGTTGTGAAAATTGCGATAAAAACGGTTTTTTATTCCATTTTATTTTGATACAAAAAATAGTGCAAACAGGCGAATTTAACTTTATATTAAAAAAAGATTGTGTATATATATAATTTTTAAACAAATACTGTTGAGCAATGGGAAAATAAAAAATTCGTTTTCATTTGGTGGATTTTGATAAATTATTATGCAGGAAAAATTCGTGAAACAAACGCTTTCTGTTAAATTACAGGATAACAAAAAAAAATACAAATATATATGTATATGTATATATATAAATATATATATATTATATATATATATATATATATATATATATATATATATATATATATATATATATATATATATATATATATATATATATATATATATATATATATATATATATATATATATATATATATATATATATATATATATATATATATATATATATATATATATATATATATATATATATATATATATATATATATATATATATATATATATATATATATATATATATATATATATATATATATATATATATATATATATATATATATATATATATATATATATATATATATATATATATATATATATATATATATATATATATATATATATATATATATATATATATATATATATATATATATATATATATATATATATATATATATATATATATATATATATATATATATATATATTATATATATATATATATATATATATATATATATATATATATATATATATATATATATATATATATATATATATATATATATATATATAATTATATATATATATATATATCCATAGTACTACAGTGGTTCTGGGATAAAAATTTTTTATATCCAATTTTTGTGTTCGCTGCTGAGAAAGAGGTATAACAATACAGCTGGAATGGAACATACTTAAAAATACATAACAATATGTTTAACTAAAAAAACATAATAAATAAAATAAACAAAAAGGATTTATGACGCAACGTCGGAAAACAAAAATTAATTTAATTTTTTATTCTGTTTCATTCCGGTACCACAAAATATTTTGTTGTCCGTTTACATAAATTAATGTTTGACATTTTATGATATTAACAAACGTTTTGTTTGCCTGCTTATCAAAAATTAAGGCTCGTTAAAATGTCTCTCTTCCAAGCCTGTTTTGTTCCCGTCTCTATCATTAATCTGTAGTTAGGACGTTGACAAATTATAATATAAACGTCAATCTATCTCTACAGTGTAAGTCACTGATTTCAAAAATAAACACAATTTAGCGACTTTTTTACTTTTACTGGCTTTGTTCGTATTTATGTTGCAGCGGTTAATCTACAATATTTTTCTTTATACCTTTCGCGTTTCACTAAATTCAAACTAAATATTCATCCAAGTCATATGTAGTTTACTGGACTTAGCGAAAAGTACCAGATTTTAGTGTTTTCACATTCAATATAAAACAAACTAATTGAAAAAGTGATAATGAAGAAATGATAATCCACGAATTCTCTCTAAGTACAAAATCGTGCAACGTAGTACATATGACGCATCTTGCTGCAACATCATGCAATATTTTGCAAAATGACACTACATACTGAAATATCACACAAGATCCCTCACCAAGCTGGAACATGAAACACCATTGTAAAACATAACGCAACATAGTCCAACACAACACGGTGCAACATAATGCAACATCGAACCACCTCAATCAACATAGTGCAACATAATGGCCCATCCGGGGGAGTTCTAAATGAATTATCCAGAAAATGGAACTCCTTCTAATCGTTTCCTTGTATTCGAAAACCCTGTCCAGACAAATTTTATCAAAATTGTAAAAGCCTAATAAAATGTTAAAAGGAGGCGTAAGCCCCACCAAGAACCTCCATAATTAAGGATCTATCGAAATCACTTCCTAGGACCCGATAATTCCCACCGCAGGGCCTGCTATATGAATGTCCCCGAAATTAGGAACCATTAAATTTGCATTCGAAATCTTTCTGTTACCAATTTTCATCAGAATCATATACGTGCCAAAAAATAAATTGTGGAACTCGGCTACCACCGAATGGTCCGTTAAATGGATAAATGGATTTCCCCCAAATCAGGAACCATAGCAATCGGCGTGTGGTACTCAAAAACGTTTCTCAGTGAGAGAGCAGGACACATCGCAATCGATTCCTGACAATTCAACAAAAACCTTACACCAATTTTTATCAAAATCGGAATGAGCTAAAAAATGAGGAAGTGGGAAAATCTTGCAAACGGAAAATAGTTTAACAGTCGAAATTCCGCCACCACCGAATGAACACCTAAATGAATGAATTTCCCCAAAATCAGGACCTATCGCCATTGGTTTCTGATACTGGAGAACACTCAACTCAGGAGGTCTGAAATGTGAAAAATAGCGAGGTGATACCGATACATTTCGTTATTGCTACTCATAATAACCAGCATTTTTACGAAGACGCTATTGTGATGTAACGGAATATAAAGCAAGATATTTATTTAAAGAAAGACAAAAGGTCCACCATTACGCAACAAGGTACAACATCTAGCGACATCCCATAACATGAGGCACAATTCTGCAACATTGTGCACATTGACGCAACATAGTGGAACATCTAACAATATCACACAAAATGGTGCAATATGATGCAACGTAATGCAACATCCCGCAACATGATGCAGCATAACAAAAATTGTGCAACATTAGGCAACATGGCACAATATGATGCAAGATTGTGCAACGTCACGCAACATGGTGCTACATGATAATCCATTTGGAGGATTCCTAAATGAATTATCCAAAAATCAGAACTTCTTGTAATAATTTCCTTGCATTCGAAAACTTTTAGCATAACTCAAGCCAAATAAAACGTTAGAAGAATGACTCAAAATGACGCAACATAGTGGTATGTCACATAACATCTCTCAGAAGTTTAATTGAAACAGATTAACGATAGCCTATATGTCACTTTCGCGACTCAACCGATGGGGAGCAAAGTTCTCGATGGATACTAACCGCGGTGCTCCAAGGGCAACGCTAAATGAATCAGGCGAAACCATTTTCATTGCCAAAATCAAAACCACATCAGCGTCTGTTCTCCAGGTTAGGTGCGACTGAAGCCGATGTCTACCTTGTAACAAGCAGCTGGAATAAAATTCTTTCAAATAGAACTGGATGCCTAAATGTATATCACCAGTATGTGACCCACACAGGGTTAAAAAAATCAAGTTATAAACCTTACACAAAGGCCTCGGATTGCATCACAACCGCGACCGCAGAAAATATACACGGACAACTAAATAAAAATCGGAACATGGAACATGATAAGGCTCTTAAAACAGTATACCATCGACTTCTGTCCGATCAACATAAGGTTATACACGGTTAGACTCTATACCAAGAAATTTAATATCACGATTGTCAATGTTCATGAAAAATGTGAAACTCCACCAAATATCCAGGAACAGTGGCTAGCTATTCAGCCATAATTTCCGCAGCAGACAAAACTATTAGATTATACCACCCAAAGCACATACTAGTTGGTTCGACAATCAGTGCACGTAACACTCGGAGTACTCACACAGAGCATTTCCGCGCCAGGAAAGATACGACCAAATGCCGGAGAACAGAAACTCTAGAGACTACTATGCCAATGCAGGAAGACCAACAGCAATTTAAGATACAAATGGAGAGTTGAGAATAATCGTGGCTAACGTTCTTTCAATATAGCAATCCTACTTCCAAAGTTTACTAAATCGAAACGATGGAATGACTCCTTTTCGGGATATTGCTTCATCTGGCGAGAAGGGACTCTTTTCGTATCCCACAGTAGTGGAAGTAGATGCAGATATTAGTAGATTAAAAGTGGAAAACCGGACGAGTGGTGCAGTGGTTAAAGGTTTGGGTTAATAAGCACAACTAAAAACCTCTGCACTTCAGAATTCAGCGCCGACCCACCGTCCAAGCCAGTGTACCGGTTGACATGAATCTGGCAATTCAAAGGACATAAATCCTCTAGATAATTAATACTTTCTTTAAAAAAAACACCAGGTTTTGACGGAATCTTTGACAACTTATCGGTGAGATTTGGGACCAGGAGGGGCTTCCCGAGTAATAGAAGACCGCACGTATATGCCCACTCCATAAAATGACGACAATCTGAAACGTAAAAATTATCGTGGCATATCTCTGTTAAACACTGCCTACAAAGTGCATGCTAATGTTGTACTCGCCTGAACCATTCTTTTTGCAGAAAATATCGTCGGTGACTATCAATGCAGTTTTAGCCCCTAGTGATCAACAATTGACCAATGTTTCACCTTGAGGACAATCCAAAATGGAAAAACGTTGAGAGTACAATATTATCCTTTACCAGCTCTTTAAACACTTTCAACTGGCATGTGATAGCAGCAACCACGAAAACCTTTGGGCCGCAACCGTTGTGTCAGCATTCCATCAAAGCTTTTTTTTGTAACCTAACAACGTATGGCCTTGCTATGTAGAATTGTTGGGGAAGGGACTGTGTCTGATCCTTTCGAGATGAGATCAAGTGTATGAAGGTGTGGTAGAGCCTGTGCTTTTAATCCGGCTTCGGGGCCGGAGAACTAATGATATTATTGACAATATCATGCCGCTAATAATAAATTGAGCGTAAGACAAAAGAACAACAGAGAGACGTGGAAGAGTCAAGTACGACACCATGTAGAGTCGGGTATCATAAAGTTCGGTACACGCCCAAATCTGGGCATGACACGTAAAGAACTCCAAGTCGCAACTTTTGATCACAATCATGAATCGGACGCAGAACCATCGAGTACTCTGCTTCCAAAGACGTTAATGGTAGACAAGGGTACTATACTTTTATGCATAAAACCAAATACGCATGATTTAAAGAAATCCTTGCTTAAACGATTTAGTATAATGTTAAAGGACGGATTACGAGCTATCGCCAAAATAAACCATTAATAACTCATTAAATGTTACAGATTTTAAAATAAAATATGAATATGACTTTAAAAACGGAATTCGTAACAAGCATATGAAATCCTTGAGCCACGAACAAGAGATCTAGAAACAGTAACAAGACTTACAAGACCATCAAAAATATCTATCTAACCGTAGTTATAAAGAAAACCATATGGTGGCTACAGCAAATTACGGGAGCTAAATGCATTAAATAGGCCAACTAACGCATTTCGCCGGAATAGCAAAGATAGTGATCCCAAATTTTGACATTGCAAAAAGGAAAAAACACATATGTAATTGCTGCGAAGGGTGTGGATTGGCTGGAATGGACAAATTTAATTATATGAGATGTTAAAAGAAACGGATTGAACCGTAATGTTCCACGCGTTTCATTCGGCAGCATCAACAAAAAATCGAGGGAACGGCAACCAAATTCAAAATAATTGCTACCAATATTTTTTTCATTTATCATTTATATTATTTTGCTGGTGCTACATCCCGCCCATTTTTTCTGAGATTACATGATCAGGTTAGTTTCCTACTAATGTGTGCATGGTTCATTGAATCCTAGACAGGTTACATAATCGATCTTGTTTCCTCCTATATTTTACAAATACTATTTATACTGTTTCCATGCGGTCACCCAAATCTGTACTAAACCGAGCCATGATTGCTTGACGACGGTGGAGTAGTTGTAACACTATACCAATAATATTCCATCTTTTATAACTCTAAATTACGGACTAGATTTTTTTGCTGAAACTCCGAAATCGATTAATAAATTGGCCCGATAAAAATTGTTCAAATGAAATTTTCAGTCACCTCACTACTTTCTGTAGCATTAGTGCAAAGTCATTTTAACTCTCTGAAGGGGTAATAAATAAAACTAAGGTGATGTGGAGGAAAGTCTTTAATCATGAAAGAAATTCCTAAACATGAAAACGATTTTTAAAAATAAAAATTTCGCGACGAAAATTTAAATGAAATTGCTGGGGGTTGAAACCTCATGAGGTAATCAGAACTTCAGTCTGAAAATTGACAAAGCCGAAAAATTTGGTAACATCACAAAAATTATTTTTCGTCATCATGAAAATCATACCAGTTTTGACATCTTTTCATGATGTATAATGAAGAGAAAAATTAAAACTCTTCTAATTTGCGTTAAATTTGCTCGAAAACATATGTATGTGAAGGAAAATATTTCTAGGAATATAATTACAATTGCACCAATCAGGAACGACTCAGAAAAATATTCTGGTTCTTCATTGATTGTGCCAAAATAAGTTTTTAAAAATATTATGTTATAATATTATTCTATGCTAAAGGTTGTCATCCGGCGCCAAAGCGGTGAATTTGTGAACTAAAGTACTGGAGACAAAATGCTTCGGTTTTTGTTTTCTTCGGCCAGTTTTCCTTCTGTATTTTCTCATTGCATGCAATTGAAGTGATATTGCTTGATGAGTAACTTCTAAGTGTTCTGCCAGCTCTTTTTCACTTTGACACGGATTTTGATGTAGCAAAACTTTAAATGCTTTGTCTTCAAATTGCTTTGCTGTACCTGGACTTGAATCGTCCTCAACACTAAAATTGCCATCACGCAATTTTGCAAACCATTTTTTTTACTATTGAATCACTCACACAATATTCACTAAAAATCGAATTATTCAATTCCTTAGCTTGCGAGCATCATTTTTTTCAATTGGAAACAGAAGAGAACGCAATGAAGTAAATGTTACTTTCGAAATCCATCTTTCAAAATTGATGTAAACGGAACGACAGGATGTATAAATGACTGAAGTTTATGTCGTAAAAACAGCAATAACTAAGCTACATATTTCCAAAATAGCGGGCGATTTGAGCAAACAGAGCAGAGGTTCGACTTGCACACCTAATATTTTTGAATTTGGCAATGTTAAACGGAACAAGATCATTTGTTATGGTCAAAATTAGTTTGAAGAGCATTACAAATGTAAGAAACGGAACTAGAGTATTTCGGATGTGCCACTAGTGCCAGACATTTAACGAATAAAACTGGGATACAATTTATATCGGTGTGGTTCTGCTAGACCCCTATTTATTTCTGCAGCCTAGAATCAGCGGGTGTACTACGAAATCCCGGTTTTCAAAATCCTGTTTTCCAAAATCCCGGGTTTCTTTTCTTCTAGTTCTAAAGTCATGATTTTGAAACAAATATTTTTATTAGTTCAGGCCGGCCGGAGAGATCTTGCCCAATAATTAACTAGAATAAACCGAGGCTGCGAAGTCAGAGGCGGGAGTCGTTTTCGTGAAGTCGGTATTATTTTATCGAAGTCGGAGTCGGAAAAAACTGAACTCCCATTTTTTTGTGTCAAATTCTAACAACAGTGCCATATATTGACACCCACTCTAGAATTAGTCGAATTCCTAGGTTTTGATGGTTTTGCAAGAGTAATAAAAAAGCAATATTTTGTTAATGGAACATTTTGAAATGCAATATTTCATATCGATTCCAAAAAAAATATTTCACGTAACAAATTTAAACGAAATCTGTTAAGCAATGGCCAAATTTCAGCTCCCAATCCCAGCCATTTTCTAGAACTTTATCGTATTTTTGAATTTTGCCAAAAAATCATTTAAGAGTCCCATTTTCCCACATGTCAAATTTTAAAAATTGAAGCCGCGATTTCCTAAAAATCGGGATGTTTTTAATACAAAACCGGGATTTTGAAAACCAGGATTTCCTTACACACCCAGAATCGTCACCACCATATCGTTCCCTACATGCCAGCACCGTTTGTCAGCCATCATTTTTGAAATAGAATATTATTACGGCTTGACCTCGTCGTGGTCAATGAAATAGTGTGCGATCTGCTGTGTTGAATACATCACAGTAATAGCATTTGGGTGAGCCTCTTTCGTTTGTTCGTTATTAGTAGCGATCCAAACCACCCAAATCTGTAATGACCTAGGCTTTAGTGATTAACATAAAAATAAGCTCATATCATTGAAAATATAGAACCATTAATACTTGAGTATAAGTCACGTGCTGTATCTTAAAATGTTCAAGCTTATTTTGTTTGACGATGGTATGTTTGTTTTCATTTTTACTCTTACTTCTATTTATTCTAGTATTTTGGATTATTGTTACATTTGTTCAAATATTTTCAAAAAAGTTTTCAAACTGCAGATGTAAATTCTTTCATTATTCTGAAAATATTTGAACAATTGTAAAAATAATCTAAAATATTAGAATAAATAGAAGAGTAAAAATAAAAACAAACATACCTTCTTCAAACAAAATAAGCAAATTTATTCTAATTTCGTTGCAAATATTTATAGATCCAGCCCATTCTAGATAAATACAAAATTTCGCTATATAAACTCGCCATAATTCATTAGTAAATTATTCAGTTAATAACAAGCTATAAGTTTGAAAGTGAAAAAAAAGCAAGTTACAATGAAATTTGCTGTTTTAATAGTTCTTCTCGTTGTAATTGCCGCTGTAAGTATACCTTAAACACTAAAGTACAATAAGATTTCTACAATATTGCACGTATTTTAGGTATACGGCGCACCAACATGGATCACCGCACTTGGAGAAAAAATTGATCAGTTAGCTGAACATATTAATGACCACGAAGTTTATGAAGCAGAACGTTTGAATATAATTTACCCAGATAGTATTTGAAATAGTATTTGTTACATTTGATTTGAATAAAATTTAATAAATATATTATTTTAACTAAAGCGGTGAACTATTGGATTTAAAATTATGAGATTATGGGAAATGTCTTCCATCATATACAAAAAGCTTAATGCTTTGCGGATCAGTTGCAAATTCGGAGTTACTTTGTTCGTATAGACTTCTGGCTGGCCACAAATCATCAGGCTCGATCATTCGAAATTCTATGAGAATCGATTCCTTGAATTTAACTTTTATGATCTATGGAGGAAAAAGTTGCAGAAAAAATCCAGTCAATTGGACAAATCAAATTAGGCAATGAATTACTGCGAATATTGTAAATACCTTATAACTTATGTTTAACTCGAAATAGATTTTTCAGAAATGCGCGCATTTTGTTAAATAAAGTGGTTATAGAATATTATTTTGTTTTAGGCACGCCCACTGAACCAATACTAGAACAAAAAAAAAAAATCAGAAAACCAGTAATACAAATAAGAAAAAATAATAACCAAATTTTCTTCAACAATAACCTAATTTTTTTTTTTAATAGCAGACATATTTTATAGGATTTTCGATAATGAAAAATTATTATTCTCACTTAATCATATTTGCTTTGCATATATTGTCTTCTTCAATACAATCTTCATCGCACATTCACATTGATATGTTGGTTGGCATCGCCAATTAATGTCACAGAACGTGCTCTCTGTCTATATGGCCCCTTTATGTGCAACAGGCTCAACAGCTGACTGCGGACAATCTTGTTCCAAAATACATTTTCCTGTTTTATCTCTTTAACATTTATAATTACAATAACAGTTTTCAGAACATACAAGATGAACATCATATGCTGCATTTGTACCACAGCTAAAATAGCAATGCTAAACGCAAATGACAGCGGTAGCAACGTTATAAACACGACATACTCATAGCTCAGTTGTATATAGCTAAAATAGCACTGCTATATTGCTACGTATCCACGGTATAAACAATGCATTTCCTTCTAGATTTATAAATCGTACTAATAGCTATGCAATGTGAAATAACTTAATTAGTAAAAAAAAAAATAATAATAAACAAATAAATATATATTTCTAAACTTTTTTTGAATATTTATTTATTCTAAAATCATTATTTTATTAATAGTATTAGTAGTCTAAAAATACGCAAAACTAACACGTATATATTATTTTTATATTTCTGACATTTTTTTTCTCTCCTAGAAGGTTTTCGCTAAACCATCATTTTGTGTACTTTTGGGCATGTTATTCTTTTGAAAATTGCAATAACATCCGACAAATGAAAAATATTTCACATAATTTAGTGAAACATAAATAATAAAAATATTTAGTATTATTATTCCATGTGTAAGAAAGAAAGGTTCTATGCTGTGTGATTTGCGTATTTCAAATGTCACAAAACACCCACACCCACCTAACCCCATCATAACTCAACCGACCCCAATCGACCGCAAACCACCACATCTAAACGTTATTACCACCTCCACCCACTATCCAATTCAAACCCATCTCACCCGCACTGCACCACCTATATCATCAACTTTTAACACCTCCATAGCCACTCCCATACACACATCTCATCCACCAAATCCCAAATTCCCACACCAAACCCAAAACACCTCATCCCACCTTCTCCACCTCAAAAACCACAACTCCTACCAACCCCCATAACCACTGCAACCACACAACCCCATATCCACACGAGATATATTTTTATTCGACATTCACATGCTCTATGAAACCAAAAAAAAAAATGGAAAATAAAAAAAATCTATCAATTTTAAGGAGGGGGAATAACAAAACCCTACATATCTCCGAACACGCTAAACATATAGTAATGTCTAAATCAATAGAGCTCTATCCCATAAATTGCTTGAATCTTTACTGAACAGATTAAGTTGATATCTCCATCCGTTCTCAAGTTATCGTGGACACATACGGTCAGACGGCAAACCCGAAACCATATAGCATTTTTTAACAAAAAAAAAATTCTTGAGCCTCGACCAAAGGACTTACCAAAACATCAAACATATCTATCTAACCGTCGGTTTAAAGAAAACCATATGGTGGCAACAACAAATTACGGGAGCTAAAAGCATTAAACATTAAATTGGTCAACTAAGGTATTGTTAAAAGGAAAAACACTTAATTACTGCGAAGGATGTGGATTGGCTGGAATGGACAAACTCAATTATATGAGATGTTAAAATAAACGGATTCAGGGAAATGTTCCACTGATCGCGACAACATTTGGAGGAATCAAGCATATCCCAAATAATTGCTACCAATATTTTTTTCATTTATCGTTTATTTTATTTTGCTGGTGCTACATCCCGCATAAAGGAATTTGGACGCCCCATTTTTTCTGAGTTTACATGATCAGGTTATTTTCCTACTAATGTGTGCATGGTTCATTGAATCTTTGCCAGGTCACGAAATCGATCTTGTTTCCTTCTATATTTTACAAATACTATTTATACTGTTTCCATGCGGGCACTCAAATCTGTACTAAACCGAACCATGATTGCTTGACAACGATGGAGTAGTTGTAAAACTACCAATAATATTGCATCTTTTATAACTCTAAATTACGGACTAGATTTTTTGCTGAAACTCCGAAATCGATTAATAAATTGGCCCGAAAAAAATTGTCCGAATGAAATTTTCAGTCCCCTCACTACTTTCTGTGGCATTAGTGCAGTCATTTTAACTCTCTGAAGGGGTAATAAATAAAACTAAGGTGATATGGAGGAAAGTCTTTAATCATGAAAGAAATTCCTAAGCATGAAAACGATTTTTAAAAATAAAAATTTCGCAATGAACATTTAAATAAAAATGGTGGGGGCTGAAACCTCATGAGGTAATCAGAACTTCGGTTTGAAAATTGACAAATCCGGAAAATTTGGAAACATCACAAAAATTATTTTTCGTCATCATGAAAATCATACCAGTTTTGACATCTTTTTGTGATGCATACCAAATAGCAAAAATTAAAACTCTTCTAATTTGCGTTAAATTTGCTCGAAGACATATGTATGTGAAGGAAAATATTTCTAGGAATATAATTACAATTGCACCAATCAGAACGACTCAGAAAAATGTTCTGGTTCTTCATTGATTTTGCAAAAATATGTTTTTAAAAATATTATATTATATTATTATTCTACACCAAAGGAAAAATTTGTCCCTGGCGCCAAAGCGGTGAATTTGTGAATTAAAGTGCTGGAAACAAAGTACTTGCTCAAAGGCATTTCTCATGATATGCAACATGATTATATTCTAAATAGCAAAATGTAATGGATCCCAGTACTTACTAAATTTCTGACATTCTTTAAGACCTATTCAATGATATCCCACACTAATTTATTGTTAATATTAATAATTAATAATTAACCACCAGGGCCAAAACGATAGAATTATGAACTAAATCACTGTTAATAAAATAATTATCCAAGACCTGTCAAACAATACACCACATCCCGGAACGAGAAAAATTCACTGCTCCCGCAGTGCAACAACAGTGGTATATGATTATTTAGAACCTAGCTACAAGCGCTCAAACGGTGTATTTTTGAACTAACAGGCTGATATGCCACTTAATTATTGCGGAATAAACTAAAATTGTAACTGCTTACAGCGCCATTCCGGTAGTTATGAACACTGTACGTTAGTGCAAAATTTACACCATTTTTCAAGACTTTTTCAACGATATCCGACAAGTATATACTGTATAATTTATTATAAAATAGAATAACAGCGCCAATCCGGTGAGTTTAAGAACTATATGTGTCTTGTTAAAGTAGTAGTCTGATCCAAAACCTTTCAAGTGATATACTACACAAGTATATTATGCGTTTTTGGTAATTTCCGATGAGAGGTATCTGATCCACTTGAGGTGGAGGAGATCCCAACAATTTTCAACTCTAAAAATTTAAAATAAACAAAGGATTCAATTCTAATCGCATAACCCGTTCTTCAAATACGAACCATACGTTTAGCCATACTAAATTTGGTGAAAATTTCAGTACCAGAACTGGCAGCTTCCATATTGCCTCTTTTAATTTTTGCGATGACGTTGTAAAGTATAGCAGGAATATTGATTTTTGATTCTACTAGAAATTGTATACCAAAAGCCCGGTACATTTAATTTTTCGCTTTAAAAGTCATGTTGCGGTGTGGACTGTATTACCAGTTTTATTGTATCAGCTATCTTTCGATGATAAAGGTTCCGTTCGTTAAAGCTACGTATACTTTTTCGTTAACGGTTTTTACTCGACTTGAACAAAAAATTATATAAAATAAAACCAAAAAGAAAAAGGTAAAAGGAAACAGACAAATTTAGAATTCAAAGGTTGGGTAAAGCATCAACATTTCGGGACACCGTGAATTAATAATTCAACACATTGCAACTATTAAGAACCTTCCATAGGTAATCGGCTAAGCTTCTTCACAGCACGCTGGATTATCCCCCCTTTGTCCTTAAGGTAACTACTCAAATATGGTGATCAGCTTCGGGATGTACCTTTACGACTCGACAAGGGCCAAGTTGATGGTTGCACCGTATCGACATGAATCAACATGAGATCGTTCACTTGTAGATCAGGATATTTTTTATTCCATTTAGAACGTACTTGTAAATTATTCAGATATTCCTTTGAGCATCTGTTCCAAAAGGACTTGTGTTGTTGTTCAATGGCCCTCCATTTGTTCAAACGATTTTGAGGAATATTTTCAATGTTGAGCCGATTTATTGCAGTTAGTGCGCGACCAATCAAAAACGTCCCAGGAGTGAGCGCTGCAAAATCATCGTGTGACATTGACATTGGGGTGATCGGCCTCGAGTTGAGACAAGCTTCTATCTTTTTTGACAATGTGTGCAGTTGTTGGTGCTTAAACGACTTGATAGCAGCTTCCCACAATCCTCCAAAGCTTGAAGACCGTGGGGGTATACACTTCCAAATTATACCTTCGTTGTTACATTGATCTTTTTATTTATTTATGTGTGCTTGCTGGTTAAAAAAGCCTTGCTACATGGATTCTGATTTCTTGTTAAAAATGGTCCGCAAAGATCGATACCGGTGATAGTAAACGGTGGATTGGAAACGACACGAACTGTTAGTAAAACGGCCATGATTTGCTGCTGAAGTCTTGATCTTTGACGATGACATTCGATGCAATTCCGGTAAATCTTATTAGTACATGATCGTCCATTGATGGGCCAAAACTGCTGACGACATTGTGCGAGGAGCATCTGTGGACCACAATGCAATTGTTTAACATGTTCGTGTTGCATCAAAAGCTCTGTGAAATGATGCTTAGCTGGCAACAAGATTTGCTTTTTGTTATCGTTTGAGAGGATACTGTTGGTTAATCGTCCTCCAACTCGAATAGTTCCGTCAGCATCCAGAAAAGGATGCAAGCGGTTTATATAGCTTGTTTTAGAAACGACTACAATATCCAACGATATTTAATAATTTTCGAAGGAAACTAAATTTTTGGATCAGTTCATAAAGAATGGCATCATTATTTTAAGCTGCTCTGCAATGCAAGATGTTGGAATTGCCTTTGATTTGCGGTAATCCAGACATCTCCGATTGAACACCGAATTTCGAAGGCCATTCTGCTTTGGTATTTGACAGGAACTCAGGTCCGTTCCACCACAACCTGTTTGATTCTAACTCAATAGGCATAACACCCCTTGAAATCAAATCCGCTGGATTAATCTCAGATGGTCTATGTAACTATATGACCGGAACTGGGATTTCTTGAATTTCGCAGAATCGATTGGACACATAAATCTTCAACCGACGTGGTGATACTTACAACCACGACAATACAATGGATGAATCGCTCCATAATATGATGCAGCATTTAACTCCAACCGTGGAATTGTAATTTTTCAATGGCGCGACACGAGACTTGCTGCACATAAGAATGGCACGACATGAATTTGCACCGTAGTACGCAAATATAAGCATGTACAATAAGCTGACTGGCGTCAGCAAATCCGTGTATTTCGAGGTATTACTCATCTTTTGAGGATATACATCTCTTCCTGTATTGTCTGAATTGATGGTATACATTTTCGGAATTGGATCCGAAGGTCATATTCATTTATAGGCAACGGATCGTCCCATTTTAGTTGCTTCGATCACAATCCTTGCAAAAAGATCTTAGCCAACGCGATTATTGGACCAATAAGTCCAATTGGGTCGAAAATATGGGCGATCTCTGAATGGACTGTGCGCTTTGTGACTTCCCTGTTGCTAGTATCTACGTTGATATTGAACAAGAAATGATCGCTTTCGGGATTCCAAGTGAGCCCCAATGTTTTGATCGTCTCATAGAACTCCATTGATGATGGTGATGTAGTTCGTTTAGCATCAGCTTCATTCGCTGCACCCGTCAAAACATCGTCCATCTAAAAATCATCAATATGCTCAGAAGCACTCTTAATGCTGGTTTGTTTCAGAACTCTTGTTGCTAGATATGAAACTTACGTTGTATCGTATGTGACCGTAGATAATGCGAATGTTTTCAAGGGATTATGTTCATTATCACGCCATACGATTAATTGTAAAGGATGTTGATCTTCAACTACCCTTATTTGGCGATACATCTTCGCAATATCTCCAGTAAATCCAATAAGATGTTTTCGAAATCTCAGCACGAGCGTAAATAAATCATCCAGCATAGCTGAACCGGTAAGTAAAATGTCATTGAATGCAATGCCAGTGGTCGACTTCGATGATACATCAAATACGACACGAGTTCTAGTTATTGTGCTTTCAGGTTTTTGCACTGCATGATGCGGTATATAGAATTTGGCGATAGGTTCATTTCTTCCTTCTTTATATTCGTACATGTGTCCCATATATGCTCTTTGATGAAGTCGGCATACTGCTGTTTTAAATCTGGATCTCGTTGGAATCGTCTTTCAAGCACTTGAAATCGTTTAATGTTGGGTTGGTGCGCAGAGGTAGGCGTACTATATATCTTCCATTATTATCAAGCGTCGTTGTTTGTGCGAACAGTTCTTCGCACTGCTTCTCCTCTGATGTCAGCCCTGGCTTGGATTCGATTTGCTCCTGCTCGAAAAACTCTGCCACCATTGAGTGTAAGTCATCGTTTTTGACCGCCTCTGGCACTACACTGATATCCATTTGATACTTTCAACTGACTTGACAACAACATATCATAATAACAGTGAGCTCCCAGCAGCAAATCAACTGAAGCAGGATTATGGAATTCGGGATCCAATATGTATTTAGGAAGAGGTGGTAACGGAACCTTTTGGGAAGGTAAATTTCCTGTAATACTTGGAACAACATGAAACTCAAACGTATCCTTGTAAGGAACTTTACCATTCTTCGCATGAATAGTTGCACTAACGAGGTATTTAGATTTAGAGAAAGATTCATTTATGCCATGACCTGCCAACCCACCTGTAATAAAATTAGACTGGTATGCGGAATCTAACAGTGCACGACATTGATGCAAATTTCCATCTGCGTCTTCGATTGAACCGATTGCTGTGCGGCCAGCATAACTTCATTGGGCCTTGTCGAATGAGCCACCACCAATGAGCCCTCATTGAGAGCACCTGTATCCGGAATCATTTCAGTGAGGCTACCGTTACTTTACTGAACTGGAGCTTGACAATTTTTCAGATGCCTTGCGATCTTGAACCAGAGCCGAGTTATGAAGCAAAGAATGATGGGTTTGGTTAAATACAGAACACTTACGCGAAAAACAATGTTCAAGGTTATTACCGGAGGGCAAACAATTTATACACAACTTTAGCTCGATCACCTTGTGAAATCTCAGATCAGGTGACAATCGAAAAAATGGTCTGTACTGACTTGCAAAATGATTTTCCGATCGACAAATGTTACAAAATACTTTGTGAAATATGACACATGAAATATTAGTGCGTGAAATATTAGAATTTTTATTTGACGAAACTCGTTGACTTCGTAAAAAATTATATAAAATAAAACCAAAAAGAAAAAGGTAAAAGGAAAGAGGCAAATTTATATTTCAAAGGTTGGGTAAAACGTCAGTATTTCTACAAGGGTTGGGTAAAGCGTCAACAAGTCATATGTAGTGTGTTCAAAATCTATGTATACATTTCGTAGTAAAAGAAAATCGGGTGGTGGTCCCAACACATCATTTTTTATCAAACTTTCAGTAACTTGGCAGACCGAAATTAAATCAAAGAAATTCGTAGGTAAGAGTTAATTTTCCGGAGCTGGTTTTTCAACTTAGGCCTAAAATTAATGGCCTAATAGTCATTTCATAACACAATTCTTGGTTTTGCTAAACACATACTCGCCTAGTATTTTTTTCGGAACCTCCTTCAGTAAAATCCATTAATCTTTAAATTCATTAAAATCAACATTTTCATTTTTATGTAATCACAACTTTTGTACCTTTTGATTATGACTACAATAAAATTAAAAATTTAACCTACTGTAACCTTAAACACTACACCAATAAAAAAAATGAAACAAGGAAAAATTTTATAAAACATTTTCTCCCTTTATAGTACGACAACGTTCAGGAGTTACATAAAAAAAAAATAAACTTAAATTATTTTTATACATTAAATTTCGCTGCAATATACACAGCAGCATCAGCAGGAATATAACACCGCACACAGCAGAAATAATCACTTATTGTTTTTCAGAAGAATTTTCCTTTAAGAAAATGAGCAAATTTTTTCCTTAATTTTTCTTCCTTACAACAATCTTTTGATCTTACGTATATACACGATGCTGCGCTCGTCTATTATAATATAATTTTATTTATTCTTAGTTTTATTTTATTTTGTTTAATACTCGATCCAAGCTTCCTTCATCATCATTATCCTTTACTTTATGTATGAGAGAATGTATATGCGAGTGTATTTAGTGGCTGCTGTTGTTGTGTTTTGCATCGTCAGTTTCATTTTACATCAACAGATAAGAAGGTTGAATACAAAAATTTTTGTGAGGAACAACAATTTTATGTATGTACGAGTATGTATGTATATGTGGTACATACATACAGCTAACAGTATTATATAGACGTTGGGTATATATGTTAGATCCATCTAAATATTTATTTATCTTCATTTTTTTGCTTCCTTTGTTATTCATTAAATAATTCAGTGAATTTCTTAAATTTTTTAGAATAACAAAAAATCGTCTTAAATCTGTTTATAAAACTGTTGTTGTTGTTTTTGTAAAATGCTTCGTGCTTTTCGAGCTTTTATTTCTGTTTTGCCGTATTAGGGAAAAGGGATAAACATTTCTTTTTGTTCTAATTTTTTATTTTTTTTTGTATCTAAATCTTTGTTTTGTTTATTTTTTAACATAGTGTATATAAAGAAGAAAGCTAGGCTAAACGAAAAATAAAGAAATGAGTCTAGAAATAATACAAGAACATAACCAAGTAAATTTCTTATATTTCTCTTATTACAACATACCCTTATAGCCAAGTGAAGAAAGATTCACGTACATTTTATATTTATGTTGCTTTTCTTAAGTTTTTTTTTAGACTGTAATCATATAATTTCATCTGCAGACTTAACACCCACTCCGAACGGGGAGCAGGAAAATATAATTTTTTGCTTTTGTGTGTCTTGTTTTCAGTTTCTTGTATGTTAAAAAATATTAATTCTGCGACAAAGAGGGAGTAAATGTACCTACATGAACGTGTAGCAGTTTTTTTTTGTTTAATTTGTAATTTAACTTTTGGGTAAATTTTTGATTTTCTTATTTTAAATAAGTAAAGTTGCTTATTTATTGCGTTTACTGTTCCTTACAGTAATTGCATGTGCGAGATCGTCAGCTGGGTTAAATTTGAACTAACTTCAATCAATTATAACACATAAGCGTCATATTGAATAAATTTGAACCAGATATTTAAATTTACCAATTTAAAATTTAAGGATGAACATTAAATGAAACATTTCCTTTAACAAAAATTGTTGCAAGTTCGACAAGCACCAATTATCGTTGATCGTCAACAAAAATAAGACGCAAGCATATTCGGAACCGAGCTCTTGATGTTTTAATATGGAGACTAAAGTAAGATTTGTACAGAATGCTGACTATCCAGAAACTACAGACGTTACCAAAGACTTATAAATCTTGATTGGAGATCCAAAATTTTATTTTCCAAACCTCACGATACATGAAAAGAATGTCAACAATACAACTGCATAAAAACAGATTTTCCCACGACCAAACATCAATTCATCTAACTCACGGATGACGGGCTATAACCATTACCACAAAAGAACATGACATATAACAAAATCCAAACCACAAAATTGTAGATTGACCCATAATTGAGCATTATTGATCAACTATATAAACCGAACAATCCATCAAATTCAACCAGGTCAATAACCATTCAATGCACCACGTGAACAGTAGGAATTTTGCCAAATATGGGGTCTGGAAGTTAGAATTATTAAAACTACAGATATCGAAGCACCTGACATCGAAAAAGAAATCGAAGAGAAGGTAAACGAGGAATTGCCACTTCCTTAAATTTCTAACTTACTATAAGAGGGTAAATCCGAATCGATTTACCCACTCGGAATTTTTCGGAAATTTCTCGGAAACGAAGTAACAACGATAGATACCTACTACTGTGAGAGATAAAATGAAAACAATTACAATGAGAAACAAAATAGAGGAACAATTTGGTCAATTTCTGGAAAATTGCATCATGCAGCCTGCGAAAACCCCATATAACTCCCAAATCTCGATAGTAAAGACAAAATATGGGATGGTTATTGACTTGAACCATCTGAATGTTATCACTATCTCAGACACCTATCGGACATTCCTAGCACGATAGCAAAGCTTGGCAAATCAAAATTGCTTACCACAATCTATCCTAGTTTGGGATTACACCAGATCAAAATATAGGAGTCCGACATACGAGTGCGAATTATGAATTTTTGAGGAACCAAGGAATTAGGGTTGACCCAAAGAAGGTGGCTGCTATTTAAAATCAAAAACCCAGAGAATATGATGGAGCTAAATTTATTTTTCGGGCTGGCATTATATACTAGAGGAGTTTCTTTAAGGACTTTTCAAAGGTTGATAAATCGTTAATACAGCTTAAAAAAAGGCGAAAATGCCTAAATTAAAGCGAGCTAAGTAGTCCCGGAAAGAAAAATCTGCAAGAACCGAATGAAAATTCAAGCGTTTTGGCGCTAGTTAACCAGTTAACTTTGAAGTTTAAAAAAAAAGAAATTTATTATTACAGCCCTACGACTCCCTGCATTAAAAAAAGGCTGACTTAAAAATGGTGTTTTTCGGACTTAAAACCAGCGTTTTTATTTCATTTTAAAATTGACTTAAAATCAGCAATGAAAATGAAATAAAAAAAAACTGGCTTTATTAATGCATATCATAAGTCATTTTAAAAATGATTCATGAAGTGTATTTTTAAGTAATTTTGAAAATGGAATAAATTTTTTATTTAAAATCGAAATAAAACGTAAAAATGTGTAACAGTAAAAGCCCGATTATCCAGCATCCTATTAACCGGAACACTCTGTTAACCGGAAATTTAATTTTTAGGATTTTTTTTGCTTTTTTCTCTTTCAATACAATTTTTAATTCATTTAGAAATTTGCAATTGTTTCTTGAACATTTTCGTTATTGTTAGCATTAGTTGAAAATTGTGAATGGCTTTAATTTTCTTATTACAGTAAAAGCCCGATTATCCAGCATCCAATTAACCGGAACACTCTGTTAACCGGAAATTTAACTTTTAGGATTTTTTTTACTCTTTACTTTCATAGAAAAGATACTTCCCTTTACTTTTTGTCTGTTTCATGCGTTATTCTATTTGAATTAAAGTGTAAAGTAGTATTACATAGTTAGGTTAGTGAAATTTTGACTATAGTATTATTAAATTTTGGGTACCCGTTTGGGTGTACCCTTATACGTAATATTTATGTATTTATTATTTGCAATAAATTCAGTTCATTATGCATTAAAAAAAAAATTTTGGTACATAATTTGAAAATAACAAGACGAGAATCCTAAAAAGTAATGAAATCAAACAAAAATGTCGTAAAATTTCTAGTTTTAACGAAACATTCAATTATCCGGAAATTTCGATTATCCGGAATGATCTCATCCCCAAGCATTTAGGATAACATGACTTTTACTGTTATATACACTATGTAATATGAAAACTGAAGCCATTACAAATTGTCAACTAATGCTTTCATTAATGAAAATGTGCAAAAAACAATTGAGAATTTCAAAATGGATTAAAAAATGCATATGAAAGAGAAAATAAAGAGAAAAAAGGAAAAAAAAACTCCTAAACCTTAAAATTCCGGTTAATTGAGTGTTCCGGTTAATAGGATGCTGGATATTTGGGCTTTTACTGTAATAAGAAAATTAAAGCCATTCAAAATTTTCAACTAATGCTTTCATTAATGAAAATGTGCAAGAAACAATTGTTAATTTCAAAATGAACTAAAAAATGCATTGAAAGAGAAAAAAAAGAGAAAAAGCAAAAAAAAAATCCTAAAAATTAAAATTCCGGTTAATTGAGTGTTCCGGTTGCTGGATAATTGGGTTTTTACTGTAATATGGAATCTAGAGCCATTCACAATTATAAACTAATGCTTTCGTTATTGAAAATGTGCAAGAAACAATTGCGAATTTCAAAATGGATTAAAAAAGACATATGAAAGAAAAAAAACTTTAAAAAGCAAAAAAATATCCTAAAAATTAAATTTCCGGTTAACTGAGTGTTCCGATTAATTGGATGCCGCGTAATCGGGCTTTTACTGTAATAAGAAAATTAAAGCCATTCCAAATTTTCAACTAATGCTTTCATTAATGAAAATGTGAAAGAAACAATTGCAAATTTCAAAATGAATTAAAAATGCATTCAAAGAGAAAAGAAAGAGAAAAAACAAAAAAATCTCCTAAACATTAAAATTCCGGTTAACGTAGGGTTCCGGTTAATTGGGTGCTGGATAATTGGGCTTTTACAGTAATATTGAAATTAAAGCCATTCCAAATTTTTGACTAATGCTTTCATTAATGAAAATGTGCAAGAAACAATTGCAAATTTCCAAATGAATTAAAAAATGCATATGAAAGAGAAAAGAAAGAGAAAAAGCAAAAAAAATCCTAAAAATTAAAACTCCGGTTAACTGAGTGTTCCGGTGAATTGGATGCCAGATAATCGGGCTTTTACTGTAATATGAAATTAAAGCCATTCGCAATTTTCAACAAATTTGCAAAAAAATTGCAAATTTCAAAATAAATTAAGAAATGCATATTTTAATTGATAATTACTACACAAATAAAAATTCACAAATGAAATTTATGAAATACATGTTTTTTATCTTTCTCTACAATACAACAAAAACCCGTAACAAGAAAAACAAGAAACCATTTTCTTAAAAACGTGAAATTAGGCGCATGCATATGTGTATTTAAAAAAATATATGTAACATTTATGTGCCTTTTTAAAGTAATTTTGAAAATGAATTAAAAAATATATTTGTAAAATGACATAAAACATGCCTTTCTTGTGTCATTTTGAAATTAAATTTGTTTTTGTAAAACACCTTTGTTAAGTCAGAAAATTGGTAAAAGTATGACTTAAAAAAGGTCCAATTTTTTCATATAAAAACACCATTTTTAATTTCAGCTTTTTTTAATTCAGGGAGCACAGCCCTACCCTCCAAAACACGATTAATATTCGTTCCGTGTTCTTTGAAACCGTGTTGTTTGAGACTATAAAAAGGAAAATAAAAAAAAACAAAATAAAAAAGAATAACGAAAATTGTGTTGCTTGAAACCGTGTAATTCGAGGAAAGTGGTATCTGCATTCTTCGAATACCTTGTTCTTGCGGGGTTACCTGTATTTTATTTTACGTACTAAAATAAAGTATAGTAATCATGAAAAAGCATGACCTTAAGATTTTTCATTCTGAATATCGCCGAAGTAAAAAACAAACTAAATGCCTATTTCAGCCGCATCTACAATACTTGCTCATGGCGGTGCCTGAAACCACCCTTGACCCGTTCCGGCATGATAATTTGGGCGTTCTCTAGGTAGTAGTGTTAGTTCGAATAATTTGTACATTAGTTGCCATTATACTGAAACTATAAGCGAAAAGGAGTTCCAATGAAGCGTGCATTGGTGGGCTTATAACCTCAAAAGATCTTCGAGCTAATGATCTTTTTTAAGAAATTGCAAACCGCAGGTGACGTAAATCTTTCATCCAAACAACATTGGCATTCCGGGTACATTGCTACACTCTACGCGTCACCAAAATTCCAATGAGCGTTCCGTCAGTAAAATGAATCTTTAAAGAGGTTAGAAATAAAGCCTTAGATATCAGGAATATAACGGTGGTTGTCAAATCTGCTGAAGGTAATACCTAGACCGAGGTTGCTGGAACCATTCGCAAAGGTAAACCTGCACAAAAATCGCGGAAAATAAAAGCCATGCTATTCGAAGAACTGCCAACGAAGTAGTACATTTTGAGCTGGACCGCTTTATATGGAGCCTAAGAACTGAAGAAGGGGTGATAACGGGAGTTACACGAGACGCGAATTAATTGGCCACAGGTTACATAAAAGGTTCCTTCTTTGGGTCGGATTAATTTGACCAATATAAGTCTGTTGTTAAATTAGAACAAGTCGAATATAGTCGAATATAACAACAGTTATTTAAGATACGCTCATATCAGAGGTGACTATGTCCTGATTGAACTAACAGCTGCTCGAAGTGTGTTGGGTGGATATATGGACTCGGTGCGCAAGTTGCAACCAGAATTCTTTGATGTTGGGAAATTCGGTTCAAATAATCACGTGCGAGATTCAATTAACTGCCATTTTTGAAAGTGTTAACGAAGAAAACAAAGAAATGTTGTAACTTGAAAAGCTCACCTTAATTCCCACGGCTCTGTTGATGGCTACGTCGGAATGAGGTGCCGACATATAAAGCTAGTATCGGAGCGGCTAGCACTATTTGCAAGCGATTGGCGAGTGATAGAGAGTGATATTGAAAGCGAGCACATCTAAATCATTCTCCAATGGTATAACGGTGCCAATACCATTAAGTAAAATCGTACGATGCTGCTTTTGTTGAGACTAGTTTCTCGACCAATCCGACACAATTTTGGTAATTCAAGAAGACAAACGAGCTTTGCAGCTTAGATGAAAAACATAACAACCACCGTGCCGAGATGACGCGTTTACTGTGTAAACATCTGTACCAGCAGGGCGCAGTGTTGAAGATTGTCGTGCGATAAGGTGGATCACTGTGAACGGACAATAAAAGCTCGCCACTGGATCAGCTCGCACGGGTTGATAAATGTATGAACAATTTTGAACATTGTTCATACCTTCTTCCCAACAGGTCATTATAGAGTACCTAGAGAAGAAGAACAGTTAATATGTGCGGTGACCACCTTAAAACATAAGATGGCACAGGGGTTTAATTGCATCCCAGCTGAAGCAATTAAGGTGTTTGCTGGTAGTTATCTGCATCTGTTACTCAATTTGTTCAACTTCTTGATGACAAGAGTAAACTCCTTACACCGTGCTGAATACCATAGGAAGTTATCTCAGTTCACGACAAGAAGCATGAACGGTTGTTGAAATATTTTTCCTTATAAAATTTTTTGGTAACAACAATTTCCCTGCAGGTCAATTCTAGCTTTACTATAGGAAAAAGAAATTAGGAAAAATATTTACCTATATTATTGCCAAAAATATCACCTACTGTTTGGTTTAAATTTTATAATTTCGGAGAATTTTTCCCGTATCGAAATTGGATTGGAAAAATATTTCCAACTTCCATAGTATGCCAGAAATAAAAAAATTCCGAAAAAAATACTAAAATGTCGTTCCTAATTCCTTTTTCCTATAGAAAAGCTAGATTCGACCTACAGTAGGTCGATTCTGGCTTTTCTCTTGGAAATTGGAATTAGGGAAAATCTTTTCATATAGTATTTCTATTAGAAAAATATTTTTTCTGGCATCCTATGGTAAATAGTTGGTGTACATTTTCTAAAAAACAAAATTAAATTGGGAATATTTTTCCTATACAATTTCGATACGAAAAAAATATTTCCTAAATTATGAAAATTTAGATCATTTAGAAAATGATTTCTCAGTAGGCCAGAAATTTATATTTTTGACAAAAACGCTATGTAAATATTTTTCCTAATTCCTTTTTCCTATACGAAAGCCAGAATCGACCTATTTTTATTTCGAAAATATTTACACTAAACTCATTGCATTACGAAGCCAGAAAAATACAATTCTGACAGAAATGACATGTTAATATTTTTCCCGATGCCCTATCCCTAGAGTGAGCCAAAATAGTGCCACTGCTAATGATTTGCGATTAATCAAGCAATCACATATTGCTGAACCACAGTTGGAGGTCTCAAAGACCGAAATCGTCCGAATTTGTAAAAGCCAAAATTCGCAAATGAGTAATGAGCCGCTTGCCAGACTAAACCATCGAAGCCAAATAAAAATTATCTTCGAGTTGTTCATTTTCTCAACAAAAGTATTTTAGTCAATTTGGATGGAAACCAAATAAGATTGCACGAAGGTATGAATACTTGCAAAACTTTGGTAATAGCTTTTGGATTAGTTGAAGAATTATTATTATACGTACAGGTGGAAAAATATTCATAATAAAAAATTCTACTGATTAATGAATGATACTGTTTAATGAGTAAAAATTGATCACTTGTGACAACTTTGATGAATTGTTTGGTGATGAAGACCAATCTTACCTGGCCGCGTAAGTGATCCCCTTTTTTTGTTTTGGGAAATTATCAGAAAAATATTATGTTATTTTGCGTCTTTTAGTAAAATATACAGAAAAAGGACTGCCACCAAAAACAAAAGTATATATTATTTTGGGCGACGTATGTGTTTATTATCAGTGTATTTGCACTTATTATTGTCCAACAGAAACACTTAAAACACCCTACCCATGAAAAAGTTAACTTTACATTCATTATTATAAATACAAATTCAGCATAGATCACGAGTACGGTATATTTTCCATAAAGGCTTATGTTACACAATTTTAAACAGAGTTTTATAAAACAATCGAATTTAAGTTTTTTGTTCTAAAAAAAAAACAAATGAAAGAATAAAACAAAACTAATTTAAAACGGAAACAATAGTTGGCTTTTTTGTGTATTTGAAGGTACAGTAGAAAAAAAAAGCTTAAAAAACATAAAAATTGGAAACAATAAAACAGAATGGAAGATGTAAATTTTAATTTATTTTTTTTTTTTTTGTTTTATTTTCAAATTATATTTTTTTTATGTATTTTTATTGCTCCCTTGGGCAACATATACAACATAAAATACAAAACGTACCAGTAAAAACAAATAAAAAAATATAAAAAATGGGAAATTATATTCAGACACAATTTTCTCACCTCTTTAATTTTGGGAGCTTTTTTTAATTCTGGTTTTGTATTTCAAGTTATCTTTTTTTATGTTTATGTACCGTTTTGATAACATACGCTATATACATAGAAAAAGCTCTATTTATATGTATTTTAGATTCATAGATGGTGATGTACTCGTATACATATATAAAATTATAAAGTCAGTTCGTTTTAAAATGTGGAAAATTTTCACTCTAATAATGAAAATGCCAATTATGCTTGTTTTTGCTCAACTTTAAAGTTAAACCAACTCAACATTAATTGCAGTGTCTTGATAAATAACTTTAAAAAATTTACCAAACCCAGAAAAAAAAAATGAAAAACTATATGTATAAAAATCAAGATCATTTATCTTAGCAATTTTCATGCTTTTGTTAGTGATGTTGTTGTTGGTGTATTTTCCACAAACACTATGTATAACGGAAAAACTTATTGTCTGAATATTTTTTTTTTGTGTATTTTATGATCATTAAATTTGAGTTAAAGTGAAAATTATTATGAATGGAACGAAATTTTTATTTATTGTGTTTTGCAAGTGAACTTTTTTATATTTGCGTTGTTTGTGAAAGACGGGAAATATTTTCGGTGAATGAAAAGTGAGGGGTAACACACAGTAAAACAGATTGAATTATACTCCCCAAATTTAATTTATTTTTTTCTTATTTTTAAATTGAATTTGAAATGTATATAATTCTTGTTAAAAATTGATTTATGGAAATTATTTGCTGTTGATTTTTAGTATTATTTACATAAGGAAGCTTTAAGTTCATGTCAACGTAACATTTGGTATCGAAGTTTTACAAAATTTAATATTTTTTTTTTGTACATTCTATGTTAAATTTATAATTTTACTTGAAATGCAATAATCAGAATACTTTGTAAATCCTGCTAAATGATCCTTCAAAAATGTAATCTTATGGTCATAAAGCGATTACTGGACAATATAACAAAACAATTGACAAATGTAGATTAAAATTACGTTTTAGTAATTTTAAAATTGTTTAAAAAAATATATATTTTATTTTATTTTCTTTCTGACACAATCAGAAAATATAAACGTGGAGGTTGACCACGGAAGGTGATAGAGTGTTTTTCGGGATAATCAATATTAATTATCGATCTCGATATTTTTGCACGAGCGCCTGAATATAATTTCTATGCACATTGGCACACCTAACTCCATATGCCGAGGGTTCACATTGACACACCTTACTTTATATGCCAAGGCAGGGGGTCATTTCTATGTTCGCCACAAGGAAATTTGGTACTGAACATAATTTCTTTCTTTTAATAGAAAGTGATGGATAAAAAGTTATTTTCTAGATGATTATGAAAATAGATTTAATTTATTAATAGATTGTTTAGCTTATTTTACTGAAACAGTAATAAAATTTTATAATTTTCTCGGGCTGTTAATTTCTTTCTTTAATTTAACAACAAAATTTTTGGGATGGGATTATTTTTATGTGATTTAGCAAAGACACACACTTTAAAAAAAAACCTTTTCGGGATGGAAATTTCGGGCCAACTTCTTATACATTGCCTACTTTTCATTCGTTGCGCGAGAGTTTCAGAGTTATGGAAGCAAATGAAAGTGGTCTTTGCAGGTGGTGAAAGCATTGCGCCTAAAGCATGTTCTGATGAGTTTATTGTAAAAATGACAGATTTTGGAAAGTGAGAATAAGCCAGTTTTGAACGATTCTGTTATGAGTGAGTTATGTTGATAATATTGCCATTTTTAAAATTTTGTCATGGGTTTTGAGAGTTTTAAGTAAATTGGTGAGTGTACTTCGACAATCGAAGAAATAGTTTGACTTTTTCTGAGTATTCGGCAACGTCCATTCTAGAATCTTTTTTATTTTATAAGGATTTGACTTTATTCCCTCTTATGAGATTATATGACCAACAAATTCGGTCTTTCCTTTTAAAAAACGTTTGGGGCATTTGTCGAGTTCCATTTTTAACATAAAGTTGACAGTATTGTTGAGAACTTCTCGGAGGTTGTCTATATGGTCGGTCAAATTGAATATATCTTATTATAATATTAATACAGGTTTAAATAAATAAATAAATAAATAAATATAATATTAATACAGGTTTCTGTTGAGAAGATTTGTCCATTTGGATTTGATGAAATATTTTAAGTCTAACATTTTAACCGACCGACGTAACTAATCAAATGGCACAGTAGTAAAAGATTTGGTGTTTGGATCGGGAGGTACCGGGTTCGAATCCATGACCTTCTGTCGGTATGCAAAATCCATTGGCCGACCCATCTTCCATGCCAGTATAGGCTGGCATTGAGCTTGCAATGTGCGGTTGGTTTAAATCGATGCTATAGCCGCACGTCCTCGAGTAGGCTGAGTAGGCGTAAACTAAGGATGCTAAAAGCATAACCGCGAAAGAGCAGGGCGAGCCTTTAGCCCCAAAACAGATCGCATGGTAAATAAATAAAAAAAGGCTACCGTTTTAAAATAAGTAGATTTCCCTGAACTGATTTGTCTCAATCTGTGCTATAGCCTGTAGTGATTCGTTTTCCTAATTGTACGGATTTTTAGTTACTACCCAAATTGGGAATAAATAGGGCATGCATGAATTCTGGATGATTCCGCGGTATTTCTATGTTCTGGAATAGACCGGGATTTTATCTTTTGTAATTATTTTGTGCTTGATTGCTGTTAATATTTCATTTTGTATTAACTCCGTTGACAGATGGCGCCACAGTAATGTCAAAAGTAGGAAACTTTATTTTTTGCGTACAACAACTATGCTTGGCTCTATACATTTTGGAGCTTTGAAGCTAGTGACGCGGAGTGCTGTAATTCAGATGACTAAGGAGATCAATATGACGAATTTTAAATAATTTGTAACGAAGGTGAACTGAGCCACCAAAAAGCACGATGCCATTTTCCATAAAACATATAGTAGAGTATAGGAGATGCTGATAAAACCATTTCGTTTTTGATCAATTATTTGGCCAACAGTGAATTTGGCTACCGTTGAATAAATCAAGGTCGAACTAATTTAGCGAACAAACTCACAATATACCCAGTAATATGTATTCTAAATCTGAGTCAGAAAAAGATGCAGTTGTCAAAACTGATTTATAATAATGTCACTGCAAGAAAAGGTCGACAGAGTAATCAACGAGGAAGTCAATCCCACGATTACCATACTATTTAGAACCAAAAAGAATATAACCAAAGTGTTCAGAGAAAATTTGTCTATTTTGATGGTTACTATCAACCAGCGTGGGAAAAATATCGAAAAATGCTATGATAACCTTCAGTCAATACCACCTACCAGCTTGGAAGCGGAGCACGTGTTTTACAGTTGTGGATTCCAACAAAAATTCGATCATCACAAAACGACGACAGTTTGGACATTTTGTTTGACCAATGATATTATATTTTGTTCTATTTTTCGTTGGCATTGACTTCTGTTCTAATATTTTTCGACATTTTCTAAATGGAAATATCAATTATCTATACTATTATCGAAACCAATATGTAGACAATTCCGAAATACACTAATATCCAAAATCGTTAACCGTTTATCCAGGAAATTGTTAAAATAATTTCAGGATTAATTTCGCTTTTGAAGTTACACCTAAACTAGTCCTAAACCAACAAAAACCAATGAAAGTTTGTTTGCGTTGGTAAAAATTAAATAAAAATGACATTTACGCAAAATATTGAAATATTTAAATAATTGTATAATTCATTTTATTCTTTATAACACAATCATTTTCGGTGGAATTGGCGGAGTTAAGTAAATATTTTACTACAGGCGCGGATCCAGAAAAGGTCCCAGGGGGGGGGGGGGGGGGGGGGAATATACATTTTATTTGAAAAAATAAAAATTCGGTGCAAAATTATAAATATAGAAACCTTAATTTTATTAAATTCATAATAAAAACCCTATTCTTCTGTTCGATTGCTTTCCGTATCGATCAATGATATTCGATGGCTTTAATTCCTGAGCAATATCTCTGTGAATATGGAGAAGGGCTAGTCCAAGTAAGCGAGATTCAGTCGCAGTAGACCGAATCCACGTTTTCAATCGTATTATGGTTGAAAAACTCCTCTCAGCACTTGCAACACTAACCGGTAGGCTTGCTAAAATAATTAATATCGTTTGAATCGCGGGAAAAACTTCTACATTGCAATGGTCCAGTGAGCTTATTGTATCGGTTGGAATAATACCTTTATTTTCTTGTTCTCGTAACCATTTGTTGTGCCAGATAATTATTTCGCCTATGACTGTTTCAATAGAAATGTTCTTTTTCTGGAAATAAAATTTTAATTTAGTGAAAATTGCTTCACTTGTAGATTGAAGAGTCTTTGTTGATAGTTTTATATTGTTAGATGGAATGGCTGCACATAACTCTAATAGATTTAAACTATCGTTTCCAAATCTTGTTTTGATATCCTCAATTACAGAATCCAGCATGGGAATATAAATTGTAATTCTGTAATAATTTATAGGTGCTGCAACATCAGGATTCTCTCTATTTGTTTGTCGTTTAACGAGCCGCGGCTAAGATATATCAACGTCTAATTCTCTCATCAAGTCACTCGCTTCTTTAAAAATCGTAGAAATCACTTCCACCGTATGCGTTCTTTGAAATTCCAGCGCTTTTAAACAATCTAAAATGAATTATTAGCAGATAATTTATCTAAATTTATTTTTTGCAACAATTTACTGAATGGTAGAGAAAAGGCTAAACTATGGAATAAACAAAACAAAGCAATTATGAATTCGGAATTGCAAATGGATAAACTAAATAGTTTTGCCTTTCGAGATGATTCAGATTCTTGCCACTTAGATTTTAAAGTTAAAGCTTCGATAATTTGTCAAAACGAGGATTTAAAAAGGATTACGGAATCATGATGCTCTACCCAACGGGTTTCACATAAGGAATGTAGCTGCCGCTTTACTTTTAATACTTTTCAAAACAAAATTTCGTTTAGCTGATGCATTAAAAAATTAATTATTTCCTTTATTGTTTCCACTGTAATTCTAATAGCTTGTACATTAGAAGATTTGCAAATACTTAGATTAAGTGCATGATTATTACAATGATAACTCTTTCTGTATTTCGGAAACGGCACCCTTCTGAAGTGAAATTATTACACTGCAACCATCAGTACACACTCCTACACAATTAAAAACATCGAAAAAATTGTCCTTTAAAAAATGTACAACGGTTTGTCCTATTCACTGAGTATTAGTTCTTCGGAAATTAAATTATTACTATAATTTGCATTATGGCAATCTAGAAATGCAACAAAATCTTCCTGGATACCACCATTATACACGTAACGAAACACATTCTTTCCTTAATAACAGAAAGTATTTCGGCACCACAACATTGTATGAGTTCATTTTGCGTTGTTTTATTGATATAAGTTGATCCTGAACTGGAATTTTTAAGCTATTCTTCTAACTCTTTATCACCAGCGTGAACTCGGTATCTTAGAATCTCACGAAAATTTCGTTCGTTTTCTCTTTCCTGATTTTGTAATAAAGCACCATCATCTCTATGACTGCGAAACTCAATATTTTGACGACCTGGAAGAATTATGGTCTCAATTATGGGGATATGTCTCTTTTTGTTTTCTAAAATTTGTTTATTTCGATGAGAATTAATTTGATTTCTTATGTCAATGGTCGGAGTTTCATAACTATCTACGAAAAACTTGCCAGATTGAACTGCTTCACAATGATATTGCGCTTGATTATGATTGTTTAAAATGCCATCTTTTCCTGGTAATTTTGCGAATGAAGTAACAAGTTCAGTGACCATTGCTTACGTGAAACAGTTTTATGTGTTCCACTAAGGTTTGAATGGATAAATAATGGGCAGTATTTACAAAATAATCCTATAAGCGTGTCTGAAAAAAATAACCAATGGAAAACAGTTCGAAAACAAATCGCTTTTCGATTTTCCCATTTTTTTTTTGTGTTTGGGATAGGGATCAAATTAGTCATATCAAATTGGTGGTTAATTTCTTCATTTGAGGCGTTTTGAATATTTACATTGATAATAGAAACAGAATTGTTTTCAGTTACAGTATCGTCACTGGCACGCGCAGATGCAGGTGTACATTGAATATTAACATTAGTAAAAAAGGAATCAATTTTTGCATTTCCCAACTTTCGTTTACTCATTATTTCTAATTTTCGACAAACACAACCTGTTGTGTGTGGTGCCGATAATAAACAAAAACTTTCAATACTTTTTGAAAACTTATTACACAAATAATTATTAAAATTGTTAACGATTTCACAATTAAAGACTTGGCACTAGAAAATGCCGTTTAAATAAAATGTTAGGTTGTATTTTACACTACTACTCGTACTATCACACATTATTGCATATTTTATTTTATTTTAAATACGGAACACAAGTACTTTTTTTAACGCTTATGTTGGGAACACAATATCATTTTTACCGCTTACGTTGTTAACATAATGACATTTTTTACCGCTTACGTTGTGCATAAGTTTGCTGCGTGGAAATAAGAAAATATTTAACATACAATTTTGCGTAAAATTTTATGTTACATATTTTGCTATTTATGTTTTGATTAGTAAAAAATTGAAATGTATAAATCGCTCTCGGGGAGGGGTGATCGCCCCCACCGCCCCCTCTATATCCGCGCTTGCTTTACTAATCGTTCAGAATATCGAAGCTTTTCCCCTTTTCTGAAAGGTCTAGAATAGGACCATCAAACTTTTAAACTTAATTGGTTTAACCAATTTAGGCTCCTGTCTCACATCCATCCAAATGACAATGTATAAGTGCCACAGTCCTTATTATGATAAACTCTACAAAGTTAGACCTTCCCTGAACAAGACAGGAAAAAATTTCATCAACAACTTTCGTCTCAGTGAAAATTTAGGCGTTGATGAATCTATATGATAAAGTTTAAAGGATCCAACATTATCTTCCCAAAAAATCAATTAAACCAGGATATAAGGTGTGGATGCTGGCTGATAAATCTGGCTACTGCTACAAATTCAATATATATGTATTGAATCAAGTAACCAGCCTATACTTTATTTATTTCGGTGGAAAATGTCACAAATTCTTTTTGACAATTGTTTTACTGGCATGATTTGTACGGAATATTTAAAGAAAAACGAAATAGCTTGCGAGGTTGTAAATACAACTAGAAAATTTTTACCCTTTTTTGCTTCTTACAAGAGCCAAAGATGAGGAGAATATATGTCATTTGCTTAGTGTCGTTAAAATGCAATGTTCGTTATTTGCAATTTAGGGAAAAACTGAGTTAGACATATTAAAATGATCGCCTTTTTAAGACAAACCAACTCATAAAAACATTGTATTACAAAGTGGATTATTTGTTGAAGAAATTCCATTTTGAAATTTGAAGTTTAGTGCAAAAGCCAAATTTAATGCAAAGTTCGTGATTTACATTAAAAATTATAAATGCAAAACTTGTTATTTGCTATATAAAAAATTTAGGTTTTATTCAAAACTCGCTGTTTATCACAACAATAAAATCCAAACCGTTACATATTAATTTGTTACACATTACAATTTTAGCGCCAAAATTTGACAGAAATAATATTTGTTCAACGCAAAATATTGTAATGCAAGGACGTGTTTTAGAATAATATGTTTTTTTTTATAAATCTTGTTTGTTTTATTAATTTATTACTATTTTAGAGAAAAATGATAAGCAATGCGCATCCTATTGTTGTTCAGGAAGGAGCACATGCTAGAAAACGACCCAAAAAGCTTTCCAAACGACAACAAGAAAAAGAAAACAGGTAAATATTTTAAATTTTCAAATAATTTGGAATTTTTTAACTTAATGTACTTTAATTTTTAGATATAGGCAGAAAAGACCCCGTATTATTCCAAATTGCAGGCATAAAAAGAACATCGGGTCTTTTAAATGTTTAAATATACGTGGGAGTGATGCTATATGTTCTTTGCAAAGACATTTTATTCGACAAAAAATAAAATTCAACAGGATGCCTTCCTTCTTCAGTATACATCTGTGGTGAATCCAAAACGAGTTCTGCAAAATTCAACTATGAAAAGAGCAATTTCAATCAAATATTTCGTACGTAAATCAAATAGTAATATTGTTAGAGTTTGCCAAACAGGTTTTTGCGGCATCCTGGGTATTAAAAGAGACCGAATTGCAAAAATAATCTACGCACTTGCCACCCACCTACAGAAAAACGCGGAGGAGATCGTGTAGGGAAGAAAAATGAAAATGTTAAAGACATGGTGGTCAAATTTATTCAAAAATTCAAAGTATTAGAGGTTCATTACTGTAGAGTTAAATCTACCAACCGTCAGTATCTTCCAAGTGCGTTAAACATCGTTAAAATGTACAAAATGTTTAAAAACCAGTATCCAGAGTTAACAACAGCAACCCAAAGTATGTTCCGAAATGTGTTTAATAGTAAATTTAACATTGAATTTAAAAACTCTTACGCAGACCTATGTTCAACGTGTGTGCGATTGACGGAACAAATGGACCCTTGTAAAAAGCAATCCTTCATAGTGCAACAAATTGTGCACAAGAGACGTGCTAGAGCTTTTTTTGAGTTGCTAAAAGAAGAAAACGATAATCTCATCACTTTATCTTTTGACTGCCAAAAAAAACATGGTTTTGCCTAAGGTAGCTGATCAGGCGGCTTATTACAGCCGTTAGCTCTATATGTTTAATTTTGGGATCGTTGTTGGATCTTCCAAATCAACCCTAACAACTAGTAATGTCTTTTTATGTACATGAAGATGGAAAATGAATATTCAAAAGGCTCTTACCACATTGCATCCGCGGTACACCATCGCCTTAAAAATTTAAATTTGGAAAACAAAAAGCGAATTCGTTTAGTCTCAGATAGTTGTGGGGGCCAAAACAAAAACACGATAATGCTGGAAATGGGCGCTTATTTTCTTTGAGTCCGTGGAGTCCAGATATCTGCTGCAAAGATAATCGATGTCCAAAATTTATTAAAACAGCACTTCGGTGAAAATTGAGTTGAAATGGACGATCTCATTTTTTATAAAAATATTATTAACAATAACAGCTCCACGCAAAACATTGAATATGATCCAACTTGCGAAGGACTTGACGAACACATTGGTGCTAGAATTTAATTGGCTTTGTTCCATTTATGAATATTTTCATGTTTATTTTATTATTTTTTATATCTCAGGAAGAAATGTGATATTTTATTGAGACTTTTCTATGCCACGAAGGTGATAATTACGAAAAGAATACGCTTTAATTTTAAATAAAATTTATTTAGAAAAGTTAATGGCAGTTTTTATTTTCAAAGCTCTCTATTTTTTCAGAGTCACATGCAAAACTCGCTATAATTTTGTTTTTTACTCGTAAACTACCCTTTCGCACGTGGCGCACATTTAAATGTACATCATGTTTGAACGTCATTTTTGCAGTATATATATAAAAATTTAAAATAAATGATGTACCGTTATTTTAAATAGCGTTTTCTCTTTTACTCACATTCAATATTTTCTCCGAACAGAATTTATTTTAATTAGTTTCGCTTTAGTTTTCGACGAGGACGTTACTCATGTCAAAACATCTGTGATCAACAGTGATTTAATTTATAAGTGTAACACTAATTAAGGTAATAAATAATTATTTTTATATGTAGTATTATTAAAGTATGTGTAATAAACCAATATTCGGTTAGTTTTGGTGAAATTTTATATCAATTACCGTTGTACATTGAGTTAAACTTTAATGTACATTAACATGTACAAATAGTTCAAATTCTAATGTACATTATAATGTGTTGTACATTTAAATGATCATTTCATTGATATACTAATGTACATTATAATGTGTTGAACATTCAAATGTACAATTCGTTTCAAAATTCACAATAATTTATTCGTTTTTTTAGAAAATGTCTCGTCGTCGTGTTACGGAACAAGAAATATTTGATTTATTAATGGAATCTGTTATTGAAGAGATGAGTGACGATGAAGAAATTATGGAAAATAATGAAGATATTATTACCGACACAACTATACAATATTCGGAGCACAATCAAGGTGACGACGGAAATGAACCCTTAGACGAACCTCTTGAGCAGATAGTTATTGCTACCGAACACGATGATTCTACTAGCTATGTAAATGAAGATGTTATAATCGAGCTTTTTGATCAAGTTGAAGCCGATAAGGAAGAAATCATTCCATTCACGAATAAAGGTGACATACAATGGCATCGTAATATTATATGTCCCGGAAGAAATCCTCCCTTTGAAGATCTTTCAAATGAAGAAGAAATGTTGCCAAAATCACCCTACGAATACTTCAGTCAATATTTGACGGATGAGCTGTTTGAATCATTTTCATTCCATACCAATTTATATGCACAACAGCAGGATGCAAAATTTAAAATGACCAACAGAAATGAAATTAAAAGGCTCTTTGGCTTGCATGTTATTATTGGTTCTATGAAATTGTCACGATTACGTTTATATTGGGACCCACGTTTGGGAATTCAAGCTTTTAAATCCAGCATGACTTGTGACCGCTTCAGCCAGCTCCGAAACAATTTACACATGGTAAACAATTTAGATATTCCAAAGGAAAACACCGATAAATTCGTGAAAGTTCGTCCAATGATTAACGCTGTCCGAGATCGTTGTTTGAAGTTACCTGTCGAGAAAGTGGTTTCAATAGATGAACAAATCATTCCGTATACTGGTCAACTGTCAACCAAGCAATATATGAAAGGAAAACCTAATCCTTGGGGCATAAAAGTATATATGTGCTCGCTGGAAAATCAGGTCAACCATATGATTTCTTTCTTTACCAAGGGGCCACATCCGGATTCTCTACTAGTTGTCAAAGGAAGTATGGGTTCGGCGCATCTGTAGTTATCAAACTGGTCGAGAGGCTTAATCGACACGGGCATTTAATTTTTTTTGATAATTTTTTTTCTACATATCAGCTGTTTGAATATCTTACGTATAAAAAGTTTATTGCTATCGGAACCATAAGAATTAATAGATTTTGTACCCCACCATTCATCACAGATAAGGAATTGAGCAAGCAAGGACGAGGTTCATGTGATCAAGTAGCTAGCACTGATGGGAAAGTTATCCTCGTGAAGTGGCAGGATAATAAAGCCATTTACCTAGGATCCAATTATGTCGGAACTGGTGACGTTGATATCGTGAATAGGTGGAACAAAACTCTTAAAAAATATCAGCAAATTTCTCGACCCGAAATAGTTCGGTTGTACAACAGTGGCATGGGAGGAGTGGACTCATTGGATCAATTCATTTCATACTACAGAGTATTTATTAAATCTCGAAAATGGACGTTGAGGGTTATTACACACTTTCTGGATTTTGCTTTGGCTGCTAGTTGGAGTGAGTACAGGAGAGAACTGAAAGATTCAGGAAAACCCGAAAAAGAGATCCTAGATTTATTGCATTTTCGCTTAGAAGTAGGTGATGCATTACTATATGCTGGCCAAACAGCGAATTCCTCGAAACGCGGTCGCCCATCAACTTCTAGAGATTGCTCGCCTTGTTCACCGATAACAACAAAAAGACTTATGGAAGTTCGGCCGATTCGTGATGTTAGATGCGATGAACTTGGCCATTTCCCTTATCATGATGGTTTGAAAGAAGCCACAAGATGCAAGATGAACTGCAAAACTTCTCATCAAGGAACTGCTGGAAGAACTCATTTCGCATGTAGGAAATGCAAAGTGCATTTATGTATTATTAAAGAGCGAAATTGCTTCGAAGATTTCCATTCAAAATGAGATTGAAACGGCTCATATTTTTTGTTATTATTTATGTTTGTATTTGAAGTTCCTATATGTTATTGATGAATTATTTACATTCTTTCTGTTATTATTATAGTGTGATGATTTAAAACTAAATAAACGCCAAAGAATTAATTGATTTTAGTTTAATCGAATATCTTTTATTTTCAACAATCGAAACTTTTTGAACATTAAAATGTACATTTCATATCTCTGGCCCCAATCCACTTTTTATGAAAATTTGACCTCCAATAGGTTGTATTGATCACCAATAAACCCAAAATTCCTAAAAAAAAATTTTCATTCACTCAATTTAATTCTCGTGCGAAAGGGTTAAGGTTCAAACAGAATAGATCCGCTCCGGTTCGTTCATTTCGTTTCCGTTCCGTCCGTTCAATTCCCTGAAACACAATACATCCGCTCCGGTTGTCAAAAATAGATATTAATAATAATAATTATATATTATATTTTGAAAATTTTAATTTGTGTGTGAGATTATTAGAAGAGGTTAATAGAATTAATACAAATTCGTACGTCTTTTACTGCAAACAATATTTGTTTAAAATTATTTCTAATATGTCAAATACCATGTGTGGTTATGCATTCTGTTTGAACCTTTAGACAATAATTTAAAAAATTTCTTCTAAATTAATCTTTCATACATCGGAATAAGTTAACATTTAAAAAATGTTTACTAATTGCTTATTAAAGATTAATAAGTTTTTTGCATTTTCTGAAGAACCGCTTATAATGTAATTAGCGAACTTTGTATTTTAACGGCACTAGTAACACAGGATCTAGTGCCACAAAATGGATTTATAATAGGGAGCTTTCATCAAACTATCGCGCTTCAAATCAGGTGGAACCAGTACAGCGAAAGCATAAAAATGGGAATAATATTTCAGCCGCTTGTCCCTCGGTAATTATTGATTATAATACGAATATGAATGCAGTGGATAAATTTGATCATATTTTGTTATATTTTTGGGATGCAGTTGTTGTTAATTCATATATTGTTTATAAATAATTGGGTGAAAACATGGAGCTGAAGCATTTAAAGATATAGTGCGCTGAAAGGTTTGTTGCCCAGACTTTAATTGAAAAAATTGCACCACTCAAGATAAAAAAAATCCAAACCCACTGTTACATGGGAAACGTGCGGTACGCAGCACAAAAAAAACTCGCACTGCCTGGGACTGTACTGTCTGCAAAGTTTTTTTTGAGCAAAGATTTATCTTAAATATTCGAAATGAATGTTGAATTTGCATTTTTTGATAATAAAAAAAAAAAATCTATGCCACTAGAATTTTTATTTTCTTTAAAATAGTGTGCCTCAAAGAGTTAATATTCTGAGCTTAATTTTTCGATGAAGCTTTGTAACAGAAGTAAACCAGTGTGAATGAGATGAAAAGTTTGTATAAGAATAAATTTAGTGAGTTGTCATATAATTCGCTAGAGTTACGATTACACGGTTGCTCTACATATATAGAACACAAAATGTAATCCTTACGTAATATACAGTCGCCATGGCCTGATGAGGTGATTGAATTTTTTCATGATCTTATCAGATCGAAACTGGATGTTACTTCTGTTGTTCATTAAAAATTTAAGCTTAGAATAAAAATGTTTAAATAATTTAAAAAAAAGTTAATGTTCCTCCCAAAATAGTTCAATATATATTGTGAAAGTTCTACTATTTCTAGACTACTAAAGTTAGACTTCACTTGCATAATTAAGAAATCTTATACAAATCCGCTTCCATAATTCTAAAACCAGTCTACAATCACAAGATTAGAAGCGAATGGTCTTGAATATTGTACCACAAATCTTTTACAATTCTAATATAAACGAGAATTTTTTTGTCTAAATTCCAAATTTTTGTTATAAAAATTACTTGCATGTGCAGCCATACTTGTAAACCAAATTTACATTTATTTTCTATTTGCATACAGACAATAGTATATTCATCATCTATTGTTATAAAAATTAAAATTTAAAATTTAATCTATATACTATTTACCCACCCTCTGGATATGAGTTATGCTTTTAAATAAAGTTCTCATTTAAAATGAATGAATTGGAAAATTAGATGATGATGATTTTACATACTAACTAACTACATATCCATCCGATAGATATGTAGTTGTCCAGATTAATCTCATCATACTCGTGTATGTAATTTTCATCAAGAAAAGAATTTTTTACTTGGAATATTTGATTTGCGCATCTCTTTGTACAAAAATAAATTTAATTATGTCAGATTGATATAAGTACTTTGTAATGTGACATGCAGCAAAATTGACTGCAACAAAAGCTAACAAACTAATCTTCTCTTAATTAGTCTAAAATAAAATAAAAACTGTACTGTACATATCCATAATATATGTATAAAGTTATGTATTTTAAAACTTAACGAAACCTTTTTACCAAACATGTTGTAATATACAAGAAAAGTATTAATTTTTCATTATGTTCTGTAGTACGAACGAACTACCAATAATTAAAAGTAGGAAAATTTTTTAATCCGCTTTTTATCAGTTCATATCTAGCTACTAGAGCTTCCCCCCATATACAAACACTAAAAATAATGATAACGATGGAGTTAAAAATAATACAAACAATTTAACTTTAAAAAATAAAAAAGTAAAAAAATATTTAATTTATAAAATAGTTTTTTTTATTAATATTGTTGATTAGAAGATAATGTTTACTATAATTGAAAAACTAAATTTAGTTTTTTCTTGTTTTTTATTTCTGTTGTACAGACCGAAAAGTTTTCCGTATTGGTATTAACATTTTAATTTACCGTAGACGTAACTATAATATTTCGATGATTTAGTTGTTTAACTACAGTGATTAAAAACCGTATGCATCCGACGAATAACAAATCTGTCGTCACAAATCAAAAGTGGTAAAGTCGACTTAAGTACAAACACGTACTTTACATTTTCTCAGCTTATCACGAAAAATTCACTTAAAAGTCTGTACAATTTGGAATTATCATACTGTTATAATTCCAAATTTTACAGAATTTTAAATGAATTTTTCGTGATAAGTTTAGGGAAATATAATACATGAGTTTGTACTTATGTCGACTTTAGCACTTTTGACTTGTGACCACGTAAATTAGTTTGGATTTTTAAACTCTTTAGAAAAAAAGTTTTTGTAAAATTATCATACAGCGTTACCCTGCAAGAAAACGGTATTCGAAGAACCGCTTCTCTCGAATTTAACGATTTCAAACAACACGCTTTTCGTTATACTTTTTTATTCGTATGTTTTGTATACCATATAACAACAAAAAAAAATTAAGTGTGCTTTAGACCACACTACTGAAGTAAAACTTCTAATATATATTTAATATTTATAATATAATATAGAAAAATTATAATATTGAAAAAAAAATTGGTCACCCTGTGCGTTCTCGAGTGTCACCTAACCTTTTATGTCTGATGCCACAAGAAGTAACCTTGTAACTTGGTAACTTTTTCACGGCCAACTAGTCGTAATAGATAATATTTATGTATGTGTAACAAAATGGACAAAAAAATCATTTTTGAAGTCTCTTCGGATAGTAAAAATAGCCTTGAAATATTTTTTATTTCATTTATGTTTGTGTAATGTGGTTTCATCGAAAATTTATTTAAGTCGTATTAAAACCTGTATCATAGACAAACGGGGAAAGAAACGAAGAAAGAATCGGTTTCTGTGATACCTTGTGTGGAATGGAGCTGTAATATAGAAAAAAATACATATATAAAATATGTCACACGGGCATTTTTTTGGTCACCTTGTGCGTTCTGGAGTGAGTATGTGAGTGAGTGACATAGATGTTATAATAAGGAAAAAAAAAATTTGGCCACTCTGTCCGTTCTCGATTGAGTCAGTCAGTGACATAGCAGTCTATATTATGACTTTTCAATTTTCCAGTTTTTCAATTTTCCAATTTACCAACTTTTCAAATTTCCTTTTTTCATATTTTTTTATTTTCCTATTTTCCAATTTTCCAATTTTTCAATTTTCCAATTTACCATTTTTCCAATTTACCTATTTTCCAAATTTCCAATTTTCATATTTTCCTATTTTCCGATTTTCCAACTTTCCATTTACCTATTTTCCAATTTTCAAATTTTCCAATTTTATAATTTTCCAATTTTTTCAATTTTCTATTTACCAATTTTCCTATTTTCTTATTTTCCAATTTTTTTAACCAATTATTAAAATAAAATGGTATCAACTAATGTTCCACCTAGGGATTTATGAATTGTCATGGCACATCCTGATACTAAAGGAAAATGATTTCGTTTTGCGTTTATTGTTTCGTTCGCCTCGTTCGATTACATTTTTCGTAACGCATTTGCCAGCTTAGTCCCCAAGTCAATCGTGCCTAAAGAAGTTTTACTTCAAAAACCTAGTAAAACTTTTTTAGGCACGATTGACTTGGGGACTAAGCTTGCAAATGCGTTACGAAAAGTGTAATCAAACGAGGCGAACGAAACAATAAACGCAAAACGAAATCATTTTCCTTTAGTATCAGGATGTGCCATGACAATTCATTAATCCCTAGGTGGAACATTAGTTGATACCATTTTATTTTAATAATTGGTTAAAAAAATTGGAACATAAGAAAATAGGAAAATTGGAAAATTGATAAATGGGAAATTGGAAAAATTGGAAAATTCGAAACTTCGAAATTTGCAAAATTGGAAAATTTGAAAATTTGTAAATTGAAAAATTATAAAATTGGAAAATTAGAAAATTGGAAAATAGGTAAATGGAAAATTGGAAAATATGAAAATATGAAAATTGGAAATTTGGAAAATTGGAAAATTTTTAAATTGGAAATTTGGAAAGTTGGTAAATTGGAAAATCTGAAAATTGAAAAACTGGAAAATTCGAAAGTCATAATATAGACTTCTATGTCACTGACTGACTCACTCGAGAACGCACAGGGTGACCAAATTTTTTTTTCTATATTATAACATCTATGTCACTCACTCACTTACTCACTCCAGAACGCACAGGGTGACCAAAAAAATGGTCCGGTCACAAAAACCGATTCTTTCTTCGTTTCTTTCCCCGTTTGCCTATGCTACAGGTTTTAATGCGACTTAAACACGTTTTCGATGAAACCACACTACACAAACATAAATGAAATAAAAAATCTTTCAAGGCCATTTCTACTATGCGAAGAGATTTCAAAAATGATTTTTTTTGTCCATTTTGTTACACATACATAAACATTATCTATTAGAACTAGTTGGCCTTGAAAAAGTTTCCAAGTTACAAGATAACCTCTTGTGGCATCAGACATAAACGGCTAGGTGACACTCGAGAACGCACAGGGTGACCATTTTTTTTTTCAATATTATAATTTTTCTATATTATATTATAAATATTAAATATATATTAGAAGTTTTACTTCAGTAGTGTGGTCTAAAGGACACTTAATTTTTTTTTTATTTTATTTTGCCAAGTTCTTGGAGGGTTTCATATACTAATAAAAAAATAATATTTTCATTTTTTTACTGGAGGTGAACTAAGGATTATTAATAAAAAAGAAGTTTCTTCGCCAACATAAAAGATAAATAGTAACGTGTATAGTATGAGACGATACACCACTGAGAAAAATGTGTATTGGCCAAGAGGAAATATTGGATACCAATAACAAACGAATTTTATTCAACAACCGTGAATGCGGCCACGTTGTGTCAGGTAGACGTCACTGTTGATATTCATTTGCCGTTTAAATTTTTTTGCTGGAATCTGCAATTGTTTACGTGTCATCATTCTACGAATAAAAAATCCAGCTGCCCCACCAAACGTATATTACATTGCTTTTTTAGAGTGGTGTTGCGAAAACTAAAAATTTAACTCGCACTAAAAATAAAGGAAAGGGGGAAATAGTTCGTGGTTTTTTTGGGTGACATTGAAACAAAGAATTTTCTCATACCACGTTTACACCAGTAGTATAAAAGTATGTATCAAAAAAGTATGACGATGTAAACTCAAAGTAAAATACTTTATTACTTTATCACATACTTTTTTGCTATTAAAGTATTGTACGTATCTAAAAAGTATTGGTATAATGTTATGCGTTGTGAATTGTTAATATAATATTTTTTTTGATACGAAATATCATTTTAGTCAACTTTCAGATTTTTTTTTGTTTACTGTGATAAATTTTAACTGTTTTTGTGAAATATTAGTGAAATATATAACTAATAACTATTCTAATATGTGTTCACACCACTATGGTGTAAACTGAAGGAGAAAAATACTTTATTAGTTAAATACTATTATACTATTAAAGTAGCTTTGGTGTAAACGTGGTATCATTTCAAATGAACTTTATTATACCAAAAATATGCCATTTTGATCGATTAAAGACCATTTTTCTAATAGGGAGTTTAGATTTCAGGCTGAGTGGATGTGTTTTTATGTCGCTCCTCATTTTAAAATTAAATATTTTTTTTGTTTTGTTTTGTATTATTTATGTCGTGTGTTATTAAAAGTGTTAAATTTATAATATATAGATTACATAATATGAAGTAGTGATAATTTGTACATAGTTTTTAATATTAATTTGCGTAGGATAGACGTGCAATTTTTTAGAATGTATACGGAATTTATATTATTATATTTTCTTATATAATCTGATACTGTTGCATGAGTGTACCCTAGTGGAAAAATTGAAATTTTTTATACTAAAAATAAACTTACGATTTCATAGAAATTTAATGATAATTTTTGTATAATTTTAGTAGGTTATGGCAATATAATTTTAGTATAATTTTTGAAATTAAACAGAAATTATACTTTCGCAAATTATCTAGTTAAAAGTATAATTTTTGTATATTGTGTTATAAAATTAATACCAATATCAGTGGATTTTATGTATTAGTTAAGATAACACAAGAACCAGAATAAGGATCTTTTAAGTATAATTTTAGTAGGTTATGGCAATATAATTTTAGTATAATTTTTAAAATTAAACACAAATTATACTTTCGAACATTATCTTACTAAAAGTATAATTTTTATATATTTTGTGTTTTAAAAATTATACCAAAATAGGTGCATTTAAGGTATTAATTATGATAAAAAAACAACCAAATTAAGAATTATTTAAGTATAATTTTAGTGGGTTATGGCAATATAATTTTAGTATAATTTTTAAATTTAAACAAAAATTAAACTTGAGATAGAATATAATGAAAATATTCCATTTATTGTCAATTTTAAATCATTTCCATGTAGTTGTTTGTATTCGCGGACATGCCACGTCATCATTCCCCTGCATTAATTATTTCACGCCGTTGTTATTATAATTCTAGAATTTTCTTAATTAGAATAATAATCGCTTATAATTTTGGATTTCGACTGGACTCGAACCGGCGACTTTCCGGATGATAACACTTAGCGGTGTACACCTTAACCACTGCACCACCAAAGCAATAACTATGTAAAGTTTAATTCCTAACAATATAAATCAATATATTTAAATACACAATTAAACTTAAAATATACTTAATTTGGTTTATTTCATTTGCTGCAAACTACACCAGCACAGCAACATACAAAATACCGCGAAATACGACTTCAACTAAATATATTTTTTCAGCACGATAGTATGGATCAGTGTTGCCAGGTAGTGTGAAATTTTTCCTTTTGCGGAAATTTCATCGATCGTGCGGGATGAAAAGTGATGATTAAAAAAAAGTATTTTTCTAAAATGTGTAATACAATTTTCGATTCCAATAATTCGCTTAAAATAATTTTTTAAATTTATGTTTAATTCTGACTAAATTTAAATATTTATATATACAAAATTAAAATTTAAATGTTTATAAAATATTTAACCATAATTAAACTTTAAAACCGCTGTATTAAGTTTTATCCCAAACATACTTAATTTAGTTTAAAATTTGAATTTAAGAGTTAATTTTAGGTTAAAATATTTTATGTATATTTATGTTTAATTATAACTAAATTTAAATACTTCTATATACAAAATTAATATTTAAATTTGTATAAAATTTTTAACCAATAATTAAACTATAAAACTGCCGTATTAAGTATTTATCCCAAATATACTTAATTTAGTTTAACATTTGAATTTTAGAGTTAATTTTAGGTTAAAATATTTTATGTATATTTATGTTTAATTATAACTAAATTTACATACTTCTATATACAAAATTAATATTTAAATTTGTATAAAATATTTAACCACAATTAAACTATAAAACTGCCGTATTAAGTATTTATCCCAAATATACTTAATTTAGGTTAAAATTTGAATTTAAGAGCTAATTTTAGGTTAAAATATTATATGTATATTTATGTTTAATTTTGACTAAATTTAAATTTTTTTATATACAAAATTCATATTTAAATTGGTATAATTTTTGAGATGTATAATTTAAGCAGAATTTTGGTCTATAAATATATTAAATTTTAACCAATTTAAAGTATATTTTTTATTTAAACTAATCATTTATACAAAAATAAATTGATTTTGGTATTCTTCAGTATATTTTTTTGGTATAAATATTCGATTTTTTCCACTAGGGTAATCTTGCACATTTTATGTCTAAATTACTATGTACATATTGTACAAACCAACGGATAAACTGAGAAGTTTTTTCTTTCTTTTTTTTTGATTTAATTTCAATTTTTAATTTTATTATATTACATATATTATTAAATTTTATTATATATTTCGTTGCGAATGCTTATCTCGATATTGTACTCAACTTCGATTGTAACACATTATTTGTTTTGGATGCGTATATGTTTATGTATATTTTACTCATAAATAAGGGATATCCGAGTGTTGTATCAATGCCTTCTAAACTACTGGCCGCTTACACCAACTGATGACGACACGCTAATGCCTCAACCAGTCAGACTTAAGAGCTTAAGTTACACGCCGATTGCACCACTTCGGTTAGTGCTACAATCACCAAAATTGTATAGGCTTCTCGTCACAAATAAACAACTGACCTCTAAAATTTTGGTGGTCGTACCGCTCTTTTAAGTGGTCCAAAACGGAGCACAACTTAAGAACTTAAGTCTTACTGGTTGAGGCATAAGTCGACAATTCAACTAGATGGCAGATAAATTTTAAAAAGGAAAATTATATTACAAAATATTTATTTGTAATTATTACATCGAAGTAGAAGGTTATTCGTTTTTTATTTCCGTTTTCCAGTTTTTTCTAGTTTTTGTCTCCGCCTCATTCTCATAAAACCAAAATAAATTTCGTCATTCGTCCGTCCATACAAAATTACAAAACAATCAGCTATGCTACACACAATTTTGGTTTCTGGATTCAAACTACTGCGCAATAGATTTTAATTTTTAATTTTAAACCCTTATTTTAAATTAAATCATTAAATTTTATTGTCTTGTTTTGTTCTGTTTTCTCGAAAATAAAATTTAAACAAAAATCTACATCTCAAAAATGTCCGTAAATTTTTTTATTTTCATTTCAAGTTTTTTCATTTCGGATTCACGGTCAAAATTTTTACGTCGCAGCTGCGTAATTCGGTTAAATTTTATAGAGTGTAAATTTATTGAGACTAACATTTTAATCTATTTAAGTAGTTAGAAAAATACTTTGCTGCGGTTCGCCCTAGTTGTTTCTGTGACTAACATCCTTTCCTAAGTAGCCTTATCTGTTTAGGATGCAGGCAGGGCCTGGGCCCGCATGATGCTGAAATATTATTCGCATTCAGATATAATTTGTTATTTGATTGTTGATATTTCAGGGTTATGGTAACGTACCTAGGATCGTCGTTATGGTTGGCCTGTACGCCTCTATCATATCATATCATTAAAGACCATTTTTCTAATAGAGCCATGATTCCATCACTATAGAACATCTGTGGTTTAGAGGTGAAAAGTCGAGACAACTCATTTTCGCAGGATTTAATGTAAAACCATTAAGATGGTTCTGCATGGACCGGAACAAATGGTAGTCCAATCTCTCAGTTTCTGCCGGGTCGTCAATGAAGTTTGTGGTCTAGCGTTTACATGATGGAACAAAACGCCCTTTCTGCGGATCACTTCTGGACGTTTTAACTGAATTGCTTGCCTTAAACGCGTTAGTTGCTGACAGTACAGATTACAATTAATCGTTTGGCCAGGTGGCAGCACCTTATAATGCACGATCTTCTTCCAATCTCACCAAACACACAGCATTATCTTTCTCGGCGTTAATCCTGGCTTTGATACCGTTTGGAAAGCTTCACCTCGTTTCGTTGTCGTATCTTATCCACTTTTCATCATCAGTAATCATTCGCTTTAAAAATATCTCAGCAGCGTTTTGCAGATAGAAATACGGTTCATTTAATGTTTAACTGTTAATTCATGTGGTACCCAAACGTCAAGATTTTTTTTTGTATCCAGTCATTTTCAAATGGTTTAAAACTGTTTTGTGATCAATATTTATTTCTTTACCAATTGCTACTTCAATGTTCTTGCATGTTTAATCGACTTTTCCAGTGGTTGGAACGACTGGAAAACTTTTATCGATATCCATACTTCTAGAACGAAAGCGCGCGAAGCATTTCTTTGCTGCTGATTTTGATGGAGCACCTTTACCATAAACAGCACACATTTTTTGCAAGCCTGAGCAACGTTTTTATCTTTATTGTAACAAAATTGTAAAACATATCGAATTTTTTTAAAATGTTTAATATGTTGTAACTTTTTACTCGCTTCACCGATTTTAATGTTTTGTATGTCAAAGTGCAAGTTAAAATGTCACAATACTATCAAATCAAATTTCCCGATACTATCAATGGTTACGTACTTTTTTCCTTATCCAATACATTAGCTGTGTTTCATGACACCCATATTGATCTGGATCAATTGAAAAATTTGATCCAAATTTTGTTTCAAAACAAAAATTTCGATTATAAATCTAGTAAGCGTCTTTGTGTTATTTCACGAAACATGAGCTGTACTCACTCGCATCAAGTTAAGCAAATGACATTGCCAACGACATAACGTCAAAGCACCACCCAGGCCAAAACACCCCAAGCCACAAGAAACAGTGATTCATCGCTAAGCAGACAAATAATCTGCATAAATCATCCGATGCGTTTAAACGAAAAAACATCGCATTAGTGAGCAAAAAAGCTGCATTGGGGGGCAAAAAAGCTGCATTTTCGAAAAAATGCCGCCATTTTTTTTATTTTTCAACAAATTTTTTTCCTTGCAGTTCATTCCAAGGGCGATTTAATGCTGAATAAAATCCCGTTTTTTTAGACGTTTCTGAGAGCAGTTATGATGATTTTGGAAAACCCTTGTAGCAGACGACAGTGGGCTTAAACAAATCAAAAAAAAAAAAAAATTGTATACTTTCAGTTAAATAAAATGTCAATGGAAAGTTTCATTAAGATATCTCTTTTTATTCCAAAAAAAAATCTTTGAAAAACTTTTTTTTTCAATTTTGAAGGTGTCATGTCCTCTTAAAAACATTCGATGGCATAGTCGGCGATAAGACACTAAAAGAGCTCGGTTCGGTGCCGTTAATAATCGGAAAAGCAACATTCTGACACTGGAATCAAATATTAATATACGGCTTCACGAAAAGCACGCATCTCAGATAAACAGTTTAGAAATCCGAGATTATACACTTAAAATACAAAACACTGTGTGGTCCTGTGAATAACGTAACACGCGCTTTCGACGCTTCGACGAATAAACATGTGCGGAATTTTTTTATTTAAAACTTTTTTTGTTTTATTTTCGAATTGCTGTATCCCTGTAAAATGTGTTTTAAGTATTAAAGTAAAATTTCATTGATTTTAAGAATTTTCTAATCACATATGCTGGTATTTCTATTTTCCGGGTTTTGTTAAAAATCGTCATTTGTGCTTAAATTCTGGAAATCTTATCTAGACCGCTTTTCCAAAATCAACTTCGACAATAATTTGGTAAAAATCAAAAATTTCTTATGAAATTCTGCCACTTCCGGTGGACCTATTTTTGCCGAAAACTACTGAGGTCTTCCCAATTATGGAAAAAACTTAAGGATGCAGTTCCATCCAGCTTAGTCTCGCCCAGGAAGAGGCACTGGCGAATTTGTTTGGCCCAATGCATGAACTGTCTCACTTCTTGGCTCCCCACTAGTTCCGGAAAACAAACCTAATAACCACTTGCTATTATGTCCATAATCGATCATACATTGGTGGTGATCATTATTGACCGTTGGTTGGCCGTTGGTGATTGGCGCTACATACTCATGTTTGTTTGACCCAATACATTTGACATCGATTCACTTTAATAACTTACTCGAAACAAGGAGTTCCGAAAACTATGCACCCTACGCACCATAAAAGTTTTAAAATTATTGTAACGGGAATCTGCCCTTCAGCATGTTTGCTCATTAGTGGTGCACTGAAAACGACACTTACTAGTGCCTTAAAGGTCATGCTGTACCTTCTCCCGTCTGATATTATTGGTAAAGAAATTGCGGTCAGGCCGCCCGGCTCTCAGCGGTTTCGGGGTGGACGTGCCTGCAAAAAGGACACTCAACTATAATGAGTTCTGTAAGGCACTTGGTGAATTTGGATTATATAACACCCCTATTGTGCTTTTGCAAGCTTTTTAAGGTGATTCTGCCCTCTAGGAAGGATTGGAATAGTCGCTTCGTTTAGGCCGGACCAGTTAAATTCTTCACCGACGGCTCCAAGCACGATGGGAGAGTATAAGCTGGTGTGTTTTGTGGGAAATTAAATGTGGGTCTATCTTTCGTCTCGCTAGTTACTGCAGTGTGTACCAGGCTGAGGTCCTAGCGATTGAAGAGGTCATGAACTGGTTGAGGCATAATATAATATCGTTGATTATCACTATTTATGTGGACAGTCGAGTGGCCATTCTTTCATTTGATTCAGTTTCCCTGGTGTCAAGGATGGCGTTGGATTGTCACACATTTCTTAACGGGATAAGCGAACTTTACAATATACATTTGGTCTGGGTTCTTAGCCATTCTGATGTGAAGGGAAATTGCAGAGCAGACTAATTAGCAAGGTACTGTACGATTTTTCAACTGGAACAAGGGAAAGAAGGTGTAGGTAGGCCTAAATCTGTTCTGAAAGCAGCAAGTCGGCAGGGTAACGAAATAATTATGGCTTGAGTTGAACTCAAATCGCTCCAAGATTTTAATCACACTAAGGAAATGTGAGACCACGTATAAAATACTATCGAGTCAGCGATAGTGAAAGTGGGTCCTCGTGGAAGACTTCCTATACTCGATAGATTGACGACGTGGCGATGAGTCTGCATACACTCGGTCATCGTGTTCGGTGTCCCGTTGTTGATAACCGCAATATTTGTGTATATAGCGCCAACAGTAAGTCAGTAAGTAAATTTCTTAATAACATCAATTGGTTAATTACAGTAATTAAACCTCCATACGAAAACCCAACAATTATGCTCATACGTTGAACTCTAGCGGTATAATAGGCAAAACCCATACATTTCCAAATCCTTTAGATATGCGAGTACGACTTTAATAGAAAACTATAAACAACAAAAACTAAATAAAGCAACGAAATCCCATATCTCGACCAGACATAATTTTTTATCCACAATTTTTTTATTGTTGAGATTTTGCAACTGAAAACTGCTATTCCATAAATAACCATTACAAAAAATCTAATTCTCATAATGGTAGTGTATCTATGTCTCGAGCTATACAATTATATAAAACATATTAATGTGTGTCCACAACAGACGATAATTTTGTTCAGTACCCGTATAAAAAAAAAATATTCAACCAAAAAAAGCTTACAACTTAAAAAATATATTTTTTTTCCTACAAATTGAACGTAATATATTAAAAATCAAATACCGAAGCTTTTTCCTGTGTATAGCTTTCATTAAAATTCCGAAATAGTAAATTACAGGGCAGTAAATATTTGAATAAATAGTTTTTGCATAACAAAGCAATGTACAATGTCTAGAATAATATTTTAATAGATAAAGTTTTCCATATACATAAGTAAAATACTAGATATAAACTGTAAATAGTTATCATTATCCAGGGAACAAGGAAGGAAGAAAGTTTGTTGAATTTGTGGAAAGAATTAGGTTAGTTAGGTATGGCGATACATTAATAGTCCAGTAAAACTATAATTTTGAAAGATAATTTAAAATAATATATAGGATATAAAATATTTTAAAAATTTAGGATGATTGCAATGTGTATACGGAGTGTTCAGTTCTCTGTTCTGATTTCTTGGTTGATTGTATGAGGTTTACCACTCATGTCTTATGATCAATGTCCAACTTTTTATTATAAAATCTATTAAAATAAGATCATTATCCTAATTCCTCTTATACAGGTACAATTTAACTCGACATAAATAATTTTTCCTGACGATATGAACCGATTTTATATCTCGGATTCGAATTTCGAACAGCAAGCAAATTTTTCAATTCTTCTTCAGATTAAATAAAATTTAGTAGAATACACAAACTCGGCTTAGATCGGTTTAGAATTTTAACATTTTTTTATTTGTTGGGAGATTGTTGGTTAAAATTTTATGGTGCAATTCATCATATCACGCAATAGAAAGATTAGCCTCGAGCCAGCCAATAAAAAATGTATAGTTACGGTAAAAGCTCGAAATCGGTAAATCTCCGAATAACAATTAGAAACAACTGTTTTATTGCTTTGAAATCTACAAAATGAGAGTCCAATATTCTCGAAATGGTTCACCCTTCAATCAACGGAGTTTTTTTATGATATTAGTGGAAATTGGAATTTGCAATAGTAGGGCTACACCAACTTTCACGGGAACGCCGGAGCAAATTATGTCCCTAATGACGCTTAGTCCTCTGATGGGGAATAAATGAAACTAGAGGGATGTAGGGGGAAGGTCAACAAATATTTCGTAACCATCGAACCTCGGAACAATCGGTTTTACATTTTTTTAAGAAGCAGCTTTATTTTATAGCTATACATACACAATTTTTAATGTAAGTTTTGATAGTTAATATTTTCATCGTAATTATTAATTATTTGATACATGGACTTAAAACAGACTAAATAAAACATTTCAATTTGGGATATAAATTGTTGTTGTCGTCTTTTCAAATTTATTTTATATTCGAAACATGTATAAACTGTGTCGTTTCTGAACATGAGTTTTCTCAGTCAACAAATACAGACAAATTTGCAAAAGTTCGAAAAAAAACCTATGCGTCGACGAGCAAATGATTCCTTTTAAAGGAAGACTGAGAATAAAACAGTATATGAAGGGCAAATCATATCCATGGGCATAAAAGCTTATTTGTTGTGCGAAAAAAATGGTAAACCTTACGATTTAGTTATGAATCAAGGGCAATCGACCGAAATATCTTTAAGTGAACAGAAACGATTTGGATTTGGCGCAGCAACCGTACTTCATTTAATAAAAAGGATAACTGAAAAGGACATAAGTTATATTCCGAAAATTACTTCTCTACGTACTAGGTTTTGAAATATTAAAAGCCAATAAAAAAAAATTGCCAAATACCACCTTTGACCTTAATCAGCATAAGTTGAGTCTCGGAGACTCATTTTAAATGTATTTCCTAAAAAATCATTTAAAAAGTTATTTCTATGTGAATTATGCGGTATGTACTCCAAGATCAACTATTTAAGATTCAGAGGACATAATCATATTTTTGATTTTTTTTAACCATTTTAGAAAAACAAACACTAAAGCATGCGATGAGTCTTAGATACTCACTATATGTATTTCCACAATAAAAATATAAATATTTTTCATTTTGATTATTTTTTTAGTGATCTCTATTTTTCTGATGTCTATTGATAAACTGCAAAACAATGAATGAGCACTATACCTAATAGCTATTGCTCAATCATTAATTCGGAGTTTATCAATAGAACAAATTGTTTCTCTTTTCTGGTTATAACGAATTAAGTTAGAAAGAGACATCAACACAATTGAGCTGTATAATATTGTACAACACATAGTGTAGTTTTTTGTTTCAATTCCACTACAACAGCTTTTCTGTGAAGAAAACTAGAGTGAGATTAAAATTTGGAATGGGTACAAAGGGACGAATGTCGAAGGGCCGAATGTGACGAAGGGCCGAATGAGTCGAAATGCCGAATGTCGAAGGGCCGAATGTCGAAGGGCCGAATATGTCGAAGTGCCGATTTTTTTTTTGTTTGTAGAAATATAATTTTTTAAATTTGTTGTTTTATTGAATATTTTGTAAATTTTTTTTTTATTAAACATAAATGAATTTTTTATGAATTTATGTATTTTACTATTTTTCGTCACGTATTTTCGTCAGCGGTACATTTTGGTGAAGAAAAATTTTGCCAATATCCCTTTTCCTGCCCGTTAAGTTAATTATGTAGGTACTGTAAAAGAACCATGTCAAAAATTTTTTTTGTATGTGTTTTGACTCAACTTACGCATTTGTGCATTCCTTTTAAAACTATTTTCGTCCGAAAAAAAACAATATAACTATACACACAATTGTGTTGGTTGTACTTCCTCACAAGCGAAATTTTTGTCGTAAGTGTAGATGACGTATACAGCGCCAAAATCGGGTCAGATGAAAATTAAAAAAAAAAAATCTTAATAGGATTGTATACCTATCATTTTTAGGAGGTGCAAGCCAAAATTTCGAAAAAATCACCATATTTTCTTGGAAAATATTCAGTTTTTCCAAAAATATTTTTTTGATTTTTTTCATGCAAAAATTAAAAATATGCCGTTTTTATTTATCAAATCTTAATTCTAATGATAAAAATTCGAATTACACTGTCATGAAACGGATAACAAATTACATTTTTGCATTGTTTTAATAAAACTTTATGTTTTTCCGGAAAATTTTTCCCTTTTTTCATTTTTCAATTTTTTTTTAATTTTATTTATTTTTATTAATAATAATTGCTTCGTCAATCTTGCAGACACAGATCAAAGAGTTTTTATTGCTCTTATCGATTTTTTACCCTCAAATTTGTGTGGTTTGGACTTAAATAGTGTCATTTTTTTGTTTGAAAAAGGGATATCTAAAAAAATATAAAAATAATTAAATTAACTAAAAAAATAAAAAAATAGCTATATTTCTAAAAAGCAAAAAAAAAAATTCGTCCCTTCTACACATACGGCTTTCGACACATTCGGCCCTTTGAAATTCGACCCTTCGACATTCGGCCTTTTGTTATCATACCTAAAATTTAATTGGAATAAGTATCCGTTTCAACAAGGGAAAACTCCTGCACGTAATTTCATCAGAGGCAGTATTAGCAAAGTCAAACTTCCTCCTGGGAAGTATATCGAATCGATCCTCGATACTTTATCATTTTTTATAACCGACCAACTGATTCAAATAATAGTGGGAATTACCAATTTCTATGGTTCTGAAAAACGAGGAGCACTTTGTAGCCCAACAGATGCAATTGAGAAACGCTGTTTTATCGGCTTATTGATTAATGCTGGTGTCAACTAGCAAGGAGTGTCAAACCTCCGAGAATTTTGGCACTCTCTGTTTGGTAATGTTTTATTTAAAGTAAGCATGTCTTGTAACAGAGTCTTGCCTCACTTTCAGTACGTGAGATTTGATAATAAATCACCAAGATCAGAATGAAGAAATGGCGATATATTTGCCCCTTTTCCGAGAAATTTGGGAAATAATAAATAATAATTTTTGAAAAAGGCTGAAAATATGGTGGATATGTGATAGTTCGAATAGCCACCCTCGTATTCCATATTTAGTAAAGGAGGTTTATCAAAGAGGAACCAATTTGGCATATTGTTGTAAATGAACTATGCACACTATTTTTCTGCAGCAATAGAAACGTCACATTTTATTACTATTTCACAAGTTTTGAATTGGCGCAACAACTACTGAGTGTTGGATTAACATGTGTTGGCACACTTCGTAAAAGTAAAACTTGTATTCCCATAATCGTTATAACCAGTGCCGACATGTTCTACCATCACAATTTTCGATACTTTATCGAAGTTTATTTCTCGTTTTCCAAAACTAAAATGGACAACTATTTAATTTATGAATTATTTCTTTTCTATTGCTATCACAACCTACTAGTATAAATGCGAACAAATTATTTATCTCTAATTTCGTCCAAGTATCGAAAACAAATTATTTCGTGGTAGAAATGGAATAGAATATCACAATTTTTCAATTTAGCAGCCTGGTAAATGATATAAAATGTGAAATAGTGTCACATTTAATTCTAAAAAAAGCGAAACATGGCATATTCTGAGTGCTCACTAAAAATAAAAGAATTTTTCATATAAAATTTGGTGAGACCTTACTAAAAACAGTGAGAATCTCAGTGTGCTGGGTACGCCCATAATCTTCGATAAAGTATCGAAATATTTTATCGATATGTTTTACCAAATTTGACAATCGTCAGTTACGTTCCTAAAAAAATCAGGCCATGATTTTACTGTCATCTATGCACCATGAGGATAAAATAAATGCAGAAAACCATAGCAAATCGGTATTAATTTACATTATAATTCAACAAAAAAGGGTGTTGATACTTTGGACCAGCTGTGTCACGCATTTACCTCCAAAAGGAAAACCAACTGATGGCCACTTGTCCAATTTTTTAATATTATAGATGTAAATGGGGTTGCATCGAAAATAATATGGTTGAATATTTATCCAGACTGGAATGCTATCAGGAAAAATGGTACCCGCAAATTGTTTTTACAAAGCCTTATTTAGTGGCCTAACTATTGAATTCGACGTTCATTTTCGACGGCTATCATTTTCCTATAGCAAGCGTAGAAACAAAAGAGAAAAGAATAGTAAATATTCCATACATTTGTCTTTTTTTTCTTTTGTCTGCTATAGGAAAACGATAGCGTTCGAAAATAAACATCGAATTAAATAGTTAGGCCCCAGGAATTGGTTATGCCCAATATCCAAAGACGTAGTACTACTCATCTATTTGCCATTTCAAAGAGGTTAATGACACAAATCCTTTCATCTTGCACTTCAGAGCAGTGACCGTGTGAAGCTAAACAAACATCCAACAGTATAATCAAGCGAAGGTGCTATATGTGTAATTCAGTAATTCAACGCTTGGATGAATTAACCGCCAGCTTTGAAATATCTGCCAAAAAAATGTTTGTAATGAACACTCAGAAAAATGACTGCCTGTAAGGGCTGCGTCAATAATTAATTAGTTTCTTATTTAGCCTTAGTTTTTATGAAATATTATGTTTGTTGTTGAATTATATAAATAAATAAACATGAAAATTGCAATTTTTTTTAATATTCCTGTAAAATGCTTTTGAGTTCGAGAGACTCATCGCATGCTTTTACGTAAGTCAAATGACCCAGGCTGATTAGGGTTAAAAGAGGTGCAGCTAGATACTATGTAAATCACTGACCCGAGCATGACCAACAATCTGAAGCATCTCGCTGTAAAGCTCTGGGTTGTAAATATAAAAATTTTTTATTTGTGCAAAATGCAATGTGCATCTATGCCCGCGAAAGAAATGGTTTAAAATCGTTTCATCTAAAATAAATGCATCATGCATAAGTAGCAATGTTTTTGAGTATTACAAAATTTATGTGATGAACGCAAAGATGTGATAATTTTATTTATTTATTTTTTAATTATGTTTCTTTAAATTGATTAATTAAATTTTAGCTATTTTTTATTTTTTTAAAAATAACCGTTAAATATTGTTTGACTAAATAAATGATTTGTGTCTAGACAAACTAAAGCTTAACGCATTTTCATTGCATATTATGAACGACCAATAAGCAGATAAGTACCATATAAAGGACATCAGAGAAAACCTATTTCCATAAATTTTTCCACATAATTAAGTATTGGGCGGTGTTTATTAACAACTATAAACTATATGTACTTGTATGAAAACATATTCGAGTGCGGATTGAAAGGGTTAATTCCTTAATAAATTTAAATATACTATTTTCAATTAAAAAAAAATATTCAAATTTATTTTCACTATATGCAAGAATTAATAACTATTGTTAAAAGTACAAAAAATAAAACTAGTTTTTATTTATCCTTTGCTGCATTTTATATCATATATGATATGCCCGTTAAATTAATGTAAAATATACACATACTAAAACGAAAAATAATAAATTTTGGGTATTTTCCAAGTGCAGCAACCTTCATTTTGTTCAGCTTGCATTGAATCACCTTTTAAAAAATCATTCAAGAAATTTAACATGTCACGTTCCGCGGGCGATTTTAGTGAGTGATTTTTAATTGCTTCAAAAATTCATTTAAATAAAGTTTTTTTTAACTAGGTAAGTTGCGTTTTAGTAGTTGGAATATTATTTGTTCAATTTTTAAATGTGCGATTCATAAATATAACAATAATTATTGATTTATTACATGTTTATTTGTATTACATCAAATATGATACGGTGTGCATTCAGATGTTTATTTGTATTACATCAAATATGATATGGTGTGCATTCAGACCAAGAGAAAAAAAAATTATCATATTTGATATAATATCAAATATGATCCAGCATGCAAATAAACAGATATTTTTTTAGTCATCCTAAGAGGGCAGAGACCGGGTGTTCTTTCCGAAGCGGAAATATTTAGTATAATCGATGGCTGGGACGAGAGTAAGGATAAATTTGGCAATGGCGTTGATGATGAGGATTGCGTTCAGGAAGTTACAGTTCAACGCTTAATTCTTGACGAAAACTTGGAATCGACTAATGAGTCAACTGTTATCAACATAAATGAGCCTAAACATTTTAATATTGAGGAAATGGAGGTGGTATTTGCCGATGACCTTTTAAATTAAAATATTAACGGCTGACCACAAACAAAGATCAGCGTCTTGCTGATACGCCCTGGAGTTACAAAACATTAAAGAAATTGCTTCCAAATTACGCTGGCGAAATATTCCATTTAAGGTAACTGACGATGAAATTAAATTTAAAGGGGATGAATCTTTACCTTCGAATATAACAAAAATGCAACCTCTTAACGTAAAAATATATATTTTTATATTATAGAAAATTATTGAAACCGATCGTAACTCAATCCAACCTCTACGCATACGAAAAAAAAACATTTATAATCCCTATAGCATGAAAGTTACAGACCTTCAAAAGTTTATTGGAATATGTTTACTAACATCGGTAGTTCATATTTCAAACACAAGGAAACACTGGAATCAACCCATCGGAAATCAGCTAATCCAACAATCCATGTCAGTTAATAAATTTTGAAAAAATAAAACAAACGTTGCATTTCAACGAATTCATAAAATTCATAAATTTATAGGCCACTTGTAGAAATGTTGCTATAAAATTTCGAACAAGTTCCATACGAACAGTACGTTTGTGTAGACGAGCAAATCTGCTCCACTAAAGCTACAAATTCTTTATTTTAGCTAGTATTTCCTGGATATTGCTATAATTTTGAACTGTTCACCGGACAGGAAAATAATATATCAAAATGATTAGTAAACGAAACTAATAGGCTCGATGGAAATGTCGTCATCCGACTAACCAGAAATATTCCCAAATATCAAAATCACAAATGCTATTTCGATAATTATTTTTTGAGTTTGGGAACATTAAGAAAAAATAGAATATCCATATACAAACTTCCTGATGAAAAGACTTGGAAATCGAAAGCTCGTGGCGCTTCAATAGAATTAACTACCAAAATATACAATACCTACCTTTAATTCCACCCAGCGATTTTTTTGGAGTACAATAAGTGTATGGATGGAGTTGGTGTATTGGATAGATTTTCAGGTATCTCCGAATATTTTTCCATCTGCTAGACTTAGCCGTAAGCAATAGCTGGATTTTGTATAGGTAAGTCAACGTATTCATAAATTTAACAGAATAGAAACGTCAAAAGGCACACGCGAAGCCGAATTTAAAGTTTTGGTACCGGAAACTCTTTGCATGTTCGAGGAACGGAAGACCTTCAACTATTAGTAAACAAATTGAGGTAAAACGCAAAAAACCGAGCACAACAAGTGGCTCATTTTCTCATCAATTGGATGATGAAACCTCGCCTTTCTGTTAAATACCGGGCTGTGGAAAACTAAGCTTTATTAGATGTTCAAAGTGCATTACTCCTCTGTGCCTCAACAAAGATCGCAATTGTTAGGTACATTTTCCTAAATCTAATGTTACCTTTTTTAAACGTATGCGAGATAGCCCGAAAACCAGCCCAAAAAGGCTTTTTTTATAATAAAGGTGGGTGTCCTCACCAAAATTCATCGTAAATCCTTTTATCCCGAAAAATAAAAATTATTTACTTTCAAATCATACTCTATGTCTGCTCGTTTAAAATTGTTCAGGAATTAAAAGAATGACTTCGATTAAACTAACATTTTAACTATTTGATTTTTATTATCTCGTGTTTTTGTGGGAGTTGCGGGTGATATTATTGGCTTTTGGTTGCCATTGGCCTCTAAAGATTTAAATTGTCCTTCTAAGAGTTGGTTGTTGTTAACCCTTTGCTGCTTAACTTTTTTTTGTATAAATAAATTATTTTTGGATGCAAAATGTTGTTAAATCTTGAAAATTCAATAAACAAATGTTTTAATTTTCATGAATTTTTCAGAATTTCCATATTTGTATATCGATCATTAATGATATCCCATGTAAACTTGAAAGAAAAAGTATTTCGATTTATTCAAAAATTAATTTTCTTTCATTTACATAAAAAATAATAATAAAAAATAATAATTTACAAAAAAAAAAATTAATTAATCATATAAGAATTAAAATCACATAGCTATCACTGGACAATTCACTTGAGAGGTAATACATTATTTACATATAACAATTAAAAAAGACGTATGTGAAGATAGCCCGAAAACAAGTCCGAAAAAGATTTATGTAAAAGGTGGGTGTCCTCACTAAAATTCACCGAAAAGCCTTTTATCCCAAAAAATAAAAATAATTTACCTTCAAATCATACTCTATCCCGAAAACTAAAATAAATATCTGGAAACTGGTTCATGTAGTTTTTCTATTAAAAAAATTGCTTTCTTTGGGCTCGTTTAAAATTGTTAAGGAATTGAAAGAATGGTTTCATAGTTAATTTAAAAATATTACTTGTACCTATTTCGCAATCCTTGCCACCACATTTTAGTAAAAAATCAGTTTAAAATTTGAACTGATCCGGATCATTAACTTGAACCAGTTTCCAGATATTTATTTTAATTTTCGGGATAGAATATGATTTGAAGATAAATTATTTGTATTTCTCGGGATAAAAGGCTTTTTGATGAATTTTAGTTAAGACACCCACCTTTTACAAAAATCTTTCTTCGGGCTAGTTTTCGGGATATCTTCTTATACGTTTTTTTTAATTGTTTTATGTAAATTATGTATTACCTGTCAAGTGAATTGTCCAGTGATAGCTATGTGATTTTAATACTTATCAGATTAATTATATTTGTTTTTCCAAATTATTATTTTTTATGTAAACGAAAGAAAATTAGTTTTTGAATAAACCAAAACACCTCTTCTTTCAATTTTGCATGGAATATCATAAATGATCGATATACAAATATGGAAATTCTGAAAAGTTAATAAGATTTAACAACATTTTGCATCCAAAAATAATTTGTTTATACAAAAAAAAGTTAAGCAACAAAGGGTTAAGAACAACAAATTCTTGGAAGGACGAATTAAATCTTTAGAGACCAATGGCAACCAAAATCCAATAATGTCCCGCAACCTTCACAACAACGCGATATAACAAAAGTCAAATAGTTAAATGTCCTTTTTAACGAATGAATGCGGACGGTTTAGTAAATTATATTCAAGCAAGATATTATATAAGTGGCAATGCTGCATAAATCATGCAGAAACTGTTTATCAGCAGGACACGAAAAATATGCATGCCAACATAGAAGAACCAATTTACCATTGTTACGAATTCATGGTCTTAACATTGTTATCCAGCTTTGTTTTGGATTTTAATTTCATTGTAATCGGTTGATTAAAAAAAAATCACTAAAATCACTTGTGCTGTCGTGACATTGTTGTGATACATTTTTTTGTATTTTCTTGTTTGTACATCCTTTTTATTTAGTGGTTCGACGAATGTTTGTTTTTTCTGTGTTGCTTGTTTTGTGTGTTTGGTGTATCACGTTCCTTTTCGTTTTGCGCCGCTCATGAATTCCATAGGCGAGAACAAGAAATTTTAGAAGGGAAAATATTTTTCTGCTTTTTTGGTTTGTTTTTTGTAAAATCGGTCTCGTTGTGGTTTACTGTAAAAAAAAGTCAAGTTTATTTTTGGGAAAAAAAGTTGGGTTTGTAATTCCGAAAAGTTGAGTATAGTTTTAAAAGGAAAATATATTTCTTTTGAATAAAAAAATTATTAGTGCTGTATAACGGCGAGACAACGCCCAATATAATTATACGGTTTGTGGCGAAGGACGCACACTCAGATATTTGTACGTGGCCAGCTGAGGCCACTTTATGTTATGCCACTTAAAGAACAAGATAAAAAAGTTGTACGGTACTTAGGCGAGCCAAGGCTACTCTATTTTTGGTTATTCGTTTTTTATGGAATTGGGGAGAAGCCCCGCAACAGACAGGGACGCCGCCACAACCACCCTCCAGGGTGACCTTATTGAAGGTCAAGGTACAATATTTAATTCTGTTTTTTTTAATTTAAATTTTTTTATTTTCTTTCCTCATTTTAAATACTTAAATAATTATTTTTTCACAATTTTCAAATTTTTTTGTTGTTTAAAAAAATATATATATAAACTATAATAAAACACCACCGAACGGATATCGTGCGCGCGACCTTGGCGCACATTGGTTTTGCCCCAAAAATTTGTTGAGGTGGTAATTTTTTTTCTTTTTGAATTTTTTTTCCTTATGGGTTTTTGGGTTTCTGCTTCCTCGGCGGTTAGTTAATAAAAAAAATTAAAAAAAATGAAATACTAAAGTTTGTGTCGGAGCAGTATGATATGAGGGGAGACTCCATTCTGTGTCGGTTACACCCGGTTATAATTATTTTACTCCGTTCCTCAAGTTTCGTCCGACAAATTTTAGCTGAACATTCGGATTTTTTATTTATTTTCAATTTGCGTTTTCTTTTAAAATTATCTGTAAACACTGTCAAGGCCAGAATCATGCAAGTCTCCAAATCCACACAACCCATTACCCTGAGTATTAGTCGGCAAAATCACCGTGCGTGAGGCCACTGCATGACTAGTTGAAATCTGCGGGTCGGCTGCTGAGCCGTCTGTAACACCATATGTAATGGAAGGCATAACACAGAACTGCCCGTCGTTAACACGGCAGATGAACAGCAGATATTTAAAAGTTATGTAACAACGCAATCGGGTCCTGTGTTGCACAGCCATAATCGCCATTAACAACAAGCGAAGAAACGAAAGCTCTTCAGAGCATTGATTGACCCATAGAGGAAAGGAAACCGGGGTGCAAGCACAAAATTGAACTAAGTTTATGTCGTCTTTGAGAGATGTCGACTTTGGTATCAACAGATGGTTTCATTTGCAGAACTTACAACTGATAGATCCAGAATACAACAAGTCCAACAACATCAATATCATAATGTGTGTTGCCTAATATCCCTCAATTCTCAACAGTCTTTAGAGGAGGCTCACAAGATCCAATTGCCCAAAAACTGAACTTGGTTGAATAATAATGTGAAGCACAGGCTACAGCTAGGAAGTCAAAAGGCTGTTAATGGTTACCACTAAAATAATTGGTCAACAATTAAATTTATTGATATAAAATTATGACACTCCGAAAGAAAAAGACTCGCATTTGTTGCGCATACAGCAATACAGCATTAGTTGCGCAGGCTTCTAGTGAATGTCAAAAATGCTACGAATTACCAAGATGTATAGATGTTCGCTAGGACAAACTACACCATTGTTTTAGGTTGGATAAGCACTGGCGTCACTGGCACTGGCGTCTCACATCAATAATTGGAAATAAAGTAAACATTCCAAAATGACAAACCAATTTGGATTTTATTTTAAACCCTTGAACAGGTTCATCTGTGGCCAAATTTTTGAATAGACAAGAACTAATCAAGCTGCTCGTTGGCGAATTTTTTATTGACATTTGCAAGGCACCTAATTATGTCGACCACACATGATATTAATTGAAAAATTTAAACAGTTAGTTTATCCCGTCGAGTAAATGCAAAATGTGTTTAGCAAGCTCTAACATTTGGGTTATATCGTTTAGCATAATAAAAACTCTAATTAAAATTGTTTGTGTTTGCCCTACTCGCCCTCTTTTTTGTGAGAATTGAAGCTTTTCATTCTATCCCACAACTTTTTTGACATCTAATGCAACATCATGGGTTTCATTAATGTTATAAACGTGTTACGATGTTCTGAATTTAGTAAAGCTCGATCAAATGTTGCCTCAAAGTACTTTAGTAGGAGGATGGCTCGTTTATATACCTGTAATGTAAATATTACCAAAATAATTTTATATGAATTTAAAATTAAGTTTAGAGTATCGCTAGCTAAATCTACAAGAGACGACAAAAAACTTGAAAATAATATTTTTCATGAAAATATTTAAATAAAAATAAAAAAGTTTCATCGCTCCTTATTTTTTGTCAACATGCTTTCCTTCCGTTGATATCGTCTTGAGTTTATTTTATTTTCATTTTCTTGCTCGTCTTCCTGTGTTCAAATCTTAATAAAAATGACAAACAAAATATTCATATCATCACTCTCAATTTCAGTTTCCTTTTTGTATTATTTTTATTTTTTGTTATGCCTTCTTATTTGTACAAAATAATAAAATCAACTTCTTTAAAATTATAATCAAAAATTCATTGACTTATAAATTTTTCTCCTCAAAAAAAAAACAATTTGGTTCATAACAATCACTTTTCTCGTTTTGAGTGTGGAACACAATAAAAAGTAAACAAAACAAAATAAACAGACGAGCAAATTTTCTCGAAGATGGAAAATATAGAAAATTTTTATTTTCATAAATTGAATTAAAAAAAAGACAAAATTTTCCTTAGAAAATTATTTTCTTCTTAGCCGTTTTCCTATTATACGTACATTTAACAAAAAAAAAAGTGATCAAGCGAGCAATATTCGAACTCATTAATATTCTTGAATTATTATTGTATTTTCGTCATCGTCATCATTTACTTCTTTAAGCACAGAATTTTTTTTGTTTTTTTTTTTAGGTTGGTACTCGACTTTTTTTTTATATATATATATAACGGTTGAGCACAAAATTTATTTCATTATTGTTTGTCTTAACACACAAAAAAAAATCGCGCGCGGCATAAAAAACAGTCCTGGAAAAGCGGAAAAATCAAACGTAACAAAAAATAAAATAAAAAAAAAAAAACAAAAAAAAAGGAAATTGATAAAAAAGTGAAAATTAATGATAGCGCGCAAACATTAATTTTATTCATTTCCTTTTTGGATTTTTCATTTCGCAATGGTTTAGGTATATCTATATATAGGCGGTGATGGTATATAAAAAATATTTCTTGTGTTTGATTAAAAAATATTGACACTTTGATTAAAATTGATAAAATTTATGATACCTTCTACGTTTATTATATTTTGTCGTATTGTTGCGCGCTCTACCAAGTTTTTTTTTTTCTCTAGGGTAGGGGGTGATGTTGAGGTACCAACGAGATGGTAATATATAAATACACGAGGAACATAATAAAATGATGACTTTCCCGTGTAATAAAAAATTATAGTGTTGTTTAACAAAAAAAAGTTATCGGAAATAGAATCAACAAGGTTGAAGTGGCATCACTCTTAATAGATTTTAAACAATGGGAAGAGACAAAATGGTTTAATTTTTTGTAAAGTAATCGATCAGGTTTTTGAGTTTATAATTTTTTGTAGTTACAATGTTGAATTTCGGTTCAGTTAATTTTTGTTTTTTACGCCGTACCTGCTATCTCCATTAGTGTAAGTTAAAAGCACAGATACCAGTACCTATTTCCGCCAATGTTTCTTGTAATCCAAATTTGTACTTTTTTATGTTGTAAATGAAACGTTAAAGGGAGCAGAAATTAGACATGTGATATATCAAGATTGTAAAGATCTCAATATAAGATTTAAGAATAGAATAGAGTTGGAAATTTGCGAACGATCGTATACGAATTTCGCAATAAAGAACTAGTTTGAAACATGTCATATACAATTCTTCTTTAATGACAATATTCTAAGCAAAACATATATGTATGACGAGTCTTCCGCCCCGGTGGCAAAGTGGTCAGCATGCTGGCTCCAGCGACCGGAGGTCCTCCAGGCTTCGATTCCCGGTGGTGACAAGGAAAAAAAATCACGGCTGTATGAAGTTTCACTCCGAACAGAGATCCAACCCGGCTGAACTGAGTATCCAAATTTTGGTGAAATAAATTTTTTATTATCAAACCTCGTCATTTCCGGTAACATTTCAGAAAATATCTGAACTAATTTTATTTGAAATTTAATTTTGTTTTTTTTTTCTGTTTTAAACTAATTTTTGTAAATGCTAAATCCATTCTAAAATATTTGCAAAATACAAAGCTCTATGGAAGTGGCCAGTTCTGGCAAACCGATTTTAGCCAAAAATCATTGAGATCTCTCAATTTATGGAAAAAGCTTAAGTATGTAGTTTAAACCCGATCAAGTATAAGTGCCAAATTTTTATTCAAAAACAGTCGTATCCCAAAAAATTATCATTTTCGATTAAATTTTGGCAAAACTTTCAGTTCATCGCTTTTCTTGTAAATGATATACTTTTTAAAATATTTGCAAAAAACGAAAAATTTCAAATAGAAGCTACGATATTTTGTCGACCGATTTCAGCCAAGCATCACTGGGATTATCCAATGTATGGAAAAAATTTCCCGATTAGTCAATCCGTTTGGGCTAGAGAAAAACAACAAGAATTAGTCTAGCTCATAGGAGTACGCTCAAAATGGGGGTGCAGTTTATTTTATTGTACCTTATACCGATTTTATGTATATTGATACAACAACAAACATAATGATAACTTGCAATTTTGGCATGACTAGGTTAACATTTGATGGATTTTAATGAAGATGAAATCTTCAACGTCATGGCAAAATAACTTAGAAAAAGAAATATGTGGGTTTGGGTGTTTGAATTTTGTAATGGCATACAATTCCGTTCCATAGTTTAACGCGATCTCTATTCACTTTTTAACGCAAAGTGTCTGACATCTAGTGAATTTCTTTTTGTTCTACGTCAAAGCTAGTAACTTCTTATTAACAAATTATAATTTTAGTAGGGGAGATTTGGTACACGCGTGTGTCCAAAACTTGGAGTAATTGTTTTTCTCAATTAAAATTATTTTTAATTTTTAGTTATCTAAAAATCGTCTAAAAAAAATTAATTAATGCGTCTACAATACCATCTATTTTCGTCTTGAACAAGCACTGAATAAACATTTACTGACATCTAGCTATACGTTTGAGAAAGAAAATAATTTAAAAGTGTAAATAATTGTTTTGTAGCGGCATAATTGCATGCCATCTATGTATTATTAAATCTGTAGCATTTTGCATGGTTTGTCTTAAATGTCAAACAATCTAGTAAATGTCAATGAACAACCTTTTTTTATAATTTAAGGTTATTATCTTCTGGTCCGACCTACATGCTTATTTAGATAATATGCTCCGTGGGGCTTACTCACCCTCTGGCCAAATTTAATAAGGCCAAGTAATTTTAGAATCGATTTTATTGCAATTGAAGAAACTTAATTTTTTTATAAAATACTGGCGCTGAAATTTATTAAGAAAATCGAGTTTCACTTCTCTCGGGCCTTTTGTGTTGGATTACAGGGGGTGTTATCAACATAAAATATTTACGTTCTTTGCTAAATATCTGCCTATGTTAAGATATAGGAGAACAATTGGTACCCAGCTTAAGTCTTCGTGTGTAGAAAATTCCGAAATCGATTTAGTCGAAAGCCGTGCTTTCTGTAAATCCGGCATTTTAACGATAATGAAATGCTGAATAATGAAAAAGATATAAAACTATCTTTCACTAAAGGACATCTACACTAACAGGGAATAAAAATAAAATGTTCAAAGTAAGTGTCAACAAAATTTTTTTTCTTGTTTCTTTTCATTAAATTGTTAAGTTTACAATTTTTTCATTGAAAAACAAAAAAAAATTACACTACACATACATACGTTATACCGCAATCGTCAGCCCACTATAAACTACAAACATAAATAATTACGAGGTGTATCTTAAGATTTAAAGCTTGTTGCGTGTGATTTTGTTTTTTCTTTTTTTCTAAATCAACTCAATTTCAAATAGTACCTCAATTTGTGAGAAGTTCCAGCTGTGACCTTTGGAGTGTGACACGGAATTTGCACTTGCACTATTCCTACTCTGACAATGTTGTCATTATGCGATTATTTAATAGGCGCGTAATTGGTCATTGACACAATTTTCGGGACGAGGGGTGCATTGATTGACAATAATCAGGATATATCGTTGTTAAATAGAAATCACATCTTTTTGGGTTTTGCAGTCCCATGAAATAATTACGAATTGACAATAACTTCGAAGGTGATAAAAGTTTAGGTTTTGCGGAATCATTTATTCGTTGATGAATGTGACGTCTGATTTGACAGTTGGTTGTAATCATATTGGTGGAAAACTTGAGAAATACATATTTAAGCTGGATCGCCATTCTTTGTGAACATTGTTAATATAACTACCACCACTCGTGTACATGGGGCTGAAACCGATGGCAGATCTAGCAATGTCTCAGACCAAACCTTATTCTTCTGCTCTTTATTTTACATTCTTCGAAAAGTTTAATGCCGATATTAATTCAAAAATGGCAGAGTGATGTGGATTTTTCTGGTTGTTGAAATATTAAAAAAAAAAAATCCGATCAGTAATGACGAGGCATGTAAGCAAAAATTATCTGGAAGAACTAGAGGACATTGCGTATGTCACAATCCTTTTAATTTGTTTGGTTTTGCGATCGCGTGATCATCATGCCATATCCATTCATCAGTTCCCATATGGTATACCATTACACACCTAGACCTACATTACGATATTGTGATGGTTTTAATTTTGGATTATGAAAAACAACCGCACCAATCAGATAATGGGCGAAATAATCATTAATTATGTTTACGTTCTCATAGTTCAGGGAAATTAAATCTCCACTCAAGAATTAGACATCTTTATTAGGCGACCTTCTACTATCTGGTTGCCGTAATAATTATAATCATCTTAAAATAAAGATTTCTTTTTATTTTGTCTTTTATAGGCGGATTATTTAGCTGATACCGCCCTGGATAATTAATTGTCATTGGCATCGCTATTCTGATTGAATTAAATGTCAAACATTGTGCTTACTTCGGGTGTCGCTATATGGAGAAGTTGCAATAGTAAAAATTTCTTCTCAATCGTTTTTAGCTTCTGCTGAACCAAATCATGGCATCGTCGATGTGTTTCCCGCTTTAGTTGTTTCAATTTGACTTCAAGTCATTTGGTAATTTCTTAAATTTGCTATTGTATCTGTTTTTTGTTTTGCAAAGTTAAAAGCAAGTTTCTAGGACTTACATCAGCAGCAATATGTCACGATACGATAATGTCGATGAATGAACGCTAAAACGAGGACTGAATGAAATGAATTAAGACTCAACCTTTAAAAACGTTGAAAATTCATCGACTATAATTGCTGAAGATTTTTGAAAAGTGTTTCCTACTGTAGAACTAAAATTGATATTCTTTTGACACCAACGAAAGCACTAACGAAAGCTTATCAGAGATCAAGTATACTTGAATATTTGACAAATAAAATTTTATTTTTTATTGTCAACGTTCGTCACAGTCAATTTGAATAATAATTCTTAAAGATATAACATGTTCGCCATGAAAAAAGTCAAAATTTTATTCATACATTCTTTACTTTTCATAATGTAAAAATAAGCATATGTAATTTAAATGTAATTTTCTTGTAAAACCCGCGTAAATTCCATGTCATCGTGTAATTTACGTGTCCAACAGTGCCTAATTGGCAAACCGAAAGACGTTGATCGAGATTAAATTTGTATTCAAGTTTTTCACATAACATTCAAAACTGTACGACAGAAATCGAACCTCAGTTAATAGATTTTTGCAATGCGTGAGCTTAAATGGTCGAAACGAAATTTTCAATACAGTTTTACTTGCACACAAACTTTTTTCATGAAACTTATTACAGCTAACGAACATTTTACAAACTTGAAGCATAGAATTCTGAATGTAACAGTTGGTATAGAAAAAAATGATTTAGTATTTGAAATATCTCGTCATAAAAATATGTTTTTCAAATTCGTTCACTGACCAAACGATACAGTGGTTAAAGTTTTGGCATTTAGATGGAAGGTATCGTGTTCGACTCTCGATAGGGCAAGATACAAAAGGAATTTTTCATCGACCAATTACGAGTTGTGATAAAAATGAACATAAATTTGACCCCCTATCGGAATGCCGAACTCATAGGCCGACCCATTTTCGACTCCCTTCGAGGTAATAACGTTGCACTTACCTGCGAATTTTTCTTCTTCTATTTATTTATCAAAATTTTGGTTACCATTAAATAATTATTGCATTTTACTGATGGCACTGCCATCTATCCTATGGCATTGCCATTAAAGTTTTAATTGTACATGGGCCTTAATATTCTGTTTCACGTTTTACCCGCTTCTACTGTATAGCGTAAACGTCGAATGGTTTTGAGAGTGAGACCAATGTGCACCTTGTGCGTGTGTGCTACCAGTGAGATATAGAAGGGTATTTTTTGTGCATTTCTTGTTTTGGTATGTGCGATTGATGTGCGGTAAGAATGAGAAAGGAAGTGACGCGCACAAGAAAACAAAACAAAAAACATCAACGGAAAAAGTATTCTTCTTGATTTTTTGGGGTGCAATAATTTTATTAATCTAGTTTTAGATTATAAAAATACAAGTCTAGTATCGGGATTACATAAAATAAGTCTGGTTGTTAGTTTTATATTGAGACAGTCTTGTTTTGAAATTTTGTAATTAATAGTCGCGTTCTATTTTGATTTGTGTAACGGAATTTTATCAACCCATCCAAATGATACCCCAATCTATATCGGCATGACCTCGAAGATAATATCTTTATCTATTCCTAATGTAATAAGTCCGTCATGTTTTAATTTTTACATTTTCTTTTACGGTTTATTTAATTCAAGGTAACATAATTCATTCATATTAGAATACTTTATGTGCCGAAGTCAACAACGGGTGACTAGTTTTCAACCGTACCATATTTAACAACGGATGCCCAATTTTTATTGTCGAAACCATTCTGCCATTCATACGGGCAGCCGACACGAGGTGTTCGCAGTATAACGGGTGCCGTAATTACCAACGGGTATCACAATTATCAAGCGGGTATCAGCGGATGAAAGGCACAGCAACGTGGCAAAATTTTCTGGATCCACATACGCGTGGCCAGTTGAGCCCATTCTTATATTATATATACGGTTTAAGGCAGGAAGACACCTAACAAAAATATATACGGTTAAAGGCGGAAAAACTCCCAACATTTACACGGCAGCCTATTGTGACCAAATTTATTAACGAGGGGTGACACATTTTGGCATTCAAGGTCGACCTCCATCAGCTCCAAGGTACGATTTTTTTTGGTCAATTTATGTTTTTTTATTTAAATTTATATTTGCGAATTTTCAAATTTTATTTTATTTTTCAACATGTTACGACTACGTATACGTAACTATACCTCTTTATATATTTTATTCCACACGGTTTGTGGTTCTGCTTAACCGATTGGGTGGTTTGTGTCTTTGTTTACCGGTATTGAGTGTTTTGGTTTTGGTACACGCTTTTTGTTTTGTTTGTAACGATAAGAAGAAATAAAAATTGAGAGCGAGACCTATGTGCATCGAGTGTTCTCGTTCTAGAAAAATGTTTTTTCTTATATGCTTCTCGTTTATATCAATGCGAATTGATGTAAACGAAAAACAGAGAAGGAAGAAAATTCTTCTAGAACGTTTAGCGCGTCGTTGTTTTCTGGTGCGAGAATTTTTTTTTTTTTTTTTTATTAGTCTCGTTTGGATTTCATTGAAGTTAGTCTTGTGTATAATTTGAAAAGTCTGGATTGAAATGTGAAAAAATCAGGCTAGTTTTGGGATTGATTAAGGAAAGAGTCATTGGTTGATACTCATTTTTTGAATTATTAATTAGATCGAAGTTTTTTTTGTTTTGTATAAAATACTAATATTAAAAAGTTTTTTTTTGGTACAAAATGTAAATGTGAATCAGTTTGTTTTGTGTAAAAACTCAATTATATCAAGTATACAGTTGGTGTATAATCGTATATGTATACAGTTTTTATGAAATTTTAAAAACTAATAATGTTGGGTGTTATGACGTTTGCTAATTGATAAAAGCCGAAAACATATTTATGGAAATAATCAAAATTTTGTCAAATAAAAGAAAGTTGTTCGGAAAGTTTATATTTGGTGTATTAATTGGTGTGTTCTACGTGTAATACGATTTTAGCTGTGAGTGCATACTTCTTTGAGTATATTCGGTAAATTTTGTTAATCAAAATATCGTTCACCGTTAAATAAAATAACTGACATAACGCATCCCAAAGCGTGTGTATCGGTGTGTAGACAGCGCATCGGTTACGGGTGGCTGGGAAAGGGTCGCTAATAATATTTGACGGGTAGCAAACAACGTGGCCATTCTCAGTTTTTTACGAGCAACCAACAGGAGGCTCGCTCAATAACGGATAGTTGTGATAACGGCGAAAGTGCAGCAAGATACGGGTGGCTAATTGAAGCCAGTCGTTTTAGTTTGGTTATTGGCGGCAGGACGTCCCGCAACATTTTTACGGGTTTTAGAAAAAATAATTGTGTGTACATACCGGATTGGCGCAAGGTCGCAACCCATTTTTTTTATTTTTGGTATCGGGGAAAGGCCCCGCAACGATACGGGTGGCCAACCGGCTGTCCGTTTTCATTGGTATCGGTGAAAAGCACCGCAACGGACGACCGTCCAAGGTCGCACCAACACGTGGAGTTTTTTTTTGTAATTAAGGTACGATTTTTTTTTTGATTTTTTACTTTTTATTTTCTTTTTTTTATATATTTTAATTTTTTGGAAATTTTGAAAATTTTTGATTGAAATCGAGCGCCGGATAACGGTCGACGGTCGCGCGCTCGGTACATGTTGTGCTCGCGCCCTCATTTTCTTCTTGTGGGGAGTTGTCGTTTTTGTTTGTTGGTTTTCTTTTTAATTATTAAAAAAAAAATGAATTATTAAATTTCTCGGTTGGGCATGATGAGGGGGGAATTTTCATCCTGTGTTGGCGTAGGGTTGGCGGTCCCTTGGTGCCCGCATTCGGATTCGAAACTGGTATTTACCACCGTTTGAGTTCGGAGATGCGCGCACCAAGGCACCTCTCTTCCGTTATATTTTTTTTTATTTTTTTGCTGTTCGTTCTTCAGATTCCGGCCGACAAATTTCGGCGAAACTCCGGTTTATGATTATTATTATTTGCGTTTTTATCTAAAATCTCTGTACACGGTGTAAGCCAGGAGCCATGCAAGCCTCTAGCCATCCGGTAACAAACATTCCATTTTTTTTTAAATATATATATATAATCTATAATCGAGCGCCGATTAACGGTGGTGGTACACGCGACCGGTACATTGCTCTCGCCTTCAAAATTATTCACATTCTTCGACCATGTTTTATTTCAGGTTTTTTTTCTTACTCTTTCCACCTTTTTTAGCTTGATTTATTTTCTTTTCTCAGTTCTCATTGCGTATCGGTTCCATAGTTGCAAGCTCGGCTTGTCAGTACCCATCATTCATTCCCTTAGCACGACAGTCACAGAGTCGGAGTGGCGAGTCCAGTATATGAATCGTCCTTTCGGGGCGGCTGTAAAATCTAGACAGTCCCCGTGGCACTCCGTTAATCTAAAGCTGTCGGAGTGTGAATTGTGGGAGATTACCTACAATTCTCTCCGGGTGAAAAGAGGCTTATTGTCTGTTGGGAAAACGTCCCTTCCCAATTATGCTGCTGCGTCGATGGGTCATTCAGAGGAGTTTCTTCAGCAGACATTCTACTTGTCATTCGGGGAGATCCGGTCGTTCCTGGGTGGGCATCTCTCTTATTATTATATTTATCTTACTTTCCTGAAATCGACGGATTCTGGTGGCATTTCCATTTAATTTTATGTTTTTTAGTTTGATATTTATTTTTTTTATTCTGTTTATGGTGTAGGCCAAGAACACGAAAGCCTCAACTTCCCCATGACCCAAAACCCTGAGATTGGCAAAATCACCGTGAGAGGCCTCTGCGTGTTTAGATGAAATTTGCGGGTGCGTAACATACTATAAAGCTGACATAGACATATACGCGCAGATGGTTCTACGGCCATATACGTTCTCGAATTGGTTTGAAAACTTATGATAATACTAACCGTGGTCACTGGACTAAAATAAGAATTGTATGGTTCAATTAGGATGATAATACTTTGTTTTCATTATTCCTTTATTTAGTTACTACTATAATCCCAATAATAAATTTAATACAAACAAGATCCTAATATTTTCAGCCAGAATCCATACTAAATCCCTAATATAATCAATTTACTAATAATATTGAAATTATCGATTAAATTTAGATTAAGTTTTATTTTATTTGAACATTGAATCCTAATTAAATCCCATACACACATATAATATTATATTATGTATTATGATTTACCCCAAAATAACACCATCCATCGTTCCTAGAAAAAATTATTCAGCCCTTTTCCCAAACACTCTTTAGTAGTATTTCATTTGATTAACTGTTTGGTCACGAATAAATTAATCTTAATATTTTCCAACAATTTTGTTCTCTATGGTGTTTTTTCATTGTTTATTTATTGTATTAATAATCGTATGTTCGTGCCTAAATCAACCAAGATGATAATATTCTTATTATTATTACTGTTATGTGTGTTTGGTGCCAGGAATACAAAGAACGAAATAATGTACATATATAAGAATAATAAATTTTAATTAAAGGATATTAAATGTTAAACATTTTTATCAGGCAAAAAATAAATAATACAGAAATCATTGCGTACACAGACAGCGTATAATAAATACAGAAGACGAAAATTCACCTTACATATCGCACATATAAATAAGAACAACTAATTTATTCTTACTTTCTCCTTTCGTATATAAAATTCATTCTGTTTGGATTTAAGATAAAACAAGGAGCGAACGAGCGAACAAAAAAACAAGGAAAATACTGTATAAAGTAAATAAACCAAAGTTATTTTGATTGAATTATGATTATCTTTGGATTTAAAAGATTTACAAGAATTTTTTTTAAGTTCATGATAATAAATTTCTTATGAAAAATAAATTCAAAGAGATGTGGGGAGGTTTTACATAATAATAATATTCATAATCGGTGGGTGGTTTACATATTTTCGATTTTAAACTAAAAAAAATATAATTGCAAAAATATTGTTTCTATAGTTCATAATTTTAATAAACGTCTTGAATGAATTTGTAATAAATGAATTTAATATCATAGAGATAAAATTAGTTTAGATCAATTTTTATATAAACAATGAATAAATAATGAGGATAAATAAACGTGAGTACTTACTGCATACAAATAATACTAGAAAAAAAAAATTACAGCCCTATGCTCTAGATTCGACGGCTCAACTAAATGAGGTTGAGCCGTCGAATCTAGAAATATATACAGCTCCTAGCTGACTTTTTGAGAAGGTATAACGCATACAACTATTCCCAAAATTTAAGTAAAAAATATTTTTGAGATTTGTTCTATGTATTAAAAATTATATTTAGAAATTGAGCTTTTTCAACCAATTCTGGAGATACCACGGGGTTTCACTAACATTTTCAAAAAGATCATCCAATCTACTAAAGCCTACTATGTTTTAACGATGTTAGAAACAATTTTGATAATTTTATAATTCTTAACCAAATAAAACAAAAATGGTTAAATCGAAGTATATTTTTTATTCGTGAGAATGACGTTTCACAATCGACCCCCGTGTTTTTATACGTCATAAAAAGTACCGAAAAGTTAACAATTATACAAAATAACGAGACTGCTAGAAATTGGTATGCGTGAATATTTCAAGCTTAATAAAGAGCGAGCTAAATATAGTTACAGGTCCTAGACAAAAAATTACCACCGATCGTAGAGATGTCCACAGGTTCTTACCCCCATTTTTGAAAATATTACACAATATTATACCGTTATGGTGATTGGCGTGCGATTTTAATGGGTTTTGAAATGCCTATAATAGAAACTGTACTCAACCGGGTCAACTGTAATGAGTCTAACAATGATTTTTGGAATTTTGAAGTCCCGTAATTTTGACAATAATATTATTCAATCCTAAAATTTTTGGAATAATCGAAAATCGAAAAATCCTTTGTTCTTTAAGACGTAGTAGTGATTGTCAAAAATGTATGCCATTCGTTACATATAAAGAAGCCGGCTTAATATTTCCGAAAACCTAGAACAGCATACGTGGATTTCTCTAGGAGTACTCGTAGACATTTGTAGACATTTGTAAAATACATTAAAACACTTAGAATTTTCTAAAAATTTCTAAATCCGGTAAAAATCGTCACCAACTCTGATTCTACTCATCCTCAATTCTACCAGATAGTTATAAGTAATCTATTAAAACGGGTTTGTCACTTGTTTGGGCATTTCAATTTAAAATTCATTTGGAGATTTTGCTAAAATCTTGTAGACGGAAATAATAATATTTTCGTCAAAATCACGGAACTTCAAAATTCTAAAAGTCATTGTCAGACTTCTTATATTTGAGAACTCGAGAACCCGTGGACATCTCTATACGTTATACTCAGTATAAAAAAAGGAAATTTTTTGTCCAGGACCTGTAAATATATTTAGCGCGCTCGTTACAGCGGTTCCGTTCTCTCGCAGTGATCGAAAATTGATTTATTGATTGAATTGTCTCAAAAGACCACGATTTCTTAGGAGAGGGAATCTGTAAGTGGCCTGAAAGATTTTGGGAAAGCTGTAGCTGCAGATGGACCATACTTTCAATAAATAATTCTTTCAATGTCTAAACAAGCAAATGTGGTTTATTTTAATAAAAAAGGGCGGAGTCATATTCACACACCAAACATTGTTCAGAAAATCGCCCTCTATTTTATGAGACCCTTTTTATTAAATAATTAATTTTTCAAATTGACCTTATTTTATGTTAAATTTCATTTTTATAATTTTACTAAATATTATTTTAAAATAAAAATTTATTATTTTAATTTTATTAAATTAAAAGACCCAAGTGATTTTTGCGATTTAAAATTTTTTTTGAGAAGATCTCCAAAAATTAAGTAAAAATCACGGTTTTTGACAAAAAACCAGAACTCGGTTCCAGTAGAGCCCAGATGAATTAATTTACGGCACCAAACTTCATACATAAGCTTTATCCACAAACTGGGAAGTCCGCTGCCATGGTCGCATGTTCGCATGGCTTCCATGTAAGATCTTTCGTTTTTAGCGAACATTTTAACATTTTAACACAATAACAAGGGATATCATTTACGAGAAAAACGTATATTAAATAATAATTTAAACATGATATTTTGTCCGACATCGTTCCAACGGAAGTGCGGCAGCTTCATGAGAGCTTTTCCAATTTTTGTCAATATTTTAAAAATGATCTATAGCGTTTACAAAAGGAGGGTTATAAACAAAACGTTTGTAAATTAGATTTCAAACAAAATTAGTTCAGATAATTTTTTTAAATTTTACCGAAAATGACGAATGTTGATGTAAAAAAATTATTTCACTAAAATTCGGCATCGCTATAGTCTAGGCGGATTGTCTATTAAAAATAAAACTTCATACCTAAAGTTTATCAATAATTGGGAGATCCTTGCAAAAATTGGTGGAAATCTGTGTACCGGAAGTCGCAACTAAATATTGCAATTTCAAAAAAAATGATGATCTGCTTTAAGAAAAGTTAATGTAATACCATATGATGCAACAGTGCCCGATTCCGTAATTTGGTCGCGTATCAAATTATAACCCTGCATTACTAACCTATGTACAGAGGACCCAAACTAAAATGAAGTTACGATAATAGAATGTTGAACAATTGTAACCACCTTCATGTTAATATGTAATCCTGTGGCGGTTAACCAATGCATTCAAAATCAATTTTATAGTAGTAAAATTTCAAAATCAACTTTATAATAGTAAAGGTTCAAACCTAAATTATGTCCTCGATTTTCGTGTAGAATTTGTAGAATTGTAGATTATGCAATACGGAATATAGATAGAGCGTCATGAGTTTCTTTGTTCCCAACTATAAAAACAATGCGAAGAAAAAAATAAAAGTCAGTATTTGGAATATAATTCGTACGACAAAAACCCAATAGAGTTCACTAAAGTAACTATAAATAAAATTCAGTGAACCGATTCTTATATTATTAATATTATATAAAATCATAACTTAATAAATTGTGTAATGATTAAACGATTCTTATATTATTAAAATTATATAAAATCATAATTAAATAATAAATTGTGTAAAGATCAAATGATTACAAATAAAATATAAAATTAAAATTGTGTGTAAAGGTGTAATATTCAATCAATTCATAGTTAGTTACCCTTTACCTCCACAATCCTACCTTGTAAAGGGTGGCTCATCTAACGCTTGCAATTTAATTTAGCTCTAATTCAAAGAAAACTTAATTTGCTTTTCAAAAAGCGGTCTGTTTAATTCGAAATAGTATACATTGCCATTAAGTATGGAACATAATTTCAATCCAATGACGTGGGTGTTAGTGTGAGGCCTTGGTGCGAAGGGGAGTGTTGGTTTTGGTATGAGTGTTGGTGCAGATGCTGGTGTTAATGTGCGTGTATGTTTGATAATTAGCCACATGTTTACTTTTAGCCTATGTTTGGCGCATTCCATGGGTTTTTGGGTAATAATTTAACAGAAGCAGCCAAAACTGTCTGTTGAAAGGTAAAAGCTTAAGAATGGTTATCTAAAATACAGATAATAGATTAATTTTTATCGAGCGTACACAACGTTATACCATTTTGTAAAGACTAAAAGTATTTTTCGATAGTTCTTGACATTTTGGGTGATCCTGAACAATGAAAAATTACAAATTTATCAAAATAAATGAACGCCCAAACATGAACTAGAACCGTAAAATAATATCAAACTTTTCGGCCACACAGAGAGAAAATACTTTGCATGGACCATGATGACTATCATTTTCATAAATAATGAAATGGATATTTTTCGTTTTTTATGGGTGTAATTCAGAAGTTATCAGTGCATGTCTATTCATTTCCTTTCCCCGTTTACCTATGATACAAATTTTAATTGCGACTAAACAAATTTTCTGTGCAATCACACAACTCAAACGAAATGAAAAATATTTCAAGGACATTTTTGATTCATTTTAGTTAAAATTTTATTTAAGAGAGAGCAGAACAAAACATAATAAAACTAGTTTGGTTTGAAAAAAAATACCAAAATACAAAAAACCCTCGTGTGGAATGGAGCATTTGTTTTTAAATGTTAGCATGCTTAGTGTTAAATATTCGTCCCTTTTATTTCAATCATTCGCAAAAATTGGCCGATTTTGCAGATATTAAGCCTACTATGCACATTTTATGAAGCTGTTTCAGTTTTCTAGGCATTTCGTGTCGTATAGCTGATGATGAATTTAGTTTGAATTGTGAAAAGAGTTAGGTTGTGCTAATCGTCTACTTAAAGTGACTTAAAATTATATTTAATCTTAAAAATATTAAAAAATCTTCAAATTTTAACAAATCATTAAATTTTTTCTTCACCAAAACCTCCTGAAATTTCCTACTCATAAAGGCTAGAACCAGTTCTGTCCGAAAATGATAATGAGACCGATGACCAACACCGAAAATCTCAACTACCATTAAATATTATGGTTGTTCGTAATGCGGCCGAATATAGGCCATTATCGGTACGAGGACCCCACCACTTGGGCTAACAGTGCATGCGTGACAGAAATTATAGTTTTCGTGTTGCCACTGCGTTTTTTTGGGCTGACATTTGGGCCAACTTCACATACATCATCCGAACTGGTACGCCTAAAAGATCTGGTACTCTGATTATTTTGTTCTGCGTAGAGGTTGGTGTAAACTGCCATTTTTTCATACATATCAGCTGGAATAAACTTAAAAAAGTAGCTCAAAGGAGGTTTACTCGCGATATCAAATTCCGTGTCAAAAGTTGAGTGTTCCTCTACGGGTTCTTGAAAGTTGAATTTACGAGTGCTAGAGTCAAACGTTTGTCTTCGATATTCGATATTTTTTTTCTCTGTAACATTATATTTCGAATATTCATCAATAAATTCAATAACAACATTTTCGTCGAGAATAGCTGGTTGATACTGCAATTTTTCGTTTTCGTTTGGCACAGGGACCTCGTCGTTCATTACTTCATCAAATAAAGTTGATTTCTTTGCTAAATTTTGTATAATTTCGGGAGGCGTATAATTGCCGTCGTCATCAAATTCAATCTCTTGATCTGATAATTCTAATTCAGAATCACTAGAGTTTACTAATTCCTCGATCTCAGCATAGGTTAATGGTGTTCGATTTCTAGACGTCATAATCTACCGAAATAAAATATAACAAATATTTACTACACAACTACGTTTGTACATAATTAAGTCCATGGGTATATATCACTTGACTCTGTATGTACACAAATATGTTCTTGTACACATTTGAGTGAATATCACTTGGCACGATATGTCCACAATTATGCACATGGAGTTTTTAGGCTGAATTGTTGAAATATTACGTACATTCTCACTATATTTTTTTATAGATACGCACTATAAAAACTTATTCGATCAAAAAGAAACAAGTACACAATCAAAATATTTCGATAATTTGACCTAAAAATATGTAAATTCGCCACTACTTACAGCTGTTGATTTTTAGACATATACATAGTTTACACTAAGTTTTGTTCAATACTGAGGTTTTATATATTTTGGCGCTAAAAATGCAATGTATCTAAAGTATACAGTATAATACCAACATAACTGAACGAAAATTATTCATTTATTAGTGCATTGCTTCCCACAAATGTGGTTTGAAGAAGGTGTACGCAATTGTGTACATTACAAGTCAAAGGGTTAAAGTGTTCCTTTTAATAGTGATGCAACACTGGAATATGGTTGAAGATAACTTAGAAATAACAAGTAAATTAAAAATAAAAATTCGGAAAATCGACCAATCTTGATAATTTTTCAGAATACAATATTACAATTCAAACATTCACCACACAAATATTTTCCATAAATATTGGAAAACGGTGGCGATTTTGCAAATATTTGCGAGAATGGAAAGAAGCTAACGTGTGTTTCGCAATTAATTTTCTTATCGATATTTTAATTCAATGCAAAACTTATTCATTGACACAAGGATTCATTAAGGAATGTGATTGTCTTTCGGACTTAGCGGTGGAGTTGTCATCAATTCAAAATTTTCATGCAAGGTACCAAAATTTGCGTACAGCTACCCCTAGCTAGTCAAACAATACTCAGAGAGAGAAGTGAATATTCGTTTTCACCCAATTTTGTAAGTACATATATATTTTTCTAATCTCAACTAAATTTATTTATTATTGTCATAGGTATCTTTATTTTATGTCTTGTAGGATTTTCATCGCGTTTTAAAGTCGCATTCGAGTAAATGAATTATAAAAATGTACAAAAGTAACTAAAACCCACCTGTTACGACAGCAATGGCCGAGATTTCCTGATAAATCTTGTTATAATTGACAAAAAATATACATTCCAAAATTTACTTTTTGTCATGTGAACGCTTCTAAGTAAAAGATTAGAGCGCAATATCGAATAATTTACTTGGAAGGTATAATGAGTAACCTGATCCGTAAGTAACGCAGTAATTGCTGAGATTTTCTCTCATGAGACTCAATTTATGAATGTATGTGTAAGTATGTCATACAAATTTTGAAACTCTCAGCAAATTGTTCTCTCTTAGCAAAGACTATTTCACGAAAAAATTATCATGAAATGTTTAAGAAATGTCAGTGAAATTTTCAATGCTATACTGTTTTAACATAAAAATCTATAAATTGGTTGGCAATATTTACGGACTTTTTGACATTTGAAGAAATTATTATGAGACTAAATTGCCCAGTTATGATATTTGTTTGATAATTATTTATCAATACATTGAAAAAAACATACACTTACATAAAATATCATGAGAGAAAGTCTCAGCGATTTTGCCTAGTGAAGATCCCGTCCCGCCGTGTTAATCAAAAAATTCAAAAATAGTTATTCACGAAATTTTCATGTAGAAAATTGTTTTCTTCTACAAAATTTTGCAGGTGAATAAGAAAGAATCCGCTAAATAAAAATATTCAATATGCCAGAAAGAAATAAACATATATAGTAATGGCGTAATTTTTTTTTATGGGATCATTATTAATTTATTTTTAATGAATTCAAATGCGAAATTTACATTTTCATCTATGGCGTCTGTTTTTATTGTGAACCCTCAACATTTATAAATACGAAATAATTTTTTTTCTTGTTAATTTTAAAAATGTTGCCAAAAAAATACTCGAATCGAATATATTTTATGGCAACATTTTGCTGTGTATTGACTAAAAAATCTCCTGCAAAATTTTGTTGGGATATATTTCTTTTCTTGTCTCGCATGTGCAAAAAGTCAATGTTATGTCTTTCTCATTTTGCAGGAGAAAAATGTTGGTCGCATGTAAACCGGGCATTAGTTGTCATGTAGCTATGGTTTTAGAAATCATTCGTTATACAAACAATTTTCAGCAGTAATATCCCAAGGGCATTGGTAATCTCCCGAAATAATTTTATTATATTTTCGAAAGCACGTTGCTCGGTAAATGCCCGAGGCTGTAGGCCGACGGTTGTTACCTAAACGCAACGTGCTTCAGGAAAATATAATAAAATTATGAGGTATTTATCGGTATTATGAGGTAATTATGAGGTATATCAATGCAAGAGAGATTTTTTGCCGTGGGAAATAAAACTATGAATTCCGGGATATTGCAAGGCATTCCAAGGATTTCAAGGTATTATTAGACTTTAATATTTTCATGATTTCAATTCAATTTAATTCACTTGTTTACGATTTACATTCGTTCGATTCGGACGTGTTTTTTATTTTTAATTTTTAATTGGAATTTAAATTCGACAATTTTTCTTTTGTTTTTGTAATTGTGCAATAAACAATAATCACAATATCGTGCTGTGTAGACTAATTTTGTGTGTGTAATAATACCGTGCTGTGCTGTGTTGACTCATTATAAAACTTAGTTTATTGTGTGAGCTAGTTATAATTGTTAAGTTAAATAAGTCGTGTGCGCAATTATTAGGAACATTTTATATTGCTGACTTAAGTTTTTTCGGTGTGCTTCTTAACAAATAAAAAAAAAATTTCAATCGAAAATAAATGTATAGAATGCGGTATCATCATTGTTGGCGAGTATTTTTTGCGTGTCAAGGGTACATGTGTAAAAAAGTTATAAGTTACTCATGCGCCACACAAAGCACAAAAAAGCTATTGTCCAAATACTCGAGCGAGGTCAAAAAATCAATCAAAATTATTATGGACAGCGTGATTGGACTATGTTGGTTTTGTCCAGAATGTGTGACCGAAATCAGAAACTTTTATTCCATCGAAGAAGGTTCTCTTAAAAGGATTGAGAAAGCAAAGGAGAACTTTCATAGTGCTATAATCATGTTGGAACAATCGTTAATAAGTAAATCGCCACCTGCATTGGCGACCAATAGGGAAAAACAGTTACCATCATCTTCAAGTGCTCTGCCAACTTCTTTATTTGAGATATCATCACCTGATATACAAAATGCGGTAAAAGCAACCTCTAATCCACCTGTTAATACGACATTGAAGACTGCGCTGGATCGTATAGTAACCCGGTCTATATCAAAGATTACGATGACCGAACCATCGTCAAAACTTGAACCATCACCTACATTGACGAACCATATGGAAAACAGCGGCAACAGCGGCAGACCATGAAACCAAATGCTTATAATAGCGTCAACAACAACAGCAGGAATTCATGAATCCAAAACCACAATTGAAGTGCCAGACGAAACACTACTTCACAATAAGATCAAAGCTATCCCGCCGCGACTATGGCTTTTCGTAAGTAGAATTGCTATGTCGGTAACTAACCTTCAGGTTTACCTTTACCTAACCTTTCGGTTTGCGTAAAAATCTTACCAAATCGGAGTAAAGGAATTCCAATGGAAACCTCGACGGCAGGATTTTCGTCTTGCAAGTCATTCCAAAAACCTCCTATAACTCCTAATGCTACATATCTATCTCCTGCCTCAAATCCCTTTCCACTCCTTCCATTCCCATGTCAAGAAAACTGTCTTTCATCAAATTTATTTACTTTTTATTATCAGAATGTTAATCGTATGTCATCTAAAGCTTCACTGTTTTATAACTATGTTCTTAAAACCAATTTTGAAGCGTATATTATCTGTGAGACTAATATTTCGAGTCTCGAGTTTTTTTCTGACTCTTACATAGTTTATCAATGTGATCGGTCATTAAATACCAGCCCAAAACATCAGGTGGTGGAGTCATTATTGCTGTTAAATCAGTAATTCCGTGCCAAAATGTTGATGTCACTCATTCTTCCATGGAATTACTCTGTGTAAAATTAGGTTTACCTAAAGTTAACTTATATATCATCGACGAGCTTACAATGCAAGGTGAGCCAACTGACATTTTTCTCATCCCTGGCGACTTTAATTTGCTACACATATCATGGAGTCTAGATCCAGATCTTAACATCAACATCCCTTTTAACGTTACATCCGAATCCGAAATCTACTTCATTGATTTCATTCTCAATTTAAATCTCAATCAGATTAACCGCCCCGGTGGCAAAGAGGTTAGCATGCTTGCTCCAGCGACCGGAGGTCCCAGGTTCGATTCCCGGTGGTGACAAGGAAAACTTTTCACGGCTGGTTTAGGATCAATCACTCATTATCTGAAATGAAAATATGATTATGAAACCTCATTTCAGGCGGCCGGGTCCCTTGATGGGGTGTAGTGCCAGAGAGAGAGAGAGAGAGATTAACCAATATCCTAACATACATAATAGATACATTGACCTTATCCTTTCTAACATGTTCGACGTGAAAGAGTCGTTGGTACCATTCGTCACGAATGATGATCAGTGATCACCATAAAGCGATGAAAATTTCATTTAATTCGTTGGAAGCATCTCCCTGTGTACTGCCAGTAGAACCGGAAACCTTAAATTTTAAAAGGGCCAACCAAATTGATTTAAGAAGATCCCTAAGCGACATCAAATAGGATATGGAACTATCTTCAAAGGATGTGAACAGAAATGTGGAGAAGTTGTACTGCTTAATTCTTCGTGCTTTTGAGGCACACGTCCCGCTTTCAAGAGCTTCCACAAAGCGTTACCCATCGTGGTATGATTCTTCACTAGTTAACATGAAGAATAAAAAGGACAAAGCATACAAGCGTATGAAAATTCGAGCGTATGAAAACTAACAAAATATTCAAAATACTTAACGAATATATAGAATAGCATTAAAAGTGACCCAAAATACTTCTGGAATTTTTTTAACACCAAACGAAATACTAAAGCTTATCCAGTATCCATGTACTACCAAGAAAAGCAGTCAACTGACAACTAATGCATTGCAAACATATTTGCTGAGTTTTTTCAAAATGTCTATCAAGAAAATGTTTCAGCGTCACCTAATCTAGCTGGTTATGAATCTAATCTAGACATAAACATTCCAAACATATCCAACAATGATATATTACAAGCACTTCAGTCATTTAGTGATGGTTGTGGACCTGATAAAATACCATCCTCTGTTCTAAAGATTTTCGGAAACGAACTGATCGAACCACTGTGCCTACTCTTCAATCAGTCTTTAAAAAGTGGCGTATTTCCAACACAATGGAAAATAACTAAAATAACACCTATATTTAAAGCAGTTAAACAAGCTGACATTTCATGTTACCGTGGAATATCATCATTGTCTTCAATATCTAAGCTCTTTGAAATGATCATCTGCAAATCTCTTAAATCAATAATACCAAAACGCATTTCAGTATCACAGCACGGTTTTCTCCCTGGCAGATCGACTACAACAAATCTGGTAGAGTTTACAAGCAAAACTCTGAAAACCCTAGAGCAATCAACTCAAATGGATACAATTTACACTGACTTTAGCAAAGCTTTTGATTCAGTCTGTCACCTGAAAGCAATACATAACTTGTCGAATTTTGGATTCTCAAGCGCATTTGTGAAGTGAATATGGTCGTACTTAAGTAACAGAGAGCAATATATCGAAATAGGCGGTGTTAAATCAAGATCAATAATAGCACACTCTGAAGTACCGCAAGGCTCCCATCTAGGATTTTTATAATCTTTATTAACGGCATTACCGATGTGATCCATAATTCCGATGTATTAATATATGCTGACGATATGAAAATATTTATTTAAACCGATTAAGACCATTGAAGATGTGAAATTATTACAGGACGATTTAAGCAGAATAAGTAGCTGGTGCACACTTCATGAACTGCGATTAAACATAAATAAGTGCAAGGTGATAATATTTCACCGGAAGAAGGAGCCATTACATCACGAGTACCAAATCAGTGGGTCACCTCTAGTTAGAATAAATGAAATTCGCGATTTAGGTGTTACATTTGTGGAAAATGTATCATTCAACAAACACATAGACATAATGATCGGTGCTTATTCAACTTATATTTTGCTCATGTCCGAGCTCATTTGGAATTTGCGGTTCCAGTTTGGTCACCTTACCATCAAATACACATCAATCGTATTGAAGGCGTACAAAGAAAATTTTTAGAATTTAATTTGAATTATAGATGGAAATCTGCAAGAATCGCAACAATCAGTTTCGAACTTAATGAGATTATTGATTTGAAAAAATCAGTCATCTCATCAGGCCGCGGCGACTGACGTTGATATTTTTACATAGGAATATTGTCTATATATAGAACAATACCATGTAGTTGTACTACTAGCGAATTACTGCATAGATAGCGTACGAAATTCGATTCTTTCATATTCTCCATCTATACTTCATTTTTTACCAATTAACTTTTTCGTTGTGTACGAATTACTTTTTTTTTTATATTAATATAAAAAAAAGTAATTCGTACACAACGAAAAAGTTAATTGGTAAAAAATGAAGTATAGATGGAGAATATGAAAGAATCGAATTTCGTACGCTATGCAGTAATTCGCTAGTAGTAAACTACATGGTATTGTTCTATATATAGACAATATTCCTATGTAAAAATATCAACGTCAGTCGCCGCGGCCTGATGAGATGACTGATTTTTTCAAATCAATAATCTCATTAAGTTCGAAACTGATTGTTGCGATTCTTGCAGATTTCCATCTATAATTCAAATTAAATTCTAATTTATCCGCGATCCAGCGTTAAAGGAAAGAAAAAGTATGGAGTGGTTGGGAAGTTGATTGTGTATAAGTAAGTATGAATTATCATAGTCGTTGTCATACAGATTTGACGCCAAATGGAAGAATTTCCTACGAATGTGTATTTAATTCGAGATATACTGAAATAGACCAATGTACGGAACAATCACAACTAAACCATTACAATAAAAAAAACGACAACAACGTAAAATATAAAAAAATATAAAGAAAATTTTTGTTGTACGTTACTAAGGAAAGACCATAATCTGCCATACTACCAAAATATTCTTCGCTTACCATCGTATATTAAAAGATGAAATAAGTATCAAATCACCACCTTGTTTAACAGAAAAAATCAACTTGGTGCCTCGATGTTAGGAAACTGTTCTTCTTGGCCACATTGGCTAGCTAAACATTTTGGCTGACAGTGGTTTGCATATCCCGACAAGAACTACTCGGCAGAGTATTTTGATTGAATTAGACAAGCACCGTACGATCTATGGTGAAAATGAACCAGTTAACCGAATGGCCAATCAATTAAACCAAATTAGCATCGAGTTTTACTTTGGGTTATGCAAAATTACTTTAAAACGGATTTTAAAATTATTTTATAATTAACCTTTTTCGTTAAACCATTTTTATTTTTATTGTATATTATTAGTAATCTTATACATATGTTTATTATATATTAAACATTTTATGTAAATTTGTTCATGTATGTATTTGAGTAAAAACATAAGTATTAGATTTTGTACTAAATAAATAAAATAAAAATAAAATAATGATCTAAACCATTGAATTAAATAATTATATATAAATAATAATGTAAATAATATAAAATGTAACTATATTTTTGTAAATAAATTTAGAGAAATACTTATGGAAAACAAATTTTTATCTAACAGTGTCAATTCAAAGCTTACAACGAGTGTAAACCAACTATATATGTGTATTAAATGTATACATCTTAACTACGAATCATGCAAAATAAGGCATCAAATTATGAATTGATAGGTATAAGCTATGCCTTAATTAATAACTTATGCATTATTATTCATAAGTAATGACCTAGCCAAAAATTTGGTCAACATTAAGCATATAAGTCATAACATAACCTGTAATAAGACACAGTATATGAATTATATGCACGATTTATGCTATACAAATTATGCAATATAAAGCATAAAACAATGTTTTAACACGCATATTTCATGAGTTAATTATTTGCATAAATATGCATTATTGTTCATTAAATACGAATAACCAAACATAAATATTATGAATACTAGTCACAATAGATGGAAAATTCCTTATGCACAAATTATGGATAGTAATCGTAATGGTCATGCACGGTGCAAAATTAAAAAGTTTTTTTCATGATTTATGTACCTTTATTCAGAATACGAGATACGATTTCTCTCTGTGCATATTTTTTGGCCAATTTAAAACAGTGCCATATTGATAATTGGCCATTTTCCATGTGCGCTTATGATCAAAAAGTTCGATTTTTTTCAAAATTATAGTAAAATTTTGTTGTAAATATTTAAAATTTTGTCTGTGTAAAATACCACAATAGTAACTATGTAACTAATTATAGCTACACAAAATATCCCTTTATATACCTGAAATTAATTATTATGCCTCATCAATCAAACCGCGTGCACAAAACAACATTTTTTTTTGTAATTTGGTTACGCTTTCACAATTATAAATTATAAAAATGTTAAAATTTGTACAAAACGAATATTACACAATTTCATACAATGGGACACGATTATTTTTATATTTCTAATATTCATTTCCTCATTAAAATTTTCCCAAAAAAAAAAACACTGTGTAACAAATTTTCCTTCAACATTATATTTATATATACCTTTGTAATAAATACATGTGTATATGCATAGGTTGTTGGTTGGTTTTTAGAATTTCCCAAAAAATTTTGGTCAACCAAATTTTCTCTATACATATATAGACGTATATACATTCAACTCACAATATTATAAAAATATCAAAATTTTTTGTAACATTTTGCGGTTGAAGAATTTTCAACTTTTAATTTCCTTTTTTTTTGCATTACATAACCACCTTTGATTTTTCTATTAGTGTATATAGATATATGTACATATAAATATAATATGTTATACCTACTGGCTACTACTCAAACACGCACCTACATATACATTTCCGTTCGTAAAATTGGACAAACCATAAGGGATTTGAACATATATTGCACGTTCATATGTACGTACTTTTATATTGGTACGAGTTTATTTATTTAGTGCAACGTGGCGTTATTATTAAAATCAAAAAATGCAATTTTGTCATTGAAACGTTAAGCAAATATGTTATATTGTACATTTAACCATTAATAATAAATAACAAATTACACGGTTATGAAATAAAGCTCAGCATGTACATACAATAATAATTATGTATACATACAGAATATTTTTACGATCATGCAAAATGAAATTAAAATTACTTGTTTGAAAAATGGCAAATAATTATAATACTTTTTTACCTATAGATTGTGCGATACCATATTATGTAGAACAAAAAAAGAAGCAATATACATACAAGAAATTAATGGGTTTTACTTATTTACGTATGTTATGAGGTTTAGAAATGGTTATGTAAATATTTACATGCAATGAACGCAAAACTGCAACGTTAGTTATACAAAGAGCTAACGTTAACAGAAACTTTCATTTTTCAATTATATATTTGCATACGTAAAAGGTACTGTATTTTGCGCTAATAATTAAAACCAAAATATCCACACTAAGCAGTATCAAATAGTTTTTCGTTTAATGATCCATTCCCGAAATATTGTAGCATTAACGTTTTATAAAATTTATCTATATATGCAAATTTGGGCGAGCTACTAATATAATTTCACATTGTTCTGAAATTTCCAATCCTATAAATGGGATATTTTGAAACCAAGATATAATTTAAAAAAAAAAAATTGTAGTTTGGACAATCTAACAGTAATTATATCATGATAGTGAAACACATACCACAAATAATACCAAAAATTTACACTTTTAAATTTAAAAATATTCCAATTGGATTTGTTTTGTAGTGAAATTGAAACATTTTAAACTACTGGAACTGGAGGGGGAAGGAATAGGTGTGGTTGCTTATGCCGATGACGTATAGTGGTAGTTGTCTCGGGAAAGCACTTTGGTACAACTAAGGATGTTGTTACGACTCCACGGTCATAACATTGCCTCTTTCCAGTTTTATTTTTGAATTTTGAATTATGTTATAGTCGTTTGATTAATACATTTTACTGATGGCATTGCCATCTGTATTATGACATTATAATCTTAAAGTATTTGTGAAGCGTGAATTGGCCTTTATACTTCGGTACACGTTTTACCCATTTCTGCTGTGTTTGCGTAAACGTTGAATGATTTTGAAAGCGAGACTAATGTGCACCGTGTGCGTGTGCGAACGACAAAGATGTAATGGAGTATTTTTTTGATGTGTAAGCATATTTTTGACTTAAATTAATGAGATAATATGTAAAATGTTTCAAATTAGTAGCCAAAATAATAAATTTGCAATTATTTAATAATTTTAATTGAAAAATAATCAATTTTCTATTTAGCCGTTTCTAGAAACGATTTTTGCTCTGAATGGTATAATTTTACACGTGAACGAACACCAAAAATCTAAAAACGGATTCCGAACTCATAAAAAAATTTTAAACGATTTTTTTCTCTGTTGTGTTTTTAAGTTCACTTCATTGATTTTTGAAAACAAAATATAAAAAATTGTTGTTGTGAAAATCATCTGTATTTTTTTCTTGTATGTGGCGAGCCATACAAATTTACACACGAATCGTCTCTAGTTAGATGTGTATGTGGCATCTTTTAGAGTAAACTTGTAAATACTAAGATGGATCGGATTGCGGTATTTTGCTTTCGCTTCCAAAATTTTTTTGTACGAACCGCCCCTATTCTTTTTTTAACAAACCGGAAATTGCATTGCTGCAGCCAAAAATGCATTCAAAAAATGTATTTTTTGAGACGGCTTTTGGAAGATTAGAGAACTTTGTAAATAAGAGTCCCACTCGGGTTCCCGGGAGGTTTTCGAATCGCTGACAACGATTATGATGTTTAAATTGATCCAGAGCCGACCTGGAGCTCAGGAACGCCGATGAACGCCATCTCTGTGGGACTCTTCTGAAAATCACGCGGGGAAGGAGAGAAACTCGGCGCCTGGGGGTTTTTTGGGTCGCTGAATCCAAATATGGCATCGGCGAAAACAATCCGAAAATCATTGTAGGGGCGTTTTTTGGAGTGCACTCTAAAAAGTTTGATCGAATCTAAACTAAACATCCATTAATTTTATTTAAATTATTTTAGCAATTTCCATACAATAAATGTAGTAATGAAAATTTTTGTTATTTATTCAATAAAATGTTGACTTTTTTCAATTAGTTGTTTAAATTTCATCACAAATATGTTGCAAATTTACTTGTTGTTGGAAACTAAACAATACGTTTGTTGAACTTTAATCAATTGATAAATTTTCAGTAGAAATGTTGAATAAAATCATTTTGTGGTAAATATTAAACATAAAATTGTTGAATATTCAACAAAATAAAACAAAATTCATTTAGAGATAGACGCCATATTGTAAAAATGCATTAAAACTGAAGCTACAGGACTGCAGAACGAACATCAAAAGTTAGTAATCAAGAAAGTGGAATTTAAGTAGTTTGTGCGATATTTTTTCTTAAAGGTAAGTACGATATAAAATGTTTATAAAATATTGTAATAATTCTTAGTAAAAATTTAGTATTAATATTTAACAAAGTCGTGTTTAATACGTGTGAGATCTTTCGTTTCGAATAGTTTGCGTAAAGCAAGCGTCTATAACGGCAAAAATTGTTTTAAAACAATTGTGATTTTTCTTAAATATTATCATTTATAGGAGGGTACAAAAATGGAAGACGTTATCAAGATCATTGCCACGAATATTCCATGGATCGCAATAATTGGTAAGTGATGTTTTCAAGTTCGATGTAAAATGTAAAACGTATATTTTTACTCCTTAGATGAAACTTTGAAAACAAAAATCGGGTACATTTTTATTGAAAGAATCGAAGTCAGCAACACTACAACAAATACATCACTATTTGGATTGATTATCGAAGTGATATGCCACTATTACAATTTTAATATACAGTATCCGAAGGATATTTTACAATCTTTGGATTTTATGGTTAGATTTCTGGTCCAGTAAAACCTCGCGGACCTAAAATATCCATATATCTGTGGTCTGAAATAAGTAATTTGGTTCGAAAACTGGATGTAATGCCAGGGAGACTCAAGTTATAATTTGGTTTTATACTAATTTAGTCTACCTGAATATAAATTTTTTTTTTTACCTTTAAATCATCCACTTTTATTTTTTAAAATTTCATTTTGAATTGAATTAGTATGCCTATACGAGTATTAACATTTTCGAAATTTTATGTTAGCCCATTTTATAAATTTACTATGTACAATTGGAAAATGTATCTAAGTATTTAGTTGTTATTCGAATGAAATATTATATATATAACATATAATTTAAATATGACAAATTTAAAAATAAAAGTAAATTTAGACTAAAATATCAACAATTTTGAGTTTAAATTCGAACAACGAGTGATTGAAATTCAACAAATTATATGAAAAATTCAGCATATATCTTCCAAAAATTCAACAATTTTACATGCTAATTTCATCAACTATTGTTGAAAATCAAATTTAATTTGTTTCAATTTAATCGTAAATATGTTTAAAAAGCGTTTAAATATAATTTTATATTGTTTAAAGGTAAACACATTTTGTTAATAATTCAACAATATTCAAAATATTATTAATAACTTTTTTGTTTAAATTCTCTCCTTCAAAAGTTGACGTTTAAACAGGAAGTTGAATATTTCTTTCGAGTTTAAAATTACTACAATAATTGAGTGTAATTAGTTACACTCAATTATTGAAGTAAAATCCAACAAAAAATTTTTAGAGTGTGCTTAATTTCACCTCGAAAACGATCCCTCGAACTACTAGTGTAAAATGTGGCATGCGGGCTCTCCCGTAGCTGGCACTGGGATCTACACAGCTAATGCGTGGCGCCAAGCGGCAGGCGCGGGTTTTTCTCCGTGTGGGGTCAGCTGACCAGCACCCCTTATATTTTAACAATTTTTTTCATTCTCTAAAATTATCTAAAATTTAATTTCTAGGATCATGGATAACCAGGAGACCCGCGTTATTTGCACATACGTGGATAATTAGGAGAATTATTCCTCAGACAATTTGATCTTCACAATTTAGGCTACAAGAATCGCAAACATGGTTAAGGTTTCACGTACAATACGGCACGATAATCTCCATAATATTATTGAGGGTCGTGGTTCCATCCATATGCACGAAAGACGTCGTCTCGCATATATTAGGCATGCAAATCTACCAGAACCCAAATCCAAGAAAGCAAGAGTAGACAACAATTCTGATGGAGTAGACAACAATTCTGATGATGTTCAACCTATTGAATGTCGAATCAGGATAACTTCAACTTTTCGGAAAAGTGTGTAACATGCGCCAAAAAAAATTATCGTAGAACTCCAAGCTCAAAGTGTACTAGCAAATCTGCAAGGCAAAATATCGTCGAGTATTTACAAAAAACTTTCAACTTTGGAATTATCTGTGCGCGATCAAATTGTAAATAAGCTCTTGAACCTGGGTGATTCTTGAACCTGAATGACAGAACTTGTTCTACTAAGTGGGGTAAGCCACCGGCATATGAATTGGACTATTCTAAAAAAAACTCGACAGTCTATGGAGGAAATATTCAATCATATTGACAACAATCCAGAAAAGAAGTTCAATACTGATGATTTTCGGGTTATTTTTGCCGATATTGTTAAAAAAATCCTCGGGGATGTCCGCGTCCAGGTTCCGGCGCATCAGGTGTCCGGGGGTGTTCGGCGACCCCCTTATTTGGGTTCAGCGACCCAAAAAATCCCCAGCCGCCGAGTTTTCTCGTTTCCCGCGCAAACTTTTGGAGAGTCCCACGGAGATGCCGTTCAGGGCTAGGTCTCGGTGCACCAGGTGTTCGGAGGTGGTTTTCGAAGGGCAATTCGGATTCAGCGCCCCCAAAAAAAAACCGACACCGATTTTCTTGCCAAGGTTCCGGTGCACCAGGTGTTCGGGTGGTCGTTTTCGACGGGAAATTTGGATTCAGCGCCCCGAAAAACGCCCCACAATGATTTTCGGGTTGTTTTTGCCGACATTGTCAGGAAAATTTTCGGGGATGACGTCTGCGTCCAGGTTCGGGCGTACCAGGTGTCCGGGGGGTTTTCGGCGATGAGTTTCTCTCCTTTCCGTTCGATTTCCAGAAGAGTCCCACAGAGATGGTGTTCATCGGCGTTCCTGAGCTCCAGGTCGGCTGTGGGTCAATTTGAACATCATAACCGTAGTCAGCGACCTCGAAAACCCCCGGTAACCCGAGTGTGGCTAGTTCTGACTCTTATTTACAAAGTTCTCTAATCTTCCAAAAGCCGTCAAAAAAATGCCTTTTTTGAATGCTTTTTGGCTGATTTCCGGTTTGTTAAAATAAATAAAAAAAATAGGGGCGGTTTTTACAAAAAAATTTTGGAAGCGAAAGCAAAAATCTGCAATCCGATCCGTCTTGCTCTCAAAAACTTCGAACTTTTTTGCTTCATTGCCTCGACTATTAGCAACCATTGCGACGGTTATACCGAAAGAGTAATAAACCAATTTAGAAAAACTCAAAAAAAACTGCACACACGCCATGTTTACATATCTCCTTGAGAGTAATAATCGACTCGAGCGAGTGTGTAAGTGAAAGAAAAACCAAAAAACACCAACGAAAAAAATATTCCTTGAGTTGAGTTTTTGGAGTTTGGAACGAACAGTCGAGTTTAGTTTTTTATGAAAGTCGAGTTCGATATTTTGTGATAATGCTTTATTTCGCTTGTGATTCAAATTTTTTAATTATTTTTTTTGGCGTGAGAGAAAAAATTAATAACTATTTAATCTATATAAGTAAAATTAAAAGTTTGATAAACATTTTACTAAGTAAGGAAAATATATAAATTTTTGGATTTTGTATGTGATCTACTTTAATAAAATACGATTTATTATTGAAGTGTATTTTGAATTTCGAGGTATCAAAGTGATTAATGAAATATATGATAAATTAACCCGTTGCCGCAAATGACGACTATAGCCGTTGGATTTTTGGTGCTATGTAGGCAAATGACGGCTATAGCCGTCCTGCATATTTTAATTAATAAAAAACGAAACATCATACGTACGAAGTGTACTAATGCATTTATTTGTTAATTATTCAGTAATACATCGAAGAAATAAAAAATGTAACATTCCAGATCACACTTCAATTGTTTTTTGTTGTTTTGATTTTTCATGTTTAACAATTCCGCAAATTTCCGCCTACACAGACAAATAGCCGTCATTTGCCCAGTGCTCTAATTCTCTAAAAACTAAGAAAAACTGCAATGTGTAAAAGTGATAAGTTTTACACACGAAAAAAATTGTCGTAGAATGCACGATTTACATGTTCCAATTATTTTTTCCAGTGAAAGATGAAGGGTTAAGTATATTACGATTTTCGTTTGCGAAAGGAGCACGAAACAAATTTCAGTAAAATAAAATTGGGTTTTTTTCTTTTTAATTTGAGCAAATGTTGTTTACATATGGCTGTCTCTTTTTAACTAGTAACTTTTTGTTATTTGCGTGCAGCTCTATTTTTCTGTAAAAAATTTGTTGGGCAAAAAAAATTGGAACATGTAAATCGTGCAGAAGTCTAGATTTATATTGGATATCGTGATGTTTTAGTAAATTCGCATTCACTAAATTTTTTTCAAGATAAAATGTAAAGTGGCATGATAAGTTTATGTCAAAAAGTAATACAAGTAATTTATCGCGGAATAACTTTGCTAGAATGTGTTAAACGCTTTCGTTTGAATATTATTAATAATTAATTGCAATTTTTGATATTTTAGTTTATAGTTTTATTTTAGAATTAAACAAGCCAAGTTCTAACAATTTAAACAACTGCGATACTTTACATAAAAAAGTTATAAAATTCTTTCCATTTAGAATGTAAAAAGGGTCTGTTATCGTTGGAATTAAAATATTCTTTCAAGTTAAACATTCGAATATTTTACTCGATCGTATTCACTTTTACCTATAGTTTTGCTTAATTTTATCTCCAGTAAAAACAACAAAACAAATAAATTTATTATTTATGTATGATTTCATGTTTAAAGTAAGGAATATATAATGTACATACCTATTTATATTAGAAGAAGAAGACGTAAGGAGTAGAACAAGATGGTCTGTGGATTACAGCAAAAGCAATTTTAGTAGCTCAATTTTCAAATATAAATGTCAAGTGTTTCGAGTGTCTGATTTGACAACATCTAAAATGGACCCCCACATAGCAAGCAAAGCTTTCATATTAGGTGCACTTGCAATATTTTATACTTGATCATTACACTTCCACAATTAAGAAAACAGACGAGTACAACAAATTTGACGATCTATAGAAAACCTAAATTAGTTAACAAATTTCAGTTTGTTGTTGCTTAATATTTCATTTAGAGGCACTATTAGCTCTCGTATCTTTAAGATCTTACAATGCTTTTATCCTAGATTATTTATTAATTTGCGTTTGAGAAATTGTATATTAGGACAAATTTCCAACTGTAATGAACGAGTACAAAATTACTTATATTATGCATTAAAACTAGTTTTTACCTAGCACTAAGGTCAAACAAGATTTATATGTATATTGCTTAAAATCGATTTCCAAAGTGCAGGTAATGGATCAAAGACTCAATTCCTACTCGTTACCGATCCTTAAAATTAACCCAAACATTTTTCAAAGATTAAAAATTAACTCAAGGTAAAGAAACAAATCGTAACACTGAAACGTCCCTCCATAACTAGACCTACATAAAATACATACAAGATTAACAAGCTTTCGGTGTTATTGAGGAGGCACATAAAAAAAGTATTGGATGAAGAACTCGTGGAGTTCGGAAAACTCGAGTAACTAAATTTGATGGTTAAATGAGCTTCGTTGCTTAGAACGCATAGCTTTTTATAGTTTACTCAAAATTCTAGTAAGACAATCCCGGGCTTTCCGAGATCCATCTATTATACTTAGGTATTGTCAACTCGCATGTGCGGAAAGAGCTAAATAGGGCATTGCGTCTTCAACAACGAAATACAGTGAAATTATGGTATGCTTAAGACAGACTTGATTGGATTTCAAAAACATAACGCAAATAATAATTACATAATAATGCGATTTTGCACTTAGTATAATGAATAACCTTTAAACAGATTAGAATACACAACATTAATCAAAATTCAACGGATTGATCAATTATAAATACGTCTTATATTGTACACGTCTTTACCATACGAAGTAAAGATATTTTTGACCGTTGTAATGTTCTTGAATTTCAAATAACTCCCGACTCCGATTATTTTTCAATATTATTTTTGGGGCTATGTGTGATTCTAGATGGCTTTAATGTATTTGCAAGAATTGATGTTTCTAGAGATGGTATTTTTTGAGTTATTAAGGATATAAAATAATTAAAATTTCGTTTTGACGTTTAGTGTTATCTTGCTCGTTTGCTGTCAATAGGTTTATCTTGGGTAAAAAAACTGTTTAGAGAATGCGATTTAAAAATGCCAAGATAATATATTGTATAAAATTTTCACATGTAAAATTACCCTTGCCACAACCCATAACAACTTGAACTATAGAATAACTTATATCCATAAGATTAATGTTGAAATTTAAACGAGAACGGTAGTTATGGGTCCTCAAAGTCTAAATATGAATCTACGTAAATCTACGAGTGTGTTAAGTTTTGATATTTATTTATCGTAACAGAGTAAGTTTTTTATTTGTTACAAAGCTAAATTGTTGAATTGAAATGAAGTTTGTGAGGAATCAGATTTTCTAGCTTCTTTAAGAAGTAATCCAAAAAATGTTCTAATGATTTTGAGTAGTTTTCCAAATTGCATGTGTCAGTTGAAATCCACTGAATGAATGATAAATCAGCATCCTCGTAGTCCTTTTCCAGAAAAGCGTTTTTCAAATTTTCTCGAAATAAACTTAATCCTGGACAATTCTTGCATTTTAGAATATAACATATCGGCTTAGGATCTGGACATAAAATAGATGCAATGCAATCTTGTTATTTTATATCTTTCCATTTGTAATAGTTTCTGCTTTCGCTCCATAAATAATAAATTTTGATGTATTGTCAAACACACACTGCATGCGTTCCACTGCTTCCTGGTTGCACAAAGTTTTAAGGACGAAGCAAGCAAAATTTGGAAAATCCGTTTTTTTTACTCGTCGCTCTGATGGAGAATCTTGTAGCCCTCGCAGCATTTTTTTAATGTACTTATCATTGGACGTTTCTGAACTTTAACTTTTTCAATAATTAAGCAATCGTTTTTTTTTCAGGCATTATCCGACTGATTTCATCATCGTTATAATAATTCTTTTTACGCTATTTGCCGTAGGCACTTGGCGAAACACACTTACACTTAATAAACACATTTTATTAAACACTTGTTTTTTATTTCGCAAAATTATTTATTAAGTGTGTGTTTCGCCAAGTGCCTACGGTAAATAGCGTAAAAAGTATTAAGTTGTCAGATTTGGCCACCCTCGCCGTAATTTATCGCCGTTTGTTGTTAAGAATTTCTTATAATAATATGGTTTAATATTAATTGTAAAAAATTAAATTTGCTTCCTAACTATAGTAATATTAAACGCAATAGTAAATCTTTGGAGGAAAGAAGAGCTATCAATCTAGCACAATGTAGTTGGAGGAATAACGAACTACATAAAAGGTATGCTACCAGGAACAGCTTATATCTCCATCTTAAAGTTGTTCACACTGAATTAGCGATTCTTTTGCACTTTGTTGAGTTCGATTGGCTGGACAAAAAATTCGTACAGAGGTAGCGGAAATTTCACATACAAAAAGCTAAACTGGATGTAAAAATAATTTTGCGAAATAAAAAACAAGTGTTTAATGAAATATTTTTATTAAGTTAGAATAATCTATCACTGATTGCTTTAGTTCATCGCTTATTCATTTCCCAGTTTTAGGTGCAGGAAGACCAAGTGGGCCGTTCATTTTGTGAATACATATATCTAGCTTTATGCACCAAGTATTGTGTTGTGTTGAACTCCTGTTGAATTTGTTGTATGGTTAGTGACTTACATTAATTTTATGAAATATTCAAATAGTGAAGATTATATTAGATTTAAAATGTAATTAATTACTAAATTATTTTTTAATAAAAAAAAATTTTTTAATAAATTTTGTTTTAAATTTAAATTTATCTATATATAAAAAGTTGGTGGTGTTCTTATTTAGTTGTATTTTGCAAGAAAATGGTATGTTGGAGTGAAAATAAAATAAAATTTAAAAAAGCCAAAAATTTTATATGGAGAAATAGAGTAGGTCATGATATTAAAATGTAGTTTGCATAAAAACAAAAAATATTAACCATTTTTTTTGGTGTTTTATAGAAAAATAAATTTTCAGAAAATTGAGAAAAACCAGTTTGGTGGCCATTTTGAAAATGAAAAACTTAAAGATAATACAATTTTTGTAATATTTTCTTAATCCTTATTTTTTTACCTTTAAAATGAGCCCTATTTTATATTTTTCGGATAAATACTTTTTTTATATTTGTATAAATGCATCACCATTTTCAACAAATTTAAATTTTTGACCGACTGTATCTTATGCAACAACAACAAAAAAAAATCGAGTTCTACAATATTTTTTGTACCCAGTACTACACATTCAAAACATAAAAATCACAAAATTAAAATATGACTTCCGGTCCCATATGTTGAATTTTTGATTTCACGAATTTTTCGCCATATACTAAAGCACAGATGTAAGCAAACATTAAAATCTATAAAGATGCCGGAACCACTAACAACTACAAAATCAAGTAAAATTGACCTAGAAAATTCGTTCCAAGAAGAACAATGGAATAAGTTCCCTAAACATTTTGGTAAAAACGTTTTCCTTTATTTAAAGTTAATAAAAATATTTTTAAATCTAACCCAAAATGCGCTACTCGTATTAAAGATATTGTTTCCGAAAAAATACGATGGAAAACCATTGCCGACAAGTCGCTAATTTACTAGTTGCGTCGAGCAGTTGTTTTTCATAATTTTTAATTAATAATCCTAACATTGCTTTTGTCAACTATTTTACTAAAACAAGTGAATTTTGTTATTTCGACAAATTTTGTAGTCGGCCATGATTTGTTATTTTTTAATTTGTCGAAAACTTCACAATGTTGGGGCTTCACAGGGTATATTTTTGGAAGTGTGAGAAGTTATCCCAGTTTTTCATCCCAGTAAAAATAAAAACGTTCATTAGGTAACACTAATTTCATCTCATCGCACGAATTTTAAAATAATTCCACCCAGGATTTTAAAATCATACAATTAATTAGGACCGTTATACTTGTAAAAGGTCGCGACAACTTTAGCTTACCACTATGCTACATATTAGAGCCCTGTGCGGATACGTTTTTTCGTATCCGCATCCGCTGAAAAAAAACGATTTTTTTATCCGCATCCGCACTCGTTAAAAATTATCAAATCCGCATCCGCACTCTGTTACAGTTGTATATTTCAGTGTTACTTTTTCTCGTTCATGGACAATTCGATGCATTGTGGTGGCATAAGGCTTGCCTTCTAATTTGTTTTACTATCCAAAATTTTATAATTTTCTTTTGTTGTTGTTGTCGGTTGCGAGCAAGATCATATTGTACATAAACAATTATTACTACTAGATTTATATGGCGTTAATTGGTAGATTTTCTTTTGTATGCATTTATTTATTTCGATTCTCTTTTGGTCCATAGATGCTGTGTTTATGTAGTGGACGATAGGAAATAGGTAAATGGTCGTCATCGCGAAATAATAGGGCTAAAAGTATATGTGCAATCGAACCAATATTGCTATCTACACAATTGCACTAAATAAGCGGACATATAGGTAACGTAGCAAACGACAATAGATTGGCAAAAATTCTACGTTTTATTAAATTTGTAAGACAAAAGTTAACGAGAGGCCGCCGCAGATAGATGTACACATAACCAGAATATAATAAAATATTATTTTTTTGACCGTTTATGGGTAAGGACCGGTAGTTATTTGGTTCGTGTAGCATTAGTGCTTATATTTTTATCTTTCTGTGTCTAGTGAATAAAATATCTGGCCAACCGGCTTTTACAATAGATTTGGGATATGTTCATTGATACACGTTTTGAAGAGTAAACTCTTACTTATACTCAGTAACTAGAAGCGGGTAAGCAAAATCGCAAAGTTTAGTTTGTGCAATCTATAACTTGGAATTTCTTTTAAATTCAATAAGGTCTCTTGTAAATAGCGTCCATTTCTTGTGAAAAAAAAAATTAAAAATCGTAAGCAGAGCGTATATATCGTATACAAACGGATTGCTTATTACCGAATCACAAGGCTGCTGTTTACATATAAAACGCTAGTATAGCGCCACATGGGAATCTACGCAAGAAACCGTTACATTTACAAGGCTTTTCTTATGACTAGTGCGGTGTATAAGATAGTGTTAAACGAATGTTAACTTATTTTTTTTTGATTACTTTAATTTAATTTTAATTCATTTTTCATTTCAATTTTCTTCTGTGATAAAGTTGTAATTAGTATTTTCTTTGCTAAGTTTAGTTAATTTAATAATAATTAAGAAAAGTGAATCGTCGTGGTTTTGTGGTAGTGTGGGCGTGTATAAGCAAACATTTTCTTATTTTGGTAATCTAGCCGTAGGAGACTAACGAGCGCTCGTCGGAGACCTACAGGTGAGTTTTTCATTAATATTTATTTTTTTTATAAAAACGGTTGCTTTTTACATACCCATATAAATATATGATTTTCAATAAAAAAAAAAAAAAAACAAAACGATTCAATTTCCATTTTCTTATATATAAAAATTTAAAATTATGTACCGAACAGTTTTATGGTGAAAATATATAAAATATAAATCATGAGATAGGTGGTTGTAATTTTTGTTTGTGATGAGTTTGTCAGTGCACGGATCGTTTGAAGTCAAAATCATTCAACACGATATTCGTTTGTGGTGTCTCCTGTAAAAATATCGGCGAAGAACGCCCCTACGGACTACTGTAGCCTACCCAATTTAATTCGTGTTGGCCGAACATTGGGACACGTAACAACTCATCCGCATCCGCAAAATTAAAATAAGTGTATGAACTTCAAAATTTTCGATGGTGAAACAGAGGAAACAAATTATTTTTATCATTTATTTCAAATTTATTATAAAAATTCAATTTATATGTCATACGTAGGTTAGGTTAGGTTAGAGTGGCTGCTATCGCACACTTAGGCCAATAATGGCCCATTGTGATACCACAGGATCCAATCTCCCCTTACTCCCGCTGAAACCAACCAGAGCTACTGATGTAGCGTAAAATATCTCGCACCCCAAAGTCCGCGAGTTCAGAAAGGCTGTCCATGTTGTACACACCCAAGTACCTATGTCTTTTGTAGGATAGTGCTGGACACGAGCATAGGAAGTGAACTAACGTCTCTTCCTCCTCTTCGTCCATACAACTTCTACAAAAGTCATTCGTCTCTAGACCCAGCCTTCTCGCATGTTCCCCAAAAAGGCAGTGTCCTGTCAGTATCCCTACGACCAATCCTAAATCTCGTTTTCCCAGGGATATAAGTGCCTTGGAGCGCCGCAGGTCCAGTTTTGGCCAAACCTGTTTTGCTACCCTGCACGTGAGAGTGTTGGTCCACCTCTCATCTGTCAAGGTGATTGCCTTTTTACTGAGCGTCAATTTAAGCGCTGCTATAGGCCTCCCCAGACCTGCCCTTTCCGGTTGCATCTGGAGAGTCGTACCATACCTAGCTAGTTCGTCTGCCCTGCAGTTTCCCGTGACGTCCGAGTGACCAGGGACCCAGATTATCTGGATACTGAAATACTCGCTCATCTCATTAAGAGATGATCGGCAATCCAGCGCCACCCGTGACTTCAGAGAAACCGCCTCTAGTGACCTGAGTGCCGCTTGACTGTCCACATAAATCGCGATATCCCTAACAGATACCACGTTATGCTTCAACCATGTCACGACTTCCCCTATCGCCACCACTTCCGCCTGGTACACGCTGCAGTAGTCAGGGAGACGAACAGAAATATTAACATTAAGCTTCTCACAGAAGACTCCGGCTCCTACTTTGCCGTCTAGCTTAGAGCCGTCCGTGAAAAATTGCAGTGCCTCGTTTTCCAGTATTGATCCGTTCCTCCAGGATTCCCTAGAAGGACAGATGATCCGGAAACCTATATCGAAGCACAACGTTGGTTTAATATAATCTAGATTCACCAGTTCTTCCCCTAGTGATCTAACTATCGTCGAGTGTCCCGCCTGAAGACACTTCCACTGAGAGACAGCCGAGAGCCTTGTAGCCACATTGGCTACCATCTCCTTACCAAAAAATTCGATTGGAATAAGATGGAACATAACCTCTAAAGCGCGTGTAGGTGTTGTCCTAAGCGCCCCGCTTATAAGCATACAGGCCGTTCTTTGCACCTTCTCCAACATCCTTATATAGGTTACCTTTTCCAGAGCTGGCCACCACACGCCCACCCCGTACATCAGCACAGGCCTTACCACTGCGGTATAGAGCCAGTGTACCAGCTCTGGTTTCAAACCCCATTTCTTCCCTATGGCGTTTCTACACGAGTAAATGGCTACATTAGCCTTATTCACCCTTTCTACAATGTTAGGCTTCCAGCTGAGCTTACTGTCCAAGATTATGCCCAAAAATCTCGCTCTGTCAGCAAAAGCCAGTCTAATGCCGTTCACGGTAGGAGGGCTAACTACCGGAATTTTATATTTCTTAGTAAATAGTACCAGCTCTGTCTTGGAGGGGTTGATCCCTAATCCACATTTGCTGGCCCATTTCGTAACGATCAGGAGTGCATTCTGCATAACATCCCTAATCGTATCCAGATATTTGCCTGAGACAGCTATTGCTACATCATCTGCATACGCTACAACCCCTATACCCTCTTTCTCTAGTTCCAACAGCAATCCATTCACCACTGCACTCCAAAGAAAGGGGGACATTACTCCTCCCTGCGGAGTTCCTCTAACCACCCGCCTTCTAATTGTGGACTCTCCCAGTTCCGAGATAATAATCCTGCTTACCAGCATCTGATTTATCAACCTACTTATAGGATAATCCACCTTCAGAAATGACAATCCTTCCATGATCGCCTCCGTTTTTACATTATTAAAGGCACCCTCAATGTCGAGAAATGCTACCATACAATACTCTTGCGAGTAAATTGACTTCTCAATCATGCGTACTAGATCGTGCAGAGCTGTGTCCACCGACTTTCCCTTACAGTACGCATGCTGCGACATTGCCCAATTCCTTGGCTCAACTTTTGTTCGAATAAGTACGTCTATCAATCTTTCCAAGGTTTTCAACATAAAGGATGATAGAGTTATAGGCCTCAGGTCCTTTGGATAAGCCTGTGAGCTTTTTCCCGATTTCGGGATAAAAACCACTCTGACCTCCGTCCATTTCCTGGGAATATAGACCAATTGCAGACATCCTCTGAAGATAACCTCCAGCCAGGGGAGGATAACTGCAGAGTTTCTTTGGATCTCTGCTGGTATAATCCGATCCGGGCCCGCCGATTTATAAGGCTTAAAACCGTTCAGCGCCCACAGGATTCGTTTCCTGTCCACGATGCCATCCACATCTGTTAAAGGTGTTCCTCGATGAGCTTCAGGCTCCATCGAGTCATCAATGCTTCCCGGAAAATGGGTCTCAATGAGAAGCTCCAATGATTCCGCACTTGAAGCTGTCCATAACCCGTCCGGCCTAATTAAGTAACTCGGACTGGTTGGGTTGGTAGATAGAATTTTCCTAAGGCGAGAAGTTTCAGAGACTTCTTCCATTCTACAACAGAAGAGTCTCCAAGGCCCCCTTTGTGCCTTCCTCAACTCTTTTTTGTATTTTCTCAGGTCTTCCTTATAGGAATCCCAATCCCGATTTTCCCTGGTGTTCTTAGCCTTATTAAAGGCCGTCCTACACACTCTCCGATAGGTTCCCAACTCCGTGGTCCACCATGTCGGTTTCTGCCTGCCCCTAGGTTTTATCAGGGGACACGCAGCGTTAAATGACAGATTGCATGCTTTTGTGACAATATCAACCATGTCATCTAATTCCTCTACTGTCACCGGAAGTCCAGGAACCTCCAGCGGCAATAGTTCCTTCAACACCTCCCCATATTTGTTCCAGTTTGTCCTTCTGGGATTCCTAAAGGCTTTCCGGGCAACAGGTTTGATGTTGAGGTTATATGTAATATATCGATGATCAGAGAATGAGTGCTCCTTCGCCACTCTCCACCCACTGATCATATCAAAAATTGTTTCTGACGCACAGGTTACATCTAGAACCTCCTGTCGATTTCTAACAATGAATGTTGGTTCACACCCAATATTGCAAACTACGAGGTTAGTATTTAATAAGTAATCAAAAAATAACTCACCTCTTTCGTTAATGTCTGTGCTTCCCCAGATTGTGTGATGCGCGTTTGCATCACATCCAAGTATCACACCTACCTTTTTCAGACCTGCTTCCCGGATCAGTTCCCCCAGATTATCCGGTGGAACCTCCTTTTCACGATCCATATAGGCTGAGGCTAGCCATAGTTTTTCACAGCCTACCTCAGCGCTCACCGCTGTAACGTCCCCGCTACTAAATTGTGGAAGAAGAAAAATATTCAAATTATTTTTCGCTAAGATACACGATCTGATCTTTTCAGAATTGCTTGAGTATAATACTTTATACCCTTTCATTCTGAGGCCACAGATCCTGTTATTGTTAATCCAAGGTTCTTGGATTAACACCAAGTCCTCATCTGACTTAGTCAGTCTGAGCACGAGAGCTGCCGAGGCAGCCTTCGTGTGATGTAGGTTTATTTGTACAATGCTAATCATTGTAATGGACCTTACTCACCTCTTCCTGCACTCCCTGCATCAGGATAGTGCAATTTACCTCATTGTTCCGGACGCTGTCTTCCTCTCGTCGAGAGCCTGACAGGATGTCCCCATCAGGCTCCAGAGAGAGGAGGCTGCCTCCCATCACCAACTTCCCTTCGTCCGAAATATCGGAACGGCTACCCTGGTCGTCCTCAGTCCGATTGACCATTTCCTGCCGGGTCCGTTCGCCGTCGCCCCCAGGCTGGTCTTCCGCGCCCTTATCGACCTCGTCTTTCTTATAAACTTTAAGAGTGATCGATCCGAAACCGAAGTTGATCACTCCCTTAGATCTAGCAAGGGAAGCCAAGGATTCCTTATTGATCAGCATGATTGCCAATCTAAAGCCCCCCCTGGCCTCCTCCTGCTTCACAATCCTCCATCCTTCCGTTGGAAGATCGGGATTACTGGCCCGGATAATCTCAATGATCTCCTCTGGCTTATCCGGCTCAGTTGGTAACCAGACGCGTGCCCTCGGCCTGCTCGGGATTTCCCCTCTGCTGACTGCTTCAAGCCTCGCGCCCGGCCACACCTCGCCTACCTCGGCCACTGCCCTTTTATAGAGATCGACCGATCTCTGGTCCGAGCACGCAGTTAGCTTAACGCGCCCTTGGTGCCATCCCGCATCTCTGCAGGACGGGGGGGATCCCGGATTTTCTCTCAGGATCCTCAAGAAAATGGAATTTACTGCATTATACACTGTCCTCCACTTTTCCGATGTGATGCTCCCATCTTCCTGACCTTTGTCAATGACGGCTAGCACCAGCACGTGCTCCTTCAGGGTTTCACTGAATAATTTCAGTTTCTGCTCCTTAGGAGCCCCCGACGTCATGTCTGCTTGCACTTTGGCCCGCTTACTGCCTTCTGCTTCAAGCTCATCCTGGGACCTCTGTCTTTTAGACACAAGGACCCTCTCCGAGCTATTGCAGCCGACAGTTTTCTTAGCCCATGCTACAGATTCCTTCTGCGCAACTGTAAGCTGCCCCTCAGGGGTCGCAGCCAGTTTCTCCAGAATTCTAAACGCCGACCGTCTCTCTCTGTACCGTCGCTTTGCTGGGGGGATCTCTTTCGGTCCCCCACTCTTCTGTTTGGCGGTTCCGCTTTCACCTGGCTTCGATGCCATGGTGTTGCTTGCCCCTGCCTCAGATGAGGGAACCGCACCTTTCTGGTTAGAGTTACTCCCCTCTATAGTACTTTCCGGTTTTTGGTGGGTACCGGTCCCCTTGTTTTTATTATTTTTTTTAAAATCTTTCATTTATTCCCACGAGTATCGGAGAAATACGTCCACCTGCGCAGAGATCCGTATACGCAGGTAAGGCTAAATACAACTGGAGGTCGCCAGGTATCCAGAGGGCTCCGTTCACGACTGGGCTTTGTTAAATGGGCCCCCAGTCTAGTCGATCATCAGCACGGGTCGCGTAACACCTTAATCGAGCCCATTGGCTTACCGAGCACCCCGTCCGCCGCGCCCCGACCTCCTCCCACATTCACTCACTCATTCACCATTCATATGGATATCCCAAACAAATGGGACCCACTTCATTCATGGGATACCCGTTTATAGGGTTCCCCATTCACTACCTGGAAGCCCGGAAGCGCAAGGAGGCGTGACGCTCAGTTCACCGTGGTTGTGGTCGATGGTTTTATGGCGCCATCAGTTCGCCTTTCCCTACTGGGTATCATAGGCACTCAGAATTTAGTGAACAGAGGTTAACCCCTCCCCCGTTCTCTGAGACTCTCCTTCCAGCAGAGCTGCGGTTGGGGACGGCTTATTTAATTCACCGCTAACCTACCTATCGATAGGCCGTTCACGATCCACCACCTGTGACCCCCCCGATAGCTGCAGCTCGCCACGGGTATGTCATACGTAACATACAATAAAATTATACAAAGTGTAAGAATAATTCAAAAAATATGTATATGTTGCGGTTATTTATTTGATATAAAACTATAGCAAATCCCGATTGCTTTTAGCTACTAAAATATCATGTACAAGATCGGGATAAATTCTTCTCCTATCGCAAATAATATTCCCCGATGTAGAAAAATGGTGCGCTGCTCGCTGGAATCGCATGAATGCGTTGCGCTATCAAAAAGAATTTCAGAACATTTGTACCACAAGACCACCAATTTAATAGGTAGGTTGAAACCCTCGTCGTTATTAACCTTCTGTTGCTTATATATTTCTTATGCATTGAGCAGCACAGGTTGTTCGTAATAAATTATAAAATCAAATAAGATTGAGGAGCTCATTGACGGACAGGTATTTAGAAATACGTTACCACTAGCAGCACTAGGGATAACCTCTTCGTTTTCGTTGCTAGCTTATCACGCATCCAACTATGTGTAGCATATTTATTTATATCGTCGATCATATTAAAATGTTTAAGGAGCGGATGCAAGAAAACTGCAGCATAATGCTCCACTTCCAATTTTAGCGTATCCATGTATATTAGTAGTAGGTTAGGTACATAAACAATTAATTTTTTACACTCGTCGATTTAAAATTAACATACTATACATAAACATTTCATAACACATAAAACACATAGATAATAGAGCTTTAGTGGATATGTGGATGAAAAATAAAATTCCGCATACTACGGATAAAGATTACTGATTCGCATCCGATCCGCACCCGCACAAAGTTATGGCGGATATATCCGCTTCTAGCAGATAGCGGATAAATGCGGATATCCGCGGATAACACTATCCGATGCAGGGCGCTACTACATATATGAGCGCAAACTACAATATATGAAATTTAAAGAAAATGCTGAATAAAAAAATTAATTGTTGCTCATTTGCATATGGCCCACCACCATAAGAGATTTGAAGAAAATACTCAATAAAAAATTAATAATTCTCTCAAACCTATAGTGTTTTAAGATTTGACTTTTGATTTTAACTCGACATGATGTCCACTAACTCTAATAAAAATTTCGATATCAGACGTTGTAACGGAATTTTATTCTATTCCGTTATCAATCCATTCCCAATAAGCTTTACGTTTATCAGAGTAATTTCACCATGACCTTGAAGATACCATCTTCACAAAAATTCATTAACCACTAAGTCATGCTGGAATTATCTACTCTTTATGTTTGTTGTTGCATCCATATACATGAATATGGTATAAGATGCAATACAACAAACATAAAATTATCTCTTATTTACGTTATCTGGTTGTGGTGGTTAGTAGCGGGGACGTTACAGCGGTGAGCGCTGAGGTAGGCTGTGAAAAACTATGGCTAGCCTCAGCCTATATGGATCGTGAAAAGGAGGTTCCACCGGATAATCTGGGGGAACTGATCCGGGAAGCAGGTCTGAAAAAGGTAGGTGTGATACTTGGATGTGATGCAAACGCGCATCACACAATCTGGGGAAGCACAGACATTAACGAAAGAGGTGAGTTATTTTTTGATTACTTATTAAATACTAACCTCGTAGTTTGCAATATTGGGTGTGAACCAACATTCATTGTTAGAAATCGATAGGAGGTTCTAGATGTAACCTGTGCGTCAGAAACAATTTTTGATATGATCAGTGGGTGGAGAGTGGCGAAGGAGCACTCATTCTCTGATCATCGATATATTACATATAACCTCAACATCAAACCTGTTGCCCGGAAAGCCTTTAGGAATCCCAGAAGGACAAACTGCAACAAATATGGGGAGGTGTTGAAGGAACTATTGCCGCTGGAGGTTCCTGGACTTTCGGCGGCAGTAGAAGAATTAGATGACATGGTTGATATTGTCACAAAAGCATGCAATCTGTCATTTAACGCTGCGTGTCCCCTGATAAAACCTAGGGGCAGGCAGAAACCGACATGGTGGACCACGGAGTTGGGAACCTATCGGAGAGTGTGTAGGACGGCCTTTAATAAGGCTAAGAACACCAGGGAAAATCGGGATTGGGATGCCTATAAGGAAGACCTGAGAAAATACAAAAAAGAGTTGAGGAAGGCACAAAGGGGGTCTTGGAGACTCTTCTGTTGTAGAATGGAAGAAGTCTCTGAGACTTCTCGCCTTAGGAAAATTCTATCTACCAACCCAACCAGTCCGAGTTACTTAATTAGGCCGGACGGGTTATGGACAGCTTCAAGTGCGGAATCATTGGAGTTTCTCATTGAGACCCATTTTCCGGGAAGCATTGGTGACTCGATGGAGCCTGAAGCTCATCGAAGAACACCTTTAACAGATGTGGATGGCATCGTGGACAGGAAACGAATCCTGTGGGCGCTGAACGGTTTTAAGCCTTATAAATCGGCGGGCCCGGATCGGATTATACCAGCAGAGATCCAAAGAAACTCTGCAGTTATCCTCCCCTGGCTGGAGGTTATCTTCAGAGGATGTCTGCAATTGGTCTATATTCCCAGGAAATGGACGGAGGCCAGAGTGGTTTTTATCCCGAAATCGGGAAAAAGCTCACAGGCTTATCCAAAGGACCTGAGGCCTATAACTCTATCATCCTTTATGTTGAAAACCTTGGAAAGATTGATAGACGTACTTATTCGAACAAAAGTTGAGCCAAGGAATTGGGCAATGTCGCAGCATGCGTACTGTAAGGGAAAGTCGGTGGACACAGCTCTGCACGATCTAGTACGCATGATTGAGAAGTCAATTTACTCGCAAGAGTATTGTATGGTAGCATTTCTCGACATTGAGGGTGCTTTTAATAATGTAAAAACGGAGGCGATCATGGAAGGATTGTCATTTCTGAAGGTGGATTATCCTATAAGTAGGTTGATAAATCAGATGCTGGTAAGCAGGATTATTATCTCGGAACTGGGAGAGTCCACCATTAGAAGGCGGGTGGTTAGAGGAACTCCGCAGGGAGGAGTAATGTCCCCATTTCTTTGGAGTGCAGTGGTGAATGGATTGCTGTTGGAACTGGAGAAAGAGGGTATAGGTGTTGTAGCGTATGCAGATGATGTAGCAATAGCTGTCTCAGGCAAATATCTGGATACGATTAGGGATGTTATGCAGAATGCACTCCTGATCGTTACGAAATGGGCCAGCAAATGTGGATTAGGGATCAACCCCTCCAAGACAGAGCTGGTACTATTTACTAAGAAATATAAAATTCCGGTAGTTAGCCCTCCTACCGTGAACGGCATTACACTGGCTTTTGCTGACAGAGCGAGATTTTTGGGCATAATCTTGGATAGTAAGCTCAGCTGGAAGCCTAACATTGTAGAAAGGGTGAATAAGGCTAATGTAGCCATTTACTCGTGTAGAAACGCCATAGGGAAGAAATGGGGTTTGAAACCAGAGCTGGTACACTGGCTCTGTACCGCAGTGGTAAGGCCTGTGCTGATGTACGGGGTGGGCGTGTGGTGGCCAGCTCTGGAAAAGGTAACCTATATAAGGATGTTGGAGAAGGTGCAAAGAACGGCCTGTATGCTTATAAGCGGGGCGCTTAGGACAACACCTACACGCGCTTTAGAGGTTATGTTCCATCTTATTCCAATCGAATTTTTTGGTAAGCAGATGGCAGCCAATGTGGCTACAAGGCTCTCGGCTGTCTCTCAGTGGAAGTGTCTTTAGGCGGGACACTCGACGATAGTTAGATCACTAGGGGAAGAACTGGTGAATCTAGATTATATTAAACCAACGTTGTGCTTCGATATAGGTTTCCGGATCATCTGTCCTTCTAGGGAATCCTGGAGGAACGGATCAATACTGGAAAACGAGGTACTGCAATTTTTCACGGACGGCTCTAAGCTAGACGGCAAAGTAGGAGCCGGAGTCTTCTGTGAGAAGCTTAATGTTAATATTTCTGTTCGTCTCCCTGACTACTGCAGCGTGTACCAGGCTGAAGTGGTGGCGATAGGGGAAGTCGTGACATGGTTGAAGCATAACGTGGTATCTGTTAGGGATATCGCGATTTATGTGGACAGTCAAGCGGCACTCAGATCACTAGAGGCGGTTTCTCTGAAGTCACGGGTGGCGCTGGATTGCCGATCATCTCTTAATGAGATGAGCGAGTATTTCAGTATCCAGATAATCTGGGTCCCTGGTCACTCGGACGTCACGGGAAACTGCAGGGCAGACGAACTAGCTAGGTACGGTACGACTCTCCAGATGCAACCGGAAAGGGCAGGTCTGGGGAGGCCTATAGCAGCGCTTAAATTGACGCTCAGTAAAAAGGCAATCGCCTTGACAGATGAGAGGTGGACCAACACTCTCACGTGCAGGGTAGCAAAACAGGTTTGGCCAAAACTGGACCTGCGGCGCTCCAAGGCACTTATATCCCTGGGAAAACGAGATTTAGGATCGGTCGTAGGGATACTGACAGGACACTGCCTTTTTGGGGAACATGCGAGAAGGCTGGGTCTAGAGATGAATGACTTTTGTAGAAGTTGTATGGACGAAGAGGAGGAAGAGACGTTAGTTCACTTCCTATGCTCGTGTCCAGCACTATCCTACAAAAGACATAGGTACTTGGGTGTGTACAACATGGACAGCCTTTCTGAACTCGCGGACTTTGGGGTGCGAGATATTTTACGCTACATCAGTAGCTCTGGTTGGTTTCAGCGGGAGTAAGGGGAGATTGGATCCTGTGGTATCACAATGGGCCATTATTGGCCTAAGTGTGCGATAGCAGCCACTCTAACCTAACCTAACCTAACCTACGTTATCTGGTTGCAATTTTGTGTCGCTCAAGGTTTTAGCGCTCGCTCTTGCGAGCAAGCTTATACAAAGACTTAGGCCGCCTGTCTTTTGGCACTATCACAGCAAAAACTATACATACCAGAGAACTCAAAATTTGCACACAAATAGATACTACTCTAAAAAGGTCACGTTTAAAATTTGGGAACTCTAGGTCAAGTAGTTTTCGAGATGTTCAACTTTTTTCTAAAAATAGAGGTCACACAGATGCGGCTGTCTACTTTTTTTTTTAAATTTTCAATTATTATTCTAGGCCAACTGACTAACTTTAATATATATTTCTGTAATTTTTTGATTTGCTAAAGATTCTATTCATTTTTTGTCTATTGGGCTAATTTGTTGTATTAGCACCTTAGTTGTTTCAGAGGTTTTACACCTCCGTCCGTCCGTCTATTGCATTTTTCCTATTTTGGCGAGCGCTTGTCGGACAATTTCAATTGTCCGCTTCTACTAGTTTATAATGTAGTTATTATAAATACAAATGAGTAAACATAAATACTTGACTTGTAATTAGATAATGTATATATATGTTTTGTGTTGTGCATACGAAGAAAGCAAACGTTTTACATAAAGGTATAAGAGACTAATTTGATTTACGTCACGTTGTTTGATGTGTGGTGTTTGTACAGAAATTTTGCTGATTTCGGCAAAATTAGATTAACTGGTTGAGAGAGAAGTATATTTTCAGTACTAAATTTTCCCCCTCCCTTCTCTCGCAGTCAGTTGAATTTTGTATAAATACTGCGCAACATTTTTGGTTCGGGGATTGCAGTTTTTGAAAGCAACTTGATTATTCACAGAGCTCAAGCCGTGATAATTAAGTATGTATTTTGTTTAGTTTATTTTAGTTTGTCCTTTTGTTTTTTGTTTTTTTTAAAGTAAATAAATTAATTAAATAATTTTTTTAAAAATAAATTATTATTTTTTTTCCACTTCACTGTTTGATAAAAAAGGGAAACAGGGGAGCGAAACCGTTTTGGTAAGTATGGGTAATAAATCAACTACTAATTAATCGGGCCCAGTTGGTAAAGGGTCCACCAGCTGCTTCATTAGAAGCGGAAATCTCGCATGTGCGTTAGCACGCGGGTTTCCTTCTGCTGGTAACACTTTACCAAATTAATAAAGTACTAACCATAGGGCCTTAAGCCCAAAAATAAATACTTCATTTTTTTTTTGGGTAACATAGAGTAGATATGTTACCCTAAGTTAACCATTTATACAACCACGGTGGGCATACCGGTAACATGAGGCATGAATCCCACAAACCCGGTCATTTTCCAATCCCCTAATTTTTTTTGTTAACCCCCCTGTTTGACGGCATAATTCATGCCGTCTCATCTTCTTTTTATAACATATGCGGTACTCTAGGCTGTTACCTGGGTATTCCAAAACCCACACCATTTTCCTCTGCCGACTGAGCTGCGGGAATCTAAGCCGCATGGGGTACCAGAGGGTAACAGCAATTCTGTGAAGCAGATCTGCTTCTACGAAGTAGAAGCTAATTATGTTTCACCGTATGTTAGGATTTGCGCTATATGGTAGATCTACGATTTAGTTTTTTGGACATTTCCCAACCACTTTTGCTACTTACAACGCTTAAATACATGGGCGACGATATATCCCAATATTAGGTCGGGTAAATTTAAATGGGTATTAATTGTGTAAACGCAACGTGGAATATCGGAAATGAAAGATATTTTGAGGCTGGGATTAAGGATCGTTTAAACTCAAACGAAGATCAACAATCACAGGTTAATAAACTCTCAATTTTCCATTGCATCTGTTTAATATTGAGAAGTATGGCTTTAGAATTTTCTTCATTTGTACCGTATAAGGTAACGAATTTTTCATGAAACCGTGTACCGTATACCTTATACAGACATATGGAAAGTATTAGCAAATCAAATTTTCACAAAAAAAAAAAAAACTCGATAAAAAATGGTTACCTATCAATAAAAATGTATATTAGAAAACGGTTACTGTTTTACATACACCTTATCTTCATATATGCTAATTTAAATATAAATAGATATATATTCTAAGAATATTCTCATAAAAACATGATAAAACCGAAACAAACAAAAACCCAAATATGCTTTCAAACACAACATAAAAAAACATAATTTTTATTTTTTCAGTCAATAAAATTTGGAATATTTTTGAATTGTGTGCTGGGTGTGTATCATCCCGTTCCCGGTGCTGCTGCGTATATACCTACGAGTATAATACACAAATATTTTATCATCGGTACCCAATCTTCTTGTAATGTATTCACCACACAAAAATTTTATATTGGAAAATATGTGTTTACGTACATTACATATAAAATGTAACCGTTCTTTATTTGGAAAATCAAGTTATTCAAATACAATTATATCTTCGTCATTTTCATATTTTAATGTGGATAAAAATATAAACGTGTACATAAAACAAAAGGTATACGAGAATTGATTTTCACCTTTTTTCCTTCGACGTCTATATTTTCGAAAATCTATATTCCACAATCATAAAACAAGGAATAAATAATATAAAATTGTCTTCCATATATGGTACGCAATATCGTTAATATTCATGGATACATACTTGGTATATACACAAAAACTGTTGAAGATATTGATTGACTTTTTTACGGTACAAAAAAATCAAACCCTTTTCCATTAGGTGAGTTTTATTTCGGGTAAAACGGCAATATCTTTCGGTAAAAATTATGACATACACACGTTGCACCCTAAAAGCACACAAAGGTGATTGCTAAAGACAACACGGGATGATATATAGGCGTTTTGTATATATACCTGAATTAATGAATTTTTTGATAAAGATTCATCTTATCGAGGGACTGTTGTTTACTCTATGTACACGTATAATATAAGCATGTTATTCGATCCGAAATCCGTTTTAATCCCATCTCGAAGCCCCCGTATAAAAAATTATAAATAATCCGCACATTATTTTATCGAAATTCTAGCACCTAATAAATTATTCGCGATATTTTTGTTTTATGCTAAATTTACAGCCAGTGATTAATTTTGATAAATTTGTTTTATGCGCGTTCAAATAAATTATGGATACGTAGGTATATATATATATCTATTGTAAAATTAAAAATTTACCATAAAATTTGGTTTTGCTCGTTATTTTTTTATGTGTTGGTACCCCCCGATAATGTAATTTATATATGTGTATTAATCAATTAAAATTCCAAAAATTGATAATAAAATATTTTTACGCCTCTTTCGAATTAAATCAATAAATAAATAATTAATATATATATTATTTATCCGTAATTTAATTAAAGTATTTTTAAATAAAATAAATTAGCGTTTAAAATGAAATATTATAAAACGATTGTTGGTTATATCGTAAAACTCAAAAATGTTATGTGGATCCCTAAATGATGGCTATTTTCAATTATAATGATTGTTGTTGTCATTGACAACAACAACTATTTTTTCCGCAATAATGATAAACTTTATTACTAATATCTACATATATTATCCAAAGAGAAATTCATGTCTGTTTGATCGTTATGATCGTTATGATATTTTTACCATGCATATTGGGCCCGATTCTCGTGACACAAAATATTGCTGTTATGTTATTTTATTTCCCCAATTCCTATTGGAATTTGTATAGAAAAATCAAAAATGACAATTAACAAATATACACATGCATTGGAAATCACACTGTTAAAATATTTTTTATAAGAATTTTGAGTGAACCATTAAATTTCATGAAATTTAATTATAGAATAATATTTAATTAATTAATTATTTTAATGAATTCGAATGTATAGAAATAAGAATAACTCCTACGGGGGCTTTAGCCTATCAAACGAAACATTTAAACAAATATTGTATTCAATGGCCGTAGATATTGAATTTTATAAACTCTTATTGGAAAGGGCTAAATCCTCGTATTTTAGTTTTATTTTGGATTTAGCAAAAACTGGAATTAAACATCAGAGTTATTCAACAAAAGTGCAATATTAATAAATTGCTTCCCAAATTCTATCTCAAACACAAATTCAAAATTACATTTATCATCTGCAATGTACTTGAATTAGTAAGTCATTTACAAATTCCAACATTATGTGTAAATTGCATTTGTTGTGACAGTTGTGATGCCATTACTAAGGGAATTAGGTAACCTGAATATTGACCATTTGTGATTCTCTGATACATAATTTTAATTCATAGAGAATAGAGTTCACTTGTCTCATGGTAAATATGAAACCTGCAATAAGCGCATCAAAGAAAAAATAATAATTTCACCTTCGAATATTATAATTGTTGATGTCGAACCTCCAAGCTTTATTATTTATAAAGTTAAACAATCAGATATTCAGCCAATTCTAAATATTTTAGAGGAGACCATTTACTTGAAAGGGATAATAAATTAATATCCACTTGCTGGTGGTATTGGGCATTACATCTTTTATAAAAAGGCCAAACGGGCAGTGGGAATCACATGACGACTTAAAACATTTTATTTCGCTAATTAAACTTGATACGCTGTTAAACCTGACCGCAAAACTGAATATTATAATCTGGTAAATTTTACTACTACTCAAATTCCAAACCATATCCGCATATTATTAATTTTGCATCCATCGCTAATCAGCGACTTATAAATAAATTATATCTGAAATGACACATACCAAATGGCACATGATCGGCATGATCGGGAGGTACCGGGTTCGAATCCGGATAGGGGCAGCAGGATGCAAAAGGAAATTGTCATCAACAGATTCCGGTCTGTGTTAAAAGGAACACAAGTACTATCCCCTATCGGAGCTGGCACGTCTTCGATGTAGCATAACTGCGTCAAGTAAGACGGGAAAATTGAACCGCAAATCAGCAAACCGAGCCATTTTTGCACATCTTCAATTTTCGTGACCGGCGATCTTTCAAATATGATGACCTCGATCTGAATAAGTTGTAACCAGAGAGAGCCGAACACTTCATTGCTACATTGCTGTAAAACTTCCCTGTCTAAGGAGATGATGAATTTGTGGGTTGATTTTGATGTATGTGTATACGAGCGGTGTCATGCAGCAATATCACCTTCCGTCTTCCTTGGCCCGTAATGGTCTTTTTCCGCCAGACCATCACTTAATTTGATCAATTGGGCCTGATTACGTTCAGCTAAATGACTCCGTTCCAAGCCCACCAGACACACTTATTGGCATGAATATTCATTTTTGCAACTGATGTTGATGGCTGACCTGGATCAACCCATGGTTTTTGCGGTAATCCTAGCCATCCCGTACAAAATCCACTTTTCATCATCCGTAATGAGAAAGCAAATTCATGAAGGTGTCAACTCTTCGGTGTTTATTTTCTTCGGCCAGTTTATGAACAACTTATTTTCCTTTCCTTCTGTATTTTTCTAATTCCATGCAATCGAAGTGATATTGCTTGGTGAGTAACCCTTACATGAAATGGATTTTGCACAGAACATTCACTCAAGTCGAATTAATCAATTTCATAGCTTAAGCAGCATTTTTTTTTCATTTGAAAACGGAATGGAATGCAATTACGTAAACGTTGCTTATTGACATCCATCTCTTAAAATTGAGATATACACGGAAGGACAACTTGGCTTGTAAATGTCTGAAACTTATGTCATAAAACAACAATGGCTAAACTACATATTTCCAAAATGGCGGGATACGTTCAATTATATTTTCATGCAACCAACTTCAGAGCCAAGTTTCTAATTTCACACATAATAGATTAGAAGCTGGAAAATCAGTTATAATCTCGACCGAAACCCTTATAAGTGTTTTAACGCGGAGGCGCTATCCATGCATTCGATTCATTATGAACTGCATAAGGAACAGAATATCATCGTCATGCGTCAATTGCATAAAAAACGAGATCATCCGAAAATAATGTTTCCGTTGTGCGTCGTATTGTTAAACTCACAAAACGCAAATTACTCTAAAATAAAAAAGAGCCAATGCGAGTTTTGCTCAAAAAAGCAAGATGGTACTGATAAAATCCATATTAAAAAAGTCCATAAAATATTTGATAGATCCAGTTAGTAGGGGTTACATCTCACTGATTGCATTTTGGCCGTAACGAGATTCACAGCAAAGTAGAAGGAGTTCCGTTGCAAATTTTGGCCACAAAAATCGTACTGCGCCAGTCGTACTTCGTTTAATAGATTAAACCCGTAAAAGTTACTCCAGTATGGTTTTATTGTGGCGCAATCTCCATGATGTCTTGTTACTGTGAGAATAAATGAGGTTCACTGAAAAATCATAAGGAGCCAATGAGAAGTTTGATCAAAAACACATACTGAGCCAATTTACATTGGAACGAAATATACTTTGAGTTTTAATCGTTTTCGTAGGTCTGGGGTGGGATGTTGTAACATCACTTTTTTCGATACTATCGAAAATTACATCTCTTTCATCACACATTAAATTTATCGTTTTTCCATTTTTCAATTACATTGCTTCTATTGCGATCTCTACCTATTCGAATAAAACATTTTGTCGTTCTACTCTTATTGTATCACTTACTAATTTTAAGAGTGATACTTTATCGAAAACAAAAAAGAGATAAATAAACAATTTATTCTAAATTTTATTTTAAATATTTATTTTAAATATCGAAAAATGTGATGTTACAACATCCCACCCCTGGTCTATATGAAGTATCATTGTTTGGTAGAATTTTGGTGATATTTCTGGGTTTATTTTTAACGACTATTCAACCACCTAACAATTTCATTCAGAGTGTTACTCAAAAACGAATCGTTGTAGGGTTTTAAAGGGTTTAAAATTATGGCGTTCAAAGGGTTGCAACAGGGAATTGTTTTTTTTTATTAGTATAGTTTTATCATATTATTTTATGTTTTAATTCCTATTAATATTAAACTCAAACTCCGATTATGTGTGTTTAGAAAACTATAGATTATTAAAGTATAAGATTGAATAATATTATACTATATACATACATAAGTCTGATAATATAAAAAATATGGCCTTCTATTTGGCTCTTTTTAAAATTTAATATTTATCTGGCTCAACTTTCTACTTAACAGTGTAAAAACTGCAGATATACATTGGAACGAAATATACTTCGTTGGATAGGTTAAGCCCGAAGGAGTGATTCCTATATGGCTTCATTGCGATGCAATCTCCGTGATGTCTTGTTATTGCGAGAATAAATGAGATTCACTCAAAAATCGTATGGAGCTGATGGGAAGTTTGCTCAAAAAAACGTGCTGAGCAAATCTACATTGGAACGAAACATACCTCGTTTGATAGGTTTAAAAAACATTTCTGAGCGCAATGTGAAAGTTTTGCACAAAAAACTACTTTATACATTTGCGTCATAGTATAAGAATAATTAATTTATTAAATATTATTCTATTTTTAAATTTCAAGAAATTTAAATTTTCACTCAAAGTTCCTATAAGAAATATTTTAACAGTGTGGTTCCCCATTATTTACATGCCTAGGACAAAACTAACTGATGATTCTATAAAAATTTCATTTTCTTTTTATTGTACGCGAAAATCGAGTTACTTTCAGAATTTTCTTTTGTTTTTCTTAATGTCATGTTCAAATATATTTCATAGTGACACGAAAGGAAGCGGACATATTATCTGAATATTCTATGTATACATATGCAAAAAAATATGCGTGCGATTGTGGCATGCAATAAACGTTGCACAATCAATAGGTTTTTGCAACAAGTTTCAATTAAGAAATCTATTCAAAAAATTATTTTCCAATGAATATTTTAAATGAATTGTTTATATGCAATTAGCCACGACATAAACATTGCATTATCAAGGAGTCTCGCTGGGTGACATCGTTAAGTACGTCTACTTTGGTCCAAAAATAATGATAGGAGAGAAGAATTACCGGAACGCAATAGTGTAGAATATATTTGTTTTTGTATTAGTAACAAACAAATTTGTTTAAACGTAACGCAATACCATTCGCAATATTTTTATTTTAGGTTAATAATTTTATATTTTGTAAATTAACAAATTTTATATTTTATAAAAAAAAAACAATTGTAAAACATTTCGTGTTCAATAAAACGACACGTAAAAAAGAAATTCACTTTCTTCACTAATTTTGATGCCTATGGTCACAAAAACAACGGTCGTATACGTATACACAAATTTGTGGTTTCGTCTCCCTATTCTGGATCAAAATAAGCGTTCAGATTGAAATAAAGCTATTTTACGGCTCATGTTCCAATATCTTTGTTTATAAAGTATTTTGGCTGATTAATTTCAATAAAACACCTTTTAAGCAAACGGGTGGATAATTTTAGAAATTTGTTGAACAGATTTCTCAACCGAAATTTGTTGCAATAAGACACTTGTAAAAGACCCGTTATTTTTATTGGCCCCAGGAATCGTTCGATTCGTTTGTACTGTTAAGAGGACGTAACACGAGCATTCCAGAAATCATACACATATTTCAACCGTCTGAAATTTGTTGAACAGATTTCTTAATTGAAACTTGTTGCAAAAACCTACAGATTGTGCAACGTTTATTGCATGCATTCGAGATCTTTTTGTTCTTGGACATGTTTCACTGTTTACCTAAGTGAAACATTTCCCAGAACAAACAGATTCAAAAATAAATGAAATTTTTAATCATATATAGGGTAAGTTAAATAGAATTTTTGTTGTTAGAAAAAAGCTAACAAATTTTTGGTGAATATTACACCATTACTAAAATATTATATTCTTACTAGAATTGTGTTTTCAGTTTATAAATACACTGCGTCAAAAAAAATTGGAAGAGACAGTTCTTTCGAAAAAAAACCCAGATTAGAACGCTTGTATCTCGATACTGGAATCCTTTTTTTATTATTATTTACTATGTGCGATCTGTTTTGGGGCTCAAGGCTCACCCTGCTCTTCCGCTGTTATGCTGTGTACGCCCTTACTTTACGCCTCCCGGCCAACTCGAGGACGTACGGCTGTAGAACCGATTTTAAGACCATCTGCATATTGCAAGCTCCATGCCTGCCTATACTGACATGGAAGATGGGTCGGCTCATGATACTGGAATCTGTTTTATTTTATTTTATTATTTTTTTGAGTAAAATAAAAATTGTCTAACAGAAAAAAAGTACTGTTTGAGACTGTAAATAAACTTGCTCGAGCTTGTTTTGTAGAGAATTTAGAAACGATGCTGTGGAGACGATGTGAACACGATGCTGTGGCTCCTATAGCCCGCATACTTCATAAATACGCGTAGCATATTTAAAACATTTAACGCATTTGTTGCATGGTGATTTGTTGCCACTCTTCTTGTAAAGCATCTCGGAATTCCTGAAAATTTGTAAAGAGAAATTAGAGTGCTTAGTTTAAAAGATAAAACAGGCACTTGTTAACGATTATACGAATTTTGATACGATTCTCGCTAAAACCTCAATAAATCGACAGGGAGTCGTCTCACAGAAGTTTCCACAGCATCGTTTCTAAATTCTTTATAAAACGGCTAATTTGGTTTTTGGAATGAAATATCGAGCAAGTTAGTTTTCAGTCTCAAACCGCAGCATATTTTTTTCTGTTAGACAATTTTTATTTTACTCAAAAAGTCATAAAAAACCAAATAAAATAAAACAAATTCCGTATCGAAAAGACAAAATTTCTTTCAATTAAAAGAAAAAATTATTTTTTGAAGTGTTATTTCGCCAAGAGACAAGAGTTCTACTCTAGGTTTTTTTTCGAAATAATTTCTGTTTCTGTTGTGTATGTCAACTTTTTATTTGTAAGCATAATATCATTTTAAAATAAAAGTCACAAGAGTGGCTGAAATACCTGAAGAGCATGATATACGAAAAAGTTCGAAGTAAAATTTCTTTTGGCGTGATATGAGAATTGAAATCAGTGTTGGGCGTATCCAGGCGTATTTCGGAACTATCTACGTGTTGGTGTCGAAAATATTGTAGACAATTAGTTTTTGCGTATATAATGTCAATAATCGCTAGAGTAGGTAGACAATTCGGGTTTACTACGAAATCCCGATTTTCAAAATCCCGGTTTTCTTTTCTTCTAGTTCTAAAGTCTGATTTTGAAAAAAAAATATTTCTTATTAATTCGGGCCGTCCGGACTAATAATATTTTAACATACAAATAAGATATCTTGCCCAACAATTTACTTGAAAAACCCAAGGCTGCGAAGTCAGAAGCGGGAGTCGGTGCTATTTTATCAGAGTCGGAGTCGAAAAAAAATGAACACCCTCTTTTTGTGAAATTACAACAACAGTGTCATATATTGACACCCGCTCTAGAATAAGTCCAATTCCTAGTTTTTGATGGTTTTCGAAAATTGCAATTGCAATTCCAATCTCTTGCAAACAAACGGCTATAACAAAACTAAAACAGTAATACCCGTACACAGTAAAAAAGTAAAGGATCGAGATATATAAGTCGGGTCGCTGCGCTTCCATCGATTCGACTTTTGTAACTCTGCTATTTGTTTCCGAATATAATTGATTACAGGGGCGGAAGCCGAATGCCAAAATTCCATCTATCCAGTCTGTGATACATTTTGGTGAAGAAAAATTTTATCAAGGAAATTCATTATCATTTGATAAAAAAATTACGAAATGTTCGTTAGATCAAATTAAAAAAATTATATTTCCAAAAACGAAAAGTAACCCCTTTGAAACGTTTGGCCCTTCGACACATTCGGCCCTTCGTAATTTTTCCCTTCAACATCCGGCTCTTCGACATTCAGCCCTTTGATATCATATCGAATTGTATAGGCTTCAATAGAGAGCGGGGTTCAAAAACATGTCGGGAATAAAGGAGCAGTTTTACTAAATTTTTTGATACAGTTCTAGAATACTGTCGATAGGGGTGGAACTTGACCATTTCTTTACTGATTATGTTAAAACTCTGTAAGTAAGGTCTAAATAGGTTTCTAAAATGATATTTTGCTATAGCTCTAGAATATGGCCATTGGCGACAGAACTTGGCGTTTCTTGACAGATTATGATAAAATTCGATACGTGTAAAGGAAATAAGATTTTAAAATGATTTTTTGACTAAGTTCTGAAATATATCGCCTTTTTGTCCAGATACGCAGAGCTTTATCAAAAAATAATTTAATAATCCCATTTAGATCGTGTCAAATTTAAGCATAATCGGTTAATAAATAGCCAAGTTCCATCTCTATTGACCATATTCCACAACTTTATCAAAAAACCATTTAAGGACCCCATATCGCAAGTGACAAATTTCAACATAATCGATTAAGACATGGCCAGGTTTCATCCCTATCCGCCTTATTCCAAAACTTTATCAAAAACGCACTTTTTGAATCCCATTTAGGACCTACATGTCGAATTTCAACTAAATCTATTAGCCATTTTCTAGAACTTTTTCGCAAACTCATTTTTGAATTTTGTTAAAAGAGTCCCATTTTCCCACATGTCAAATTTTAAAAACTCAAACCGGGATTTCCTAAAACTCGGGATTTTTTTATACAAAATCAGGATTTTGAAAACCGGGATTTATCAATAAAACGGGATCTTGGCAAACCGGAATCTTGAAAACCGGAATTTCGTTACACACCCAGTAACGATTTTGTTTGTAATTTTCCCATTGTTTTTAATAAGGGCTTTTTCTCCAGAGAAATTTACTTTTTTGTCGTACTTGTTACTTCTTTCATTTCTTTTCGAAAATACCATAATTTCGAACAAAAAATATTTAAACTTAGCTAAACTGTTAAACGATTCAATTTTGAAATTGTTGGAATTTTTAACATTTTCTGACGTATCCTTCAAATGTTTTGGTTATGGCTCAACTTTCAATATGGTGCAACCGTTCGCTTTTTGATTGTGCATCTCCAAAAATGTAAAATGATCACCGATGCCGTGATTAAAATTAACAAGCGGTTGGTCGATTGTGTCCATCGGGACATTTTCTTCAGGAGTTTAAAAGAAGTGCTTTGCCTAATCTCATTTTTTAAATTTCGGGAATTGTATTCAGATTAATACAGACCGTATTAAAAAACCAAAAACATCTGTTAACTATAGTCCATCCATCGGCTCGTTCCGCCATTTGGCTTAATAAGAGCTTGCTAATCTTGAATTCCACAACCCATCAGACATGGTCTTTCTATTAGCCTCATATTTTGGCGTATTTATAGTATTTTGCTATGGGTGGGTTTAGAGCCAAAATTCAAAAAACTAAAACTTGACAATTTTTTTATTAAATTTTGCGATTTTGGATTTATCATTTCATCCGAAAAAGTATATGATCCTCACACAATCCTATAAACTTTTTCAGATTTAAAAAATACTTTCCACGATTGTGCAAACATGTAAAGATTTCCCTAAATAATCCATTCGCAGTATTTTCGATACACAGATATCTTTGTAATCCGCTCCATGTAATCCTTCGTCAATGAATCCAGAAAAAAACAGAATGTCAAAATTTTTTTTTCAAAAGAAAATAAACGCTAGATGCATCGCTACTATAGAAAGTTTTAATTTCAGTTCTGGTTAGAACCGAGTTACATCTGTAACGAAACCAAATAAAACGTTGTTATAATGATTTTTTTAATCTGAAACTTTCCAATATCGTGGAAAATAAGCACTCTACGAAAAAGTGTCCACTATCAAAATTAAATCATTCTGGGGCACATATATTAGTGGTAAAACTAGTATCCCTCCTAAAAAAATTGTGCGTGCATTCTCTGTTATTTACAGATAACTTTGATCGACACCAAAAATCTTGAGGACACAACCACAGCTTCATCAAAGTATTTCACGCAATTCGAGATTTAAAACGTAATTTTTTCAGATCATGACCAAGTTGAAAAAACACACACGAGCTAAATTTCTAAATTCAAATATTCCAACTGCGAACTATCAGCAGCCCTCAGTAGAACAATTCGGTGCATTGAACAACTGGTTACACAAGATAATATTATCTTCAATGACAAAATCTAATGAACCCGGACGAAAAACATGAACAAGAAAACAAAATTTTTAAAACAATTAACAATAACCTAGAGAAGGCAAAAAACCTACTGACACTACTGAGAGCAGTGTGTAAATATAATAATTCCGGAAGGCTCTTTAGTTCGTCAAGCCCAAAATCGCCATATGCAATGAAATACTCCTTTACATATTAGAAGTGCCAAAATTGGAAAACACTACGTCAACAATAAGGATTACTCAATACAATAAGGATTACTCCACTAGTTCTTAACAAAAGCATTATTGAAAGTTACCTACAGTAAGCAAAAATTATTTACCACCGCAAAATATGATAATTATGTGGAAAGACACTCTGGCATATAATAACTCAAACACCAAAGCATAAAGTCGACAGTTATGAGACACAGAGCTATATACTAATCAACTAAACTTTCAACTAATTGTGGGTCGGACGGTAGGGACGAGGCTGGAGACTTTCTAATAACAATCAGAAACCGCAAGCTATTATAAAAGTTGGTGTTATTAAAGCCGAAAACAGTCCACTGCTTAGCTTAGTTACATTTTAGTGGAGAGCTCCCCAATCCAGTTCCCTTAAATAATATTTTCCTCATTTAAACACCTGTGGCCCTATTCTGCTAATTTCCGGAGAATGAAAATTTTAAATTTTGTAGCAGTTTTATTCCTTTTTCTTTATTCTTTAGGTTGTATAAACGACTTCAACTAAAATTAATTTTGACAAATTTTCAATGAAAATAAAAAAAAAAATATCGACACAATCTTCTCCGAAACCTGTAATAAATATTTTCAGTAATTATTGACGGTTGTTTGAAAAAAATTCCCCTACACAATATTTTTACAATTTTGCTGCCCGAATACCATCGTAATTTTTTGTATGTATTCCCCCGCCAACCAAGTTTTTTGAAATGTGAAATTTTATTTGTGTTTTGTGGTAATTGAACTGCGTAGGCTGAACAATATGAAAAATATTTTTCGGTATCTGTCAATATTTTTTTTTAGAAAAACACTGCATTAAATCGGATGAGTTCGGTATTTTCATGAATATGTTAAAAATTACTATACAAAAATAACTACTTTAGGATTTAGGCACAGTCTAAAGCAACAACAAAATGTCAAAGTGTGCCATTTACGTCATTCGTAATAAGTGGAAGTTGTAATGCTTGCATGATCCATCAATAGGTCTTTGTGCTAACTTTCCAAAAACGTATAGGTGTTTATAGATTCGACTAATTCTAGCAAAATTACTAGATTTGAATTAATCCTTGGTTGGTGGCCCTTATTTCGTAATACAAAATACGTTTGTAATAGTCGTATTATGCAGAGTGACATGATTTCTTTTCTGTGTACAAGAAACCCGAAAGCAAAAAAAAAATTTTGTTTAATTAATTTAGGAACATAAAGGAAAAAATAATTAATATTTTTTTCTATTCCTTTACTCGTAGGTTTCTAAACCGATTCAAATACGGGTACAAAAGCATTGTAATTTATACTACTATATATGATAAATAGTAGTTAGGCTCCTGCCTCCTTTAAATGAACAATGTATGTACTATTATACAAATTATTGCATGCAACACATTTATCACACCAACAAAAAACTTTGTTCTTTATGTTCCATATACATAGAAAGGTGTTGACTTACTTAAGCTTTTGCACTAATTCTTTTGAATAGATGAAATATTACGACCTCGTTTATGTTTCGTTTTCTTCAAATGTTTTTTCTTTTAATTTTAAAAAACAATATTATTTAATTTCATACGCTGTTAAAAAAAAAGTTAAACTGTCACGAAACATTAAAAAAATAAAAATGTACCCGGTAACACCTGCCGACTATTTTTATATATGCCGCCGCCTACACCCGAGATTGCCTTAAATCAAAATCTCGAACAATTTCATATTAAATTTATTTATTTACTTTAACCTTGTCGAGGGGGTGCGGTGGAAAACAAAAGTCTTGAACCTTTTAATATTTTAACTTGACTTTTTTATTTTTGTTTTTTTTTTTTTATATTTTATTTTATCATCAAAGAAAATCAATTGGAAAATTATTTTTACGTTGGGGTGAAAATCACATCAACTGTATAACTAGAGAGAAGGAATTTCCAATTTTCGTGTATTTGTTTTCGATTTTTATTACATTTTATTCCTTTTTATTTTTTTTTCGGGTTTATGTTATTATTTCGATTTGCTATTTAACTGTCAATATTTTATTAAAAATAAAAAAAAATGTAATAGCAACAACAAAGTCGGAAAAACCTGTAGACAAAAATAAATTTTCTTCTCTCATTTTCATTGGTTCGTGTATGCGTATATATATTTTGGTACATAGTGGGCTTATAATCTTTAATAAAAGATAGATTTATTAAGAATTTTGTAATTTTGTTGTTGTATTTATGTGTGTCCTCACAGATATAACAAAATATTACCGATATTTTGCTTTTCTTGAGGTTAAATTAACTTTTTTTTCGTCTTCTTCCTGTTTCATACATATTATATTTTCCAGTGTTTGTTGTAATCTTAAATATATTCGAGAATATCCGATGTAATTTTTTTTTATTTTGTTGGTTTGGTATTATTATGGTTCGGTTGCCGGTATTATTGTTGTTGTTGTCATATAGCTATATATATATTTATTACATTGTCTAATGGATTTTTTGACTTCTTGTGAAAATGTCGAGATAAAAATGTCTATGGGTCGAATATATAAATTACGTAGCATACATGTGTGTGTGTGTGTGTGTGTGTGTGTGTGTGTGTATGTATGGGAACGTTTGATGGAATTTATTTTGAGTGACAATTTTATCGAACGTTTTATTTTATACGAGTAGTTATGTTCGATTGGGCCGGCGAACTCGACAGCCCATAATTCCAATAAACGAATATATTACTCGCTATAATGATTTATAATATTGTTAGTTTTATACTTACACCTATTGTAAAAAATATGAAACAGTTCGTTACCTGAAATGGTAAAAGTAAAATGTTAATATGATTTTAAATTAAATGGCGGTAATTAAAAAAATGTAAGTACCCATTGTGACAAGCCCGAGATTTTATCAAAAGACACAAATGCACTCTGTCTCCTTGACAAACTGAAGGTGACTTTAAACCAAAGTTGAGATCCTCAGAATAAATGGCACAATTCCTGACAAAAGAGGGCATTTTCAAGCTTAACGAATACCACATTAAATTTCTAAACAGAAATCGCGTATATACATACTACATTTACTAATTTTTACGTGGTCGCGTCGACAACTCGTTAAAAACGTCAACAATATGTAGACAACCTCAACTAATTGTAGTCAAGTCGACAACTACTTCACGTCAGTAATGATTGAAAGATCTACATATTTTGAACAACCGTTTCCGAAGGTTTCAGTTAATGCAAATCAAAATTAATGCAAAGTTAATGCAACTATAAAATATACAGTAAAGCCCATCTATATCTAAGTTGGCCACAAAAAGTTTTTACGTGAACTTACGGAGGTGATCAACTTTAGAAAATTTATGCCAAAGACACACATAAAATTAAAATCTTCAGCAACATTTTGGATGTGTAGCTACAACATGGTTGCTAATATAACCAGGTCGAGTCGAAATGTTATTTTTGGTTCGATACATGTAAATATTTTGATCGGAGCCTAATTTACAATAGGTTGCAACGGTTCGAATTTGTTAATATTTTATCAAAAGTGAAGTATGGGTCTGGCTATCTGAAAATCATATAAAGATCTGATTCGACAGGGAATTGCGGATTATCAGGCACCAAAAACCCTCAAACAGATACGATGATTTCTTGGGTTATGTGGGTGGTATCGGCGATTTAAAAAAAAAAAATCGCTATAATCGCAGCGTCGATTACCAACCACCTCAAAAAACTGGTTTGGTCAAATGGTGCTCAACGTTCGTTTGAAAATTTAAAAGCTTAATTCAGCTCCTGTGTTGGCTAATCCGAACATAAGCCGTCCTTTCTATAATCGATGTGACGTTTGCTTCTTGCATTGAAGTGTGCTGTTCCAGGTTGATGCCGATGGTGCAAAGAATCCCATAGCTTTTATATCCCGGAAGCTAAACGCCACATAGAAAAGTTGCACTGTCACTGAGTTGGAGTGCTTAATTTTTTGTTGATGTCCCAAAAAGAACTTTCGGGCCAGGTGGAGTTTAAAAATACATCCCTATAATTCCGAAATTGCTTACCGGAAGGGTTCAGAAAATACCGTGGCTGACTCTTTGTCCAGAGCTTTTTGTGAATTCAGGTTGTGTCTTAGATTGATTGAAATTTTATTATCTTGATATAACAAGCGGTTCCTAGTAGCACGTAATTGTTCGATTGACTGCCTGACGATAAGTTACCATTTTTACATGTCAATCTTCATTCCAAGGCCTTTTCGTCGAAAGCCTATAAAAATCAAATTAAAACCATCCCGGACCTAGAAACACAAAATTGCAACTACCGTGTAAGAGACTTTCGTATGGTTCTAAATAAAGAGACACCGACATATCGGATGGAAATTACGTGTCGCAGATGAGTTGGTACCATCCTTAATCAAACAAGCACATTGCTCCCCTTCGTCCGCACATATGGGAGTAAGAAAAATTTTAGAGAATTTAAAGCGTCAGTATTATTGGCCAACCATGGCAATGGACGTTAAACAATTTACTCTTCACTATGACGCAAAATGAATAAGCCGATCAATTATAAATTGCAACTACGTATCGGACAACAACCCAAATCTTTTAGATGCTGTATAAAATAGCGGAATTTTGACAGCGGAAAATAAGAGATTACACTACTCGCCGCAAGTGGCAGCACTATCACTTAAGAGAATTAATTTTGTTATATAATTACCAGCGGAAATTTTTTATTCATTAAAACATCTCAGCGGAATAAAAAATATTAAAAGTGATCCTTAAAATGGTAAATTGATTGATCTCCGAAGTAAAGGAACTCGATATTTGAAATGTTGAAATTTAACAATATTCCTTCTTTACGGCATTTCTTCCACTAGTAACCAATATTTTTGGTTGTTTTTCTAATCGCTTAGGCTATACTAAGACTATATGGAAAATTTGGAGAAAAGTTATTTTCAATTTTTGCCAATATCTCAAAAACTTCCACTAGCAACCAATACTTTCGGTTGTTTTTTGAACAACCGTTTCCGAAGGTTTCAGTTAATGCAAATCAAAATTAATGCAAAGTTAATGCAACTATAAAATATACAGTAAAGCCCATCTATATCTAAGTTGGCCACAAAAAGTTTTTACGTGAACTTACGGAGGTGATCAACTTTAGAAAATTTATGCCAAAGACACACATAAAATTAAAATCTTCAGCAACATTTTGGATGTGTAGCTACAACATGGTTGCTAATATAACCAGGTCGAGTCGAAATGTTATTTTTGGTTCGATACATGTAAATATTTTGATCGGAGCCTAATTTACAATAGGTTGCAACGGTTCGAATTTGTTAATATTTTATCAAAAGTGAAGTATGGGTCTGGCTATCTGAAAATCATATAAAGATCTGATTCGACAGGGAATTGCGGATTATCAGGCACCAAAAACCCTCAAACAGATACGATGATTTCTTGGGTTATGTGGGTGGTATCGGCGATTTAAAAAAAAAAAATCGCTATAATCGCAGCGTCGATTACCAACCACCTCAAAAAACTGGTTTGGTCAAATGGTGCTCAACGTTCGTTTGAAAATTTAAAAGCTTAATTCAGCTCCTGTGTTGGCTAATCCGAACATAAGCCGTCCTTTCTATAATCGATGTGACGTTTGCTTCTTGCATTGAAGTGTGCTGTTCCAGGTTGATGCCGATGGTGCAAAGAATCCCATAGCTTTTATATCCCGGAAGCTAAACGCCACATAGAAAAGTTGCACTGTCACTGAGTTGGAGTGCTTAATTTTTTGTTGATGTCCCAAAAAGAACTTTCGGGCCAGGTGGAGTTTAAAAATACATCCCTATAATTCCGAAATTGCTTACCGGAAGGGTTCAGAAAATACCGTGGCTGACTCTTTGTCCAGAGCTTTTTGTGAATTCAGGTTGTGTCTTAGATTGATTGAAATTTTATTATCTTGATATAACAAGCGGTTCCTAGTAGCACGTAATTGTTCGATTGACTGCCTGACGATAAGTTACCATTTTTACATGTCAATCTTCATTCCAAGGCCTTTTCGTCGAAAGCCTATAAAAATCAAATTAAAACCATCCCGGACCTAGAAACACAAAATTGCAACTACCGTGTAAGAGACTTTCGTATGGTTCTAAATAAAGAGACACCGACATATCGGATGGAAATTACGTGTCGCAGATGAGTTGGTACCATCCTTAATCAAACAAGCACATTGCTCCCCTTCGTCCGCACATATGGGAGTAAGAAAAATTTTAGAGAATTTAAAGCGTCAGTATTATTGGCCAACCATGGCAATGGACGTTAAACAATTTACTCTTCACTATGACGCAAAATGAATAAGCCGATCAATTATAAATTGCAACTACGTATCGGACAACAACCCAAATCTTTTAGATGCTGTATAAAATAGCGGAATTTTGACAGCGGAAAATAAGAGATTACACTACTCGCCGCAAGTGGCAGCACTATCACTTAAGAGAATTAATTTTGTTATATAATTACCAGCGGAAATTTTTTATTCATTAAAACATCTCAGCGGAATAAAAAATATTAAAAGTGATCCTTAAAATGGTAAATTGATTGATCTCCGAAGTAAAGGAACTCGATATTTGAAATGTTGAAATTTAACAATATTCCTTCTTTACGGCATTTCTTCCACTAGTAACCAATATTTTTGGTTGTTTTTCTAATCGCTTAGGCTATACTAAGACTATATGGAAAATTTGGAGAAAAGTTATTTTCAATTTTTGCCAATATCTCAAAAACTTCCACTAGCAACCAATACTTTCGGTTGTTTTTCTAATAGCTTAGATCATACTGAGGCTACATTGAAAAATTTCGGGAAAATTCATGGACTAGAATTTTCACTAGAATTTTTTAATTTTCTGCGGTCATATAAGTTATTTTCAGTTTTTGGTCAATATCTCAAAGACTTCCACTAATAACCAATAGTTTCGGTTGTTTTTCTAATAGATTAGGTCATACTGAGGCTATATTGAAAAATTGGGGAAAATTCATGGACTATTAGAAAATCAACCGAAACTATTGGTTACTAGTGGAAGTTTTTGAGATATTGTCTAGAAACTGAAAATAACTTATATGGCTGCAGAAAATCAAAAAGTTTTTGTGAAAATTCTAGTTCATGAATTTTCACCAAATTTTCCACATTGTCTCAGTATGACCTAAGCTATTAGAAAAAAAACCGAAACTATTGGTTACTAGTGGAAGTTTTTGAGATATTGGCCAAAAACTGAAAATAACTCATATGGCCGCAGAAAATCATAAAATTCTAGTTCATGAATTTTCCCCAAATTTTCCATAAAGTCTCAGTATGACCTAAGCTATTAGATAAACAACCAAAAGTATTGGTTACTAGTGAAAGTTTTTGAGATATTGGCCAGAAACTGAAAATATCTTATATGGCCGTAGAAAATCATAAAATTCTAGTGAAAATTTTGGTCAACGAATTTTCCCCAAATTTTCTATATAGTCTCAGTATGACCTAAGCTGTTAGAAAATTAACCGAAAGTATTGGTTACTAGTGGAAGTTTTTAAGATATTGGCCAAAAACTGAAACAAACTGGCCGTAGAAAATCAAAAAATTCTAGTCCATGAATTTTCCCCAAATTTTCCATATAGTCTTAGTATAGTCTAAGCTATTAGAAAAACAACCGAACTGCCGGAAAGCAATATTGTTAAATTTCAACATTTCAAATACTGAGTTCCTTTACTTCGGAGATCAATCAATTTGCCATTTTAAGGATCACTTCTAATATTTTATTCCGCTGAGATGTTTTATTTAGTGAAAAAATATATACATAATGAATAATGGATTTCCGCTGGTAATTACATTACAAAATTAATTCTCTTAAGTGATAGTGCTGCCACTTGCGGCGAGTAGCGTAATCTCTTATTTTCACCTTATACAGCATATCTTTTAGGCCATTCCAAAGAGTTTATGTCGATTTTTAGACCTATATCCAGGGTCTAAAAATGGGAACGGTTATGTTCTTATTGAACTAGACCATTTTCCTAAATTTACGCTGTTGAAGCCACTAAAAGAAGCTAATGCTAAGTCGTTATGTGAATTTGTAGAAAATCAAATCTCGAATTTATTTTCGGTCCTCGAAACAGTGACCTCCGATAATTGTAAACAATTTACCGCTAAACAATTCCATGAATTGTCAGTAAAGTATGGAGTAAACGATCTTCGCACACATGTTTACTCCACGCAATCAAATGCTTCTTAGAGGGTCAATCGGGTCATTTTAGGAGTATTTCAACCCTATCTAGCGGGCTCACACTCTATTTGTGGTCTACATATTTATGAGAGTGCGTCAGCCATCCGAAACTATGCGTGCATGCTACTACTAATTACTCTCCACATTGTATAGTATTTGGCCAATATATGGTTCAGCACGCGTCAGAGTATAAACTGAGAAATTTGCTTTGGGTGTGTATGATAATTTTCTCAGTGTTACGTCCAAACCCGATTGATTGGTTGCAATCAGGAATAAAGTATTTCATTAAAAGGTGGGCGTATGAAAAAAGCGCTCACACCTACAATCTACGCAGTCGTTTTCAAAGCTTAAACGTCGGACAAACAGTATTCACTCGATCATTTACTCAGAGTAATGCATCAATAAATTCGCAGCAAAACTACATCATAAATTTGTGCCAGTAAAGGAAAAAGTTGGTCAAGTTGCTTATTATTTGAACGATGAAAACGGTAAACCCTTCGGTGTATTTCATTTAAAGGGCATTCGAAGTTAAAATTATTCTTGTTTTCTCTTTATGGCTGGCTTCATATGAGACCTCTTCTCATGTTGGTCGTGCCCACGATTTGTGACGCAGAATGTGGTCAGCGTCAAAATTTCCTTATTACTAAAATATTTCCCTAGTGAATGAATCGACATTTGTGTTGTCCGATTTTTTTGTACATTGGTTGTCATGCCAGATGTCAGACCGCAAAAAAATAAAAAAAAATAAAAATATTATAAGTCCAACTGTACTCCCACAGTTGGTAACTGTCAGTCAGTTTTTTAATTTTATGCTTGCTTGATTCGAGGTGGTGATTGTGATGCAGTATTAGTTGGATTATGCAGTATATTTAGTTAGTTCTTCTTCGGTACATAATTATCGTCATAATATTCTTAACTTTAACCCATTCAAGGCCGAACTATGTTCTATTACTTATATTTCATGCAAATTTACATTTCAGGCATATTTTGGGTTAAATAGACGAATTCAGGAAAAAACCATTTTATATATCCCACCAAACGGCCTCAGGAACCGGTATGATATATCATACATTGGTCACAAACAACTAAATTTTTTTAGGAACATAAATTTATTTTCTAATTCACAGCTGTTTACAAAAATCACAAAATTCAATAAAATAAAGTTTCAAAATAATAATTCTTATCACATTTCAATTTCGCAGTCAATTTTTAAATGATTTTCTCATTAGGTTTCCATCACATGGTACAACTTGAAGCAGTCCTTTGGATGTAATCCTATATTGCACTTCTCGCATACAAATTTTGCGCACTTTTTACATACAGCACATTTCCGTTGAGTTGGATTAAATACTATTAAATGGCCTAATCCATCAAAACGTGTTCTAGTTGTCGACGGTTTAGGGCCTGGTTTCTTTGAGGAAATGGAAGAAGTTTTACTAGGAAGATTTTCTGCAAGTAGACTGCTAACCAAGTCTCTAGTAAATTGCAGAAGTAAAGTCGTGGGATGTGCTTCTCTATATAGAAACCAGGCATTAGTTATAGTACCATTTAGCATAAATCTAATCATGGGCCAATACCACTTGTTTGACCGTATCCGAATCCGATATAGCCCTCTCTGCTGGTCGAAAAGGTCAACTCCGCCCATTCCTCCATTATACATTTTAATCAAATGTGGCTGTGGTACGGAAACTTTCTTTTTCTCTTTGCCACTGTATCGTGTACATGACGATTCTAATAAAACGATAGCATCATCCAATATGTTGGTTGCCATAGTAACTACGCTGTTGTCATGCCATCGAATCAGTGTAATGCCAGAATCTTTGTCTCGAATGGTATGATAGGCACCGCGTTCAGTTTTTTTTAGATCAGCTAGGGGCGCTTTTTCAACTCTGTTTTTCCGGATGGTTCCAACAATATTGATATTTATTTGTTTAAATTGTTCTAGTAACTGCAGAGACGTAAAATAATTATCTATAAATATCACAGAGCCTTCTTTAATTATGTTTTCGGATAGCTTCTTCACAACGCTTTCGCCCAATGGCGTGTTAGCATTTCGTTCGGTTTTTCCTAAATATAGTGAAACTTTAAATTATAATAATCGAAAGGTGTTTTACAATACAAATTACTTACCAGTATATGGTATAAACTTTATTAGGTATCCAGTACTAGCATTAAGGCACCAAAATTTGAACCCAAATCGAATGGGCTTGCCCCTTATGAACTGTTTCATATTGTTTCGGCCATAATATGGTTCCATTGCTTCGTCAATGGAAAACGTGGTGCACTGGGATTCACTATGCAGCTGAAACTTTCCATTGAGGTGCTCGATCAACGGCCGAATTTTGTACAATTTATCGCTAATATCAATTTTGGCATTATCATTGAAGTGCAGATACTGTAAAATGATTTTGAATCGATTTCTTGAAATGGCATTACTTATCATTATATTAAATGTATCTTCCTGGACTTCCCAGTACATGTTCCGATTTGGTACTTTTACATATCCTGATAATATAAGAATGCCAAAAAACTTATATAATTCGTCAACTGTTAGCTTAAACGTTATTGCTCCTTTAGATTGGGCGTATTTGATTGTTTCAGAGCAGATGTGACTCATAATATCGGCATTAAAAAATTCCTTAAAAACGTCTATCGGTCTCAACCCTTCTTCGATAATTCTATTGCTGTATGTTGGCTTGAATTGGTTGGAAATATTCAACAGACGATTAGTTCCCTTTGCTAGTGGTACCTCTGTCCAATGTCTAATTTTCTTTTTCTTACTGAGAATTTCAATATTGGCTTCTCCCTCGTTCGTTAGTACTTCCACCAATTCATCATTTTTTCGCACATTCAATTCGCATTTTTGAGATAGAATTTTTCTACCTAGACTTTGTAGGTTTTGTTCGCCTTCATCTTCACTAGGTGCATCATCTCGATCGCTGTCGGCCCCGTCAGTTGGAGGTATTAGTGCTAGTTCGTACTCTTGGATGTCTTCATCGTCATCATCTGAATCCAGTTCTTCTAAATATTTCAGGATCTCCTCCGTATCACGTTCGACATTAAAACTATACCAAAACATATAAAAAAGTATAGTAATCATAAATAATACATTGAAGAAACTTAGTATAAAACACATAAATTTTTTTACATACTTTAGTTCAATATACATATTATATATCATACTACATTTTTTTACGTAGTTCAGACCAATGTATGATGTATCATACCATTTAAAATAGAACGCCATAATTCTAACGCATTTGTAAAATCAGTAGTTTTTTTGGTATTAAAACATTAGCATGCATGTCCACTTTATATAAATAGAGCCACATAAAATAAAAACATATTTTAAAACACATATTTTATAAAAAAATGACACTTACCACCGCCGATTCATTACGTCACAAATATGTGCGTCCTTTATCACAACTTAAACACAACTAAACCAACTTTCTCTGTGCGTTGTTATATTTTTTTAATACTTTAGAGTATTTTTGTTGATTTAAAACCAATACACAGAAAAAATAATATGTATTATAGAAAAGATAGAAAAATAAAAAAATGTTGATTTTGGTATGATAAATCATACATTGGTCAAGAATGGGTTATTAATAAATTAATCGATTGAATGTGAATCGAAATTCTATGTAGGAAAGTACCGCATACATGTATGTTTAATCATAAAGTACGTTACTATTGTTCATGTGAAAGTGTATAATTAAATTTTTAATTTAAAAAGGAAAAAACAATTTGAAATTTAATAGAACTCAGTGTATCTTACTTTTCGGTTATAAATTGATCGACCATTGAAATTTATGTTTAAAAATTTTCTTGTAATAAAATAAAATATTAGTGACATTATTCGAAGTTATTTTATTTATTTGGTTTATGTTGGTTGTTCCATGAAGGTCGAGTTAAACAAACCTTCGGGGAAAAAATAACTTATAGTTTAACAAAAATTAAAAGTGGAAATGCTACCAACGGAACATTGTTTAAATAATATACCAACAAAAAAAAAACAAGATCATAAAACTATTAGTGAATGAATGCCCAGTCAAAACCAACAAAGCCACAATGAAGCATTTCAATCCACCGAGCGTTACACGATTACCAGTGTAACGGAAATACCACCTATACGAATTTTTTGCTTAGTGAAGAAACTCTCAGTGGCACGCCTATTTACCACTAGCGTCATTTATCAACCAAACAGAAAAAATTAGTAATCTTTTTTTGTACTGTGAGTTCTCGCTGATAAATATCGAAACAGTTTTTATAAATAAATCTCAAAATCTGGGGCGCACGTGCGAAGCAGCCATCAATGAAGAGAAGCAGTTTCAACCGATGGAATACATGGACATTTTCAGCCAAGGACAAATACTGGTCGAATAAATAATAACCGCAACTTTTTCTTTTTTAATTTTATTTTTATTCCTTAATATTTTTTTTATTTGCTTCTTCGTTTTTTTGTATCTGTTTGTAATTACAGTTTCACATGTTTTTGTTTGAGATGAGATAAAGGACTATTACATATATTGGAAATGCCATTAAAGTTGTTGGTTAGTAGGTTTAACATGTGGTAGCATTGTGGTTAATTTCACACGGTTAATACTTGATTACTGTAGTTTTGAGAACACCCACGACAAATCCGACGAGTTATAGCCGAAAATAATAAAATAGGCCCAAGGACAACACGACAATAATCATGAGTGATTGTGGTTGCAATTATATAAAAAATGTTTGGTTGGAGCCTAATTTCGCTAGGTTGCAACGGTCCGATGTTTTACGTGTTTTGCTAAATGTGGGATATAAGTTTAAATCTGCCTTATAATCAAATTATCAAAACTCGAGCTCTCAGTACTACAATACCGATGGAAATCGGTTCGACATTCACGATATTTAAACTTTCAAAGGAATCATTTTAAAACAATGTTCAGAAACAATCAGAAGATATCAAAATTGTTCTCCGTCATTGAAAAAGAAAAAAACTTCCATTGCGATAAATAAGTTTATTTGATAAGAGATGGCGCGCAAATCAAATAATCTTTTAATATTTATTTATCAGGGATAGTATTGGCAGGAAATAAAAGTTACTGAATTTAGCCTGAAAGTACTTTCTGCAAATTTAACTTACCTACTCCACTCTAGGCAAATTAATTTAAGTCAGATGAGACCCAAATCAAAATAAATGCTATTCCGCAATTTTAATTAGTGAATTCTTGTACAGCAAAGATTATGCAACACAATATTAAAATCCTCGACCATGTTCACGTAGAAGATGTTTTGTAAATCTATCGTAATTTTGGGAGACTTGGATTCTCCGGGTTTTATATCAAACCATACACAACCCACAACATCATTTGAAAGTAGTATTTAACGATTCACCATTTGAAATTTTGGGTTATTCTGGATAATAGCCAGATAGTGTTTTTAATCAAGATGAGGTTATCAAGACATTGGGGAGGTTTGGTTTCGAACTAATGAAACATTGAATTTTTTGAATTTAAAAAATTCGGTCGTCTCATCAGACTGCAGTCACCAAACTACAAAAATTTTGAAAATACTTTGAACTAATTAAAGTATAATCACAATGCCTTAGCGAATTTTAATGATTCGCTACGCAATTCCCAACCCCTTCGTATCCTCGAATTTTATTGTATTTAACGCATACATGCGATTTCTATATGAAATTTTGGTAACCAATGTCTTGGTAACCTCACCTTGATTAAAAACACTATCTAGCTATTATCCTGAATAACCCTAAACTTCATATAGAAATCGCATGTATGCGTTAAATACAATAAAATTCGAGGTTACGAAGGGGTTGGGAATTGCGAAGCGAATTATTAAGCTAATTATTAAGCTAATTAAAAAGCTAAGGCATTGTGATTATACTTTTATTAGTTCAAAGTATTTTCAAAATTTTTGTAGTTTGGTGACTGCAGTCTGATGAGACGACCGAATTTTTTAAACACAAAAAATTCAATGTTTCATTAGTTCGAAACCAAACCTCCCCAATGTTTTGGTAACCTCACTTTGATTTACCATTTCTTGTTAGGCATGCAGTGAAATTTTGATTCATGACTCCCAACGTCAATCGTAACACTCGATTTTACTTGAGGAATTACTGTGATGTTTTAATTGGATGTGTATGTTGTTGTAGACCCGTTTGATAATTAAACCATCTACATAATTCTTGTTAAAAATCTTATCGTAATCTCAGCAATTATTATTACGGACTATATTTTTAAATTTTTCTAACTTTAAAATTTTGAGCCCCGTTCTATATATCTATATATAGATCTACATATACCCCATTCAGTTATATCTGAACGGTTGACCTTGTCATTTGTTAAATGAAAATTTGTAAATAAACTGCGTCTTAATGGAATTCAACTCGCTATGATGGATTAATATCTTGTGCCGAGGCGAAACTTCCCACTGCTAAAACCGCTCTTCATATTTTAGCACTTCGCATTCAAAACTAATCAAGTATAACGCTTTAGGGTCGGCTATTCTCTGTGTCTGAAATTTAAGATACTCGTCTATCGCAACTAAGGATTGGGATTGAAAAATCTCGCATCTTTTTTCTTGTTGTTTAGAATTTTTCGAGAAATTTTAATTTGACGTTAATTTAAGAACTGCTTTTAAAATGACAAAGCAAAAATATATTTTTTTTTTGTTTCTTGAGACAAAAATTTAGATGTAACTTCTTTAAAACGGATGGCTAGTATTGCGAATTTTCGCCATTTTGAATTAACACTGTATGTGCCCTATTCAAACAGTTAAATATTACATTTTTTATTAATTCAGCATTTTATTGTGCTATTTTGGTAAATTCGCCCAACCTTTCACCTCACCGAACTAGGATTAATATTAAACTAATCGGAAGCACTTAACGAATATTTTAAGCCAGTTAGTATAAAAATGAAAAATAATTGGGTCTTTAGGTAGGACAACTAGATAATAACCCAATAGTTCTTGGTTGTCGACGTTGTCTACATTATCGACATCATGGAGGCAAACAATTGCTCTATTGTCTACGTAATAGATTACTAGTCGAGAATCACGTAGATTACATTGCGTCTCGCGTAGATTACATTGCGTAATCCCTGTCCATTTGTTTACTGCGTGAGGCAGGACGTGAAAATAGAACCCGAGAAGTAAGATTTAGCAAGCTCTATGAACCGGCTTTTGCTAGAAGATCAGAGATCTAATTCTCTCTTTCCTCCCTAAATGTCAACAGTTTAAGATCAACTAAAGGCTCAATCAACACTCAATGATCACAATGAAGAAACTAAATTTAGGAATATTAATGAAAAATAATTCCTAAGAATTTATAGGTATCTCACAAGAATACAATAAACAGTCCAGCCCACAAGTCAGCAGTTCTGGGTGTGATTCTCAACCGTATCAACATACAACAGGAATTTTCAACCGCCAATCCCAGTTTTTCCAACAACAGTAATATACAAACTCCACCCCGGATAGCGTCAGCCGACGTCGACGCCAATCTTATTCTTTTAAAAGTCTTAAATTGCCCTTAAATTCAAAACCTAAATAAATTTTTGTCTCGGAACTAAACAGCACCAACACATACTACAATGATGTTCTTCCACACATGCAGTGGATTCTGGGTCAAAACACCGCGATTGATCGGTAAATACCGGTCTCCTGCACCAAGATCTGTTTAAACTTTTGTACAAGAATTTGTTAATTAGGAATAAAACAGAATAAAATTGGGAACTTCATTTCAGTTCCAAAAAACAATAAAGGATATCCTTCTGCCCAGAAGTGCCAAGTAAAAATTAGTAGATGATGTGTAAACTTCGAACTCTGACGGTGAATGTTCGATATCGACAATTGTCCCTCGATGAATGAGAGTCCTATATCCGCGTCCCTCTACGGACTACCTTTTATAGAATTGGTGCAAGATATTTGGAGCAGTGGGGCTCGCAAGCGCTTGTGGGATCTTATTGTGCCCCTCATGACGGTTAGTTCTCTGATAGCAAATAAACGAAGATATGGTGATATGGAGTGGAAGTTCAGCAAACTTTTTATTAAGATCGGTTTCAATCATGTAAACGATTTTAAATATTACGGCTAAACGATTTTCTCGAAAATATACATATTTTATAAACGTCTATGTCACTGACTCACTCGACAACGCACAGGGTGAAAAAAAACAAGTTTTTTTCTATCTATCTATATTAATAAAAGTCAATTGGCGCATGTATGACTGATCATCACTAGAGAACAGGCAGATTTGGCAGTTTTTTTTGTTTGTGTTCCTAATTGGCAGGGCAAGGTTTGTATGAAAGAAACTTTTGGGAAAATCCACTGGAAAAGTCGGAAAAACTTGAAGAAAATTGAATATTTTTTATAGCCCTCAGTTGAGAACGGCTTAGCCGATTTGGCTAAATCTTCTTTTGTTGTATTTGCAATTACCAGGAGATGGATCTGACGAAAGAAAATTTTGAGAAAATTCACCGGAAAAGTCGGAAAATCGAAAAATGATGTTTTTGTACGGGATTTCACACGTATTCGTTCCAGATGATCTTTAAGAAAAGAAAAATTGGGAAGTCTGAGTGAAAAGCTTGGAATCTTCCGGAAAACCTCGAAGAAAATTGGATTAATTTTCTAGCGCATCATTTGAGAACCGCTGAACCGATTTGGCTCTATCTTTTTTGTTGTGATTCCAATTTCCAGGAGATGGTTCTTTTTAAATTAGAAAATCAGCTGGAAAAATCGGGAAAAACTCAGAAAATCGAAAAATGATGTTTTTGTACGGGATTAGTATCCGATCCAGATGGTGTTTTAGAAGAGAAAAATTGGGAAACCTCGGAAGTCTAAAACTTCCGGAAAAACCCGAAGAAGTGTTTTTCTCATGGTCAGTTGTTCGTGGCGTGTTCGAGAGTTGGCAAACCATCATCGTTGTTCATTTACGCGCCGGACAAAAAACCGAAAAATATTGTTTACCACAATACATTTAATTCCACTCGAATAAAATACATTGAATTATTTTGAATTCCAACTGACTCCAATTCATTTCCACACCTTTATTCATTTTTTAATCCAAAAAACAACCCAATCTTCGATAGATGCCTGAGGTTGAATCGACATTTCATTCACTTTTCAATTCATTATGCCGCCTTTAGGTTGCTTTCGTTCGTTCTGACAATTTTCACGACCAATCATATTGCTCAAAAATGACGATTTTTTTCTTCTGGATTTTTCCGAAGGAAATAAACAAATTCGTGTGATTTTTTTCAAAATTTCGTCAAGGCAATACACAAAATGCAACAACAATGTAATCATATAATCGAATGAGCACACCACACATTATTATTCTTTAAACAAAAATTCAAAGTTGATTTTTTGCCAATTTCGTTCATGCGATTTTTTTTCAAATTTTCGCCAACGAAATGCACAAAAAGCAACAACAATGCATTCGTGAAATCGAAAGAGTATGTGTTATTTTCGAAGTAGAAAATTCTCATTAGTAACAAGACGTGTTTCATAATTGATATCAAAAGTTAAAATTCTGAAAAATGAATCAAGCATAAAAATTTCATTAATGAGACAGACAAGAATAAACGGGTGCGAAGCGCCTTAGAACAACCTAGTTGATAACAGAAGGTTTTCGACTATCAAAAATAGAATGCGTTTCCTTTTTATTACTTTTCCTCAGCTCAAAATTGAAAGATTGCTATGGTTCTGATTTACTAAGATTCCGGTAGAACTGGGCCCCTGTATATCTTTTTTTTTTGGTACACACGAATTTTGGCGAAAATTAGTAAAGAGCGGTTGTATTTGCGTTGAATCGATTGCAACTTGTTCAGATTTCAAGAAAAATTGTTCACAGAGTCGAACGGTTATCTTTTTTTAATTTTTTTTTGCCTTGCATGATTTTTATTAAAATTACTAGAGGAGCGGTTTTTGATTACCAACAACCGATTGTGATGGGGGCCCTGATTTTAAGAAAATTCAGTTAGGGGATCATCTGGCGGGACCCAGGACACGTACTTCATTTTTTTTACTCGCACGATTTTGATAAATTTTGGTGAAAAGGGTTTTCAAATGCCAGGAATCTATTGCGATTGGTCAAGATTTCAAGGAAAATTTGATGAGAGGGTCAAACTATTGGCCTCTGATCCTTTAATTTTAATTTTTCTTTGGCTCACACGAATTTTATGAATATTCGTGATAATTTCGGCAAAATACGTTCAGAGGGTCATCCGTAACTTATTGTGGGAAAATTCAATTAGGGGGTCATCCGGTGGGGCCAGGAAGTTTATAGACTTCTTTTAAAATTTTCCGTTGCCTTGCACGATTTTGATCAAATTTAGCTGGACAAACTTTTCGAATGCAAGGAACGGATTACAATGAATTCTCTTTTCTGGGTAATTTAGGAATGTTTGGTTATATTGCAAATTTGTTTGCTAATTTCTGGATACTTCATTTAGGAGTCCTCCGAATGTGTCGTCATGTTGCGTAATCCATTACCATGATGCATGATGTGGCACCATATTGCATGCCGTTGCTTAATATTGCACCAGGTTAAGGGATATTGCAACATTTTGTGTGATGTGGCATCTTGTTACGTTATGATGCTCCATATTGCTTAATACTGCATCATGTTGTGGAATGCTGTCAGATGTTGCACCATGTTGCGTCATGTGTTTCATATTGTTGCTGCATAATGTTGCGCGATTTTGTACTATATTGCGTTATGGTATCCGTCAAATATCTGGCGTTGTGTTCCATAATATTGCGCTATGTTGGGTGCATTATACGGTGACATTAGTGGTTGCACGCACACTGAGAATATTGATTTGTATCATCCACTGTCTAATAAGTGTTTTGACCTTGGTCCTTTTTTCATAGTGTAGTTGTTTCGCCTCAAACGGTCTTGATGTAGTTTGGTGCGGCCCTGGTCACTTTATTTTATTTTTTTTTCAGTTAGCCGGATTTTCGGTTACCCTGCAGGATTTAAAACTGGTAGAGAAATGCCATGAAATCAAATGCCAGGAATCGATGTTGATGGATGCGAGAATAGAGAAAATTCATTTAAGGAGACCTTTGGTGAGGCAAGGGACTATTTTCCAAATTTTTTCGGCTAGACCGATTTAGATAAAAATTGCGGTAATAAAGGTTTTCTAATGCCTCAAATCGATGAACCCTAATTTTGAGAAATGTTGGGGCAAACAGCTATTTTTATTAAACGTGGGTGAGATTGGTTTTCGAGTGCTAAACATCGATGGTGATGGTTCTCAATTGAGATAGGAGTCTTTATATAAAAAAAAGATAGGCTCAAACATATTAAACATAAGATAGGATTTCACAATGGGTTCTGGATGAAATTTTGAAAATGAGCAAATTGGATGGAAAACCTCTTCTAAGGGAACTGAAGATATACAATTTGATTAAAACAAAACCGCGGGTTCTTTTAATTGAATAGAACTTAGCGGTTGTTTAACCAATTAGGGCGTAATTATTATTTCCGTGTGCATAGTAACAGAATTATAGTAATCAGATTATAGTAAACAGATTTGCAACTGGCTATACTGCCGAAGTCTGAAAAAGTGGGTTTCGTTATAGTGTCTGTCTGTATGTGTCCTTTCTAAAGCCCAGATGAATTTATGAATTTAGATTTAAAAAATTGAAACATGACCCATTGATTTTTGGAATCAAGTATCCGGAAGATGCTTAAGGCTCGGTGCTCTAGGAACTATAATCATAAATCTCAGACACTACAAGAAAGCTAAACGGAAATTAATTAGAAAATTATGTTTGTTAAATATAATAAAAAAAATTAGTAATTAAATTAATATTACTAAAACCATATTGGGTTACGTGCTTGCCAATTAATTGGAAAGTCAACGATTACGACTTAAGTTAGACATTTGCCATGATACTACAAAACAGGCATACAAAAGTGTCACGGAAAATTTTATATTTCTCAACCATACGGTTTCATTAATAAATTTCTACCACTAATGACGAACGACAATCGGAACAAAAAAAAATAATGCTTTGCGTGCCCATTTTCCCAACAATGGTACAACAGAAATATGCTAATAAAACACTGATGGAAAACAAAAATAACAAAAAAAAAACGAGTTTTATATAAGAACTAATTATTATTATTAATACAAAATTTAAACAGCGTATTACAGTGTTGAATGTAATAATTTTTTAAAAATGAAAAGGAAAATATGTCGCCATTAATAAATGAAAAATATGAAAATTATGTTATGCTTCCCGCCTTTTTTGCATTATAATATTATTTACTATCCCAAAACGTGATAAGGAAAATTGAAAAATTTTATCGATTTAAAATTTTTATGTATAAATTTTATGATAAAATTGGTTATACGAATAGAAGGTTCTATGTACACCGAGGGTATTATACATTTCCCAAAAATGTTCGACCGTGATAATAAAATCGTAATTCAATGAGCAATAATATAATATCGAATTGTACAATCATATTATGTTGCGCGCTGCCTATCATGTACGTGCCCACTCTATACCTAAATATGTGCAGTACATGTACGGATCGGAATCAAAACATTGCACAAAACATTTCCTTTTTAGGTTTAGCATCGTTCCCACTTAATTTTCATTAAATCAAATTGATATAAAAAAAATAGAAAAATATTTATATAATTTAGGTTAATAGATTTGTAATGCAAAACCATTTTCTCCTTTTCAAAAACAAATAATGAATTAAAATGCCACCTTACCCATCATCATCATCATGATCATCATCACCAAATTTATAACGCATACAACGAAGAAAATAGACATTTTTCTCTTATTTTCATTCCGTATATATAAAACATTTGAATAAATTTTCATTTCTGGTCTGGTTTCGAATTGGGAAAACTCGAATTTGGTATGATAGTGTGGGGTGAAGTACGAAGCAATTCGGCACAAGAATGGGATTTATTATGCTACTTAATTATTCTATTTCTATACATACTTCGTACAAAGATTTTTTTTTTGTGGTGTGCTTCTGCTAAAGTTTTCCTCCTACATAATTCGATAAAAACAAAGAATGGAAAAATTTTCAAGTGAAAAAATGAAATCTACCAAATAATAAAATGGTTCAACAATTTTGAATGATTTTTTTTTTGGATTTTCTGAACACAAAAAGTAAATTACAACAACAATGCAGAATAAAAAAATGACTAAATCAAAATACAAGAATATAATGTAACACTTGTATGTGTGTGATCCATGCACAAAAGGAATTATGTACGAAATATTATGGAGGAAACAACTGACCTACAAATATATTATTACGCCGTTAAAATCATGCATGTGCGGAAAATTGGATATTACTCCCATATTCAAATAGTTTTTCCTCATTCGCATATACATATTCTTGTCCGTCCGTCTATAGCTGTGTAACACAACAAACATTCAACATTTAATTTCATCATCAGTATCATCCTATGTACATGCATGTACATCGTGGTTGTGTTATAGTTTTGTAATAACAAAAAAAAAATATTTGATAAAAACAACAAACTACTCGTACAAAATACAAGTTGAGTGAAAAGTAGATTTTAACTCTGACCGTTTTCCATACTATATATGCAAAGTTGTTCCGCACATTCGTATATCTCGTTTATACGGTTGTACAGACAAACTGTGTGTTGTATTCAACTATATGAGATAATAATATTTTTGTATGGCTGGGTTTATATTGAGCTTTTAAGTGGGAAAATTGAATTTTTATTTTCTATGTTTTACAATGATTTATAGACATCTTTTTTATGGTTCTCTAGATAATTTCTCGCAAAAATGGAAATTGGTTAAATATAAATTTTCATTTTGTTGGTATACGAGTATGATTATTTTGTATAATTGGACCTTGCCCACTGAGGTTTATTGGATAAAATTATGAGCGATAATAGTAGATAATATCGATTTTAGTGTGGGCTAAAAATTTAAATTAAGGATTTTACTGCCATAGCTAACAAACCTAGATTTAGTCTAGCTTAAATATCTATAAGCTTTAGTCCAGCTTGAATACATATTGGAGTCGGCTTCCATTTGTGTGTGGCTTTTATCAAGAATTTTTTGATACACGTGTAACGTAAGACATAATTGCGATATTCAAAAGTGCATTGGAAAGCGTGGAGTTTATTTTGATTTGTACATCACTGTAAAATATAATTTCTTGATCAAAATTTTTAATATTTGGTAGTACTTCGGTCAAAATAAAGTGCGATACAATGGTTGAAAATTGAACACATTTTCAACATTGCTTTCGTTATATCCTTCATCTTTTCAGTTCTAGCTATTATTTTTTTATTTGGTGCTCCTCATCAATATCATCTTTAACATTTTTAGTTTTGTGGCCCACGCAAATGACGCATTTGTTTTTTTTGGGTTGATATAAACTTAAGACCCCTATTCCCCTAGTCGCATCACTTCAAGTGACGTGACTACTCATCTTCCTGGTTGCTAGATCATTAAATATAAATTTACAAAATTATTGTTCAATTATGTCGTTCTGGCTGTTTTTTAAATCTTAGTATGCTGCTCTATAAGTATTTTCTTGCGACTGCTGCTATCACTCCAAATGACAATTTCTATCACTTGAAATTTTGACGTGACAAATAAATAAAAAAAATTCAAACTAATGAAGCCAATTAAGATTTAAAAAATTTTCATTGAGTTGAGAGCTTTGCACAAAATGATTTAGTAAATTTATATTTTAAAATCTAGTAGCCAGGAAGAGTCATAGTTACGTCACATGAAGTGATACGTCTAAGGGAATTGAGCTGTAAGTTAAGTCGCTCAAATAAATTGCAAAATGCTGTTAATGAAGCTGGCGCGATATTGTTTTTTGAAAACCACTTATTTTTGTACTGTTGATAGAGCCGGCTTTTACTAGTCCATCTGGGTTCTGAATACATGACGTAAAGAACCTTTACGAAGAGTTTATCTCTTTGAGATGATGAGGCTCACATACTTTTCCGTTTTCACCATTAATCCAGTTAAGAATGGTGCTATGCCTCATGCCAAGGGTACCAACAAACAAATTTTTGCACATTCTATGCTAGGTACTTTGAATTCTTTAAATATCGCTAATCGATCGTCCTCAGTAATTTCGAGGCGTTGTAGACGTGTGAAGTTATTCTATCCCAAAAAAAAAAAAAAATTTCATCAGGCAACAGTAATCAATAAAACCGGCATTTGCTCTTGTGTGAAGTAAGCTCAGGCCAGAATTTATTAAAAATCACGTTAAATACAAAAAAAAAATCTTAATGTTTAAATTATGAGAATTTTAGCCATGCAACCGTTATATCAATAGAACGTACTATTTGTACACAATAAGATTTCATTAGACATGATAAAGGTACTTGACACATTAAAAGTATAAATTTATTAGATGCAGACTATGTGGTTTTGAGATCGTTACACCTCTGCCTTACTTTTAGAAAAAATAGAAAAAAAAATCGTTCCGTGGCAACCTTGCGAAAGTGAGCCCTGGGTCAGATATATCCATACAACTCGTATGTGAACAAAAATTAAATTTAAATTTCGTATGTTAAAAGTATAAATTTGTCGTATTATGGCAATGTGGTTTTGAGGTCGTCACACCTTTACCTTACTTTTAGAAAAGTTAGAAAAACCTTTTGGGTCCAAAAGGATGACTCATCGGTAAACTCAATATTTGTCAAATCTTTGTTTTCTTTTCAATGTATTTTTGTGTTACCAGTGGTTTGACCAAAGTATCTCCTAATGCGTAGCCATGTTCCATAATTCTATTCCGCTTGTTTGTTTTTGGTATAGCAATATTCTTTTTCGCGAACTTTTCCTCAGCTACATCTACTGTCTGGTAAATCGTCAACATTTTTACACATTGTATAATCCTCTTAACGTACAAATGTTTTCATCACTTTTATATATATTAGTGCACTTGAAACCGACAGTTTTGGTCCTTTCGGATATGCAATTAAAACACCGCTATAAATCGTTTTTTATAAATCGCACTCATTTCTTTATCCCGTTAAACAGTTGCAAAACTAATTTTTGTTCTAGAGCGTCCAAAAGGATTCAATACAAAACCCGATTTAAGCCCCGCCCATATTTATTCCTATAGTTTTAACGACAGTTATGCCATACACGCTCTTGTTGAACCTACTGTAATTTATATTATGTTGTCGTGTACCAATCACCAACAACCATTATTTTTATCAATATTTTGAAACAGATTTCATACTGCTCGATATTTCGCAATTTCGCATGATAAATAAAAGTATATTTAATGGAAAAGCCTAGTGTTAAAGTACTGATCTAGAAGCCAATTAAGATAGTTATAGGCGTTTAAAAATTTAAACATGTCTATTGAGCCTGGAAGATAGGAAGCCCCATGAGCTCTCCAAGTACTGTTAAATCCGCAGAAACTAAACATATTTAATTTAAACTCAACATTTGTTCCGTGCCTCAATATTCATAGGTAGTGTAACGCTGTAAAAATCATGTTTTAGGAAACAGGTACCAACTCTCAAAAATCATCTTGGTTTAAAGTTTCGTTCAAGTATTTTATAGAGCCAAATTTTAATGTTAGTTTTGTTCAAATACGAGTTGCAAGGATATATCTCGCACAGGACCAAATTTCGCAAGTTCGCAAGGAGGGATTTACTTCTTATTTCTCTAAAAGTAAGGCAGGAGTCTGACGGTTTCAAAACTACATAACCTTAATACTACAAATTTATACTTTTAAAGTGCGAAATCTAAATTTAATTTTTGTTCAAATACGAGTTGTATGGATATATCTCGCCCAGGGCCTAATTTCGCAAAGTTGCCAAGGGACATTTTTTTACTAATTTTTCTAAAAGTAAGACAGGAGTCTGACAATAACAAAACCACATAGCCCTAATCCGACAAATTTATACTTTTAACGTGCGAAATTTAAATTTAATTTTTATTCACTTACGAGTTGTATGGATATACCTAAACGATATCATATATCTGGCCTAGGGCCAAAATTTGACGCAATATTGGACGAGAACCGATATTTATTGTTAAAAATCGACAGGAGGTTTTAGATGTGACCTCTGCGTCAGAAACAATCTTTCATAAGATCAGAGGGCGGAGAAGGAGCAATCATTCTCTGATCATCGATATGTAACATATAGCCTCAACATTAAACCTGTTACCCGAAAAACGTTCAGGAATCCCAGAAGGACAAACTGGAACAAATATGCGGAGATTTTGCAGGAATTATTGCCGGCAGAGGTCCCTGGATCTCCGGCGACGGTAGAAGAATTAGATTGCATGGTTGATATTATCACAAAAGCATGCAATTTTTCATTTAATGATGCATGCCCCCTAATAAACCCGAGGGGCATGCAGAAACCGGTATGGTGGACCAAGGAGTTGGGAACCTATCAGAGAGTGTGTAGGACAGCTTTTAATAAAGCTAAGAACACAAGAGAAGGTCAAGATTGGGACTCCTATAAGGAGGACCTAAGAAAGAAAAAAAAAAGAATTGAGGAAGGCACAAAGGGACTCTTGGAGACTCTTCTGTTGTATGAAGGAGGAGGTCTCTGAGACTTCTCGCCTTAGGAAAATTCTAGCTACTAACCCAACCATTTAATTAGACCGGATGGGTCATGGACAGCTTCAAGAGTGGAATCATTGGAACTCTTCATCGAGACCCATTTCCCGGGAAGCTTTGATGACTCGATGGAGCCGGGAGCTCATCGAGTAACTCCTTCAATAGAGATGGAGGGAATCGTGAATAGTGAGAGAATCCGGTGGGCGCTGAACGGTTTCAAGCCTTATAAATCGGTGGGCCCGGATCGGATTATACCAGCAGAAATCCAAAAGAACTCGGCAGTCATCCTCCCATGGCTGGAGGGGATTTTCAGGGGATGTCTGAAACTGGTCTATATTCCTGGGAAATGGACAAAGGTCAGAGTGGCCATTATCCCGAAATCGGGAAAAAGCTCACATGCCTATCCAAAGGACCTGAGGCTTATAACTCTATCATCCTTTCTTTTGAAAACCTTGGAAAGGTTGGTAGATATAGGTATTCGATGGAAAATTGAGCCCAGTAGTTGGAAAATGTCGCAGCATGCGTATTGCAAAGGGAAGTTGGTACACACAGCTCTACACGATCTGGTACCCATGATTGAGAAGTCAATTTACTCGCAAGAGTTCTGTATGGTAGCATTTCTCGACATCGAGGGTGCCTTTAATAATGTAAAAACGGAGGCGATCATGGAAGGATTGTCATTTTTGAACGTGGACTACCCCATAAGTAGGTTGATACATCAGATGCTGGTAAGCAGGATTATTACCTCGAAACGGGGGGAGGCCACCATTAGAAGGCGGGTGGTTAGAGGAACCCCGCAAGGAGGCGTAATGTCCCCTTTTCTTTGGAGTGTTGTGATGAATAGATTGCTCTTAGAACTTGAGAGAGAGGGGATAGGGGTTGTAGCGTATGCGGATGATGTAGCGATAGCTGTCTCAGGCAAATATCTGGATACGATTAGCGATGTTATACAGAATGCACTACTGATCGTTACGAAATGGGCCAGCCCCAAATGTGGGTTAGGGATCAACCCTTCCAAGGCAGAGTTGGTACTATTCACTAAGAAATATAAAATTCCGGTAGTTAGCCCTCTTACCGTAAACGGCATTAGACTAGTTTTTGCTAACAGAGCGAGATTTTTGGACATAATCTTGGACAGTAAGCTCAGCTGTAAGCCTAACATTGTAGAAAGGTTGAATAAGGCTAACGTAGCCATTTAATCGTGTAGGAACGCCATAGGTAAGAGATGGGGTTTGAAACCAGAGCTGGTATACTGGCTCTACACCACAGTGGTAAGACCTGTGCTGATGTACGGGGTGGGCTTGTGGTGGCCAGCTCTGGAGAAGGTAACATATAGGAAGATGACGGAGAAGGTGCAAACAACTGCCTGCATGATAATAAGCGGGGCGCTTAGGTACCTACGCGCGCTTTAGAGGTTATGTTCCACCTGATTCCATGCGAATTTTTTGGTAAGCAGATGGCAGCCAATGTATCTACGAGATTCTCGGCTGTCTGTCAGTGGAAGTGTCTTCAGGTGGGACACTCGAAGATAGTTAGATCGCTTAAACGAGAGGTAGCATTGGTCGTAGGGATACTGACTGGACACTGCCTTTTTGGGAAACATGAGAGAAGGCTGGGACTACAGACGAATGACTTGTGCAGAAGTTGTTTGAACGAAGAGGAGGAAAAGACGTTAGATCACTTTCTATGTTCCGGCACTATCACGCAGAAGGCATAAGTATTTAGGTGTGTACGGTACGAACAGCCTTTCGGAACTCGCGGGCTGTGGAGCGCGAGATATTTTACGCTACATAAGTAGCTCTGGATGGTTTCAGCGGGAGTAAAGGTGAGATAGGATCTTGTGGTACCACAATGGGTTACTATTGGCCTAAGTGTGCGATAGCAGCCACTTTAACCTAACCTAACCTAACCTAGGGCTAAAATTCGCAAAGTTGTTATGGAACGATTTTTTTTAACTTTTCTAAAAGTAAGGCAGGAGTCTGACGATCTTAAAACTACATAGCCTTAATCCGACAAACTAACACGTTTATCGTGCAAAATTTAAAATTAATTTTTGTTCAAATACGAGTTGTATAGATAGGACCAGGACCAAATTTCGCAAAGTTGCCAGGGAAGATTGTTTTCTAACTTTTCTAAAAGTAAGGCAGGAGTTTAACGATCTCACACCCACATAGCCTTAATTCGGCAAATTTACACTTTTAACGTGCGAAATTTAAATTTAATTTTTGTTTAAATACGAGTTGACCTAAACGATATTCTAAAAGTAAAGCAGACGTGTGACGATTTGAAAACCACATAACTTTCACCCAATGAAGCAATAATTTTTGTGCACATTGTCACTTTGTTTCGAGCTACTCTAGAAGAAGAAGTAGTAGCAATGTTATGTGGTTGGTATAGTGGCATAAAGGCAGTATCACCGTTTGGGAACAATAACGGAAAAGCTGAAAGATCTAACGAAGAATCTAAAACAAAAATACTACGCTGCGACGTCTGTCTGAACAATATCATTGAAACGGAGGTATATATACATCTCGACTTAACTTTATGACCATACAAATTTCAGAGGCAATATTTTCAAGCTGTTTACAATATACGGTCATTGATCTAAAAGCTCGACCAAAATCATGCACTAAATCTTCTTTGTAATGTCACATTAATATTGTGACGACGGCACTGTAAGTTACGTATCCCTCACTGTATAAACAATCATCACGGACACTGTATATAATCGAAGTAGCTTAATGTTACATTTTTTTTAAATTGTTATCTAAGCCCAGTTTACACCTCTCGTGAACTTGAATGTGAACAAAACAATTTACATCGATAAATTGGAAATTATTTGATTTTTTTGTATAAATTTTATTGAAATAAACGGGAAATAGAATTATTTATTAAATATTAATTATTTAATGAAACGTGAATTTAATAAAAGTTTTTTCATTTCCCCGATGATTTTTTTTTCACAGTGAATTGACTGTGAACAAAAATTCACCACAGTTCACAGAAAGTGTAAAGAGAACAGTGAACGTGAATATGACGCTTGTTCATTTTCGAATACCAATTGTCATTGAGAGTGAACAATCGTTGTGAACATATTGTTATTTATTAGTTTTTTTTGTTTAATAAAAACATAAAATGTGGAACGAGATGAATCAAATCCTGAATATGTACAGCGAAGCCGTAGAATATTTGCACGACGATTTTGTTGATGATACATTTTTTGAATTGGATTTATCGGCCATACCAAAACGTCGCAAAGTAAATACATCAGGAAAACCATCTAAATCAAAAAAACATATCGCATCTGCAATTCCATAAGCAATTACAGCTATATGACAAACACAAAAACAAATCAAGTGATGGAATGAACACACAGGAATGAAAGTGACCTATAACTTATTGGAACGTCTATTTCTAATTATTTGGAAATAAAGCAAGAAGAAAAGCTGCAAATGGATAATTTAAAACACTTTCAACCAAATGGTTGCAGCTTGAAAAGTTATTTGAGCAATTAGATGAATTTCTCATTTGTTGCTACTAGCACATATAACTCAATTAAAACGAAAAGAAACAATAACTTAAATTGAATTACTGAATAAGATTTATGTACCTTTTACTATTTTGTTTTATTACATATGATATCATATATTTTCTTGCCAAGGAACACTACCAACTATCGAACATATTCTTTTATAATATTACGAATTTGTTTTGCTGTATCGCAGAAGTACGTCCACTCCTGCTTTGTAACGGTGCCATTTGATTTTGATTTTTTCTCCACTCGCCTTCAACTAACTCACCATTTTTATCAATATAATCAGCATAACCAGGTGGACAGTATGTATTTGAATTGATACGAATGTTATGAAGAATGCAGCAAGTTGCAACTATTTTTGATACAAGCTCTGGCTTTTGAGTTAATGTTCTACTCAAGCAGAGCCATTTTCGTGATAATATTCCAAAAAAATTCTCTACGCATCGACGAGCTCGACTTAATCTGTAGTTAAAAACTCTTTCTTCCAGGGTGAGAGATTTTTGTTTAGAAGGAACAAATGGCTTCATGATTCGATTTAGAAGTGGTAAAAAAATATGGTACTTTGTAGTCTCCAATTGTTGAATTCCCTGGTAATGGTAATTGATTATGATATATTTTTTGACCAATGCTATCCCCTTCGCTTCCATACGCACCCACATTAACATGAATGCACTTATAATTAATTAGCATCACTAATTCCCATGAAAACGATTGAATAAAATTTCTATAAATAGAAATTATTTTCAGTGAAAAACAATGATTAAAAAATACAATGGAATCGATACCTTTATACTTGAAAAATAAGTAATGCCTGAATAAAATGGACATATTATAGGTATATGTTTACCATCAATTGCACCAAGGCAATTGGGAAAGTTCCATCGAAAATTAAATTCATTCGCAACCGTCAACCAGTTTTCTTTTGTGAATTCCATAAATTGATTTTTGAATTCTTTGATAAGAGTATCGCTGACTTGGTCAGTTATTTTTCCAAAAGATGCTTCACTTATTCGGTATATAGATGCAAGATGACGAGGTATTGTTCCTGATGCTAGAAATTCTAGCACAATAGCAAAACGCATCAATGGTGGGATATTTTTTTGGACGTCTCTTGAAAATTGGTACCGCTCATATGGAAATTTTTATAGAAAAACTGATGAATTTGTGATAAGTCTTTAAATGCAGTATCAAATTGACCTTTTTCATTGCGTGATCTTAAATACTGATGCACCCAAAAGCGTCGACTTTTTCTTCTTTTGAGATTTGTAAGCATTAGAAATACTATAAAAGCACTCCCAAGCAAAACTATTTCATCCAAATTATCCATTTTTGTCGATTTAAAAAGAACACCAGTTGCACAAAATAAATTAACTGTCTTTTACAATTGACATCAATAAACTAAAATTAAATGTCACGATTTTCATGTTCACGAAAGTATCTTGACTAAATGTAATTGTGAACGTGAACAACATAAGGTTTAATATCTACCGCTGATTTTTGTTCCCATTGTTTTCACTGTGAAACAAAATAATTAATTCAACATGATTTGATTTCACGTTCAAGTTCAAGAGAGGTGTAAACTGGGCTTAAATTATAAGAAATACAGGGTGGGCCAAAAGTCACAATGGGGTTTAAAAATTTAATAACTTTTTCGTTTTTATATTTTTTTTTTCAGATTATATAAATAACACCTGGAGTAAAATAAATAATGGAGAGATTCACAATTGAACAAAAAACCAGAATAATAGAATTTTATCATTTAAATCAGCGATCAATTATGTTGACGCAAAGAGCATACCGTCGCCATTTCAATGTCAGATTTCACCCTCTGAAGCAATGATTCGTTGCTTAGAACCGGTACACCACGTTTAATTTGCACTGCGGAAAATATTGAATGTGTAGAGCAAAGTGTTAACGAAACACCAGAAACATCTACTAGAAGGCGTTTTGCTCAGCTAGGAATATATCGTACATCACTATGGCGCATTTTAAAAAATGATTTACTGTTATTCCCATGTAAGGTATAATTGGTGCAAGAATTAAAACCTAGAGATCATCGGCAACGTCCAAATTTTGCAGTGAAATTTCAACAGTTGGCCAGAAATGAAATCAACTTTATAGAAAAACTGATTATGAGTGATGAAGCTTATTTTCATTTGAATGGCTTTGTTAATAAGCAGAACTGTATGTTCTGGGATTCTGAAAATCCAAGAGCCATTCATCAACGCAAAATGCACTACATTAGGTAAACAATACGGTGTGGCATTACATCTGAAAATAACAATGGGCCTTACTTCTTCGAAAATGAACCGTAAATGGAGAATGGTATAGATTTATGATAGGATATTTTTTATGTCCTGCTCTTGAAAACAGAACTGAGATATGGTTTCAGAAAACGCCAGCGCGTTCGCCAGATTTGCCAGCACCCGCCTATTTTTTTGAAGGAAGGGTTATTTGAAGGAGCGAGTATTTGCGAACAAGCCCGAGACAATCCTTAAACTCAAGGCCAACATTGTTCCAAAAATTCGAACGCTACAGCCACAAATTTTGAAAGAAGATATAGAAAATGCTCTAAAACGAGCCCATCATTGCGAGGCTGAAAACGGGGGTCATTCATGTGACATTATTTTCCATTTCCGTGTAAAAAAAAATCCATTTTGTATATTTTAAATCTAAAAAAAAAATTTTAAAAATATATAAACGAAAAAGTAATTAAATTTTAAACCCAATGGTGACTTTTGGCTCACCCTGTAGCTCTATCAGTATTTTTTATGAGAAATATAATTGTTTTGAATTTTTGACTGTAAGATTTTTGAGAAGATTGAGAAGATGAGAAAATTTTTGTTTTGATATTGTTCTTCCAATGATATCACAATGTCATATTTGCCTTTTTGCTTTGTATTCAATTATCTATCAACCAAACTTTAAATCAATATATTCGTAACAGCAAATGGAATAAGATCTCTTACCATAAAATTGTACTTGTGTTTATTAAATAAAAAATTTCAATTAATAAATAAAATACTCAGAGCATGTAGCTCTAAGTTAAAAAAACCTTTTTTAAGTGCAAGTATGTACAGAAGTCATACGTGCTACTATGACTAGTAGCAAGGAGGCATTTTTAAATTCTAAAAAGACTTACCGTCGTCCAAAGGAAAACACTTGATACATTTATGAACAAAAGAATATTGAAAATGAAAGCGTAATTATTTTGAAAGTTTTTTCTTAAATTAACTTCCGAACACTTTGAATGCACATAAACAAAATATTATGACTTTTATAAATAGGTGGCTCTGGTGCAATGCAATCTAAGTGAATGGTCAAACACCTTTTCAAAAGCACTTTACGATTTTATTTTATATCATTACCCACAGTAGATGCACATACACTATACATATGTATATGTTAGTATACAGGACGGATAAAACTTATTTTTTATGCATTTTATGGCAATTCTGTTGAATCAGTGAAATAAAAACCAAAATGTTCGTACACATAAAAAAGAAAAAACACCAGTTTTACTAATTTATATATAAAAGCTTCACTAAAGCTTTATCAAAATATATATTTTTTTTCGTTTCTTCGTATCATATATGAGTCTAGATATATTCTACAGAGCTTTTTTATAGCTTTTTATGATGTGTTAAAAAATAATACATAGTAGTAATAATAATGGATTAAAATAATAACAATATAAGAAAACGAAAAATTTATTACAATTTAAGAGCTTTTTCTTCTCTCACCCAATGATGATGTTGATCATCATCGTGATGAGGAAAAAAAATGTATCATTTGTTGAATTTTCTCAAGGGAAATTATTTTTCGTTATATTATTGTGTATGAACAGCCATATTATAGCAGCAATGAAATAAAATAATGTTGTATATACAACAGAAGAATATAAACTTATATAGAATGTTTTAATTAATGTGAACGAAAATATAATAATATAACCATTTAGGATGTAATTTGATTGAAGGATTTGATATGCTCCCCCCCCCTAGCAACAACGAAAATTTAGCAATTTTTATTTTATTTTGATGAGCCCAATTAGTGTACAATTTTAGAGTTTTAATGTCAGTTTGATTCTAATGGGAATAGAAGAATGGGAATCATTATAATTGTTTGGGTTAGCATATTATACATAATATGAGGTACTTATGTGAAACATACATAACATGGAAATATCGTACATGCAGAATATTTCGAGAACACTACTGAAGAACTTCTGCGGAAAACAAAATTCATTCGAAATTGGGCGTGCCACTAAGAAAGTAGCGATGAATAGGACAAAGATTCAGGAATGCCTATAATTTTACGGATTGTCAACATTGAAGCTAAAGAACTCAACACGGGGTCGATATAAAATAAATGTGTTTGAAAGTATGAAATGCGGATTTCAGACAACAGATGGTGCATCAATGCGCTATTTTGTTGTGTCATCAACAATAGTCTCAGACACCCACGAGTGATAAATTGGAAAAGTGTTGTACAAAGAGCATTCTTGAACAGCATTAATTTTTTCTTGAAAACTGCAGCTGAATCATACCGATTACTTCGAGAAGCGGTAGGGGTGAACATGCTCCATCGTCTGATACGTGTGCACGATGGTTTCGACGTTTTAAAATTGGTGACTTCGATGTTGCAGACAAAGAACGTGGAAAAACCCCAAAATAATACGAAATGTAGAGTTGCAAGCAATGTTGATCCTTGTGAAGTTAGTCCACAATTTCATCCAAGCAAAATTAAAAAAAAAATTATCGGGCAACACTAAAACTACAATGGAATATCATTGGATATCAGGCCAGAATTTAATATAATAATTTCGTTCAATCTCGGAATTTTATTCTACCACAGAATTTTTTTTCAAATTTTAATTATTAAAATCAAAATTAAAAATTAAATAAAAATTATAAATCTGCGATTTTATAAAACAACGAAGAGCCATTTGTTGTGCTATTAAAACATGATCAATAAAAGGCCATTGACTGAATGTACTCTATACAATGCTGAATCGTATAGATAAGCTCCAGGATAGAAATGAAATCAAAAAGCTTAGCCTGATCTGTCTAGATATATCGGTGGCTAGTAACGGAAAGTATTATATTAAGGTTGCACAGTTAGCTCTAGTTTTAAATTCAAACCAAATTGCATGTTGTGAACAGAGCTATGGTGGTTTGTGTCAGTATGGTATATCGAGTTTATATCATATCCAAATGGATTCGGCCGGTATGTCAGACACGTTTCGTATAAAATACATTCCATGTATTTACAGAGTACATTCAGTCAATGCCTTTTTACTGACCATGTATTTATAGCACAACAAATGGCTCTTCGTTGTTTTAAAAAATTCCAGAATTATAATTTTTACATAATTTTTAATTTTGATTTTAATAATTGAAATTTGAAAAAAAATTCTGTGGTAGAATAAAATTCCGAGATTGAACGAAATTATTGTATTAAATTCTGTTTAGTGTTTTAGTGTTGCCCGATAATTTTTTTTTATTTTTCTGGGATGAAGTTCTAGGCTAACTTCACATACATTCAATGTTGGACGAAGATGATTCGGAAACACAAAAATTACTCGCCGATCAATTAGGCGTTAGTGAAGAAGGTATAGTACCACATGAGATGAACGGCGCAGGCAAACGGAAAAGCGCGAAAACACATGTGACATTTTGCCCGCTCGATACAAAAGGAAATAGTTTCTGCATCGTATAGTTACAGGGGATGAAAAGTGGATTTATTTTGAGAAAAAATCGTGGGTGGACCCAGGCGCACCATCCACATCGACCGCAAGGCGGAATCGCTTTGGCAGAGAGACGTTGCTCTGTATTTGATGGAAACAAATGGACGTGGCTAAACTAAACATTACCATAACAATAATTGATCGATTTGAACCGTTCACTGCTTGGAAAAAGGCCAGAATACTGAAAGAGCTAACACAAAGTCATTTTTATTCATGACAATGGTCCATCACATACTGCAAAACAGGTTCGCGACACATTGGAATCACTAAGCTGGGAAGGTTTACCCCATGCGGTTTACTTATCAGACTTGGCTCCTTCCGATTATTCCTTGTTTGCATCGTTTGGTCACGCACTTGCTGAGTAGCGCTTTAATTCGTACGAATGTGTGAAAAGTGGCTGGATGAATGGTTCGCCACAAAAAAGGAGGATTTTTACTTGGGTGGTATTCACAAATGAAAAGGATGAAATATGTATAACAAGTGATGGAGCATACTTTGAATAAAACACACTTTGTCATTCCTCCAAATTTAACATATTTTTTTAGAAAAAAAAATCCGCATTTCACACTTGTACACCTGTGTATTTCCCAAATAGATGGAAGGAAAACGTGGCAATCGCATCTCTTTGATCTTTCAGGAATCTATGACCTTCCTCAATCCAGTCTATACGATTGGTAACCATATTATAGAAACCATCCGATTACACCAAAAAATTTCTTCAAAACATGCAAAAACGCGCTGTTTGGAATTAATAACCTAACCTAACCAGCGTATATCGTAATATACCCTGCCTGTGGTAATTCTGTATTGATTGCAGATGAGCCCACTACATTCTTTGATGTGACTACGCAGACCCAGATCATTGATTTGATTTAAAAACTACAAAGAGCTAGATGAGTATTATGCTCATTATGCATGACTTGGGTGTAACGGCAGGAGTGGGAATGTGATCAGTAATGTATCGTGACAAGATTATAGAATAGAATTATTTCGTTTTCATAGACTATTGATGGTATTGTACCTGCTTTATCTGATCTGCCAATTGGCTCTAATTTTCAAGGCCGTTGTACTATGGTAAAAGAGTGCTGCAAGAGCAGTAAGCCACTACTTGAAGAAGTAATGCCAGGCCATTTTGTAAAATATTTTTACCCATTGCATTGATAAAATACTGCTAAGAAACTAAGGTTGTTATGCAAACAAATCAATTGGAAGTGCAGTACCTTCCTAAGGTCTTTGACATAAAACACTATATTTTAGGACATACCATTGGGCAGTTTCATTCTATGAATGATATTAGCTTCAACATTCGCATAGAGATACCATTGGTTTGGTAGGAGGTAGTCTGGCTGTGGCATTACTTGTTTAATCGCTAATATTGAAATACACTCAGCGGCACAATTATGGGAACACAAGTAACATTCGAGTAAGAAAAAACAAAATAACATAATATATCTTTTGTTATTTTTTCTTTTTATAATTTATAATATTTAATGTTACGGCTGTGTTTTTCAATATTTTAATTCCAAATTTAAATTATTAGTAGTTAACAGAATATCTAACTCTTTATTAATTTTAAATTAGCAACATGGAACCCACTTATGCCAACCCACCGCTAAGTGGCCAGAAGGTTCGATGTGTCCACACTCCACGCCTACCATTTACCGGTCTGTTCAACGATACAGGCAAATGGGTTCTTCCGAGAGAAAATGAGGAAAAGGCCGAAAACGTTCTCGCGAGCGTCACTCGAACTCGTAATGCTTTAGAAGAGGTTCGAGGAGTGCGAATAAGTGTATAAACTGTGAGATGCAGGCTTAAAGAAACCGTTTTGGGATCATATGTTCCAGCAGAATCACCGATGAGAAATCACCGAGTAGCAAAGTTAAGTTTTCTCAAGAACACCGATTTTGGACTTTGAACCAGTGGACCATATTTTGTTCACGGGCGATTCTATTTCTTAGTGAACTCGACCGAAAGAAGGCAAAGAGTATGGAGACGACCATACGTGAACGGCAAGGTATACAGGATACATGGTAATATATTGCGTATATTGGAATGCTATCTCATTACTGAATTTTACGTCAAGTGTATGGTGCCGTATTGCAGTTTTATTTTATGCGTAATCTATTGTTTGACAAACGCGGTAGTGAAAAAAAACGATTTCAAAATATACGGTTAAAATTAATATACCTACATATGCAAAGGTAGTTTGTACAGTTTTTAATTGCACTAGCAATAATGATTAACGATTAAAAAAACGCTAATTCGGATAAAGAAGAAAACATTCGTTTCTTTCAATGTCTACGAACAAAAGCGAATTTGTTGAAATCGAAATCAAATACCAAACGCTTGAGGAAACAGAACCCGTTGAAGAAACTCCAGGTCAGTATTTCATGAAATATTTAACTGTGGAATTATTCGAAACTATGGTAAACTTTACAAATATAAATGGGCTCCAAAATGCCCAAATTTTTAAATTGACGGATTTACATGAAATTAAAAGATTTATCGGAGTTCAAATCAGAATGGACTGGAGCAATCTTATAAAAATCGAACACGTTATGCGTACTATGACCAGGGTCCGATTTTTTCAGCAACTAATTTTCATGTCACCAACAATTTGGACATTCCAAAAGATAATAAAGACGTGTTTATAAGGTTCGTCCCATATACTTAATTCTGTTAGACAAAGATGTTTAGAGAAGAATCTTGGAGAAGAATCTTTGCATCGATGAACAAATGATTAAATTTAAAGGGGCATTATCGAAACAATATATGAAAAAAGAACCATCACCTTGGGGCTTGCAATTATTTGTTCTATACGGAAAATCAGGACACCGTTTGATTTTAATATTTATCAAGGCTCATAACTAAAATGTCTGGTTTACACCAACAAAAATTTGGGTTGGTGTAGCAATCGTCCTCCATTTAATTCAAATAATTGAAGTACCGGGACATAAACTGTATTTCGATGATTTTTCCATGACTTATATTTTATTGGAAATTTATTGGCGGTCTTATTTTTTATATATGCGGTAATCTAGGCTGTTATCTCGTACTCCAAAACCCGCACCATTTTCCTCTGCCGACTGAGCTGCGGGAATCTAAGCCGCATGGGTTACTACAGGGTAACAGCAATTCTATGAAGCAGATCGGCTTCTTCGTAAGTAGAAGCTAATCTATTTCAAGTAGCGCCCAACGTGGGGCATAACACTAGTTCCAAAATTAAAATATTAAAGTAGGTACCACTGTTTCAAGTGGTGTCCAAATAGAGCCTAATAACATCAGGTCCAAAACTATATTCTATATGAGCTTCACTATTTCAAGTGAAGTTCTATACAATTCATATTACATAAATTAAGATTCTATAATTGAACATGGAAAAATGGAAATTTTTTCGGTGTGAGTGTGGCTGCGATCATTCCTACGAGGCATGCCTGACCAGATACATTGTTGGGTCACACACACGCGGAAAAGGTATTATAATTGTTGAGTTCCTGTGCTGGATCCTCGTCTTATTAGTTCATTTGTGGCATTGTCCAAACCCGCACTCCGGGGAATGAATTGATATTCGTGATAGCATGTGGGATTCGATGAGCCATTTTGACGATGTTTAATTTCAGAATGTTTATTAATTATGAGGTTGTACGGTTTTCGATACTGTGTACAACCAACAGTTTATGCGTTGCGTTACCAGTAAGGGAGAATGATGTGGTCTCTGAGGTAATGGGCATATCCCTTTCCTGCCGAGAGGTTATCGGGTGGTATAAAGGGCTGCTCATTTCTCAGACCAGTCATTCCGTATCCTGGCTCGTAAAGCTGAACTGCCCCACATTTTATTTTTCCTCTGTCAAATGTTTATGGCTACCGGTAAGAAATTACCACGAGCTGTAGCTTATCAGTTTTAAAATATGGATTTCTAAGTCATTGTATAGTTAGGTTATTGCGTAAATTCCACTTCGTTATTTTATTAAAATTTACGGATATTGATGAGGGTTCGGACATAAGTTAAACACTATTATACCACACACTGCAGAAATCCTTGGTGATAACCGGCGAGTTATCATCCCCAATAGACAGCAATAGCAGCTGTTGTTAGAGGCTTGTAAGGGTCTCATAAACATCAGTTGACTTAAAACTGGCGGTGCTTTTGACAACCACGTAGGTGACCTCCTCTGAAGTCAGAGTAAGACTGCCAACTGCGAATAAGGGTGCCATTAATGTTATCTGTTCCCAAGTTCACCACAGCAGCAAGGATCACCTTGTATTTTAGGTTAAGACTACTGCTTCAAAGTAGGAAACAAAGAAACAGGTTCATCGAAATTCAATTTAAATTCAATTCCTTTTCCCATCCTTATTTTGACCTAAATTAGTGATATTTATGCTTCACGAGAAAGTGAAGAAGCCGTGGTTGTTTTGTTTTATTTAAATTTATGATTAATTTATGTTAGTTTAGATTATAGGCTTGTTCAGGTTAAGAATACATAATATATACATATATTATTTTTTTTACAATGACACATCCAAGTCATTTAAGTAGAGATGAGTTGATTGTAGAGTGTGAGTTAAGAGGAATTCATACGAAGGATCGTCAGGAAATGATAATTGTTCTAGAAGAAGCTCTTCAACCAGAGCGAAGAGGCTTTCTTTGTGCCCCGCTATTTGCGCATAGGGCAGCCCAAGAATGTCCACTTCAAGAGGCGAGAGTCTGTTTCAAGAAATTGGGGGACATTCGGTGGTTTAACCGTCGACGAGCTGAAACCAGTTTTTTTTACCAAACTACTTCATGTTTTAGGTCGAATCGAACGTAGCTCCGATTCGGCAATACTGAACGGTATAAATGTTGAGATGAAACAAACCTGGGACAAACTAAGGGATATCGGGTGGTCCGTATTACGGCACGATAAAACAATAAGAAAATGAAATCTGAATCTGAAAATGAAATAAACAAACTAGTGGTGGTGTCATAAAAAACCAGAGTACTCCTAGGAATTGGCGATGATGCGTTCCAGCAAAGGTATCAGCTGCTCCCACCATGTAGCACGTTAACTGAACTCAGGCTATTGCGATTGGCCAATGAGCAATGCCAGACACCTCAGTTAGACGATTCATATAGTTCGGTTAAAATGACACCAGCTAGATCATTTCCGAGCCGCACGCAAGAATACATAACCATCAGATAGTCCAAAACAAAGTTAGTAATAAACCATTGCCACAAATAACGTAAATAACGTTACGATCAGCGTTAAATTCAAATGACGTATGCAGTCCTGTTGACATAAAATCAAATAACCAATCGTCAGAATGTATAGTAGAAGTCGAAAAAAATCTTTTGGGTGGTGTAGTTAACCAGTTTGATGAACGGAGAAATTTACATAAAGTTTCTGATGAACAAGCATTGCCAGTTGTCAAAACGATGCCACAACTTAGCTTCAAGATCACCGCAAGAAAGTAGTTGTGATACTGAAGTAGGTCTCATTTATGCGAAGCAAGAGATAGACCTGAGTTGTAGTAAGAGGCTTGTTGACAAAGTTTGTGTTCTGATATGCCACCACCAACAAATAACTCACCAGGCTTAGTATCGCAATCCAGTAACAAGGTTGCTGACTCATTACCTATCAAATTACGAAATGAAATTATCCCATCATCTTACAAAAGCAAGTAGAGCTTACCTCGCAGTAAGAATAAGAGTTGTACCTTGCCAAATTCATTGCCATACGGATCCCACAAAAGGAAATTAAAAACTAATGCAATTTATAAATCAAAAGGATTGTTGAAGCAACAAATCTTTGTAAGTCTAACTATAGCAAGAACGTAAAAATTACGCAAAGCCCATCCTATGTCATCCAGGAAATTGTTAATTTATTTCACAGAATGCAAGATCGTAGTGATACTCGTAAATACCGCAATTGGAAGCGCCGCCGTAAAAAAAATTTAAACGCGTACTTCATCCACCTTCCCATTAGACCATCTATATATAGTCGGGCATTTACATAGATGATGTAATGGTGAGGTGAAGGCTGGTATACCGCACGCAATTTACAAATTTACCAGTATCATTAGTTAAGGCAATAGGGTTAGGAAAGTATTAGGTTAAGTTAGTTTAAAAATGGTGAGGTTATAGCTCAACCCCATTCAGATTAGCTAACAAAGTGGGATTGATGTAGCGCCATCTACTTTAACAGATAGTTGGTAGGATAAGTTTTCATAAAAATTCATAAAAAGTCAACTAATGATTTGATAGTCTAGAAAATTTTTACATTAGAGCCATCATTGAAATTTTATAGTCATTTATACCAATCATTAAGAACAGCTGGAACTAGCAGACCAGGAAAAGTATATTCAACGAAATTGCCAACAGCCAGAACCATGAAAACGCACTAATGTCACACTGTTCAAAAACATCACGAATGTATCACAGCAACAAAATCAACCAAGCAGAAACTGCCATAAACATAAGAAAATTTCCTTTGTTTCGTTACATCTGCTGCTGTAAAAACATTAAATCGACCTGCATCGATTTCAATTACCAACTCACGTGTAACCAGACATGTCTGTCTAAGGAGTTTTTCGGCAAATGAAATAATGATGACAAGTTATCATTTCACTATAAGTTCATTCCATAATATCCTGATTCCAAGACTACAGAAGATTGCAATCATAAATCACATTTGCGTAGCTGCACACGGAGATGCAATATACATTGACGGATGTCGACCCAAACACATATACATTCGTTAAAGCGAACAGGAGGTCCATTGTGGTGCAGATCCCAAAATATTTAAGATGTAGGCCAAATAAAACTGTCTAAAACACCAGAGAGTAATAACAGTAAAAGATCACAAAACCAATGTAAAATGAACAAATATGAAGTCCGACTAGACATGAACTTTTACAACCAAATATGACGCTGCTTACTTAAAATTAAGTTATGTTAAATTAAGTAAAACAACATAAACGGAGCTGATTATGTCATGTAACCGGATGACCTAACCTTAACAAAAAGTCGTGAAATGTCGAGCGTCGCTCAAACATCATTAGCAGTATTTATCATATTAAAGTCTCTAGTCAACGAGCAATGCAAATAACCGGTGTTATCGAATATGGATTATCTAGTCCTGATGTCCCAGGAGATTACCAGATCAGCAACAGAACCATTAGCATCTTCGTTATTGCGCATAAAACCACACACAACTGCGCTAACACCATTGCACTAAGTTAAAAAACGGTCCACCAAGCAATATTAAATAATCGGATGTCAAGAGTATGTGTGATGTTTCGTGCGTATTACAGCAAAAGATAATCATCAAGAGATCATCATAGGGAATAACATCTACGCCCGCTGCTTAGTGAGTTACGTCCATAGTAACTGCTATTCTTTAGAAGTTTTGTTATAATTTCGTTTAAATGTTAAATAGAAATGTTTTGTTGATTAAATTTAAAATTGAACAGTCAAAATATGTAAATTCGTTGACAATAATTAGAATTTCCTTAAAAACAAATAAAATAATAATAAAAAAAAATTATATATTATAATTTTTATTATGCAAAATAATTATTTTTTTTTATAGTAGGTTTTGTGCATTAAAAATTTAGATTTAAGTTGACCGGAAACAAAAAAAAAAAAAATTAAAAAAAAAAATATACAAGATGTTTCCAATTTTTAAAATTAATAATTTCTTAAATATTTATATTATATTGTTTTAACTACTGGTAAGAATTTAGAGTTAAGCTGCCCAGCTGAGACTATCTCAGGGTGTGGGGCATCCGCCACGTTGGACTGCCATGACTAAACTACTTTATTCCTGACGTCCTTTCCAAATAGGACATGAGATCTCTGTTCACCTCAGGGTTTGGGTTTCCCCACGCTGTAACAGAATGAAATCATTTTCCGTTCCAAAACTCATCCCATACAATTCTCGTTATTTACCTAACATGCCTTGGGAAATGATATTCTCAAATTTATCTAAATTAAATGGCCTGCATGTCAATTCTCCCACATTGTGTTTATGCTTTATCAACTGCAAGCCATTAAACTTATCTACATGAAATATATTCTATGGGAAATTCGCTCAGATAAACCATAAATATTATGTCATAAGCTTTTCTTACGCAAATAAATCGAAGATAACAACTTCACAAAAAAAAATCCATAATTAGGTCAAATATCCCTCGTTTAACGTATGCTATGCAACATTGTAACGACTGCATACGATAATATTTACAAACGTAACGTTTTTCTTCTTCTACTAAATTTGATTTAATGATGCATAATGTTTGTAAAAATATACCTCAGATGTTGATCATCAAATAATTTCGTAGAAGCTAATTTTATGTGAGCAATATTTATGCTTATTCAGCATAAACGCGTCGTTTGATTGTGTGAATTTTCTTGTTGTCCGATCTCTGTTTTTCTTCTCTTTCCTACAATCATCAACAGCAAAGATGAGTATAAATATCGCAGAAATTGGAAAGTTCTTTTTTTCTGGTTAGTTTTCTTGTGGTGGAGAGTAGCGTCGTGACATTACGACGGTTCGGTTTTTGTTTTTTTTAAATAAAAGTGTTGCTTAGTTAATTATTTGTTTTTTTTTTATATTTTACTTTATAATTTATTTTTTCAAATTTACTTGTGAAATAAAAATTTTAGGTTATAAAGAGTTGCGTTCATTTTCATTTAATATTCACTAACGAGGAAAAATGAAAATTCCATAAAGGAATAATCTGCTGTTTTTGGTAAGTACGTTTTATTACTAAGTAATCAACAACTAACCCATGAGACCCAATTGGTAAAGGGTATACCAGCTGCTTCATTAGAAGCGGAACTCACGCAAGTGCATCAGCACGCGGGTTTCCTTTCTGCTGGTAACGCTTTACTAAATAAGTTATACTAACAACCTGTATGGGCCCGAGGCCAACATTTTTTTTTGTTCTAATTTAGAGTAACTATGTTACTCTAAATTTTCCTTAAACAACCACGGTGGACATGCTAGTAGCGTGAAGCATGGATCCCACCAATTCGGCCATTTTCGCAATCCCCTAATTTCCTTGTTTACTCCCCAGTTTGACGGCATAATTCATGCCGTATCATCTTAATTTTTATATATGCGGTAACCTAGGCTATTATCTGGTACCCGAAAACCCACACCATTTTCCTCTGCCGACTGATTAGCGGGAATCTAAGCCGCATGGGGTACTGCAATTCTATGAAGCAGATCGGCTTCTTCGTACGTAGAAGCTAATCTATTTCAAATTGTGCCGCTAAACATTTACTTTTCATAATGATTGATTTTTAAGAAGTTATATTTAATAAAGGTTTTTCATTATAAATTAAAGTTTCAGGCAAATTTGAATTACTTACTAAAAAATTCCCCTCTAAATAAAGTCCACCGTTTAATATTAGGGCTTTTTAAATAATAGATGGCTGTGATTGCACTGTAGTTGCACAACGTATTATATTTTCTTAAATCGAAAAATACCAACAATTTTATTAAAATTAAAAATAATAAAAATTTTATTTTAATTAAATTTTTTGCTTGCACGGTAGACCACAACAAATAGAATCGTGTAAAATGTGTATTCCGGTTGAAAATTATCATTATTAAATTTGATTGTTTAGTGTTTTATGTACACTCTCGTAAGTTTGTAGATTACTATATAGTTTTATACATTATTTATGCAAATATGCATTACATGCATTTTAATTTTTATAAATTTATATTCAAGAATTTGGATTATTTAATTTGTTTATTTTGAATTGTTGCTCGAGAGTATCGCATCCGTATATCACGAGTATATGAACAAGGAAAATTTTCACAAAACATTTTTAATACAATTTCAATTACACAATTTAATTGCTGAACATTGACCTCAATCATAACAAAGCACAGAATAAAATAAAATAACATAATCATCAGTCGTCCGATATGTATGTTTGTGGAATAATTTCTGGTTGGGCGTTTCACTATATATACAATATTTGGTTAATTAATATTTGTTGGAGGGGCAAAATTCGCGATTAAATAAGCACCCAAAATAAATATAATTAAAAATATAAATAGTGCAATATTTGATAATTTAAACAATTTTTTTGGTGGTTTCCGAGGTTTTAAATTATAATTTGTTACGGGTATATATAATCGATAAATATGTACTGTGCATTGTTCTAGCCGTAGCTATATATGTAGTAAACAAAATGTTAAATTTAATGAGTTGCGTGAATTAATTTTTTTGTGTTTACATTAAAAATCTGTACACGCAAAATGGTGTGTTAACATTAAGCTACTTAAAAAAAATCAGATTTTTTTTTTTGTATATACATATACGTGACGTGGCTAGTTTAATTTACAAGTTGTAACACATAAGGAAATTATTTTATTGTTTCGACAAAACCGCAAAATTAGCATGAAAGACTGGGGAGAATGAACAACATTATTTAATTAGGCGAATAATTTTGATAATTAGAATTAACCTTGCTCGCGTATCACGTGGAGTTTATTATAATACGGAAAATTTATAGTGCCAAACGTAACTGTGGCTCTTGCTGGAAAATGACCGTCGGAAACGTAGTTGTAACACTAGAAAATTAAATTATTATTAATTTATGCTTGTATGTAAATTAATTTAATTTAGTAATACCACATCTTATTTAGTAAATTTTTAGTTTTAAAGAAACGTAAAGGGTTAGATTTATGTGCATAATCTTTTAGAGGGTGTATTTTAGAGGTTCACATCTTTAAGTTGGCAACACTGTTTTGCTTGACAACCGATTTGGCAGCGGACATTTGCTTTCTCATTAGTTTAATTTGCCATTTCATAATGATTAGACTCACGCCAGAGCAATTCTTGCAAATTGTTGAATTTTTTTTTATCAAAATAATGATTCTGTGGGCCAAACTCATCTTGCATTACATCCAACTATGGATCGTTTTCGCACCACGTATACTCTAAATGATAATACGCATCCAGCAAGACGTCGAACAGTGCATACCGAACAAGTGATAGACGCTGTACAGCGTAGCATTTAGGGACACCCAAATCAATCAATTCGACGTCGTTCTTAGCAACTTGAGATGTGTCCATCTACTTAATCTACGGATTTGGTTTATGTGCATACAAAATTCAACTTGTGCAGGAATTAAAGCCATCCGCCCATCGCACACGCCGCCAATTCGACAAATGGGCTGAAGCACAAATTAATATTGATGTCGATTTTCCAAAGAAAATTTTATTCAGCGATGAAGCTCACTTTTGGTTGAATGCTTACGTTAATAAACAGAACTGTCGGATTTAAAGGAAGATAATGTGAAAGATAATCCACAAGCCGAAACACCAGTACATCCAGAGAAAACCACTGTTTGATGCTCTTTATGGGCCGACGCAATCATTGGTCTATATATATCTTACAAAACGATGGTGGGCGGAATGTTACAGTTAACTGTGAACGGTATAGAGAGATGATTTCTAACTTTTGGTACTCCAATTGGCTTGCATAAATCTTGCTGAATGTGATTCCAACAGGACGGTGCCATATGTACATGGCCCACAGCGCGGGATACCATTAATTTACTCAAACAAACATTTGATGAAATAGTAATTTCACGTAATGGTCCTGTTAATTGGCCACTGAGATCAAGTGATCTAACTCCATTAGATTATTTTCTTTGGGAACATGTTAGACCACCTATCTACGCCGATAAACCAGAGACGATTGAACACTTGGAACACAAGATTCGGCGAGTTATTAGCGAGATATGGTCGAAATTGCTGAGAAAAGTTTGTGAAAATTAGAAATCCAGATTACGCCATCTACACGGGAGCCGCGGCGGCCACATGCCCGAAATAATTTTCAAGCATTAATGGTATAAACTTATTTTTTCAATAAAGCTCGTTTCACTGATATTAAAAATGTTTTTCTTTGTTCTATTTGAAATTAAAATTGTCAACCGGTCACACCCTTTAATTTTACTTTAAGGTATCTATTTGGAATTTTTGGATTGGGTCTTCGTTCGCAAATTTAGTGAGATTTGCCAGAGACTCCTCATGAAAGTTGACAGTTGCAAATGCATTTTGTTACAGTGTCCGATTTGATATTGTTTACTGCATCTTTAATAAAATATATTCCACCTAATATATTTATCCGTTTGGAGAAATCTGAAACTTTTTACGCCGTAGCCATTATGGGATGCATTGGTGGAAAGAATATAAGCTTTATATTCGAACATTCAACTATTGGATGAGAGGTAGCATTGTCCTGGTCCATGAATAAGAGAATATGTCTTCTTCTTTCTTTAACCATCTCGTTATTCAAGCCTCGTAAAATTTCTCCGAAAATATTGGATGTCATCCAAGCCTTACGGTTAACCAAACATTTTATGGAAAATGATTTCACAACTTAGGTTTTAAGTCCTCTTGGCTTGCTAGCCGTTACATATAATAATCGGATTTTATATTGTTTCATTCATAAAAGTAATCAATTTGACGGTCAGTCATTCCTTAGATTTTTTCCCTCCGAATCAACTTTCTCCTTTAAATGACAAAGTTTTATCCGGAAGTGCTCGATAAAATAAACCTGGTTCATCTACGTTCGCTATACCTGACCTATCATAATCCTTTATTATGTCTTTTAGCTTTATGTGCCAAGTATTAAGGTTTTAAGGATCGACGTCCCTAGCTTCCTCTTAAATTTGCTGGAAAGTAATTCCATACCGTGGTTTAAAAATATCCAGCAATCCTGAAGACGTTTAAATTTAGTAAAAACGGATTCCATTTTTCGGCTATTTGAATGGCTTTTTATTTTATTATAGACCCCGAAATGGTACACCATTCGTACACGTTGTGCCCGATTTCGTCATACGTCATACATTTTTTTAAATAACTTTTCGGATTTTCGGGAATTTAGATAACGTCCTTGGAGATTAGTTTTATTTTTAACAGGGACATAACTTTGAAATTTTCCACATTTGAAATGAGAAGCGATATCTTTTATTGTCGAGCCGGGTTCTTTCATTTGAATCGCCTTATAATTTTGCTCGAGGGTTAAATTATTTAATATGACTTTTTCATGTTCGGGTGTATATTTGAAAAGGACAGTTCATCTGTATATATACAGTTAACTTTCTATAGTAATTTTTGCACTTACTTTTAATAACAAAAATATTTTCCACGTATATTAAAAAACATTGAACCACAAACTACAATTGTGTATTGAAACTGGATTTACTAGTTATTTTTGATAGTAATAAATTTTTATAAAGTTTTATTAAACATCCATGATAATTTACACTATTCTGGCTTTTCCAGATTTGGGAAAAAAAATTCGTAGCATTTTTGTCTAAATTATATTTTTGTACCCTGTTGGAATTAGTTTGATGTAATTATTTTCGAAACAAAGTGGATTGGGAAAATTTTGTTCCACAAAATGTTTATAGGGAAAAATAATTCCAAATATATCTTTGTTTGAAAAATATTCACTCCCAACTAATACAAACAGTAGGCCAGAAAAATAGAATAGTTGCTTACCAATCGACCACCGCAAGTACTTATAAGTACTTATGGTTTTTGTCTTTGCTAAATTAACTACCCGCAACTGCTCTACCATTTTATTATGAGTAGTTAAAAGCAGTTACGATAAATTTGTCCGCTAGGTGATTGTGTGTAGTATTTTTCTGTCAAAAATATAATTGAATGTCGTACGTGAAGCGCTAATAAAATTTCGGTATAGATATTTTTTTATTAAAAAGTTATCAGAAATAAACTACACATTTGTAGGTTACGTTTTGCTTTTGTAATTTTTTGTGCTTTCCAATCGACACTTTAGCCAATACACATTTTTTGCACTTACAAGTACTTGAAGTGGTCGATTGGAAAGTAAATGACAAAAATCCGGGAAACCCACAATAGCTGAATGTTTTATTTTTTGCTTAGTGCTTTCGTATTCAATTTTTAGTTTTAAATGGTCGTTCGGTAAAAAAACTGGCAGTTTTAACTGTACAGTAAAAACTGCACAGTTCCCAGTTTGGTATCGAAATTTCATACACCGAGAGCAGCCAAATCGTTCCACTCATTCAAATCCATGATAATAACTGAAGGATTAGACTGAACGTGTGTGTGCATCTCAGTTCATAGTTAAAACAGACAGTTATAGCTACACAGTTAAAACTGGCATTTAAAACTGTACGTGTGTGGCCGGCCTAAGAGGCTGGAATTCGCAAAATTTGTTGAACATTTTAAAGAAACTAGATTTGTTGTAGGTTTTGAAGCAGATGAACTCAATCGTCCAGGTCGCTCTCGTCAAAAAGTAACAGCTGTAAGTGAGAATGTTCGGAAAGAGCCAAGCATCTCTTTAAGGCGTTTTTCAAAACAATTAAACGTGTCGTTAACCAAATTTTATGGTCAAAAATTGGTTGAAATTGATTTAGATGATCTTTGGTTTTAACAGGACAGACACACAAATCGTACCCACTCGGCTTATTGGCAACCAAGTTCGATATAATTTCAAGAAATGCTGTTGTCAATTGGCCACCAAGATTAAGTGATTTTACACCGTTAAATTATTTACTTTGGGTTGTTTTGAAAACAAAGTGTGTAGTCATAGCAATAATTCACAAACAATTCAAGATCTTAAGAACAATATTCGAGCTGAATTTGAAGCCATCGAACAGCAATATGGGTTTTTTGCAATATAAAAAAAACTAACATGGAACACTCGTTACAACTGACAAAATATGCTAACAACTAATAATTAGTTCTATAAATTTTAATATCCACGATGTTTTAGAGAGAGCCCGAAATCGGTAAATATCCAAATATAAATTAGGAACAACTTTTGTTGCTCCTATACATCTATAAAATTCCCGAAATGAGACATTATTCACCTCACGGACTCCTTTATATGGTATTGCATATGGTGCAAAGTCATTCGGAAGTAAAGAAGCAAGCTTTATAAATTTTCACGGGCTTGCGGAATTTAATTAGGCCCTTCATGTTGCTTAGCCCTCTGATAATTAATAAATAAAACTACGGGGATGTATGGGGGAAGCTTCATAGATATTCTTTAACATCCGAGCTCCAGACAAGCAGTTTTTAATTGTGTAAATTAATTAGCAAAATAAAAATTTCGGACATTTAACGATTTCGGACATTGACCGTAACATATACAGGATGTCCTTAAAGTGTCTGACACGAATGGTATCGATGGATTTCTTGATTCAAATGAATGTGAGGTTACTTGTATCACTTCGCAGGTTAAAGCCCCCCCGTTAACCCCCAAAGGAATCCAACGGTTTATTAATATTCTGGGATTTGTTTTGTCTATAACTCTATATAAATAAATTTTAGGACAATTATACGAATTTTATTTATATTTGTCGTCATCACGTTACATAAATGGTATTCTTTCAGTTTATATAGCATTGTAAAAAAATTTAATCCGCTTACGGAAGCAGTTTTAAGGTGATTTAGTTAAATTTGAAGCATTCCCCTCTTTTATCTGAGAATTTGTTACTATCGTAACAAAATCGTAAATAAGATCTGATAACAAAACTTTAGATGGGCTCAAATCACGTGTGCTATATGTATATATTTTGGATTGGAAAAAAATACCTGCACACTGCATACTACTTGCACCACAACGGTTGTTTTGAGTACTAAGGTCACACAGAGTCATAGACAAAATTTGTGACGTTCTTAAAGACTTTTTCAATAGTACATGAAAATTAAACCTTTTAAATAAATGAATGATTAGCTAAAAGCGCCAACACAGTGAATTTTTGAACTAACGAAAGCGGCGTAACGCAAGTTTTGAGTGCTATTATGATTCTACAAAGTATAGCTGTAGCATTAACCAAGATATTTTCTAAGATACTCAAGAAGAATATATTCTAGAAGAAACGAATAATATGCTAACAACTCTAAAACGATGAATAATGAACTAATGTGGTATTGCAAAATTTTTGTCTGGTAAAAAAGTTACCTTTCTTCCAAGACCTTCTCGTGGAACATAACGATATAACGAGCATAAGAGGATAATAAAAAAAACGTTAAAGCATAGCGTCATGGGGTGATTTTTTGGTAAATCCCATTTTGCTTTGGGGATCATAATTGCCATAACAATGGATTTGATAATTCTCTTTACACGTTTAAATGTAGAAACCAACGTTGTCTGCATTTGATGAAAATCGCGAATTCGAAATTTGTGAGATGAGAAGTCTGAGATGAGAAACAAATGAAACAAACGCGTCATCACCAAATGTATAGCTTATGCCTCTATTATGGTACTCACCTCACCTCAACTCACCGAGAAATACGTCATAATGGTGACTTGAACTCACCATTTTGAAATATTTGATCAAGAAGTACACTTGATTCTTGCGGTGAACTGGCACTAGATGTCAAATATATACTCACCAACAATATGGTGGTGAGTTCATAGTAACTTTTTGATAAATAAAATCAAGTTGGATGGCACAAAAACGTAAGATTTTTTTTTCATAATAATTTTTACATGGGATTTCATTTTATAAAATTATTGCATACTATTTCTAGGCCTAAAATAAGAATTTTTAATGAAAAACACACGAAACGTAAATATTGTGAAAAATGTATGTCCAAAACGCCCAAAATTACAATATTTCCAACTTAACAGCTAATGGGAATTGTCGTAATAAACAAACACTTCTCACAATAAAAGCGAGAACCATAATACAAATATCTAAATCACACGACTTGGATTGGTGAGGTATAAGAACCATTATAGGGGCATTCATAATCTTAATCAGTGCCGTTAGTAAATAAACTAAGTTAACTGCAAAAAAAAACTATTTCCATCAGCCTTCGAAATGTCAGGCAAAAGCAGTAAATTGAATACAAACATTCAACGCTGCTATACAAAGTGACTTTGAGATAAAAAGTGTAGTGATTTTTTTCTGGTGAAATCATCCATCTATTAAAACGAAACTGGTATAAGAAACCGGCGACATGTGGTTTCAAAAGGACTGTGCTACGTGCCACACAGTGTAACCACGATGAACAATCTGCGCGATATCTAGTGCGGCCGCGACGTAAACTGACGCATTTATTTTTCTTCCCTTAGGGCTATCTTAAATCGCAGGTCTATGCGAATAAACCGCAAACAATTGATGTCCTCAAACCCAACATAATGAACGCCATCAGACAAATTCATCGAGGATTGAACTTCGTGCCATAAAATATTATTATAAAATAGCATTATTTTAATTTATTTTATTGACGCGGATTCAGCCTCGAATGGCGTTATGATTATCGATTAAGCTGATCCGTAAAGACATTTTATTTAGTCTCGTTAAAATACATCTTGAGTTGAAATTTCTAATTCCTTTAATGTATTGCTGAACGCAGACAAAAATATATATACAAGGATGGTCTCTTACTCTCCAGATTCCTTGATTAATTTTTCAAAGTGAATTACGTCGACTATACTTTGTATAATAGATACTACAAATAACATACATATTAAGAAATGTAGCAGGATCGTGAACATCTGGGATTAACGATAACGGAGCAACCAGTGTACGCTTATTTAACGATATGCAAATCACATGCGATTTGCGTGCACGAGTTGCTGGATTTGCACCAAATCCAACCAAACATTAATAACAAAAAACTAACCGACCAAACGGCACAGTGGTTAAATTGGCGTTTGGGTCGGGAGATAGCAGGTTCGAATCCCAATAGGGGCTGATTACATTAGATTACGATCTGTGATGAAAATGAACACAACTATGACCCCGTATATGAGTGCAGAACTTATTGGTCGACCCGTTTTTAATGCCAGTACTATATAGGCTGGCATGGAGCTATGCAATGTACAGATAGTTCTACGAAAATATTGAGCCCAAAACCTAGTGGAAGGCCACTGGAAAGCCACTGGAAGGCGATTGCGAAAGAGTTGGAAGCACTTCGCCCCAGAACGGACTGAAAAGATAAAATAATAATAAAAAAATAAAAGAAAACAAAATCAGAAAATTTCCAATCGTGCATGGTTGTGTCATGCACCGGTCGAGATGGTAGATTGAACTAGTTTACTTATGAATTGGCTATAAACGTGAATTGGAACGGTATACAATTCCATAAATTCAATGGATAAGCTTAAAAAATAAAACCAGTTAAAAAATCATTATAAGTATGATCCTGGCCTGCAAGGCGTGTACTAATATAGCTCCATACAATTTTTAATTTTCATCATGTGAACTTGTTCCAGGTGTATTTTGAATTAGAAGCAACAAATTTTAGTACACAGTTGCTCATGAAGATTTCACAAAATATTTCTTGCCGATGATCGATTGATCGTACCAAAACCACTGGAGGATTTGGTCAATAAGAAATTCCGAAAATTCAAGGCAGATCTCAGCTGTTCGGCTGTAATCAATTATTTTAATTTGAATTAGCGAAAAGAGGCGAAAACTTGATTTTAATAACTTTGAACTTAAAGTTCTATACTTTGAAATGAAATACTTCGATAGAACTATAATTTGGCAACACTTTCATCAGGAACAGCCGATTTGACGCAGCTGACAGTTGATTTTTGGTTTGCAATTTCATAAATGTTCGAATTTCTACTAGGGTCAAAGAGCAATTAATTCGAATAACTATATGGATCGATTTCACACCACATTTACTCTAAATAATAGTACGTGTCTCGTAAGACCCCATATGGCAGCTGGAGTGCGTAGTATTGAAGATCATCCAAATGAATCGATTCGTGATCGTGCACAACAATTGGGAATTGATCCAACATCTTTATGAAGGATTTTGCTTAAGAATCTTGGTTTACATGTTTACAAGATTCGACTTATGCAGGAATTAAAACCATACGAACATCGTGTGCGACGCCAATTTGGTGAATGGGCTAAAGCCAATATTGACATCGATACAACGTTTGCATAGAAAATGTTCTTCATGAAGCTCATTTATGCTTGAATTGCCATGTCAACAAGCAGAATTGTCGCAATTAGAGTGAAGATTGGCTTGCTTTATGTATTCAAAAATGATGCTGGCGAAAACGTTACTTCGAAATGAAACACCCTTAACATATCTCACATATTAGTTTTGAAAAAATTGAATTATAAAGGCGGTGATTTATGTAGAAATTGTGTCTAACAGACATGACAAATAATCGCTCTGATAGGTAGAATGTCGGCCATATTTTTTTTATTGTATGACAAAAGTTAAAAATTGAACATTGCTCAATTTTGTATAAAATTTGACGGCAGTAAGAGCTAAAGATATTTTATGCTAAGATATAAAAAAAAATCAAAAAGAACAAAAATATAAATACTTTAGTTTGCTTAATTTATAAAATCTCAACAAATATCCATATGACAAAAATTTATACATGTATCGCTTAAGTGTGAATTTCGTTTTTATCATATAAGGCAAAAAAATATTAACCAATCAGTGCGATTATTACAAAATTTCTACATGGAATAATCTACATTGTTTACGAATATTCTACATACTTTGCGAATTGTTGACATTGTCTACGTATTTATTTTAGACACTAACATGGAAACAATTCCAAATTACGCGTAGACACACAACAATTATTGTGAACGGGCTTTAATACAATAGCTGTTGAATGATCCTAAATTAAAATACTAATTTCCATTTTAGGACAACCATGTATCGTTTAAATCACGGACGAAGCTCCAATCCAGAGAAAATATTTTTTGAAACTGCTTAAAATCTTACCATGAACATAGAGTTCGGAATAAAATGCTGTAGTTTTACTACACCAAATAATGATACACAAAACAAAACTAGGACGGTCAATTTATAAAATTTTAGTATGAAACTTTGTTGTTTTACTAAGTCTCTTTTTAGCTTAATTCACTTATTCCAATTTTATTTTCATTAAACCTTTAAAATTCCTCAAAATAAGCGTTCATTTCAGCCCTTATTTCATCATTACATCGAAATCTCGTTCCACCGAGACATTTCTTCATGTTTGGAATTTGGATTTAGGAAATAGGCACAAGGGGCAAGTTTATGCGAATATGGTGGACAAGGAAGCTATTCGAAGCCAAATTCGTCTAATTTTTGTTATGTTGTCCCTCATAAATGTGATGGAACATTGTCTTGATTGAAGAACATTTTGTTCTTCTTCAAACGTGGCCGTTTTTCCTTAATTTCGTTCATCATAAAAGGCAGTGGCCAACAACTTGGTTTTCTTTGGAATAATTGAATTACATGTGGTTTTGACTGCACATGGATTTATACGTTTCATCAACCGTTATGAATCGACGCAAAAACTAACTAGGAATATGCTGAAACATCTTCAAACATTGCATAGAAATTACCATTCGATTAATTTTACTGACTGCTGATGATGTTGTGTAGACCAGACAATGTCAGCAATCGACTTGCTCGATCATTTGTGGTGTGCTACCTCTTTTGGCCTTCATGAATGCTCAGCATTACTTGTACATGTGCGGCCATGCTTAAAATAGTTTCCCCAATTATAAACGAATTCATTTGAAGGTGCATCTTCATCTAACACTGTCTGTTTTGGTTTTAAACCTTTCAAAATATTTAATCACTGCACGACATTAGCAACCGGATACCGGTCGTTCCATAGATTATGAGGGGAACGACGTATTGCATGTTAGTGAAATCAATTTTGAAACAGTGAATCCGTTTCAACAGCAGTCAAATACAGCAAGAACGTATGCCAAAAGTAGAAGCAAAAGCAGTTCTGCAACCGATATCTGCAACGTCGGTAGCAATGCAAATGATGGACATTCTAATCTAGAAAAAAACAAATCTAGCACGAAAACAAAAAATTGAAGACATGGAGCTTCTAATCTCCAATCTTCGACGCGAGTTACAGCACATCCCCAATAAAATTCCTTATGAATTTTTCCTTACAGAAAAGTATGGAAAAAAACTTTTCATACTTTTCTGTAAAGAAAAAGTCACAAGGAATTCTATTGGGGATGCGTTGTTAATCTGCCTGAAAACAGATAAAACAAATTCAAAGACGGAAAACCAAACGCACAAAGTCGCAGAATACGCAACGGACGAGGAAGAGTTAGATAGGGGAAGTAACTGGATGTTGAAGAACGGAAAAGTTAAACTAAACAAGAGAAATAAAAAAAGAAAAGCTGAGTCCTCAGAGGTAGACAAATCATCTGAACGGCAACCAGCTCAACAAAATGAAGCACAGCAAAAGGTGGAAGTCCCACCACCGACTTTTATAATGTAATGAGTACTGTTACGGAACAAGAGTACAAAATCACTGCTCTGAACAATATTGTATGGAAGATTAACACTTCTAATCCAACCGAATACAGAAACTTGTCAATGAAGCTGAATACGGAAAAATACCAGTGGTACAAGTACAAAAATAAAAACGATCGCCCCATCATGGCCAAGAGGCCTAAACATGCAACCTTTGAAAGTAATTCAATAATGGAGGACCTAGAAAATAAAGAGTTTAAAATCTTGATGCCGTGAACATTATCAGAAAAGAGAGACGTAGCGAAATGAACCGACTAGACGCCATTTTAAAAAGTGGATTGCCCTGTTCATGCTCACGATTTAAGACAAACCTCATCAACGCAGCTAAAAAAAATTTCGGCGGGAGTTCGCAGGTAGTATTTTGGGACCTATTCTTTATCTGCTCTATACCAGAAATTTAGATATATTAAACTATGTTATCGTTGAAACATTCGCTGATGATACTGCAGTTCCCGCAGATCCCGTATGCAAATACGACTAAATATCTAGGTATGATCTTAGATACCAGGCTCAGATGGCAAGAGCACGTTAAAAACAAAAAAGATGAACTTAATACCAAATATAAATGTATTGGCTGCTCGGGAAAAATTCGGAATTGTTCACCGAAAATAAATTGCGAAAATATCAACAGGTGCTAAAGCCTGTACTTACGGAATACAGCTCCCGGCTGTATAAAGAAAAGCAACACCAAAATATAACATACAAACGTTTCAAAACAAAGTGCTACATGGTACAGTTACCGCTCCTTGGTACATTAGAAATGACGTCCTTCGTAGGAACCAAATAGCCTGACAGTTCAAGACGAAATAAAAAACCTTGCAGTAATTTATGGACAACGTATTTATCAACATGTAAATGAAGAGCTTCGTGGTATGTTGGACACTTCAAACCAGTAAGACGACTGCAGAGAACGAAACCAATTGATTTAATGGATTGAGGACACCAGTGACAAACCAAAGATTAGGTACTTAGAGTGATTTAAATAAATAAATGAAGAAAAAACTGCACGACATTCATTTATTTTCATATTTAAAAAAATATCAAAAGGGTCTTTACAAAAACGATTATAACTAGGAAAGTATTCAATTATATGTCATAAAAATATGACAGCTTTCGTTTAAAAGAATATCCTACACGGCAAATAAAAAAAATTGTCACTAGTGACGGATAGATGGCGTTATTCTAAACATTTATTATTCCACCCCTTGTATTTGTTGCGATTGTGACTAAAGAAAATAATTAAGCGGATATTTAAAATTTTAAAAAGTGCCCATTTTTTATAAGATCTTCTTGTACTTTTACAAGATTTCTAACACAAGATTTAAACAAAAGTTTACGAAAAACTCGATAAATATACGTAAATATAAAAAAAAAATATTTAAATTATCGTTTCTTACCTTTAGGTGGATTTATCCCAACCGCACTCCGGTATAAGCTCTCTTCATTTTTCCAATCGGAATTTCTATGCACAGTTTTTAAACAATAAAAAATTAAAACAATTACAACACTAATTAGCACCATAAAATTTTTTAATTTTTTATTTTTAAACATAATTATTGTACCACATCCAATAATTTTAAATTGTTTGATTTCTAATATTTTGCCTAATCCTAAACCAATTAATAAACAATAACCAACACTTGGCAAATATAAGATACGTTCGGCAACAACAAAACCAACATAAAAAAATAAATTGGCTGCCGGTAGAAATGGTAGCGTTAGCAATGATATCGATAGCAATATAACAACAGATGGTGGCGGTGGTGGTGGTTGTGTTATATCATTACTATTTATGTTACTTGTTGTTAATAAACTGCTAATTAGTTCGCTACGATCACGGCTACCACCACTACTCGACGACGAGCTGCACGACGACGATGATGATGACATTGATGATTTTTTTAATGTTGCACCTAGTAAATGGTGGCCAGCGCTTAATGTTAATAGCGTAGTTTTGGTTAATGGTACACAATCACATGGCACCGATGGCATTGGATTATTATTATTATTTTGGGCTCGACACGAGCTAGAATGTCGTATATTTAAACCATATTTACACACTGTACAATAACATTCATTATTATTATTATTATTATTATTATTATTATTATTATTATTATTATTATTATTATTATTATTATTTAAATTATTTATTGTATTAATATCATTTTGTTGTTGCTGTTGTAACAACTGTTGCTGCTGCATTAGCTTTAATTTTTTTATGGCCGCTCGCCCTTTTCGCTTTATAACACTTTTCACTATACTTGGTAATTGTTTATTTAAAAGCAGTTTCGTATTTGTCCATATCGTACCAAAAAATATTAAATAAAAAATAATTGTTACTACATTTCTTACGTCATTTACACTTGATATACGCGGTATTGCGTCCATGCCCCAATCAAAACTTAATTGATGCGGATACACGAGTAAATTAAAATTGACAATTGGTAAATAGGAAAATGTTAAAAATCGCGTTAAAACTGAATTTGATTTGGCTATTGGATTGTCAGCCGTCGAAAATAATGTTTTTGGTCCGGGCAACATTAAACGTAATTTTAATATTGTTAGTAGTGATATTCCTAAGATGCTGATGCATTTGAGGCGATTCTGAAAATAAATTAAATAAAAAAAAAAAAATATTAGCAAAATGTTCATTCACCGCATATAATCAAGTCACACACACAACATACACACATACTTAAACAAGTATACACAGTAATTCATTTTAGATTTTAAAAGGTACATTTTTTGAAATATTATCATCCCTTTATCCTTAAATTTTTGCTGAAAGTAGCTACTTTGTTTGTATCCCATATTTTAACGTTTATCCATGCCAACAGAAATTTTGACGTTAAACTTTATATCGTAAAAAAAGGATTGGAATATTATGATTTCGTACAAAAGTCAAAAAATATTTTGTGGATAATATTGAACCACCCAAATCAGTACGACCTGATGGTATATTGGCGGTAACCGGTAGGACGAGGATAAAACCTTTTATTTTTATATTTTGTCGGATAAAGCTATTTATAAAGAAACAATGGGGCGTGATATTTAGAGAATATTATTTATGTCCATTTCTTTTTATATATGTGGATAGCAAAGCTTTTGGTTTTCGTCCGTATTGAGATCTGTTTTTGTATTTGTATTTAGGGGTTGTGTGCTGTATGCAAGGATTTCTAGTCAATTTGTATAGTCGAAAACTTCACAAGACGAAAGGATATTACGTAATTTTGTTTTTGTTTTTATAGTTATTATTTATGGCTTATTAAGAAGGCAACAACAAAAACGGAATGTTTTGTGTATATTGATGTTATGTGGCGGAAAATTTGCTGAGATTTTGCAATTTCACACACCCTAATTTATTTTGGCTTTCGCAAATGTTCATGATGAACCCAGCAGGCAGTCAAAATAGCATGATTTCTCAAAAAAAAAATTTCATATCAACCATAATCCAAAAATGATTAATTCCGAAAAGTTGAACTGAAAGCTTAATCTATTTATTGTTCACCAAATTTTATTTATAAAATTTTAATATATTTTTTTTTTAAATATTACAATAATTAAAATCACAAGCGGTGAATTCATATGAAGCCATATATTGTATTAAGCAATGTTTTCAATTTTCTTAGTTAAACATTTGGGCTCACAAGGGTTCGGGGCCACCTTTGGTATGCCGAACAATTAATCAAGACTTATTTTTACCATCGGTTTTATTAAAATCCATGCTCCGGACGTGGTCCAACTTGTTTAATGTAATTAACTTAAACGTCCAGAGTCTGATTCTAATTTTTTTTAATTGTTATTTCCAATACAAATTTTACAATTTTAAATAATTATGGAAATGTCAAGTATTAAGTTTGGCATAAGGTGAGTAAAAAATGTGTTACACTTCTATATATAAAACATACAGACATTATATTCGTCATAAAAATAACGATATATGCTATAATTAAGAAGTATTTCATAATCGGCCGTTATATTAATTTCACAAGAATTTTTTGATTTTCTGCGGCCATATAGTTATTTTCAGTTTTTAGCCAATATCTCAAAAACTTCCACTAGTAACCAATACTTTCGGTTGTTTTTCTAATAGCTTAGCTGATACTGAGACTACATGAAAAGTTTGGGGAAAATTCATGGACTAGAATTCCAAATTTAATTCTTTCAAATGAAAGGAAATTATAATACATAAATATTTTTCTTTTCCCTGAAAACAGAAAGAAAACTCTCAAAAAAATCTTTTCATTTTCATTATTTCTTGGAACGTGAATTGACTCCCATATCCCTTTCGAGTTAAAAAAAAGTTTTTTTTGTTTTAATTTAAATCACCATACACAAATGTGTATGTAAATAACCACAGTTTGTAATGTTTTACGGATGTTAGTTAAATCGGAATCCTTTTTGAAAAAGCATAATAATTTGATAACATTTTAATTATTTTATTATTATTATTTTTCGAACGAAAACAATTTACACATACATAATTCTATGTTTGACATATTCGTTTTTTCGTAATCGAATGTAAGGTACACAATTGTGTATACTGCGGGGAAATGGATATATTGTGATGTGGCCGTATACATACATAGGCTCTGGGAAAAGTAAAACTAAATTTAGCTGTGTAGCTTATTTGTCAAAACAAAAAGTAAATAAATACTGACAAACCAGGCTATACATTTTTACAAGAGAAAGTGATTGTTAAGCTAATTAACCACGTTATTATTTTAATTTGTTAAGCTAGTTAACTAAAAATTAATGGATTCAAACTTGTTGCTGCAAAATGCCCACAAACTTACCAGCGAAGTTCAATGCACGCGAAATTTCCCGAGTTTGGAAATTTTTTAATACCGAGAAACCAATGGCTTATTCCCTAATTTATTATTGCAACCAAATTTTTATCTACCGAAATGTTTATGGTAGAAGGGTCATGAAATCTCCAGGAATCTTTATGTAATTAAATTGATCCATTATATTTTAACCAACTCTCAATAAATTTTGTTTGGTTCATTTTAGCATAGAAAAGTTAGTTTACCATAGATTAAGATTTCACTTTTTTATAAATCGAGAGATATAAATGAGTTGTGTAAAAATTACTGAAAATTCCAATGTCATGATTGTATTTGTGAATTTACATTGCGCTCGCTCAATGTTAAGTCAAACATACAGACATTGGGTGGGATTATCAAAAGTTTTTTACACAACTCGTTTTCATCTCTCGATTTATAAAATAGAGAAATCTGGTAAACATGTTTTTCTATGATTTTAGTGTTAGGTTAGCCGATATTAAGGACGCATCAAATCGTCTTTTAAATTAATCAGACAAGTAAAAACTACTTTTAATATGTGTTGCCGATTTGGCCATCGAATGCCATAACTAATTCTGTCCATAAATTTTCCCCAAATTTTCTATATAGGCTCAGTATGATCTAAGCTATAAGAAACAACACCGAAAGTATTGGTTACTACTAGAAATTTTTGAGATATTGGCCAAAAACTGAAAATAACTTATATGGCCGCAGAAAATCAAAAAATACTAGTCCATGAATTTTCCCCAAATTTTCCATATACATAGTTTCTGTATGACCTAAACTATTAGAAAAAAAACCAATAGTATTGGTTACTAGTGGAAGTTTGTGAGATATTGGCGGAAAACTGAATTAACTGATATGGCCGCAGAAAATCAAAACATTTTAGTGAAAATTCTAGTATATAAATTTTCTCCAAATTTTCCATGTAGTCTCAGTATGACCTAAGCTATAAGAAATCCAACCGAAAGTATTGGTTACTAGTGGAATTTTTTGAGATATTGGCCAAAGACTGAAAATAACTTATATGGCCGCAGAAAATGAAAAAAATATAGTGAGAATTTGTAGTCCATGAATTTCCTCAAATTTTCCATACACTCTCAGTATGACCTAAGCTATAAGAAAATTAGCCGAAAGTATTGGTTACTAGTGAAAGTTTTTGAGATATTGGCCACAAACTGAAAATAACTTATATGGCCGCAGAAAATCAAAAAATTCTAGTGAAAATTCTAATACTCGAATTTTTTCCAAATTTTCCATACAGTCTTAGTATGACCTAAGCTAAAAGAAAGACAACCGAAACTATTGGTTTCTAGTAGAAGTTTTTGAGATATTGGCCAGAAACTGAAAATAACTTATATGGCCGCAGAAAATCAAAAAATTCTTGTGAAAATTCTAGCTCATGAATATTTCAAAAATTTTATATATAGTCTCAGTATAACCTAAGCTATTAGAAAAACCACCGAAAGTATTGTTTAGTAGTGGAAGTTTTAGAGATATTGGCCAGAAACTGAAAGCAACTTATATGGCCGCAGAAAATCATAAAATTCTAGTGAAAATTTTGGTACACGAATTTTCACCAAATTTTCCATATAGTCTCAGTATGAACTAAGCTATTAGAAACCCAACTGAGAGTTTTGGTTACTAGTGGAAGTTTTTGAGATATTAACCAAAGACTGAAAATAACTTATATGGCCGCAGAAAATCAAAAAAATCTAGTCCATGAACTTTCGATAAATTTTCCATATAGATTCAGTATGACTAAGCTATTAGAAAACCAACCGAAAGTATTGACTACTACTGGAATTTTTCGAGATATTGGCCAAAGACTGAAAATAACTTATATGGCCGCAGAAAATCAAAAAATTCTAGTGAAAATTCTATTCCATGAATTTTCCCTAAATTTCTCATACAGTCTCAGTATGACCTATGCTATTAGAAAAACCAACCGAAAATATTGGTTACTAGTGGAAGTTTTTGAGATATTGGCCAAAAACTGAAAATAACTTATATGGCCACAGAAAATCAAAAAATTCTTGTGAAAATTCTAGTAAACGAATTTTCTCCAAATTTTCCATGTAGTCTCAGTATGACCTAAGCTATTAGAAAAAAATCCGAAACTATTGGTTACTAGTGGAAGTTTTTGAGATATTGGCCAGAAACTGAAAATAACTTAGATGGCCGTAGAAAATCATAAAATTCTAGTCCATGATTTTTCCCCAAATATTCCATATAGTCTCAGTGTGACCTAAGCTATTAGAAAAACAACCGACACAATTGGTTACTAGTGGAAGTTTTTGAGATATTGGCCAAAAACTGAAAACAACTTATATGGCGGCAGAAAATCAAAAAATTTTAGTGAAAATTCGAGTCCATAAATTTTCCCCAAATTTTCCATATAGGCTCAGTATGACCTAAGCTATTAGAAAACAAACCAAAAGTATTTTGGTTACTAGTAAAAGTTTTTGAGATATTAGCCAAAAACTGAAAATAACTTATATGGCCGCAGAAAATCAAAAATTCTTGTCAAAATTCTAGTTCATGAATTTTCCCCAAATTTTCCATATAGTCTCAGTATGACCTAAGCTATTACAAAAACAACCGGAAGTATTTGTTACTAGTGGGTTTTTGAGATATAGGCCTAAAACTGAAAAAACGCATATGGCAGCAGTAAATCAAAAAATTACAATGCTAATTTTAATATCTAAATTTTGGTTGAATTATCGCTGTATGTGATGCAAATTTTACAATTATTAATTAAGAAATAGCCTAGTTCTCTCTAGCTCAAATCCGTTTTAATTGTATATAACGCACGGATACTAATGCTGTATAAAATAACAGAATTTTGACAGCGGAAAATAAGAGATTACGCTACTCGCCGCAAGTGGCAGCACTATCACTAAAGAGAATTATTTTTGTTATGTAATTACCAGCGGAAATTTTTTATTCATTATGTATATATTTTTCACCAAATTAAACATCTCAGCAGAATAAAATATTAAAAGTGATCCTTAAAATGCCAAATTGATTGATCTCCGAAGTAAAGGAACTCGGTATATGGTATTGAAATTTAACAATATTCCTTCTTTCCGGCATAACTTGCACTAGTAACCAATATTTTCGGTTGTCTTTCTAATAGCTTAGGCTATACAAAGACTATATGGAAAATTTGGGGAAAATTTATTACAAGTGTAAGTTTTTGAAATATTGTCCAGAAACTGAAAATAACTTATAGGGTCGCAGAAAATCAAAAAATTCTAGTGAAAATTCTAGTCCATGAATTTTCCTTAAATTTTCCATATTGTCTCAGTATGACCTAAGCTATTAGAAAACCAACCTAAACTATTGGTTACTACTAGTACAAGTTTTTGACATATTGGATAAAAACTGAAAATAACTTATTTGGCCACAGACAATCAAAAAATTTTAGTGAAAATTCTAGTACATGAGTTTTCCTTAAATTTTTCATATTGTCTCAGTATGACCTAAACCATTAGAAAACCAAACTAAAGTATTGGTAACTTGTGGAAGTTTTTGAAATATTGGCCAAAAACTGAAAATAACTTATTTGGCCGCAGAAAATCAAAAAATTCTAGTGAAAATTCTAGTCCATGAATTTTCTCCAAAATTTCCATATAGTCTTAATATAGCCTAAGGTATTAGAAAAACAACTGAAAAGTTTTGGTTACTAGTGAAAGAAATGCCGGTAAGAAGGAATATTGTTAAATTTCAACATTTCATTTACCGGGTGCCTTTACTTCGGAGATCAATCAATTTGCCATTTTAAGGATCACTTTTAATATTTTATTCCGCTGAGATGTTTTATTTAGTGAAAAAATATATAGCTACATAATGAATAAAAAATTCCGCTGTCAAAATTACGTTATCTTATATAGCATCGGATACCATATATTTTCATCTAAAACTTATATTTCAATCAAAAATAAATCTTGAAACCAAATTTCAGTAAAATTGGTTTTGAAATGGCCAAGCTTAGTTCAGCATGATCAGATCCTAAAATTTTGTCGAAAAACTCACTTTCAAATCCCTATCCCTAAATTACATCGTAATTCGTTAAGAAATTGCGGAAAAATGGAATATTGTTAAATTTCAATCAGAAATCCATCAATTAGTCATTTTAACGATGACTTTTAATGTTTTATTCCGCTGGGATGTTTTGAGATACAAAATGAATAAAAAATTTCCGTTGGCAATTAGCTATATAACAAAAAAATTCTCTTTTGTGGTAGTGCTGCCACTTGTGGCGAGTACCATAACTTCTAATTTTCCGCTGGTAAATTTCCACTGACTTTATCTCACAGCATCTTCCTCATCACTGTAATGATCATCAATTTTGAAAAACTCGCATAAAAAAAATATAATTTATTAGAAATGGCAACTCAAGTTTGTTGTCTTCACTTTGACAGACACAAAAAAAAACTTTTCTTTCACTAAAACAAATATAATAAAATAATAAAAAAACGGGAAAACTTTGTAACTTTCATATTTTCATCATCGCAGTTTTATAGTTTTTGTTGTTGATGTGATTCGGTTGCGAATGGTGCTTGCTACTCGTTTCTCGCATCCGTAAGATGAAAATATTTACCCAAAAGACAAGCAACAAAAAAAAAGTAATAAAAAATATCGGTTTTACAAGTTTATTGTTGTTGTGCTTTTGCTTTGGATGGTATAACTGTGCTTACTGGTAGTTGAGTAGTTTATTTAGTTTCTAGCGTTAAATGAACTAAAAAATAATAACAGACGGAGCAGATATATACGAGGAAAAATTATGTACAGTACGAGTAAAGAAAATAGAATAATTAATTTATTTTCTTAATATTTTTTTTTTTTTTGCTTTATTTTGTACAGAACAACAAAAGCATCAAGCATAAGAAGAAAGCACCACAGCAACAAATACAAAAACAACGAAATAAGGAAAATTCTAATTTGAAATGAAAATTTTAGTTAAATTGTGTGATAATAATGGGATACTTTTATCTTAATAAAATGAAATGGGAGACATACAGACATACATACATACACACACACACAGCCAGATAGAAAATAGAGAAAGGAAAATATGGAAAGATCGTCGGAAGACGCTTCGAAGGAAATACACAAAAATTTGTTCATTGCCATTGAATTTTATGTTGTTTTTGTCGTCTTGATTATAATAATTTTCATTTGTGTATGGTTAAATAACAAAGTTGAACAAAATAAAAGCGTTGTTGTTGTTTTATGTTATATAATAAATAATGAAAATGTGATGCTGCTGAGATGCTCGGAAAATGCCCATCTTATTATGCTTTGTATTATTAATACTAATACCAACAAGTTTATTGTATTTTGAACAATAAAAGAAAATTCACAGAATTATAGAATTTAATATATTTTTAATAAATGGATTTTTTGATTTTCCTTTTTTTCTGTTATTAAATTAATCAAAAAATATGAATTATTTTTATTTAAATTTTTATTGATTATTATTTTTGTTTTTATGATTACGAAAAAAAATTATGATGTGAGAAAATTAAAATTATTTTTTCATTTTTTTTGGTTGATGATGCTAATTTGGATGGTGTCAGCTTGGTAACAAGGTGCAATAATTTGCTTTAAATTTTTTAGACACTGAAAGTCACAGTTGGGTATGTTAGTTATTGCACCTTGCTCAAATAGCAGGCTATTCAAAATTAAACCTCTTATTGGGAAACTCTCTGTAATGGGATTTTCATATTTTTCAGTATATTCCAGAATATCTATGGTCCTGAAAATCAGAAAAATCGAAATACACAAAATTGTATTTAAAAATCGGACTCGGAAAAATACTTTTCAATCAACACAATGACATCTGTATTATACGACATGTTTCTTATACACTACCAAAGTGCAAGGTACGCCGGCCGATTCTAAAATAAAGTAAACCCAGATTATGTCGCTTCGGAATGCGGCCCAAACATTCCAGCGGCTAATACACTAATACATTTCATATTTCTTGGTATACCATTTGCTTTCCTATATATCGACGATCGTTTAATCGCATCCAAGCGTTTAAGATAGTTTTTCAAAACGAAGAGGTGAGAAATCAGACCAAATGTTGCTTGCAGTATCAGACAAGTAAAATATCACGGCATGTTAAAAGCGAAATGGGAGCATATTCTCCGTGATAGTTAACTCTAATTAGGACATCCAGTTTTGTAATAATTCCTTGTGGTGCTGCTGGTAAGCATCTCTTTGATCTAGTTCTTAAACTTATCAATGTTTACTGGTTGTGTAAGCATCCTATTTGAACAAAAGCTGTCTAGTTGACGAGCAGCAATCGCAAGGTGAATTAGTTCTCCCAATATAGGACGCGTGATTACAGTAAAACTTTGCTGTCCAATTTTATCAAGGTAGATCCCAGGATGGGAGGAGAATCTCGATATATTGTATCTTGTTGGTAATTCTGCTTCACTCTTGGACTTGGTGCTTGCTCTTACTAATCGTTTATGTTGTTTTGCGCTATCAATGGCTTTCGCTGCGTCTGTTTGAGTTTGCTCTGATACAAAGATATATTCTGGCATTGCTCATTCTCGCGGCAGATAAACGATTTTTGTAATTGGCCTCTTGAGTAATCCTGCGGTGGTGTTCTTTACTATTACGGTTCTTACAAAATCTTCTTTCATCAACAAGGAAGGACGTGGAAAAACTGATATTCTTAATAAACCTGGAGCCGTTAATCTTTGCCGCATGTAGCCGATCGATTTGGTTTGTGATTAATAGGAATACATTTAGCTAAGAATCACAATTGAAGATGCATACTCTGACGAGTTGATGTGGGTTTTTCCCTTAGCGAACCACTCTGTAAGTATTGCTTAAGATAGTTAACTATTATTCTCTGTATACTGTTAAAGTTAGTCGACAAGCTCCAGCTGAAAAATGTCGGTAATGTAGATTCGGTTGTAATAACTAAAATTTATCAGCCGAAAAATGACGATAATGCACATTCAAAAACAAATTATATTATTCGCGTGTAAAAGTCGGTAAGGCAAAGCAGACAAATAATGTTTATGCAATCATGAGCCGACCCATCTTCCATGTCAGTATAGGTTGGCATGGAGCTTGCAATGTGCAGATGGTTTTAAATCGGCCCTATAGCCGTACGTCTTCGATTTGGCAGGTGATGCATAAAGTAAGACGGAAAAAATAAACCGCGAAAAAGCAGGGAGTGCTTCGGCCCAAAACAGATGGCATGGATAAAAACAAACAAAAAAAAATGTTTGTGCTAACAGTAATCAAAAATGTTTATTTCGGTTCATCAACGAATATTATTCAAAATTAAACCTTTTTATTAAATGCATTAAAATTATAATAAAAAAATATTTTAATACTGAGAAAACTCAATAGCATATATCAAACAAAATTTTAAAAATTTGAGTTCCATTTCTATGTTGGTTGGGAGTCCGGGAAAGCTGGATTAATGTATCGCACACACAAATTTTGAATTTTTTTGGAAATTGGCCGTTTAAAGTGTCATGGCTCAAAAAAGATTCAAAGGAAAGGCCTTACTGATACTCGCGCACATGAATAAAATATCAGCTAAATTTTCTTGCGGGGAGTCCGCAAAAATTCGGTTGAATAAAACATATAAAATGGTTAAAAAAGTGCACAGAAATACCCTGCTGAAAAATACCGATAATGCAGATTAAATATAAAAAAGATTAAATGACAGCTGAATAGTGTCGATAATGCAGTGCAGGTACAAATTTTATGTCGAAAATTAAATTTTTTTAGAACTTTCATTTGAATATATTCCCAGCCATGACACTTTAAACAGTCAATGTTTAGAAATTTTCAAATTTTGTTTCTGCGATACATTCAATCGAGTTTTCCCGGACTATCTACATAAAAATTGACTTTTTTAAATGATAATTATTAGATGGCAATTCATTCAAAATATTCTCCAAACTTGCAACTATTGATGGAATTTACGTCGTACCTCCCCAAATATCTAATACAACACTTAGAGAAATTTGGTTTGGTATATTAGTTTTAATTGTTCCGAATGAAAATTTCTTATTTTAAATTTTCTAGTTGGTTTTTAGGAGGAACAAAATAAAAATTTCTAATATAAATAATTACTTTTCGGCATAAAATTTGTATCTGTATTATCGACATTTTTCGGATGGGATGTTACCGAAAAAATCAGCTGTCATTTTCGCATGATTAGTTTGAATCTGCATTATCGTCATTTTCGGCTGGACTCGGCCAACTTTAATAGAGTATGTTCTGTTCCTTTTAATGTTGTATAATGCTGATAATATTTGAACTTTTAAATTGTTCTTCATATTTTTCTTATTTTCACAGGGGACGTTTTTATAATATTTTCGTTTAACTAGTCTCGATCAGTTTTGACAAGGTTTCTCACATATTATGCTTTTTCCATCTTTCTGTACACAAACCTTTGGTAAGTTAGTTACATTCATTAATTTTCTTACTGGAAAACTTCCTTCTTTTCACGTAATTTCCGTTTCAGCTAAAATGTCGCATTTCGGCAATAGCTTTTGCCCTTTTCATTGTATATATTATCGCCAATTTCTCATATTGCTGAAATTCTAGTCGACATATAGTATAGCATTCTATGGTATAGTTCACTATCCACCATTTCTCTTAGCGTCGTGACTTGTAATTTCAAAACAAGTAAACCATTGTTCGGAAATCTGTGTCTCTTAACACTGTTCAATCACATTCAGTGCCAATTACTGTTTTTATTTTTGTTAAAAATATTGATGCTGAAAATATTAAAATGCTGACTACTATGGCTTGAGATATTTAGAAACATAAACATAACACGTGACACATTAAATTGTTTATATTTTTAAAACAAGCATTTTCTGACGCAAATACAAATTACTCTTCATGTTAAATCACAGAGCTTTTCTATAAATCTTGATTTCATTATAAAGCTGTTTTGATATATTCTGTTTGGAATTGCTACCAAGATTAAATTTGAGCCTCTATATTAAAATAACGTCCTAAAACGAAACCGAGATATTCCAAAAAGGCGTATGAATCATTAACCAGCATAATTCTCCAGAATTTAAATTACAAATGAAAGTATAAATTATCCTCTAAATAGCATAAACATTATCGTGTTTAACACTCACCCAGCACTAATGATAATGATACATTATTTTGTTTATTATAAGCTCACCCATACGTACAGACAAACAAACGAATGCAATAAATCCACACATACAAGACGGGAATGGATGAAAATAAATTTATGGTAATGAATTTTAATGCTAATTATGAGTTTAAATGATAAGAACGAAGCTTTTTTTTTGTGTAAGCAGTAGAATTGGAACAGAAAACAAAATTAAATATGAAAGTTTGCGGCGTACACCCTCTCCGTGTGTGCAATGCACGATTAACGCTAGCTAATAGGGATACAAATATCGATGTTCATGTTTTTTATATAAGGATCGTGCCTCAAATTGATAATATAATGTTAGATACTTTACCTATTTGTTAAAAAACTAATTTTTTTACGTAAATTTAATGTGAAAATATAAAGAGCTTTTATTAAAAACGAAACTTAAATTACTAAAATCCATTTATTTTACGCTTTAAAAATTTACGAATAATCAAATTGTCAATTTTGACCGGTAAATAACATTTGCAGTGGTTCGGCACTTCAACCGGGAGGTATTAGGTTCGAATCCCAGCAGAGGCTAGATGCAAAGCAAAATGTTAATAGACACAACTAATACTATCCTGTTGGAGTGCATAATTCTGGGCCCACTCACCGTTCATGACATGAAATGTGGAGGTAGTTTATTGTAATTGTGTAAATGGGTGAAGTATGAGTGAGTGAAAAAGAAGGTTTTAATTGACCTTGAAAAAACAATATTCCACTGGACAATCAATACTTTCTATTTATGCAAAAAAACGAGTCCTCATAAATGCTGTATAAGATAGCGGAATTTTGACAGTGGAAAATAAGAGATTACACTACTCGCCGCACGTGGCAGCACTATCACTAAATAAAATTTATTTTGTTATATAATTACCAGCGGAAATTTTTTATTCATTATGTAAATATTTTTATACTAAATAAAACATCTCGGCGGAATAAAATATTAAAAGTGATCCTTAAAATGGCAAATTGATTGTTCTCAGAAGTAAACGAACTCGGTATATGAAATGTTGACATTTAACAATATTCCGTCTTACCGGCATATCTTCCACTAGTAACCAATACTTTCGGTTGTTTTTCTAATAGCCTAGGTCATGTTGAGACTACATGGAAAATTTGGGGAAAATTCATAAACTAGAATTTTCACCAGAATTTTTTGATTTTCTGCGGCTATATAAGGTGTTTTCAGTTTCTGGACAATAACTCAAAAACTTCCACTAGTAACCAATACTTTCGGTTGTTTTTCTAAAAGCCAAGGTCATACTGAGACTATATGAAAAATTTGAGGACTGTTTGTGTACTAGAATTTTCAACAGAATTTTTTGATTTTCTGCGGCCAAATAAGTTGTTTTCAGTTTTTGGCCAATATCTCAAAAACTTTTACTAGTAATCAGTACTTTTGGTTGTTTATCTACTAGCCCAAGTCATACTGAAACTATATAAAAATTTGGGGAAAATTCATAGACTAGAATTTTCACTAAAATTTTTTGATTTTCAGCGGACTGTGTAAGTTATCTTCAGTTTCTGGACAATATCTCAAAAAAATTTTCTTCAATATCTCAAAAATTCTAGTAACCAATACTTTTGGTTATTTTTCTAGTAGCCTAGGTCATATTGATACTATATGGAAAATTTGGGGAAAATTCATGGACTAGAATTTTCACTAGAATTTTTTGATTTTCTGTGGCCATATAAGTTATTTTCAGTTTTTTGGCCAATATCTCTAAAACTTCTACTAGAAACCAATACTATCGGTTGTTTTTCTAAAAGCTTAAGTCATACTCAGTATTTAGAAAATTTGAGGAAAATTTCAACCAACCAAAAGTTCTGGTTACTAGTGAAAGTTTTTGAGATATTCGCCAAAAACTGAAAATAACTTATTTGGCCGCCGAAAATCAAAAAATTCTGGTGAAAATTCTAGTTCATGAATTTTCCCCAAATTTTCCATATAGTTTCAGTATGACCTGAAGAATGAAGCTATTAGAAAAACAACCAAAAATATTGGTTACTAGTGGAAGTTTTTGAGATATTGGCCAAAAACTGAAAATAACTTTTATGGTCGCAGAAAATCAAAATCCTAAATTTTCCCTATAGTCTCAGTATGACCTAAGGTTTAGGTTTCAATGGTTTGACACTTAGGCCATTTTTGACCCATTGTGATACCACGCATTCACGCCACATCATTAACGTATTCACCTATTTACCTACTCACACAACTACAGTATACCACCTGCACATTGCAAGCTCCATGTCAACCTGTACATTGACATGAACGGTGGGTCGGCGTTGAATTCTGCATTCCATCAGAGGGTCTTAGTTGTGTTTATAAACATCACCGATTGAAATCGATGATGAAAATTCGATTTGCATCTAGCCTCTGATGGGATTCGAACCCTGTACCTCCCGGTCCAAGTGCCGAAGCTTTAACCACTGCACCACTTGTCCGGTAACCTAAGCTATTAGAAAAACAACCGAAAGTATTGGTTACTAGTGTAAGTTTTTGAGATATTGGCCAAAAACTGAAAAAACCTTATTTGGCCGCAGAAAATCAAAAAATCCTGGTGAAAATTCTAGTCCATAAATTTTCCCCAAATTTTACATAATGTATTATATTCTTCAGGATTTTTTTGTAGTTCCTTTTTATTAGGAAGTAAAGGCGATCCAGGCCATATTTGACGGTGTAGAAGTTGAGTAAACGAACAAAATTTGGGGTAGATGCGACGAAGGCTCAATTAGAGGGTGTAGATTTTAATAGAACTTCATGATTCGGCTTGAGTGAACAGATATCACCATTGCCTAATTTTGCTATCAAGGAAACCGATGATCAAAACCTGGAAATGTGTTTCTGAGTAAATGAACATAATTATAGGTAGATACGATTGTTTTCATTGAATTTTCGTTTTCGGAGAATCTTCGTTTTCGGTGGATGGTCGTTTTAATTATAGCTATCAGCAAATCGTTGTTTCTTTTTAGTTATGGTTTTTTGTAAACCGCGTCGTTTTCGATGAATTGTCATTTTACTCGAAATATTCTTTTGTGCTCGTTTTCGCTTAGTACTGGTAGGAAAATAATTCACAAATGACCGTTCGAAACTATAACTATAACCGTTATTTTAGATTTGCAAATATTCCAAAACATCAGGTTGCTAGAGGGTCATACAGAAATCATTTGACACCCAATAGTTTCATACATAACCATTTGATTTGGACAAAATTTAATCATTTTTATTTAATTTTTGTTTTCGTATAGAGTTCGTTTTCGAAAAATCTGGTTTTTGGTAGACAAAATCATGGTTTTGATGAATTGTTGGTTGCAGCAAATTGTAGTTTCCTCAGATTTTAGCGTTTTACGTGAACCATCGTTTTCGATGAATTGTAGTTTTCATTGAACTAGTCTTTGAGCGATTTGAGGTTTTTCTTTAAATTGTCGTTTTTGTTCATTAGCTGCTGCAAAATAATTCGATAAATCTTACAATTATTTTTTTTGTGCAAATATTCCGAAACATGTCGTTGCTTGGGGGTCATATACAAGCCAGTTCTAGCCTAATGTTTCCAAACATAACCATTTGGTTTGGGCAAAAAATTCGCTTAATTGTTGCAGGAAAATAATTCAAAATCAACAGTTCACCGAAAAAGGGATCCTAAAACTATTTTTGATAGAAGTTCTGGAATATAATCAATTAGTACGAAACTATACCATTTCTTAACCGATTTTTACGTAATTGGAAACGTAGGAAGGAAATAAAAATTTTAAATAATATTTGGATGAAATTTTAAAGTATGGTTAACTGGGGGGAGGGAATTAGTCCATTTTTAACCGATCCTGCTGAAATTGAGTATGTTTAACAGTAATAGGATTGTTATGTAATTTTTTAAGAAATTCTGCAGAATGACTAACTTAGACCGAACTGGACCATTTCTTAACTCATCATGATGATGTTGGCTATAGAATAGAATTGGGAATTTTCTGAATTATGATCAATTAGAGTTTAGCTAACCCTGGTTTATAATGTTGAACATCTGACTATAGCTTATTGGTCAATTAATCAAGGGGTTAATTTTTTACCATTGGATTTTAGAATCCCTAAGGCTTGGTATAACTAGACATAATACTGTGGTATAATTGAGAATGTTAATAGAAGCTCATTGCAAACTTTTTCACTAAACATCAGGCATAAACATAAAATAAGCGAGCCCGATTCCGAAATTCACATTTCAATACATGATTTGGGGTCTCACCTAATACAATAAAAAACTTTTAAAAAGATAATTCAATTCTGAAATATGCGCTTGCTTGGGCGTTCAGATACAAGTCAACAAGCATGCCAGTTTTTATAAATGGGCTAGCCAAAACAAATGAAAAGCAAATGCCTTGTGGGGGTTGATTATACATTTTTGTTCATTTGTGAGTATACGAGCTGCGAGGAAATTTATTGTATTAAACAGGGACGAAATCCATTGTATTAAAATACTATTTTCGCAAACCATACCAATGAAATAAACTCACATTTCGTTGCAAGTAGGCAGTGTGAACACTTGCTGAAGTTACTCACAGGAACGGCACAGGATATGAGTCCTGCGTCATAATCCCTCCATCTGCACTCCAACTTGACCACCACCAGAGTTGGTTTTCTGATCAGCAATCGTTTACGCCAATTCGTACTAGATTTTACATCCATTCACAATCGGATCTGCGTACTCAGATTGTACATGTGTCACTTCAACATATCAGTTGTGAACGTACATGCCCCAAGGTAGATTTAAAAGACACTTTCTACGACCATTACGAAAGTATTTTAAACGAAATTCCACATCACCATGCAAAGATTGTTTTGATCGTGGAAAGTATTAATCGTAGCACCATGAGCTGAAATTCACTAAACCTTGCATCAAACAACAACGGGATGCGCGTCACCAAGGTAGCTCGTCTAAACTGATGGTATAACCAGTACATACTTCTCACGTAAGCGAATCCACAATGGCCCGTGGAAATCAACCGATTGAGTTACGGTCAATCAAATCGACAACATCCTCTTGTCAAAAAGACATTTTCAAGCATGAATGATAAAAAGACTAAACGCGGCAATAGCATTAGTTCTGACCACTATCGTGTAGTTGCGAAAAACAGTTCTCTGTTGCTTTCGCAGAACATTGGAACGTTATAAGCAACCAACAGGAACAACCCCTCCAACTGCTCCATATTCCGATGAAGTGCGAAGAGTCATATCCGAATGGTCAAAACGGTGGCGATTTTCTCTTCTTATCGTGGAATAGCTTTGCTCAATACCAGCTACAAGGTTTTGGCCACCGTAGTTACTGACTGAAATTATTAAGTTACAGTGAGCGAATTTTGCCGTTTTCATCGATAGGAACACATTATGTCTTAACTGTCGGTGGGTTTCGAGATAACGTCAGGAGAGCGTGTTACGACACTTGAGGGTCATAATATGATTTGATTGTTTTTTTTTTAAATTTTACATTAAAAAAATTTCGTTAGAATCGAATAGGTGGTGCCATCTAACCCGCGGCATTCATACATTAAAGTTTAATTTAGATAGGCTTTAAGGCGGCCTCATGAAATTTGCTCAGCCAACAAAGTAAAAACTGTGTGATATATAATGCAAATTGTTGTTGTAATGCAATTGTTGTTGTACCGCCATTTTGAGATCACAAATCCGAGTCGAGCAAATTTCGTGCGGCCGCCTTTCCTATTCTACTACATAAACGTCGCGAGAATAATTGGAGCGAGACCAATGTGTACCTGTGCGTGTGTGCGACTGATGAGATAGAGGAATGTTTTTTGTGTGTTCTCTCGTTTATATATATGGTTCTTTGGAAAGAGGCGTGATTTTAAATTTCATGTAAATCAGGTTTGGTAGTTTATAAAAACGCCATATTTAATTTGAGATGTAAATATTATTGGCGTGATAATTTTTTTTTTAATACAACGATGTTATTTATATTCGTTTCCCAATAAAATTTAAAACTTTGTTAAACAGTTTTGTTTAAATAAGAGAATAAATAAAGTTTGACTTTTGTGATTAATTGGTTAGGTTTACATTGGCCAGGATGCCGAAAATATTACGCGCGGCTTATACGCGGCCTACCTATTTAATTTTTGGTTTGCGACAGATAACCGTCTCATCTACAGTTATTATTGGAGACCAAGTGATACCTTAACTCGATGTATTCAAGGTTGCCAGTTGGGGCGTTATCCACGGGCACTACCAAAACTTACGAGTGATCGACGTGTTGCCATTTCATTTGGTATCGGTGAAATTCACCGCAACGGCAGGTGGCCAACCGGCTATTTGTAAGTTTTTGCAGCCATTTTGAATAACGGCAAGGATGTGCCGCACCTTAATAGCGGTCAACTGAGGCTCGCTGTAATTTACACGTAGCTAACAACTTCGCTTTTTCAAATCTTGGTGCGGGAGAGGACCGCTACTGGAATGACAAGAAAGCAATGCCAGCGTCACGTATGTTGACCAGGTCAACAAACAGATACCATTTTGATAACTTTATTTTTTATTTTTTATATTTTCATTCAATTTTCGATTTTGTTATTCAATATTTTCTTTTCGACTATTAATTTTAAATTCCCTCATTTCAAGTAAATTTTCAAGTCTCTTTTGTAATCAAGCAACACATAACCGTTGGGTGGCCTCGCTCAAGTACACATATTGGTAATTCCTTCCGAGTATTTCGAGTTAATTTTTTGCATTTTTTCTTGTTCGAAATATATTCTCATCGTCCAATCGGATTGTACGTATGGTCTTTTTATCGGGGAGGAGTTGTGATTTCAGTTGATATATAATAATTTATTTTGAGCTGATTTGCTTTTTCGTTTTCATTGCGTCATCAATATATAATAAAAAACTGTACGGCGATTATCCTTGGTATTCGGATTTATTCTTACTTTTCCCCGTGATATATAAATAAAAGGAATTACTAAATAAATTTTCGGGTCGGGATGATGGGAGGGGAGTTCTATTATGTGTCGGTTAAACAATTGCAGGCTGGGCTTGTCACTCTTCATCATCCCCTTGGCAGGACATGAGTGAGACAGGGTCGGAGTGGCGAGTCTATCATATGTGTCGTCCATTCGGGAACGACCGTAAAATCCACTCGGTCTCCAGTGGCACTCCGGAAGTTTCAAGATGTTGAAGTGAGTATTGTGGGAGATTCGCTGAGAGGTCTGGTCTGATGAGGAGACGTCCCAATCCTCTAATGCTGCTTCGTTGTGGCTGAGCATCGGCTTTTCGGGGTCGATGTGTCTTCGGGGGGAGGTCTCTACAGCAGACTGGGTACTTGTCATTCGGGGAGATTCGGCCGCCGCCGGATGAACACACCCGGTTGTTATTAAATTTATCTGACGTTCCTCCCAATTTATCTGACGTTTTTTTTATTTGCTTTTGATTTAGTTTTTTTCCTGTTCCACGGGGTAGGCCAGGAGCACGCAAGCCTCAACTTCCCCACGCCCAAAACCCGATATATAGCCGTGAGTGACCCCTTTGTGTTTAGATTAAATCTGCGAACTATTGTGTAACAAGTGACAAGGGGATCCGATAGTCTAAATTCAACTCAACATAGCACAGCTGTTCATATTAATAATCCATGCATATTGGGTCGTAACATAGTGCCTCTCAAAAAAGTTTTATCCCGCTGGCAACAACAGCATTAATCCGACTGGTGCCATTTTGGATGTTATAAAGTTCTCTGTAAGAGCAGGCCAAATCTCTTCTTGAGAAAGGAATCCAATTTCAATCGGACATATCGACCTTCAAAATTTTGGAAAATCAGTTTAGGAGGTCCTTCGGTAGGGCTGAGTGCCATTTATTTGAAGAAAAAAAATGAAAATTGCCTCCAACGATTTTGGTAAAAATTAGTGAGAGTGCCAGAAATCGATTTCGGCGGGTCCTTATTCATGCGGTGTCTTAGGGATAATGTGCGATATTCCACTACGTTTTGTCATAGTACAGAATGTTTAAAAAAATCGCACTATGTAGGGGGTCTCTTCAGCAGACTGGGTACTTGTCACTCGGGGATATCCGGCCGCCGCCCAATGGATACACCCTCTCTCTCTCTCTCTGGCACTGTATCCCATCAAGGGATTTCGCCGCCTCAAATGAGGTTTCATAATCATATTTTCATTTCGGATAATAAGTGATTAATTCATTGATCCTAAACCAGCCGTGAACATATTTCCTTGTCACCACCGGGAATCGAACCCGGGACCTCCGGTTGCTGGAGCAAGCATGCTGACCACTTTACCACCGGGGCGGCTGGATATGGATACACCCGGTTTTCATTTATTTTGTTACGTTCCTCAAGTTTCGTTCAACGAATTCTAGTGTCTTTACTTTAATTTCAGTTTTATTTTAATTTGCTTTCGATTTTTTATGTTTCATGGTGTAGGCCAGGAGCATACACGCATCTATTTTACCCACGACCCATGTCATTACCCTGAGATCTAGCGACAAAACATCACCGTGAGAGAGGCCTCTGCGTGCTTAGTTGAAAACTGCGGGTTGGCTGAGAGCCATCCGTAACAGAACTTTCAAGTTGGATCAAATATTTAGTTCTTCAAAAGTACAGTAATTTTGGTTTCTTAAAAATATCATCCATGCTAGTCTAACAATATAGAAGGGAACATATTGCAATTATTAATCTTTGCGTAAAATATTATGAGCCAATCAAACCAAGATCGAATTTAAAGTTAAGAATTATACGATTTTAGAAACAATATAGGGGTTTTATTAGGTTAGAAACCAGAGAATCCACAAACACTTAACGAATTGGTCCATTACCAATAAATAGGTTAAGTCAACTAAATTAATGATAATTAGACCAAATCAAATGAAATGTTTGCTATTAATGGATATAATAAAGATGTATAAAATACTGACCACACTATGAAATCAATCATCAGCTTTAATAAAATGCCAACCAAACTGTATACTAAAACTAAAATATATTATCCATCACAATGAGTCGACAAAAAACTAAAAATCAGATGTAAATTAAACCTATACCCAGTGGTGATTATATCCATATTTCCTCTTTATACATTCCGATTTCTATACGAAGAAAACTTTTTATTCCAATTTTTTTTCAGTCTATGTTTTGCCTGGAGCCTTGAAATACCGAAACATAAGCATAAGGAGAAGATGAATCTAAAAAAAATAAAACACAAAAATTCAATTTCTTTATTTTCCTGAAGTCATCTTAGGAGAAAAAAAAAATATTTAAACGATCATCTTACCGAAACCATATACATATAAGGATATTTAAATGTCACTTGCAATCTAATACGACCATATACAGTACGATGATGGCGAATAGGATGTATTTGTTAAATTAAAAATAAAATAAAAAAGGACTAAAATGCCTCAAGGTAAATTTAAATCTATTCTGATCCTTTTTGTGAAAAAAAGCTTTTTCTATCTTTTATTTTGTGTTTAAATTGAATTAAATTACAGTCAATAAAATATCAATTTTAATAATCAGATTTAAAAAAAAGAATATTTCCCCCACCCCAAACATAGTAATTGTTTTCAATATAAACGCTTTTGTACAAAATTTATTCGTAAATTTTTATTGTGAGAATACCGACACAACTCATATAATTTTTATGTAAAGCTTTCTTAATACTAGTAGTAAATTGTATTTTTATAAACCTTTACAGAAAAGCTTAGATACGTATGACTATATGTGGAAAGGCTTATTTTGTGCCTCTTGTGATTTATTGACAATTTTTGTACACAAAACAAAAAATGTATCCAAACCTCTTTTGTTGTGTTGGGTTGTTGTGTCCCGATTAAAGAAAAAAAAATTCAAATCAGAGATGAAAATCGAAAAAAAAATTCCTCAACAGCAAAAAATACAGTACAGTAACAAACAGCAGTACAAAAAAGCTCATGAACATTTTTGTAAACGTTTTATTTTTTGTTTTGTATTTTTTTTTTTGTTTAAAGCGCAAAATCTATATTTTATTGATTTTTTTATTCGTTGTAAAAATGTGTATTCTTTGCTAAATATTGCAAAATTTCCAAAATTTAAATATTTATTAAGCTCTTAAAAATTCATATTTATAAGTACAAGCTTATGGTCACTCGTTCATAATTAACCATGCACAAATTAAAAATAGGAAATCATTCATAACTTGTTTGAAAAGCTTTTTCCTTATTTCGAAAACAAGAACAAAATAAAGTAAAAAATACAAATCCTGTTGGTTGCCAGTATTGTCTGCAGCTTATTCAATTATAATAAATTTCCCCCCGAAAAAAGAGCTTTGTGCAACAACAACAAATAATTTTCTATTATAACCAATCCTTTTACTTCGTCTCTCTGTGTTAATTTATAATTTTAAATGAAAGTTATAAAATTTCGCAAAACAATAAAAACCACTTTCATTCAAAATATAAATTTTTTGTGCTTTCAATTCCTTTTATAAATTATTATTATTTTTATGTATATACGAATATAAAGAAGGAAAGTCCTTTTTTTTAAATATATAGAAGTATAAAATTTGTTTAGTTAACGAAAAAAAAAAATCTTTTCACAAATCTGTACACAATACACTTCCACACTTATAGCATTCAAAAGAAATATAAACATAATTAATAAAATTACCTTATCTTTTGCCGCATTAAAACTTCTAATTATGTCATAGATGCCACATACAAGTAACGCGGTGACCGCCGTTTCTTTACATAGAACCGCCATTGCCGATAGTATTATGGTACCGCCGAGTGCTAACCAATGTCGCGCGTCCCCTTTCTCGCGCCAATAAATATGTTTTAAATAAAATAAAAATGCAAGTAAATAAAAGTTGCACGCAGCTAGATCGGCGCGTCCAACAACACCGGCCACCGCCTCCGTGTGTATTGGATGGGATGCAAAAAGTGCACCGGTAATTGCGGGACCCCAACCAATCGGTAATAATTGACGTGATAATTTTACCACAAGTCCCGTGGCAAGGCAATGCAACAGAACGTTGACCAAATGATAGCCTAATGGACGAAATCCGCCAAAAATATAATTTAATTTAAAGCTTAGCACACATAATGGACGATATGATCCATGCGATCCTGAATCGGTTAGTGGGGTACCCCAAAAATCATTTTTTAACATGTTATTCCAGGGCGCTGTACCAACCACGTCTGGATTCCCGAGCACGGCCCGCCTGAAATGAAAAAAATAATACATATTAATGAAAACCCCATCGTTTTTATTTGTATTAAAATGTCATTTTGACATTTAATAATATTTTTATATTATGTAAACAAACAATTGAAATTAGAATTTATCACTATCATAAATTTGTTTTAAATGCTTTAAAATGTTTGTTAATTAATAAAAAATAAAGATTTAAAATGTTACCAAAAGCTACTCTCTTTAATAATCAGTCGATAATGTAGATTTCATTGAAAAGTCAATAATACAGGTTTAAGTGGCTAAATTAGCAATTGAATTGTAAAATGTCGATATTGCAGATTGCATCGATAAAGGAAATTTACGGGTTCGGATCCCGAAAAAGGCAGGATGCAAAGTGATTACGATCTGTGGTGAAATGTAACACATCTCTGACCCCCTGTCGCTGTGCAAAACCCATTTGCCGACTCGTTTTCCATGGCAGTATAGGCTGGCATAGAGCTTGCAATGAGTGGCCGGGAGGGAGTGCAACGAGTGGCCGGGAGGGATAAATTAAGGACGTAAAAAGAATAACCGCGGAAGAGCAGAGTGGGCCTTGAGGTCTAAAACAGATCGGTTAGTTAACAATAAAAAAGGAGATTTGATTCAATATTCAACCAAGGCAATACAGATTTATAAGAAACAATTGAATCATAAATTTTCCAGCAGAAAATAAAAATGTCATTCCTATAACATAAACAGGCCCACCCAAAACCTATAATCTACCTATACCTATGGTCATGGAGAATCGAACTGACATAGTCATATTGGCGTTGACGAGCGGTTTTATCTTTTTAACCATGGCAAAAATCAAAATTTTACCCCTATAACCTCACCAGGCCCACCCCAAACTTATAATAGAAATCTACCTATTAGACAGAATAAGAGGAAAATATTAATTTCACCTTATATCGTCATCAGATTCACCACAGACATATAAACAAAATCTACATATTGTTATCGGCCATTGAATTGGCATAGTCAGATTGGTACATATCTGGCAAAAGCTCGGATGATGAGCAGTTTTATCGACAAGGGCAACATAAAAATTTAACTCCTAATCAGACCCACACCAAACCTTTAATCAAAATCTCTATCTCGCCAAATTTCGAATGACGAAGATTTTATTGAAAATTCAAAATTTCACCCCAATAACCACGTAAGGCTCACCCTAAACCTATAATCAAAATCAAAATATGGTCACTGAACATGTAATCGGCATATTCAGATTAGTCTGTATGGCAAAATTTCACCCCACAATCTCACCAGACTCACCCACCGCAATTATATAATCAATACTTACCTATGGTCATGGGCTGTCGAATTGACATAGTCAGATTGATGCCGAATTGCAAACTATTTTAACGACAATTACAGACCGATGAATGCTTGAAAATTATTAAACTTCTTTATCGACAATATTCGGCTGTATCAACAGATATGGTATTTGATTCCTATAACCAAATCAAACCCATCCCACCGAATTGTCATAGTCAAACTGGTGTATTATCTGGAAAAATCTGGAATGATGGGCGTTTTTATCGAGAGATGAAGTGTAAAATAGATAAATTAATATCGCGGGTTTCCAATTTTATTTTTTGTTTGTCGGTTATTAACTTTCACTAAGGATATTTCAGATTTAATATATAATTTTTTAACTTTCAGCTAAAGTATTCCAGACACTGTCAACTAATTTTAACCAGGTAAATTTTTTATCGGCTGTTTTACAAATCTCCATAGAAAATTTCAACGACGTTCGGCAAATTCTCCTAGTAAAAAATCCAAAAAACATTAACTTAATATAGATAAAATTGAAAAATTTTCTTCAAGAAATTTCAAGAAATTAAATAAATTAAAAAAAAATGTTTTTGGCGAACAATTGTTAAAAATTAAAAAAAAAAAAATTATTACATTTCGTAAACATTTTTACTCATACAAAATGTGTCTTCAATTATTATTCTCTTTGCTAGTGCAGCGGACATTTTGCAAATAAATTTCAGTTCCGTGTCTATCTATCGTACAAATTTTAAATCAAGAATGCAATAAATTCTACTTTTACATGTTTCTATGGCTCCTTTACTTTGGCACTCGAGCACTAAGTAAGGAAAACTTGTACTGAACCCTAGCGTAAAACATTTCAGTAAAACTAGGTATGTAAATAAAGTTTGATATTTTAATATGAATTTTTGGAATTCGATTATTCTGAATAAAATTAGAATAGTGAAGTTTCCGACAAACTAAACATGACAAAAAACTTTACGACATCCCAGAAAGTATAAATATGTTTAAAAAATTAGTTTACAATTGCAAGTTAATTAAGCCACAACTATGAGCCATTATCTTTCAATATGTTTTCTAGAAGTCAGAACATAAATACACTGGGCCAGTAATAGATATTTTTAATTTTAAAATTTTGCTATAGCTACACTTTTTACTATAGAAAAATTTTAAAATTAAAAAAAATCTATTAAGAATTATCTAATTAACATTATTTGACATACCGTGGAGCGTAGACATCTCTACGATGCCTTGTCATTGACTGTCGAACTGCCCCGACACTTTTTATCATAGCATTGTAAAAGTGAAAAAAAATTTATGACTGACCCAGTATTCTCTACGATGCCTAGCTAATAACTATTAATCCTTCGTACACATGATTAGTGCAGGCTACATTTAATCAGGATATTTATGTATATACACTTTTAAGCTTTTGTAAGGTTTTTTGTAAATTTGTCGGAAACTTCACGCTACCATAAAATTCAGTTTATTAGCGTTTCTATAAATAATTAAGTTTGGTTCCACGACAATTCATTGATAAACTGAAAACATGAATTTGACAAAGTAATTAAACGAAAGCGACAATTCACCAAAAATAACAATTCACCGAAAACCAATCCAACGAAAATGATACTGCACTGGAAACGATAATTCACCATAAATATCAATTCTCAGAAAAAACATTTCAAACGGCTCGCATATCATTAAAACAAATAATAATAAAAATTATTTTTCAGTTTCAATTTATTATTACAGTTTATTTATTAGAAAGGAAAAACAAACCTCGAAAGAGTTGGTGCTTTGGCCCCAGATCAGATTACAGGTATTAAAAAAAATGTCTGTAAATTAATACCAACTTACATACTGTATCATATTCTTGTTGAGTAATAGTGATACAAATTTAAAACCAAGAGACTCGAGTGCCAAGAATCATAAGTTCTTGATATTTCGGTCCAAGATTGTGGACAGGTTCTTATTTTGCTCGCCACAAGCTTTTTTTGTTTTTTATTTGTGGTCAAAGTCGACTATATCGAAAATAAGCCGCGAAAATTGAGTTCAAGTTAGAAATTGTATTTATGGGTATGAGTTCCGAATGTAGCTTAGAAAACCGTCAAATTTGAATGACAATTAAAGTTTAGTGAAAAAATGAAGCTTAAATTGTTTGCTTTTAATATATGTCATGTAATGATAATTATGACTTTCGAATTGGTAGTTTATTGTTCAGGTGTGAATGGTGTTGGATGAAAATAATCATTCAAACGAAATTGTCAGATTTACAAGAAGTTTGTCTGCTGCAGCAAGTGTATTTCCAGTATATATTGGTAGAAAAATGCTACAAAATAGCTTGAATAATTCAAACTTACCTGGGTTCCACTAAAGCTTCGGCAGCTTTCCTTCTAAGATAGGATTTAATTCTAATCTAAGGATAATTGGTAAAGAGCAATGTAATATGTGGTTTTATGAAGAAAAGGTATAAAATGTGCAATCATTTATGAGAAAATCGACTGTGAATTGAAATATTCTAAATTAATTTGGCAACAATATCAGTCCACATCAGTTTTCTAAACTTTAAGCTCAAATAACGTTTTTGACGAGAAACTGATATTTTACAAAAATTCAGCATCATTACAGCTCTGACAGATTGACTGATTGGGATAAAATTATTAAAGCTTTTCCACAAATATAGAGGTGGTAGTGATGTTTGCTAGAAATTGGTCTACTGGAAGTAGTATAGCTTCTGGAATAGGTGCTTTTTCGTTGTTGCAAATATTTTCCAAAGTATGAACAGTATCTACCAAAAACCTGTTCGGAAGCTTTTCAGACAAGCCTCGTAAAATTGGGTAATATAGGAACAAGATATTGGTGAACCATTTGTTTGTTATATTTTCAAAAATATTTATTTGACAGTTTATTGGAACTTATAATTTAATATGGCGAAAATAAAATTTTTTCATATTGACATCTTTCATCTACAGCCAATTACAATCCTAGTCGTGTATACATGTTGGTACAACACGTTAAAACGAGCATATCCAAATAAAATCCATAATTTAGGCCAGACCATTTCAAGCACGTTACATAGTATCTTAGCGAAGCCATGAGGTTAAAGTGTTAAATTGGCCACAGAGATAATGTGATTTGACACACTTGGATTTTTTCTTTAGGATGTCATCGTAAATTTGTGACCTAAGCGACACACACATAATTTTTATCGATCAAAGAAATCAGAATATTTCTAAAACCTTATTGGCACACGGTTTAGAATGAAAATATTTCTGGGTTTGTTAATAATAATTTCTGCATGAATGCCAATTCAATCCTTTAAACCAAATGTTCATGTTAAGAACTAAACAAGTCTCAATTTTAGCAGTTGAGAATTGACCGAATTTCTTTCATGGTGACATAATTGTAGAAGTTCAGCAAAGCCAATTTTAGGATTACGTTTTAAAAACCAATCCAAATTTTGTCATAAAAGAGAATTTCGTTCTAGTTACATAGATAAAAACTTTATTGAGTGCGAGACTTTTTTGGGTCGCAGCCAACTTTATAGAGCTTAGAATTTTGTCTAAAGTTTATTTGAAAATCTCAATTCAATCCAATTTGTCCACCTTGAAGTAAGAAATGGCCAAACTACAAGTATTCTGATGTCGCAGTAGAAACTGATGAATTATCCGATGTAAAAACTAATATTGTGCACCATAAAACCGACACAAGAAACGCTACTCAAATCCAGCAACCACTATAACGATTACCGCTCGCAACGAAATAATAGTTTAGCACCCCACAAAGTTCCAGTGGTTTTTGTCGAGAAAATGGATCAGACAACACGATTTTGGTGGATTACCGTAAATAAAACGAAGTTACGAAGAAAGACAGTTATCCGTTACGCTTTGACGAAACCTTGGATACGGTGTCAGGGTCTGATATTCTCAGTACATGGAAAAACGGATATTGGCAGGTACCAACGGTCTTTACCATAATTTGTGGTAATGTCGTTTGGATGCATACTTCATTTGAGAGATTAATGAGGAAGTTCTAAGAGGCCTAAATTGGAAAACATGTCTGGTTTATTTTAAGATCATTTCTTTCTTCTTCAAGCAGAAAATTTTTTAATATAAATTAATTAATAAACCGAATTTAAAAACTTCTTAATGTATGGTTTATTTAGATGACATCATTGTACTAGGCACACACGTCTTGAACATTTAATGAACACATCAACAATTTTAAACGAGCACTACAACCGATTCGGATGGCAGGATAAGATATACGGAATACAGAATGTTCGGGTAAGAAGTTAATTATTTGGGTCATCCTGCTCTAAGCAAAGGTATGCTAACTGATCAAAAGAAGTAAGTACAATGAGCCTGGACCAAAGGATATTAGCGAACTAAGAAGTTTCCTAGGGTTATGATCCTACTAAAGACAATTTTGTGGACGTTGCACGCAGTCTCCATTGCCTTACCAAAAAATCCAACCATTTGAGTGGATGAAACACAAAGGATCAAAAAACGTTTGAAGAATTAGAGAAAAAATTATGCAGCGTTACTTTTTGGCATATCCACAGGCCGATGGGATAGTTCATGTTGGACACAGATGCTAGCAACACTGGGACAGGGCAGTGTTATGACAGAAGCAAAAGGGCAAACAGCGAGTTGTTGCATATTACAGTCGATCCCACTCTATGTTTTTCTTCACAAATATATTTATGAGCAAGAATTTGTTCTTGGAACAGATCATATGGCACTCAAATCTTTGTTGTAGTTTAAGCAACCCAATGGGCAAGTAGCTAGGTGGTGGAAACGACTGCAAGCCCACTATTGCATGACTGAACATCGGCGAGGTATGTTACACAACAATGCAGATGGATTATCCAGAAAGCCATGAGCAGCTCATTAAGTCCTATTGCAGGAAGCAAAGAACTGTTCTACAGTTATTGCACTAATCTAGTATGACTCAGAATATGGTTGGGATAAATAACATTTGAAAGAAGACCAGAGGCTGATGAGTAAATTTGGCCAATAAGGAAAGGTCTGGTAGAAGCTTGACGCCGCATGATATTGCCTGAAAGAGTCATTGTTAAGAGATATTGGGCATAGTGGCACTTGCCCCAAGAATAGATGATGGTCGGCGATAATGATAAACAGCAATTTGTACTACCTTTCAATCGGATACGAGAAGTTTTAAAATAAACACACGGTGGAAGATTCGGAGTACATTTAGGAACCAATAATACCTGCCACAGGGACTTTGTAGATTGGTGCATACATTGTGGTGTGTGGTACGACCAAGGGATCGCTAACATGGGCGAAAGGGAGATTCCAGCAAAAACATTTTCATAATCAAAAGATGGAAATCATTACAGCAGGTGTGTTTTGACTTCAGTAAATGGCTGCAAGGCTATACGATTGTGAAGCAGGAAACCCGAACAGTACCTAAAGCTATTTGTGACTAATTCGATTTGCTGGTTCGGTGTGCCACAAGAACTACACTAGGTCTTCCGTCTTTCAAGAACTGTGAAAAACACTTAACAAAACGAAAACTCTTACCACATCATTACGTCCACAGTCAAACGAAATGGTAGAGAGATTTAAGTACGAATGCGGAAGGAAGTCAATGCCAAACAGGATAACTGGGATTGATGTATACCCCTAGTCATGGTGCAGTATTGCAGTGCAATGCAGAATACAAAAGAAAATGTACCTGTCATATTATTGAATGGCAAAGAGCCCCTCCTACCATGTGGAATTAAATTTAAGTTACCAGAAACCAAATCAGGCGCACAGGGAGACCAGAGAGATTTGGTTTGGGTATACAACCCCAAAATAAGAAAAGCATCGAATCTCTCTCAAAAATTCGTCAAATTTAGAAATTTGTACACGACCAGTTACTACCGAAGAATATTCCTCTTTAGATGGTTTTCGAATTATACGTTTACAACCAACATCAGAAGTAAATATTCAGGTGCGTCGATAGTTCCAAATTCAATAAAAATTTTAATTAATCAAATCACGCATAAATATTCGCCGCACGTACACGTCAAAATTAACATTTCGTTATAAATATTTTAAAATATTTATATCTAGCCCGCAAGTAAAACAAGCCGCTTATTATAAACATGTACTTAGTGAAAATTATAATTAATTAACGTTACTATTATTAAATATTTTGTTGTAATTTTAACACACACACACACACACGGAATGGCCCCAAAAAGCATAACCACAACCGTACGCAACACAATATAATGATTATTACAACATTTTTTTTCGAACATTGTCCGCTCATCGTTCACATATTACATTATAAATACACAAAAACAAATTTCGAAAATGAAAAATTATTACGGAAATGGAAAAATATGATGACGACGACAGTGTTGTATAATAATAATCAGTGTGCTGTTCGAATCAAACGCGCATCATATTCAAAGTTAAATCCAATAATGGAACAAGTAAAAAATACTCCACCAGAAGCATTAAGTCTCTAATGAAGGAGCAAAAATTGTTTTATATTTTTGCTGTGCGACTGATAGAATAATGGGATGGTACTTGTACCTGTATGGGAGGGGGGGGGGGAGGACGTGTATATTATATATAAACGTGATGCGGAAAATTTCTGTCTCGCAGAATTTTATATATTTTTCTACCTCATTACACAAAAAGTACTAATTACACAAATTGTACGGCGATTTTTTCCATTTCTGTGTCGTTTCCATCGTATATACCAAAAATACAATACTTTAGATTTGCAATGTTTTTTGGTCTATCTGTACGAAAAAAAAACCCTCGTCTTCAATTTTTTGTCGTTTCATTCTGTATGTAGCAAAATGTATATATATACTTACATAAGTTATAATCTTTTATAAAGCTCGTTAAATGGGCAAAAAGCACAATGTACATTTTTTTTCGTTGTTAATGAAAGACACAGAGCAAAAACAACCATTGAAAATGACACATAACTTTATTTAATTATAATGACACAAAGAACGTGCGCCTCGTGAACACAAATATTCTAAATTTTTTAAATAAGCAACGTCCGCCGCTTTAAAAAATAATATTCGAAAGTGCAAATTTGTATTGCTGCAAAACTCTTTTAAGAATAGTTTTTGATTGGCCAATTGGTGTTTCGTCGAGATATTGAATGTGTTTATTTTTTATTATATCAAAACCCCTTAATTGCTATTTTAATTGACCAACTAATATGCCATGACGAAATCCAAACGTGAACTGAATTACAACCAATACTCGGAAACAATTAAACAACGGCTGGGGATTGACATAACCTACACAGCCTTTCGGACATACTTTAATTCTATCAGCCACTGAAAAGCACAAAAGAGAATGCATTCCTTTGGGTTCCCAACTAGGTTCTATGTCCCATTTTTATTCAATTGACAAAGGCAGAATTTAACAAAGGCTATAATATCCGTACCAATATAATTCACCGTAGGATCGTGATTTTTTCTATTGTGCATCATATGTGTTTGTCATCTCATCTGGTACCCCCCTCCTCCCTCACCCCTGCGGGATGCATTGAAAATTGAAATTCAATTAAAAATGCCTTTACAATTGAAGCAATGAAACGTTTGAAGATACAACCAGCTCCTGTAATTATTGTCTTATTATCAGGAGTAGATGAGATCAAAAATTTAGGAAATATAGTCATTCAGGGGATAGCCAGATAATTGATTTACCTTGAGGTGAGAATTCTGGCAGTTCAAAACCAAACTACCAGGCCTCTTGAAAATTGATACTTAACTTTTGTTGAGAATGAGTTATTTATCAAATACAGTGTTATTCACTAACGCCTTCGGATTTAATGGAATGTCGCTTAAAACCTCAAAATGATAGATATAGATTTGTTTCTACAAGTTATTAATTTGCAAACATTTGTTCGTTTGTTACGAATAATTGCAAAAATGACCGACTTAAGTCTGGAGTGTTACGTTAGATTGCAAACAATTTTAAATTGGCCTCAAGATAAAGCGCCGTTGCTTTCTGCTAAATCAAGGGATTCGATAAACTCTACAGTTTTCAATGGAATTCCGCTCAGAGAATGTTAGAAGTAGTAACCGAAGAGTTTGTGGGGTCAATAATTTTGTTTTAACCGAAGAAAACTTGCCTTTGTAAGACATAGTGAGTGGCAATTCTAAAAATCAAAATCCAAATAAAGGTTATGGTGAGAATTATTACAGTGAAATTTTTTCCTTTATTAATGAATGACCAACACATTTGGTGCACTAAAATTAATGATTGTGAAATACATACCAAATATAATACCAAAAAATTTACACTGTTAAATTTAAAAATATTCCAATTGGATTTGTTTTGTGGCGAAATTGAAACATTTTTATATAATTTTTAACATTTATATTAGATAAGTCCCTAAGTTCCTAATAGTGTTGCTGTAAAGATCAACTAATTTTCTAACGATTTGAAATAAACACGAGAAAATCGTAAAACGATTTACTAAACTTTTTTTAATTCTAAAGAAGGCTATTTTAGACTATGTTTCTACTTTTATATATTCGATCCTAGAGATGTTCACGGAGTCCCACCTATATGACCGAATAGCTAAATCAAAACCCCACGTGTGTAGTGAACAGGATTTAATTATGATGGTTTTTACAAAGTCCAGCGCATTTTTAATAAACTATGGTTTTTGATTTCAATCTATTTCCTAACTTTTCTGTCACCGCTCCTACAGACATTCCCAGTTTTTTAAGTATAATTTAGAATAGCGTAGACAAAGTTGTAACACTGAAATGAACATAGATAGTTTAAAATGATATGTACAGTGCCATACAGGCTACATAGAAATTCCATAAATTTTAATAAATTTTCAAATTTTATTTCATGGATCCTAGAGATGTTCTCGGGGTCTCACCTACATGGCCAGATAAATCAGTCAAAACCCTATGAATGTGGTGAATGGGATCAAATTCTGGTGATTTTTAATTTGTCCAGACACATTTTTACGTTTACGGTTATATCCCATATACCAGAAATGTTCATAGGATCTCTTTCATATATTCGTAAGTCGTAATAGATATTTCTTGTTAATTTAAACCCTTATTTTATATTAAAACACCAATTTTTTTTGTTTTGTTTTATTCTGTTCTCTCGAAAATAAAATTTAAACAAAAGTCTACATCTCAAAAATGGCCTTAAATTTTTTTTTTCATTTCTATTTGCGTTATTTCGACTTCACTTTATGACGATCGATTTTATAGGTAAGAGGAGAAAGAGACGAAGGTGAAGCCGGTCTTTTGAAGACGTGTATAGATCGGGCCGGTCGATCCGATGATGTTTGTTATTGTTATTTGTTTAGTATATGGAAATGGGTATGGAAATCGAAGGAAGACGAACAAATATGAATATTCCTTTTCCCGCCTGCGATCACAATTGTGTGCGTTACGAAAGAGAATCATGAGAAAAACAAAAACCACTACAAACTATGGTTACTTACATACACATTTGAGTACAGTGGACTCAAATTGAAAAAAAAAATTATTTTGTCTGGCCGGAAAAGGAATATACAAAATAATTTGTAGTTATTTTATGTTATTAACATATTTTATATTATTTATATAATATTGTGAATGGAATTGCTCATCACACGTCAAACAAAATAACATAAATCGGACCTATATAAGTTGGCTTGTGTTACTCCAATAAGAATGGTTGAACCCATCTCATCAACCATTATGATATTATAATTAAGCGTTATAAAAGCTACATCGTAAGACCTAGCGGCCTATGGGAAGAACACGATGATCTGCGCACAAAAGTCCGAAAGATTCCAAACAGTACAAGAGTGAACCCAACACTATCTTTATCTTCAAAATAAGTTTCAATTTCTACAATCACTTCTTCATTGGAGCCAAACCTCTTTCCCAGTAGACGGAATCATCGACGCGTTGTCGTTTTCATTCCATTGTGAGAAAACGCGGTACCCAATTCGAACACAGCTTTCGCATGGACAATGCTACCCACTACTGATATCTTTACAATATCAACTTCACTTTACGGCATTTTAAAACAATTTCCTGGATCTTTTAATGTTTTCTGGAGTCACAGTGGTGCATCATCGGAGGTTGTACGACCACGTTTTAATTCAGCATACCAGTCAATGATGGTAGATTTACATGGTGCAGAGTTCGGATAAATCTTATCCAGCCACTGCTTTGCTTGAACGGTATTTTTTCCATCAAAAACAGTGTTTAATTAACACAAGAAAAATAAGGTGAAAATCATTATTCGTGTCCCTTTTTCACAATATTGATAGATAATTTTCTGACCTATTCGAATATATGAAAGAGATGCCGTGAACATTTTTGGTATATGGGATATAACCGTAAACGTAAAAATGTCTCTGGGCAAGTTAAAAATCACCAAGATCAGATCTCATTCACCACATTCATAGAGTTTTGACTGATCTATCTGGCCATGAGACCCCGTGAACATCTCTAGGATCCATGAAATACAATTTGAAAATTTATTAAAATTTATGGAATTTCTATGTAGCCTGTATGGCACTGTACATATCATTTTAAACTATCTATGTTCATTTCAGTGTTACAACTTTGTCTACGCTATTCTAAATTATATTTTAAAAACTGTGAATGTCTGTAGGAGCGGTGACAGAAAAGTTAGGAAATAGATTGAAATCAAAAACCATAGTTTATTAAAAATGCGCTGGACTTTGTAAAAACTATCGTAATTAAAGCCTGTTCACTACACACGTGGGGTTTTGATTTAGCTATTCGGTGATATAGGTGGGACTCTGTGAACATCTCTAGGATCGGATATATAAAAGTAGAAACATAGTCTAAAATAGCCTTCTTTAGAATTAAAAAAAGTTTAGTAAATCGTTTTACGATTTTCTCGTGTTTATTTCAAATCGTTAGAAAATTATTTGATCTTTACAGCGACACTATTAGGAACTTAGGGACTTATCTAATATAAATGTTAAAGATTATATAAGAATGTTTCAATTTCGCCACAAAACAAATCCAATTGGAATATTTTTAAATTTAACAGTGTAAATTTTTTGGTATTATTTTTGGTATGTATTTCACAATCATTAAAATTAATATATTTGCTCAGTTTTAACATTTAGTTAAAACGATAAACAAAAATAAACAAACCGTTTTGGCCGAGTTTTGTTAAAGGACTATACTCTAAATAAATTAACAAAAAAAAAAAATAATAGATTTGGTTCATTATTTTGTTACATTTGGATATTACGATATTTGGGTTTTCCTAGTGTGATCACGATTTCCAAAAAAGTAAAACTGATATTTGGTGAATCGCAGTTTCCTATGAAGGAAGAGGGATCAAAACTTCGAAACTGGCATAAAAATGAATTTGATAGAGATTACCCGATAGTAACAAAATATGTAGATGGACAATATGTCTGTTCATAGTTATTTCAATAAAATACAGAAAATAAAAAAATATTGTCGAAAGAAAATCCGACATACAATGGTGGCGATAAATACGTTTATCGAAGAAGACTCGTTGGCTGCATTCTTTTCCGCGGACTAAGGAAACCCGACCTCGGCTATGCACAAGCAGCAAAACCAAAGAGCATAGAAGAAGCTTATGCTTTTCTATGTAAATCCAGTGCAAACGAAAGTATTTCGAACTCGATGAAAACGATCAGAAATCCGCAAGATTTTAATCAAGTGAATGAAAAGAAAAAATATTCATTTGAATAATGTACTAAAAGTAGAAGCTATAAATCGCAACAAAACGTCCAACCTAATAATTCGAGAACCTCCAACGGAAGTCGACCAATCATTAAGATCAAGGAGATCTTTCAATCGAAGCTCGAAAATAATGAGCTAGAAAATAATTAGAATGAACCACAAATGCAGAAACCTAAATTTCTTACCGCATCTAGCCGTAAAAAACATCGTAACAAAACATAGACAATAAAACTTTAATACGTACCGGCGCGACATATTATTTGATCCGGTCCCCAAAAATCATACATAAAACTTATGTTGCGCAACCCAAAAAATAATACATTATCAGGCAACACATTAACGAATACCAAAACAGGCAATCTGGTAATTGTTATCATAACATTTTCGGAGGTAAAAAAAATCCCCTTCCTACTCAAATCTTCACTGGACTCGCTTATGCGTCTCCGTGTGGTAAAAACACTATAGCAAGTAGGTGGTAAAAACACAAGCGTGTAAGAAACCTCACATCAGGAACAAGTGTTAACTATGAATATTTTCTCAGTCTGAAAGAAAATGTCCGGAGTTACTTAGTTTTTGTTTTTTGTGTGTACAGTGATAAGACTATTTTACTTTAGCGAGAGCCTGAATTGCGGCCATATTATTTGAATCACATCGTGGCTTTATTAAATGGGCCAGCACCTGGAAATTGGGATACAGAACAGCTACAGTTTAATTCTCCTTCATAAGATCACCGATTTCGTAAGTAAGGCGGAACCTAGTAATAATTTCGCCAAGGAGAAATGCAACATTCATAGATTACATTTTGTTTATACCAATTTAAGACAGGGTTTTAACTAAAACTTAACCTAGTAATGGGTTTAACGGCACTATACGGACATATTTGGGTCTTGTATCCCGAATTAGTGTAAAAGCTCTATATTATACGATATAGTGAAACTTCTTATACTTACATACATTTATATTATAATATAAATGTACTTAAATACAGTGACATGTGCACAACAAAAATAAAAAACCCATTTACGGATAGAAATCTTATTTTTATCTAAATACAAATCTTTTGAATTAAGGTCAAATAGTTTTATATATCCAGTTTCTCTTCTCTGTACGAGTACCATTATATATATATATAAAAAAATAAATAAAAAACAAAGTTAAATGGTAAATTTTCCGAATGATTTTGTATGTTTGTATATGTATGTGCCACGAATTTGTTGATACTTTATTTTAAGTATTTTTTAGTACACGCACATACATACGAAAATTGTGCTTTAATAAAATTTCACTTTGCAAACAGTCGTTAACTTTAAAATGAATCACAGTAAAAGCAGCGCGTCTCTGCTTGCTGGGGTTTTATGCGCTGCAAAATTTAAGGGAAAACCCACAAAAAAACACCAACAACTCAATTTTTAGGAAAATATTGATTTTCTGTTGTAAACATCTGGTTACACCATTATGTAGTATGATTTAAAATTATGTGTATTTATGTACACCACATACGATACCGTTTTTCTCCAAATTTGTTCTGTTTAGAATACATCGTACCCCCCATATTCATATATTATGTATACCTTGAATGTATGTATGTGTTTACATACATAAATTTAATGATGAAATTAAATAAGAAAATATGATTTTAGCATAAAAGCTCAACAATTTAAATTAAATTACCATAGTTATACAAATTACGCAACTGTGAATTATGTTTGCAGGATAATTTTACTGTTTATTGGTCAATTTACGATAAACGAATTTAAAATTGATCTAAATAAGGTAAAGAGAATGCCACAAATAAATATATACCCGGTTGCTTAAGGCCCAGATTCAAGATAACACATGGCCACAAAACACTATAATAAGAGATAGCAAGCGGTATTGGTGTCGAGCGGAATTTTTTTTTCTAATATTTCGTTTTTTGTAAGCTATATTAACTTCGGCATTAACCTCGGACTAATACCACTATAGAAAATTATATAATTTGTATAACTGCATATATGTAAACATAAACCTCCTTTTGATAAAAATAAACATAGGGCGATATGTTGTACCGTCACTTCGAATCGAAATTCGAAAAAAATCGAATGGCGGTATGTTGTATCATTTTCGAATCGCGATAAATGATAAAGTTTCATTATTTAAAACCAAAGTAATAATAAATGTAGCTGACATTTCATTTTAGAAAAAGTATTGCAAGATTAAAAACCGATAAAAGTCGAAAATGATACAACTTTCACTTTGTCGATTTGACTTTTTTTGGAATTTCGACTTTTTTCGATTCGAAGTGATGGTACAACATACCACCCTAGATATAGTGTGCGATATTAAATGTTGTAATGTTGTAAAATGTATTTTCACATGCTTTTTTGTTTTGTAGTTTGATCTTTTGAAAAAGATTATGAAAATAAAATATTTGGGTGATCAGTCAGTTTTGTATTTCATTTTGAATTGCGTAGACGTGGAATAAAGCGTTTCCGTTTTGATGATGTTTCAGCATAGCAAATGAAAGCAATTTTAGGATTTTGTTTGTACCATCGTTTGGTAAATTTTAATATTTTTTGTTTTTTTTTTCTCGTAGGATATTTAATACTCGTTGTGTTAAGAATATATAAGTTAAGAATATACACACAATACAAATATATACACACAAATTATCTTGATACATATACGTATCATAAATCTAGATTATGTGATCAAATTGCATTCGTTTGAAGATGAGTAAACCGTCAGGAGTTCAATGTGGCATTGTAATTCTAAACAAAAAGATGGTGCTCGGCTTTTCAAATATTCTACTAATTATATAAGCCATGAAATTTAGCTAAAACATTTTGGTATTACTCCTTTTAGCAAAAAAATAATATTTGTATGTTCTAACCATTCTGAAACCTGTTGCTTTTTTAAACGGAATCTGTTATTGACCTATGTCTTCCTCATTTGGAATGGCAAAGTTTTATGATTACTACTTCTCAAATGTCGTTATCTCCGGTAGTTGTAAATGACATAAATGTACAGGAGAGTATTACTGGTTAAATGTATGTTTTAAATTCCGTTCCATCTCCATCGCAAGAGTTAAATAGATCGCTATCAGAAATTTTGTCATCGCCCAGATCGACTAAATTTTAAAACATATTCGAATATACAAGAAAAAAATAGTATGTCGTTATCGGAAATTGCATACTCATATTTTGACGACATATTCCAAGTCAAGCCATCTCCGTGTATTTATTGCGAGAAGAATGAGAAAAATATCGAAGCAGAGCGCTAAATTAAACCTGCTTAAAAAAATTAAAAACTTAGACCGAAAAGCTCGAATATGAAATATAAAACTCGTGGATTTTCAGCTTTGTTTAAATGATCTAATTGAAAAACTCGAAAATTCTCAAAATTCACTCAAAATCTTTTGTCGACTTTTACTTTCAGGTAGAACAAAATTACAAAAGTGGCCAGAACAATTTAAAATTTTTGACTCAAAATATTTATTATCGTTCTCCTAAGTCTTATAATTTTATGAGAGAAAGATTAACTGTTGATTTACTTTCGAAAACCTCACTTTTACGTTGGCAACCATTAAAAAATTTCTTTCCAGGTACAAATAATGAAGTAATGCAATCAAATCTAAAAGAAAAAATTAACACATTAAGGGAAATGGACAAACAATGCAGCTTAATTTTTGACGAAATTTAAAATTCGGAAAGATTTGAATACAACTCAATTCGAGATTGCGTCGATGGTTTCGTGGATATGGATGAGGACTGCAGAAATCCCAAAATTGGTAGTCACATATGTGTTTTCATGGTACGTGGCATTTACGTATCCGAAAACGCTATTTCGTCTAATTTATTAACTATCCCATGTAGCAATTTGGAGTCCGAGAACGGTTAATAAACCGTAATTTAACTTAGGTTGAAATAATGCAGAAGTTTAAAATTGGTTTATTTTCCATTAATCTAACGTTTCACTAACCGTCGATCGACAGGCGTTTTGACAGGTAATTACTAACCTTAGTTGAATTACTATGGTTAAACAACCGTATACAACTAACTTGAGTGTAACGTACTAGTTTCAAAAAGGTTATTGTTTAACCGTTAATCGCAGAAGCATAGTAGGGTTAGAAATAGTTCGAGGTTTTTGCTAAACCCATATTCAACATTTAAGTTATTCACTTTTCGAGTTAGGGATGTACATCAAATCAACTAATAAGTTGGGATCTACTGGTTATGCAACCGTTGCTATAACAATTACATTGAACGTTAATTACCGGTTGTAATCTAACTTTTGCAGAGAACCAGCGTGTTCCGGTTATGAATACGATAAATTCTTCAGCTGATTCCGGATTCAAAAATAAGCGGAAAATATCTTAACAAGAGTTTTCTATCTTGCAGTATTGTAGTTGAAATAATCATTTCCTAGCTTAATCAGTGTAATGTTAGATTAGTAGTTTTTATGGTATACTTTAAATAAATTTAATTCTCTTTCTAATCTAATTTTACACCAAAACGTCTATTCTTTGAACTATTATTGGATTATAAAGGAAATGTTTTTAAGGTATTTTCTACTAATTTTTGGATTTGTAATCAGCTGGTGAACATATAAGTACATATTCATAATTGGCTAACCCCCGATGGCCAACCCCAAAAATGGATAAATAATAATAACTAATAACTAAAAATTGAAATAAAGTTTTTTATTATATATATTTCATTAAATAAAATGTAAAATAAAAGCATAATCACAGGAATATAAAAATAAAAATTTTCACTAATTCAAATAAAGGGAATTATTTCAATTAAAACGAAAATATAAAAATAATTGTTGGTACGCTCAATTTATGCTGGATCCGCATTCGGCTTACCTCCATTAGTGGATGTTAAAACCTGGTCAATTTTTGATTTGTTTCTAAAAATATAAAATATAATATAAAAATGAACCTTAGTGAGAGGACGCTCAGTTTAACTTACTTAGGTTGCCGTCTAAATTTAGCATGTTTTAAATATTTTTTTAAAAATGAGGCATGTGCATAGGCGGTATATGTGGAATGATTAACTCGAACCGCCGCTATTATAATCTCTAAAATTTCCTTAAAACTATTAAATACATGTTTAGATGCCGTTCCAGCCCAAGAAAATTGTTCCAATAAACTGTCTTTAAATAGCCATTTATTTATAATTTTAGCAGATCCTACCTCATCTGCTCCGCCAAATATCGCAAGTTTTTTTTCTGAAATATACATACGTAGATAAAAGAATTAACTCAGTACATATTTTAATAATATATTTACAAGAAAAACATGAATTCATAGAATAATCGAAATCCAAGGCAGAAAGCGAAATGCTTAGTGTAAATTGTGGTAAAGAGAAATATTGTATAATTTTGAAAAATAAGAAAAATGGTTTATGGTCGGTTTTTAGGCATTTCGCGTTCGTTCTGGGAACTTTGCGTAATTCATACTCTGCGCAGTGCCTAGGAAATTCGATTATTTTTTGTATTCTGGTTTTTCTTGTCTCATGTTAAAAAATAAAATGATGAAAATAATATAATAATTAGTACGTCATGTCATAATAATAGTAAGACCTCGAAATAATTGCCTGAGCCACTATTTAAGCTCGTACCTTATCTGTACATTTTCTGTTAGCTGTTCTCGAAGTTGTTCTATGTCATAATCCAAGTATATACCACCAAATTATATTGATGTTTCATATCAGGGGAAAATCAAAGAGAAATATGTTTAGTTTTACATTAGAACTTCTGCAAAAAATGCTTAATACAAGAAAATTGAAATTTAGTTGGGGCTGTTAGTATTTTAACTTCTTTGTAAGAAACATCTCAGTATACATATGGTATATTATGGTTTTTAGTAATACTATTCTAAAATAACTAATAATATTCTAAATATAAATATAAATTATTTTTCAACCGAAATTCAACTTTGGTTGAACTTAGGTTTATTAAAGGCTGAAATCAAACCAAAAAGTAAATTTTTAACTCATAATTAACACGAATAATTAAATTCTTTGGTTGAGATAGGGATAAAGGAAGGTTTATTTCTCACCAACAGGAGTCTACGATTGTATCCAAAATCCAAGAACATTTGAAATGAGAGATTCCAGGCATATCGTGCCTAAGAAAAATAGACCAAAAAACATTTAACAAAGTATGTGCCACTTTTGATTTATTGCCTATGACTTCAAATCACTTTTATTTATTTTTACACTATTAACTTCGTATAACACTGGCTTACATTAACCCGTATTAATATTTTCCACTATACTAAATGTATCCCGAGTAACAAATTATACCGCGTTTTAATAAATTAAATTTAATACTAACACTAAATTAACTTCACAATGAGAAACTTACAAGTACTATGATTAAAAACGAGGCCAAATTACTGGCGTTACTGGTTAAACGAAGAGTTGAAATGACGATAGCATATAACGAGTTAGTATAACTATTTTCCAACTATAATTCAACTTTGGTTGAACTTAGTTATAATTAGTGTTGAAATCAAACCTAAAAGTAAATTGATAACCTTGAATTAACATGAATGTCTCTGATTGGAACCAAAAAAAGTTCAAGAAAGGTTTATTTTAAACCTACAGGAACCCACGCTTGTATCTAAATTCCAACTACAGTTGAAATAAGGTCTAGCTGAAGTTGAAATCAAACTTAAAAGTAATTTATTGACTTCAAATTAACTATGGTTGAAAGAGATTTAACAAAGGTTTAATTCAAACCAATAGAAATCCTCGCATAGATCCAAATTTCAATTTTCGTTACTAAGTGAGTAAATTAAGGTTGAAAACAAACCCAAAAGTAAATTCCTAACTCCAAATTAACTCAAATGCAACTTCCGAATGTATGGTTTCACTAGAGGTTAATTTCAACCTAAATAAAGATAACACTAAAGTAAAACATTAACCTAATTTGAACTTCGGTTATGAAAAGTTCTAAAATGGTTTGCATTCAACGAATAAGTAAAATATGGAGGTTTTTCCACTAAAAATTTAAGGTTTGAGAATCCTAGTTTGATAAAAACTCAAATATAACTTAAAAGTTGATAATGTGGTAAGTTATAATCTAACCTCGGTTAAGAATTGCTACATGGGATGTTAATACGCACTAACTTAGAATTTTGTAGTTCCTTGAGCTTAACTGTTCGAGCTGTCATTTGTGATCAAGGCTCGAATAATCGTAAAGCTCTAAATAATTTTGGAGCTGTAAATTATGTGCACACTTACCTACGGGTGGCACTGTACCGCTCACCATTACTTGTTCTTTTTAATATTTGCAATTTGTGGTATCGAAAAACTCCCAACTTTTTTGCAGTTTGCTTTTCACGTTCTTCCTTAAACAGCGGTTACGTCGAGGTCGTACGGCTATTGATCCGATTTACGTACAACTATCTGCGCATTGCATAGCGCCGGTATAGTACTATAAACTGACATGAAAGAAAACCATTAATTTTGCATTCTGTCACGAAATCATAGTTGTGTTTAATTTGGATAAGGATCGAAATGAGAAGATGAAAAATCCCACTTCCATCGTGCAATAAGAAAATGGTAATCCTATAATAAGACTGGCAATGAGGGGTTCACAATAATGAGTCCTTATTACCAACTCAAAACATAAAGAACAATTTCCGGCCTAGGAAGTTTTTAAAAGATATACAATTTTATTTAACTCTGCCAGAGATTAAAGAACTTGACCATTTCCTAAATTTGAACATACGGCTGGTGCTGGCCACTTGGTCAGCAATTAATTAATTATACACCATCTAAAAACATTAATCGCTATTTCCGGTCCAGGAAGATTTTGGAAGTTATAGACGATTTTAATATAAATTTATATGGGCTTCGATATGGAAGCAGAAAGATTGTGCCAATCCTAACATACGGCTGGCATTGGAGCGCTCATTATAATTTATCCTTAATATTTTAAACATATATGACGTATTATTATTTCGAACCTAAAATATACAGAGTTGCTATTGCCAAAACACAATACATTATTTCCAAGTATTTGCTTACATGAACAACAAATAAACGAAAAAAACTGGGATATGATATTTTGTTGTTGTGTTTATAATTTAAATCGTCTTATAGAATTATAAAATGAAAAAACTGGGATGGAGTAGAATAGTTTCGTGTAAAGAATAATAAAATTAAATCCTGGGATGAAAAGCTGGGATAACTTCAAATGCTTTTCTAAAGGGTGTCGCAACAAGAGTGCCGGATTTATATTTGCAGCCATTTTGTTAATACGAGTTGTACGGCGAGTTTTTGTGGCCGCCCGAATTGGATGTAACTGAGGTGCAGGACATGTTTTTCCAACAAGACGGTGCGACCTGCCACACAGCACGTGAAACAATGGTGTTACTGCAGACTAAGTTTCCACGCCGTGCCATTTCTCGATTTGGTAATCAACATTGGCCACAAAGATCGTGCGATCTAACACCAATGAACTTTGTTCTTTGAGGCTATGTGAAGGAAAAAGTGTATGCGAATAAGGCTGAAACGGTTGAACATCTTAAAAAGGAAATACGGCGCGTTATTGGTGAAATACAGCCGAAAACGTCATTGAAAATTTCAACAAAAGAATAACCATGTACCAGAGGTTTAATCGGAGCTATTTTTCTTTATGTTGAAAAAAAAATGTTTGCTTAGTTCAAAAATAAATGTGGTTTTCTTAAAAGGGAAACCCTTTATAAGCACGATCCGGAAACCAAACAACAGTCCATGGTATGGAGCCCAACAAGAGCAAACCCACTCGTGAAGGCTAACCAACCAAAATCAGCAACAAAAGTAATGATGTCAGCTTACTTCGCCCGATCAAAAATTGTAGCTGCTATTCCTCTGAAAAAGGGTCAGACGGAAGCTGCAAAATGGTATACTAAGGACTGTTTATCAAAAGTTTTCTAAAAATTTGCTGGAGAACCGGAAAAAGGAGGATTTGCGGAAGTGTTTACAACGCGCCAGATCACACTGCTAAAATAACAAGTAACTTTATTGCGATCTCTGGCATCGAAGAAATACGACCAGCACCATATTCACCGGATCTAGCACCTTGTGATTTCTGGTTATTTCCAAAAAAAATTAAAAATTTGAGGGGAAAGGTCTTTAACAGTAACGCGGAGATAATTTATGCTGAACTTTATAATATACATGATAAGATTAAAAAGCAAGAATTTGAAGACTGTTTTGAGAACTCGATCTATAGGCTTAAGAAATGCATTGAAATCAATGGCGATTGTGCAGAGAAGTTAAAAAAACGAAGATTAAGAATAAATACGAAAAAAAAAAATTGTTTTTTTTCTGGTCAACTAAACGATTTTTTTTAGTTTTATCAGTCCCCTCCGTATGTATTACGCAGATCCCATACTACTCGAAAATATTAGAAAACCGTGGAATTTCGAGCAATCACTCGTAAGATACTTTTTATTTTATTATTATAAATCGTGATTGTTCCCACAACCCGAATCAATTCGCATCACCTGATATTCACCTTACAATCACTGAAATACATTTTTATTTTAATTTATAATTGAATTTTAATTTCCATGTGCACTGCGCTTATTGTAAAACTTAAACAAATTCTTTAAAGACTTGAAAAGAAAATGCTGTGTTAGACGATGCCATCTGGCTGCTCACAAAAAGTTCAAAATGGCAGAAAATTTAATATAAGTTTACACTAAATTTAGTTTATTTCTAAATTTAGTGTTATATTTAGTTTTATTTATCAACATCAGCGTATTTTAACAAATCGTCAAATAAATTTTATTTTATGTTATAATTTTGCGATCGAAAAGACGTGTTTTCCTAGTAGAAAATGCTAATTTAAAAACTCACGTTGAAAGCTCGGTGAATTTTTCATTGTTTACAATTAGGCCTGTACTTTTTTTGGCATTGATGTAACCAATTACATTAATAACGTATTTTATTTAATTTCACTTATATGTTTGGAACTGGAAACTAAATTTTAATGTATTTCTGCCCTTAATCTGAAACTTTCTGGAAGGTTGTTTCCATAAAAAGAATAAACTTATGTTGATTTTAGAGTTTCGAAATATTAAATAGTTGATAGAATCGTCATCTCAATGCTTTTATTTAAGTACAACAATAGGAAAGATTGTTGCTTTATTGCATTTCAGATTCAAACAAAATGGCTCCTCAATTGATGTAAGGTTACGTCCCTAAAGCTAGCTAGAACTAATAATAGGCTAATTAAATGCTGGTTTAAAAAATGTTGAGCTCCATCTTATCTAACTAAATAAAACAATGGGTTCTGTTAGGTTTAGAAAAAGTTAGCGAAACCCATGCCAAAAATAATTTAAAACATTTAAAAACAATCGATTAATTTTAGGCTAATTGAATGCCCTATTGAAACTTGTTTTATGCTGATCGATCTAGAAAAAGCTTTAGGCCATATTACTTCAAAGCTGGCGCATAACCGAATTAAAAAATCAGCCCCAAACCGAAATTATAACCCAAACCAAGATTCATTAACACATTAAAGTCCACACGAATTTTCATTTTGTGTTGTATGGAGTCCGGGTGAATTATGCAAAAAAGAGTAATCAAACACTTTTTTCGTAAAATCAATATAATTCCTAAACCAGCAAATCAACTAAAATGAAATTTTATAGGCGCCTTCATGTTGGTCTACTCTGTCTATATACATGAACAAAACAGTGGTTTGCAACCTGTGGTACACGTACCAGCGTGAAAAATACAAAAAGAGATATTTTAATGCAAATAACATGAACCACAGATAAAAACCTCCGACAGAGTAAAACGAATTTTACTCCGCAATATTGAAATAACACATGTGCGACTTGTTTATATGATAATTTTCTTTTTTTGGATATGATCTTTGTTGTAATACCAAAAAACACCGTTCAGTTGTGTTTAAAACCATTTTTTCACAATAAAAACAATATTTTTCTTATTTTAAGTTATTAACTAGTATTTTTAATATATATAGCACAATATCTTAGCCGTAACCAAAAAAAAATTTAGCTCATTTACATTTTTTTTGTATCTTCAAAATACATATAACGAAATACACGAAAACGTGTACATGAACTCAGAGAAGAGCAGCGCGAAATACACGAAAACGTGTACATGGACCGTAATGAGTTAACATTATAATAGATTTGAACGTATTATGGCTTATTTAAATTCAACGATAAACAAATGTGGGCCCAAGTCGTTCTTGATTAAGCCTAGGTCCATTTAATTTTAAGAACCCAAATTGAAAATCGATTCAAAACCGAAATTAGAACGCATATCAAGATGAATTGATATGCACTAAAACATCCGATCTGCGTCGTTACGATGCAAATCGAAAAATTTTTTCCTATACATTGATATTTTTCTGTATGTATAATTAGCCTGTTAATTAGTACTAAAATGAAACATTTCATTTAAAGAAACAGAAAATATAGAAAAATAGATACAGAATAAAATGGGGAATTCCCTTTATATAAATTTAAGCAACGCAAATACAAATTCTTACCCCCTTTGTTTGGAGTGTTGTAATGAATGGATTGCTCTGGAGGGAGAGGAGATAGGGGTTGTAGCGTATGCGGATGATGTAGGATATCCTCAAGCAAATATCTGGATACGATTAGGGATGTTAAGCAGAATGCACTCCTGATCGTTACGAAATGGGCCAGTAAATGTGGATTAGGGATCAACTCCTCCAAGACAGAGCTGGTAATATTTACTAAGAAATATAAAATTCCGGTAGTTAGTCCTTCTACCGTGAACGGCATTAGACTGGCTTTTGCTGACAGAGCGAGATTTCTGGGCATAATCTTGGACAGTAAGCTAAGCTGGAAGCCTAACATTGTAGAAAGGGCGAATAAGGCTAATGTAGCCATTTACTCGTGTAAGAACGCCATAGGGAAGAGATGGGGTCTAAAACCAGAGCTGGTACACTGGCTCTATACCGCTGTGGTAAGACCTGTGCTGATATACGGGGTGGGTGTGGTGGCCAGCTCTGGAGAAGGTAACATATAGGAAGATGATGGAGAAGGTGCAAAGAACTGCCTGCATGCTTATAAGCGGGGCGCTTAGGTACCTACACTTTCGGCTGTCTCTGAGTTGAAGTGTCTTCAGGTGTGACACTCGACGATAGTTACATCGCTTAGGGAAGAACTGGCGAATCTAGATTATATTAAACCAACGTTGTGCTTCGATAAAGGTTTCCGGACCATCTGTCCTTCGAGAGAATCCTGGAGGAACGGATCAATACTGGAAAACGAGGCACTGCAATTTTTCACGGACGGTTCTAAGCTAGACGGCAAAGTAGGAGCCGGAGTCTTCTGTGAGAAGCTTAACGTTAATATTTCTGTTCGTCTCCCTGACTACTGCAGCGTGTACCAGGCTGAAGTGGTGGCGATAGGCGAAGTCGGGACATGGTTGAAACATAACGTGGTATCCGTTAGGGATATCGCGATTTATGTGGATAGTGGCCTGGATTTCCGATCATCTCTTAATGAGATGAGCGAGTATTTCAGTATCCAGATAATCTGGGTCCCTGGTCACTCGGACATCACGGAAAACTGCAGAGCGGACGAACTAGCTAGGCACAATCGCCTTGACAAACAAGAGGTGGACCAACACCCCGACGTGCAGGGTGGCAAAACTGGTTTGGCCGAAACTTGACCTTCGGCGCTCCAAAGCACTAGTATCCCTGGGAAAACGAGAGGTAGGATTAGTCGTAGGGATACTGACAGGACACTGCCTTTTTGGGGAACATGCGAGAAGGCTGGGTCTACAGACGAATGATTTTTGTAGAAGTTGTTTAGACGAAGAGGAGGAAGAGGTGTATCATACAGAAGGCATAAGAATTTAGGTGTGTACAGTATGGAGAGCCTTTCGCAACTCGCGGGCTGTGGAATGCGAGATTTTTTACGCTACATAAGTAGCTCTGGATGGTTTCAGCAGGAGTAAAAGGGAGATAGGATCCTGTATCGTAGTATCACAATGGGCCACTACTGGCCTAAGTGTGCAAAAGCAGCCACTCTAACCTAACCTAAATTAACCTAAATACAAATTATAACGATGCAACTTCGAAAACGACGCAGATTATATGTACGTACAATTATTTGTACACCGGTACAAATAATTTTTAGCTCATTATAGGGTAATAAAATGCTACATTAAAAAATTATGGACTCCACTCGTTCTTGACCAAACTTCAGGTAGTTTAATTTAAAGCTAGCAGAACACATCGAAAATCGAACCAAAATTGAAATTATAGCGCAACATAAAATAACTCGACATACAAATAATTTTAAGCATATGATGACCTAACCAAAAGACTAAGGAATAGATTAGGGTTCCTCCCTAAGTAGACGAGTAGACGCCAAAAAAATTACTGAGGAATTTGATTAGGCCATAATGAGATACTGTTAAAGTTAGCCGAAAGTTGCCAGTCGAAAGTGACAAAATCGATAATGCAGATAGTGTCTCGAGTACTTCAGCCGAAAGTTAAATAAATTATGTATTAAATTGAAATCTCAACCGAAAGTTACTAACTTACAAAATCAGCCGATATACTCTTAACAAACAACAAATAAAACTAAAATACCGATATTAATTTATGTTTCTTATGCCAATATAATATGAATAAAATGTACATATATGATCAAATTTCAAAAATTCGTAAAAACTTAACGTTTAAAGTGTTATGTCTGGAAGATATTTTATTTGAATCGGTTTGTCGATGGTTATCGCTGGAAGATTTTCCAGATCAAGTTTCATGTTGGGGGTCCGGATAAATAAGGAGGAGTGAAATACACGTGCAGATTTCATAAATTCGTAAAAACTTAACGTTTAAAGTGTTATGTCTGGAAAAGATCTTATTTGAATCGGTTTGTCGATGGTTATCGCTGGAAAATTTTCCAGGTCAAGTTTTATGTTGGGAGTCCGGGAAAATGGGGGAGGGAGGGGGGAGGTAGTTAAATACACGTGGAAATTTCAAGAATTCTTATAATAATAACGTTAAGTTTTGACGAATTTTTGAAATTTGCACGTGTATTTCACTCCCCCCCCACTGTAGGGACATATCGTACTATAGAAGCTTTGATAAAACCTAAACAAATGTTGACGCTTACAATACGAAGATTTCAAATATATTTTTAATATATGATGTTGACTGATTGTTCACATATACATATATGTATTATTGATGCTGGCCGAAAAATAAAAAAACAATGGCAAAAAAATCATTTTGTTAAACATAGACATTTTCTACTACAACTAGTTGGCTTTGTAAAGAAATGAATTCAAAAGATTCAAAAGAAATCTACAGTGTGGAATGGGCCATAGAAAGAGAGAATTTGTATATATTTTTACCGAACGAATACACTACATTTTGTGTTTTACTTTGTTTTATTCTTTTTAAATTTTTCAGTCAGCATCATCAATAACATATACATATGTGAACAATCAGTCAACATCATATATTAAAAATATATTTGAAATCTTCGTATTGTAAGCATCTAAGTTTTTTTTAGTATTTATCAGAACTTCTTTAGGACCATATGTCCCTACAGGGCTGAAAAGGATAAACAATATGATCGTGTGATTTATTTTTTGATTTTTTGTATTACTTAGTTGACGATAACTTTTATGTGGCATACATTTCCCATGAATTATAAAAAAAATCGTGTTGAGAGGGTTGAGATGAGTTCTTCGATTATTTTGTAGTTTATTTGAGCAATTTGAAGAAAAAATCCAATTGGAATATTCCATTTGTATCAAAATTTTATTTTGTTTTATCCAAATGGAATATTCCAATTAGGTAGGTTTCGAAATAAGCAACGAAACCAATTTTATTGAATTATTAAAATTTTACAATAAAAGAAAGTCTCTCGTCCAAATCAATAAATCAGAAATCTCGAGAAGAAGAATTTTAGTAAAAAATATATTCTTATCAAAAGTCGTCAGTCCTGCTAAAATTTTATAATAATGCTGTCAACAAAATTAGGTGTTAAATTTTTGAAAAAAAGAACAAATTCCGTACAAAAAACTTTTTTTTTCGAAAATCGTCATTTTCGTAATTGACCGGCTAGCACACCGTGCAGGATTAACAATTCATGTCGGAAGATCGATCATGTGAAGTAGTAGCTTCCAACACTTAACTCAGATACCAATTTTATGAAATGTTGAGATTACCATAAGCCTCTCGATGGGAAAACAACTGACCAACATAACCATAATGATTTCTGTGTGTCTAAATGTGTGCGTTTTAGGAGTTGAACCAGTGGACGTCCTTAATGCTCTTTTATAATAAGTATATAAAAACACTGGTATCGGCGAGGACCATTACAAGAAAAATGAAACCATATAAATATATCCATTGGTAAAAACACAAAATAAAGGATGTTCTTATACTGGTTCATACTGTTTTAATTTGCTCAAACTGATGTATACTAGATGTGTATGATTAGATATTTTGCATGGTTTCATACCCCTGCATATTATATAACATATTATAATGATATTTAATAACTTATATATAAATATGTAGATGTTCATTTATAGTTTGAATTATTAAATAAATAAAATTAATAAGATAAATTAAATTACAAACATCAGAAAAATGATAAATTATTTAAAAATGTATTTAGATAAAATAATATGAAAAATTATATTTATCTCTCTATGTACGGCTGTCGGATGAATGATGCATTGTATGATATGATGTATGTAGTATAAATATTTGAATATTAAAATGGATTACATCTTTCATACTTCCGTATAAGTACCGAAAATATATAAAATTTCATCGTCTTGTTACTATTGTACACACTGGGGTAGATACTCGTTTGGTTAGCAAGCAAGCAATTTGCTAGCCGAAACCTGAATACTCAATCAATTTTACCAAGGAAATATAAATTTCAAATTGAATTTTCCATAAGCTTTTTTTTTTTTTTTTTTTTTTGCTATTGCACAGTAGAACAACACAAAGCCGCAAATTTTACTGTAACATCGCAAAAATAAACAAAAATTTTATGAAAAATGTTTTTGAAATTTAAATTTCCTTGGTGTAATTGATTGAGTAGTCGGCCTTGCTAGCCGATCGAGTATCTACTCCATGTATGTCCTATAGATTAAGAATCAAGTCAATTATACAACATAATGCTCGTATACTACGTAAGCATTTACCCGTTGTGTTTTTTATCCTGGATCACGCAGCAGATGAGATTGAACCACCTTTAGAGCTTACCTGAAATGAAATAAAAAAAATGTATTTGTTAATAGCGGTAAAATTATTATTAAAAATTAGAGTATAATACATAAAACATGTCTGTCACATTTTTAGAATCACCAGTTACGATTCATTCTTACTCTGATTATGTTTTCTATTATGTCGCAACTATTATAACTCTACTGGACATCTCACGTCATTACGTGAGAATGTTTTATGGTATATATGTACATTGGAAAATTTAACTTGCAAATTCACGGTGAAATAGTTAAAACAAAATAATATTTTAACAAGCACGAGAAACCGTACACCGAAAAATGGGTAAAGACGGTACATTTAAGCTTTTACGTATTAAATGTGGGGAGTTTTCCATTTATGAGAAACAATCAAGAATAAAAGTATGCCACGCAACAATAAAGTGTGCAACGTATACGGCCTCGACCATGCCGTTCTAAAATAAAGACTATTTAATTTTTATCAGTACCAAGTTATTTAATATCTTAAAGCGAACTGAAGGAAATGCCGAATACAAGTTTATCAATCCTTTATCTTGCTCGAGTATTCCGGCCAAATGAATCCCCACAACACCATTATTTGAATGTTTTAAAATTTTCTTTTACACAACTTGTTCTGACTTAAACTAAAGTAAATAAAACTTGGATTTTGAGCGTCTAAGATCATCTGTAGATACAGCAGGTACCGGGAAAATCAAACTCCCGGAAGTTCAAAAAATAGAATCACCGCAGGTAAGAGTGTAAAGCTTCAAATAATGAATTCAAATGACATCTGTTCTCCAAATCAGGGATCTTGAAGTGTATGTATGTATTTATGGAGGTTACACTAAAAAAAAATCAGAAAAAAACATTCTGAACCAAACGAAGCAAATTACGAGAATAGAGATTTTTACGGTTGGAGGAGTCGAATTCCTCCGGGCGTAGTGCAAAACCCATGGAAGTCATACTCCAGACACAACAACCCTAGACCAATAGTACTAGTGGCTGGTCTAGGCTTAATAATTATAACTGCAACTACAATTAATCCTTTCCTTGTAAAAAAACGAATGAACACAACTGAAAGGCAAAAGCAGACTCCTATTTTAAAAAAAATGTGTATTTTTTCTAAAACAATGAAACCAGTCATGAACAGGCAGACAAATTTCTCGAACGATTTGAAAAAGCTTTAGCAGAGTTTGAAGAGACGATCGACGTCAGAAGGATATTTGAATAGATCATTAGAGCGAATGCACCTCTGCCTTATACCAAAAACCCAAAATAAGACTCACAATAGAAAACTTGCGAACCACCTAATAGCTGGATTTAGTGAAAATTTAAACAGAGGGTGAAAATAAACAAGTTACGTTACCGGAACAATCTCGGAAATTACGTGCCAAACCGTAGAGGAAAATAGACCTTTTTAAAATAAAACCATAAAGAGAAAAAACACTCTATTGAGTCCCGGTTTTCCGAAAACTTAAATACAAATACACACTGTAATGGAATCTTAACACGACAAACCGACCTTTAAGGACCATTTGTTCTTATATACTCGAAATGGCAGCTAGTTAGAGTTGAGATTACCACAGAGGTGTTATTTCAAAGGAATGCTGCTCGAAATGGGGCTAACATCAAAGCGGGTACCACATTGAAATTGATTCTTCGCACATGCAATGGAAGCTTTCAAGCTAACCAACATATAACAACTTGTTAAGTAAAATAGCAACAAACTTTATTAACATTTTGAGATATATAAAATGTTCAGTTCAATTTAGTGATGCTTTCCCTAATCATGATATACCAACAATTAGAGTACCTCAAGTCACCCAATACGTCTTCACCACGTAATCAAAGCGTCATAAGCCTACAATGACCTTTAAACATGCTATCACTAGTGTGAAACGGAAAAAACGAGCATGGATATGTCCCGAACATCCAACGTTTACTTTATGAAGCCGATTACCCACTTCGAAATGCAAAAGAACAATGAACGATTAATAAGCAAAATGAAAGGAAACCAGAACTCTTCATCATGGGCCATTATCCCTTTTGGATGCACCAGAAAAACTGTTGGGGCGTATACATAAACCACTGTTCCCGGATTGCTGTAACTAAGGAAGGAGGAAGGGGTGACCTATCCGAGAAACAACACGGTTTTAGGAAGAGCAGATCCACAATAGCTTTGAAAATAAAAGTTCTCGAAACGTTCAGCAAGGCGCAACAAAGCACTCCATTCAACTGTGGACGCATCATAATGTTAGATGATACTTAATTCTTGGATATCGTCGTGGTAACCTCAAAAGTTCGTATGTCACGAAATATTTTTATTGTATTGTATGGTTTTTATTGTATCATTGACAAAATAAACCAAAATAAAAATAACTGCAAGTTCCAGGTCGTTCAGCAAATTAGAAAAACAGGCTGAACGACATTCGATCTTTTGGAGCTTGTAGTGATTGTTATTTTAGTTACAATGATACAATAAAAATAAGATTTTATTTATTTAACAAAGATGACAATAAAAATATTTCGTAACATACGACTTTTTGCGGTCACCACGACGATATCGTAGAGAAATCGCGCCGGTAATAAAGAGATAAAGTTCGCGTAAACTTAGTCAGGTAATATAGAGAATCAACTCTTGATTAAACTATGACGGCTTACGCACCTTGCAATGGAATACTGAGTTAGTTATACTAATACGATGGTAGATGGCTAAAGTAGTGCTGTTTTACAGCGAGACCAAGGCAATGAATGAATATGAAAATAGTAGGCGAGTGTTGCCTCTAAGCGACAGGAACGAAAACTGGTTTTAACTTGGTCAAGCTTACCGAACTCGGACCAACAAACCCGAATAAAAAAAGAGCGGGAATCGGATGTAAGCTCGACCTGGATGTCATTCTCACAAATAAATACGTTTATAACAACAATGCCAATGACTAAATTGAGCTTCTGGGCGAAGAATAAAATATTCTTGATATCGATTGTTAAAACGCCATCAGAAAGAAAACGACGACTCTTAATGTCAGCAGGCGAATTAATTATTCTCTATTGATGTAGAGTTTTGGTCGGCATACTTAAGATAGAAAAAATATCCGAAACAAATGTCCGGAGTGGCACTATTCTAGATTGCCTTGGGAATAGAAGCTTTAAAAAAATATTTTCACAGCCGTTTGTCTAAATTGTATTTTCTGGCCATCTAATGGAATTAGTTTGGTGTGAATCGAAACCGAAATGAATAGGAAATTGTTTCTCCGTATATAAATTTTTTGGAACAAATGTTTGCCAATTAAAGTATTTAAAAATATGTACACCAAGCTAATTCCATTAGAAGGCCAGATAAATACAATTTTGACAAAACGGCTACGAAAATATTTTTCCTAATTCTCTTCTTCCTAGTACTTCCCAGTATATAAGCGTGGTGCACTCGGAAATGCAAGTTTAATCCTTATCCATCTAATGGGTCAAGAAACAAAACTTATTTACGAAACCATAACTACCTCAGCGTCTTAAAGCAAAAACAGCACAGTGAGAAGTTGTACTAGCCTGCCACGAGAGGTGGAGACACAACGTAGGTAAACTACAAAGTTAGTTATGAACTTGGCCGAAAAGTTAGAAAGGACAAATGGTTTTGCAAATACCTGCACAAAATAGGCAAAATATTCCGAACCCCTCGTGCATTCTTCGTATCAACAAAACCGTTGCCGGAGAATAAAAATGCACGTAAAAACGATAGCATGCCTCAAAATATTATGAAGAGTATGCTCTCATGGGAACCAAACTGCTTATGTTTAAATCAGAAATGGGCTAGTGCCAGCCATTAAGACAATATTTAAACTGAATGAAGCAAAGAAGGAAAAGAAAGCTTGCGAAAGCAAAATACAGATACAACAACCCTTATGTTATAGCAAAACTAGATCAAGGATGGAGCGCTGTCTAGAAAATTAGAACTTTGAATTTAACTGAAAGTGAGCCTCACAAACCAGAAGGGCAAAAACATTTGATGATAGAAAACTATGAGTTGTCCTCCAGAGACAAAAAAAAAACAAAAAAAAAATTATTAATCCTATAAATACATCAATTATGTCAATATTACCAATACTATCAATTCTATCAGTATTGCCATTACTAGCAATACTATCAATATTATCAAGACTATCAATACAGTCAATACTATTAATAATATGTTAAAAGCGGGGAGTCTATACGATCAGTTTCAAAAGATTATCATGCAACTCTTTCTCCAAAGCCACCAAATTTTCAATCCTACGCAAACGGCTGAACTAGTAAACTACCTCAAACACGCGTCACAAATTTATTTCGGCTTGTCGCCGACAAAAACTAGAAAATTAGCCTTTGAATATGCTATAGCTTTTGGGGTAGACGTACCGTCCTGGCACAGAAATAAAATGGCAGGCTCAGAATGGCTCACAATTTTTCTAAAGAAAAATCCAGTACTTTCCATTAAAACTCCGGAAGCTACCAGCCTCGCTAGAGCTACTAGCTTTAATAAAACAAATGTGGTTATTTTTTTTTCTAAATTAGCTGAAACCCGCGATAGATATAATTTTACAGCCGCCAATATATATGGAACATAGATGAAACAGGGGTAACTACGGTGCAAAAACTGAACAAGGTTGTTGCTGAAAAAGGAGTGAAGCAAGTGGGAGGGCTTACATCAAGTGAAAGAGGAGTGCTTGTGACAATTTGTTGGGTTGTAAGTGCTGGCGGAAACTTTATGCCTCCTATGTTTATTTTCCCAAGGAAAAGATATCAGGGACTTTTTATTAGAGATGGACCCATCGCCAGTATTGGAACAGGAAATGGTTCAGGATGAATGGAACTGAGTTTTATTCATGAATGGAATATTTTATTTCGCACGTACGTCCATCAATTACAAGCCCTGTTTTATTAACATTAGACAACCACGAATCTCATTTAGCTATTAAAACCATAAACCTTGCTAAGGCTAACGGAGTTGTGTTATTATCGTTCCCACTGCATTGTTCTCGTTGGCTCCAGCCTTTAGGTAGGCCAGTATACGGCCCTTTCAAAAAATGTATGTCGGTTGCTCAAGATGCTTGGTTGACAAATAACCCCAGCAAGTGTATGACGATTTATAATATTCCTGGTTTAGTGGCCCAAGCTTTACCACGAGCCTTCATACCAGAGTCGACTACAAAAGGCTTTAGTGTCTCAGGTTCGTGTAACACCGCTTAATGTGACTATTGGCCAAATATCAGGCTGCATTCCCAATAATGATGTTAAAAGTTGCGAGATTCCAAAAGGTATCAATACAATTATTGAACAAAATGATATTCAGTCTTTATCAGTTGCAAATATTACCAGAGATTCCGATTTCCATAGATCATTTAATGAAAGTGCACCAATCTAGTCTCATTTAATTAATCCTAATGTGTATTGACCAAACATCTGATTCCATTCCTAATGATGATATTATATTCCTTCAGATTCCTAAACCTAGCATGATACAATTATTGAAGAAATCGAGATTCAATCGTTACCAATTATTATAAGCTACCGAAGAAGAGGTTTTGCAAATCGCTAATGGTGGACATAAACCAGCATGAACCATCGCAAATTAAATCAACATCGTCGATTCCACAAACCACATATAAAATGAATACGATTTTCGCTCCAAATTTACTCCAAAGAAAGAAAACCGCTGTGTACGGAAAAAGAGGAAAAGTGCAATACTCACAGATACACCAGAAAAGAATGCATTAGAGAAAAACGAAGCGACTAGACTGCTTAAAGTAAAGCCTAAGACAGCAAAACTCGTTTTGGATAAACGAAAAAAGGTTAAGCGTAAAGTCATACAAGAAACAAACGGTCGGTTTTGTTTAGTTTGTGGCGAAGCTTATTCGCGCAGTAAAGCAGGAGAGTCTTGGGTTATGTGTGTATCGTGCAAATTTTGGTCCCATGAGGCATGCACAGAGATAGAAGGTATAAACGACATTTATCTTGTCACGAATGTGCAAAATAATATTTTTTTATTTAATTGTTGAATTTGAATTATTTATTTTTTTATTTATCTGTGAACTTTATGTATAACTGCTTTGTTATTTAATAAATATAGAATTAGTTAATTGTTAATTGCTCATGTTTCAACTTACCCCATATACGGGACAGTGTGTAACACTAAAACTTTTTTTTTCTTTGCTAAATTGAAAGAAAACCTAAATAAAAAGCAAGAAATATGTTATTATTTAAAAAATAGAAGCGAAAATACTAACAACGCATCTCTAATAGAATTCCTTATGACTTGTTCCTTACAGAAAAATATGAAAAAAAACTTGAGAAAATAAAATTTATTTTCGCGTAAGGTGGTAAGTGATTTTCTTTATCACGGTAAGTGATTTTCTTTATAAAGATAACAGTTTTGAAAATAGATGTGAGCAAATAGATTACTTGTTTCTTTTTCAGTAAAAAAAATCTTAGAATGGGCAAATTTAAATATTTAAAGCTAGAAGAGCGAAAATTAATAATAAAAATGCACGGAACAGGCACCACAATGCGAGACATTTCTAAATTAGTTGGAAAATCATTAACTGCAATCTACAAAGTTATTAAAACGTTCAGAAATGAGGGGCGAGTAATGACTTTAACGCGAAAAGGAAAACCAAGAAAAACAAATAAACGGCAGGATTTGAGGATACAAGTAATATCAGATGCAAATCCGTCAATGTCCGCTCCAAAAATACGCACAAAAATTTAAAATGGCTATTTTGTATGGAAAAATGGCATTTTCGGATGTTAAATTATCACATAAAATGATGTTCATTTTACAATTTAATTATTCATAAATATAGTATATTTCTTTAAGTTCATTTGATTTTAATTTCACACCATAGAAATATCGACACATTACATAAAATAAAAAAATAAATAGTACGTTTACACAAGGTTTTTTTTTCACGACATTCGTGAACTTTAATCGTGTTGCCAGATGTAGATTCACAGAAGTAATGCTGAATTTCTGAATAACTTTTGCAAAATGCTAAAAAATTTTTGACATGTTTTTGTTCGGTTCGTCCAATTTTTGTCGTCAAAGTTGTTTCCTTATTGTTGTATTGTATCATAAATAAGCGATTTCTAGTGCCGAAGTGTTTTATTATGAAATTCCCGATTATGAAATGCGACAAATGAATGCATCATTGAAAACGTATAATTTTAGAATTTTCCCATGGACCAGGGGATTTTCATACAAATCAGAATGAAATATTTTTTAAATCTTGATATAAAATTTCGTAACTAGCTATGTATACGTGAAATTGTGTTCTAAATTCTAAACAAACAACAATTTTTGTTCTCTCAAATTCAGATTGCCATATAAATATTAAGGCCCTTTTCCAATTATTTGTGGACACCGACTTATTCAAATAAGTCACCTCCCGAGGAGACTTATTTGAATAAGTATGTCTACACAGAAATTTCTCCAAAAATGTGTCTTAACTAAATGTAATCATCGAGCAATAAATATATAAGAGAAATCAAATAGTGCACATTTTATAAGCAGGTTTTTCCGAGGTTAATCTTATTTTATAGTTTTAATATAATTATATACACAAATTTAATTTTTTTCTTTATTTAATCCATATATACTTATCGTAAAAACATATCGGCATAGTTATTTTATAGTTTATTGTTCTTGTTAGGCTTATACAGGTTGCCAAAAGTAAGATAGATTAACCTCGAAAAGTCTACATGAGTCCTCTTATATATATTTTGCTTTATGATGTAATACATGCCGTTTTTTTCAAATCTAGTAGCAACGACCAATATGTCAAGAAAAATTTATCTTCCATATAATAGAAATTGCGTTGTTTTTTTGTTATTACGTAACAAATAAGTCGGTACAATGAATTGTAACAAATTGACTGACTTATTCAAGATGGCGTCAAATAAGTCTGAAATAAGTCAATAATTGGAAAAGAGCCTAAGACATTAAAATCGTTTAAGTATTAGTCAAATGGAAAATTTAAGCGTAGGCAGAATATCAATTTGAAACATATTTTTCGATTTAATATACATAATCGTGGTGCTAATTTAGTTACTAAATTCCGCTCGGGTTTATATAATGCCTCTAAAATAGATATTGTAGCAATATTAGTTTCGAAACTTTCTAGTGTTGGATATATGAAAGTTGTATCTTTTGAAGTTAACCAATTGTTGCAAAAAGATTTCATGAGATCAACAGTATCAAATAGAATAAAAAATTTTCGTTCTTTAGAATAATGTGACTCAACAAAAGCGGGTATAACGTTTTCAACCGGTGAAAATTTTTTAAATGCCGCTCTATTTATTCGTTGGTTGTCTGATATTACTGCTACTACCTCGAAACCAACTTCATGTAAAACGCCTAATACATCCTTAATTGTTTCGTATAAGTATTGTGCAATTAACTTCATTACAGGAAAAAGTCCCACGACATCTACATTTTTTGATACCAATCAGCTGATCATTAACGCCTGAAAGGTCCGAGCTAATATTGGTTTCATGTACGGCTGTATAATTATTAGCTACTCCTTCCAATTTGCCATTTTTGTAGGTTAAGGCGGGTTTGACATATATTTCATCGACCATAAGAGTTACAAGTCGTTCATGGGACTCTAAAAGAGCTACTATCTTTTCTAGGTGTTTCTTCAAAACGCCAGATTTTATATTCCCTTTCGAGAAACTTCGTAAATATGAAGGAAGTGGCAGAGTGATATGTCCTATATCCCTGATAAACTTATACGCAGTAGGGAATGAATATTGAAACTAAGCAGAAAAAGCTAACAAAGGTAAGCTATATCTTTTCAATTTCGAAAAAAACTATTTGAAACTGCTCGTATAAAAATTCTAGTTTGGTTTCAACATTGTTTTTGTGGTAATCATAATCTAAATTTTCTTAATAAAATATCCAATTGTTCAATTTTGAAAATTTATCACACGTGCAATCTAAAATGACAGATTTTTTTTTTTAATTCTGTTTAAGATTATTAATGAAGATTTCTACTTCTAACTTGATGTTTATGGTAAAATAAATATTTATGGCAGGTGAATGCTCAGTCCAAGATATCCTGTAAAATGTAATTAATTGCTCGGAATGTTTCTGGCAATTGTACTTATATTTAAACTCGCCACAAAAATTATAAATAAAAATAATACAAACTAACATTAAAACGCATCGTTACTCCTTTTGTCCTTTACTCTAAACCAATGTCGGGGGTTTCCCGAAATATGATCATAGTTCAATAACTAAAACTTTCTCATTGAAACCGTATGACACAAATGTGTGTCGTGTATTCCAAAGTTATACCCATGTAAAGTAGCATTAATTTGTGACACATATATGTAACATAAGTTTTTTTTGAAACTTGAGTGACACACATATATGTCTTTGAGGGGCGAACGTGTTAAATCTGGCCTCTGTGCCACCCAGTCGAATTGATTGATCGGGCTGAAACTTCGTACTTAAAGTTTTTCATTAAATTGGAAGGTCCTGGTGATGTTTGACGGAAATCAGTTACCAGAATGAAAATAATTGAAAATAATTTGAAGTGCCTACAGGATTTATGAAAAGACAATTAAAAACAAAAAGGTTGCGTAAATTAAGTTTAAAACATTTTTTTAATTTTACCGGAAACGGCTAGTTTTGATGAATAAAAACTTCATTTCACAAAAATTTGGTATCTTTACAGTCCAGGCGGATAGAATTCGGAATTAAACTTCATACTTATTCTTTTTCCAATAGCTGGACTATCCTTTGGAAATTTGGTGGATATCTATATGCCTCAAGTGGCAGCTTTTGTCCGAGCTTTTTAAATTTGTGCAATGATGTTGAAAAGTTTAGCACTTACAAACTACATAAATAGGTAGTACCTATTTATAGGTAGTAAGATATAATCGAGTGTAGGGCACAATATATTCATTCTGATATTATTAAATTCTTTAGACGAATGTTTTACGAAACTAAACTGGGAATTTCCTCTCTTAATAACCTTTCGAAAGCTGTTGCTTAAGAGAAAATAAAAATAACGAATAGTATCAGCTCTATAATAAATTAATTGAATTCATCTGTTTTATATTGATAGCAAATATTGATAATTACTAAGTACTCGCTTATGTTTAATTCAATTTCTTCACGGAATTATTCTTCACGGAAACTCGTTAAAGTTGGACGAGTAATATTGATTGTAATATCAATTCTAATAGTTTTGGTGGTATAGGGTTGAGTTAGAGATCCAACAAGTATACCAAAATCACACGAGAGCAGTAAAATATTTATTTCATAATGAGGTGTAGTTGCCGAATGGTAAAGTTAGAAGAAGATCCTAGTAAAATATTTTGAAGATGATAGTTTTTCATAGCCTCCACTTATTTTCCCCCTGTTTATTAGGTATTCTGTACACAAGCAAAATATTTGTTATCACAGTGGATTTGTTTTGATTAAGGATAAAAAATAATGTGGATATCCTTAATACCAATTATTATTAGTTTTAATCCAATATTGATTTTAAAAATTAAATACGAATATTATTTTTCAATCAACGCTCACCCAAAGTATTTTATATTAATGTGTGCACACTTGTAGAGCACGCAAAAAAGATCAATATTATTGTGTACACCAAAAAAAGAAAAGTTAATGAAAATTTGAATTAAACGATTTTTGTTGCTATATATGGTGTAACAGTATTGAGCGTTATACTAATTTTTAGGTCAATTACATCGTTATGTTTTTATGTGCATAATAAACCCTTGTTCTTCAATTTTGATATCATGAATTTTTAATAATTTTTTCTTCTATATTATATATAAGATGGAAATTTAAATAATTTAAAATAAAAAAAAAAGAATATGAAACGTTAGTCGTTTATAGGGTATAGGTACACGAGATAAGAGAGAAAAAATAAAACGTTTAGCAAACATTTTCTAGAGACACAAACATGAAGCAGAAAAGAGGTTAATCTAAATTGTCCATTCGCTTTATTATATTGTGTTTCGTATTGTTGTTTCAATTCCATTTTCACCAACAACAAAATAATGAAATGTGTATGGCACAAAAGGAACAAGTTGTCTTATATACTGCAGGGAGACTAGAGAGCACACCAAAACGTAAAAGACGAAAAAAAAAACTTTTTAGAAAGCATAACAAAACAATTTCTACCGTAATCAAATTCATAAAACAATAAGAAAACCGTTTTGTTCCTTTTATTCTATTTAACAAGTATAAAAAAACATGAAGAAAAACATTAAGGAAAATAAAAGAAAATGTTTACCTGCGTTATGTCCTTTTCTTGTTCTTTTATTTAATATTATATTCTATGTTGTATTTAAAAGACAGAAGGTATGATTTTCACACAATGTGGACAGAAAGCAAATATAAGTATCCAAAACAACAACAACAAAAATAATAATAATAATTTTTTAAAACAAATATACGAGACAATGTTGAATACTAAGAAGCTTAGGTTGGGATGAAATCAATTTTTGTGGTAAAATGAATTGTTTGCACGTGGTTTATCTTAATTGCTCAAAGATAAAATCTATATATATGGTATAAGGTGCTTTATATAATTCTGGACTCGTACCCGACATAAAAAGGTCATATATCATCTGTCATCATGACATGGATCTAAATCGGCACTCGCTCGACAACCAAGAGAATGTTACATTATATTGACTTTTCGATTTTGCTCTGCGACCAAATCATCTCACGAGAATATTATTTGAATGAAATTAAACATCCTTACAGATTTAATATAATGTCATGCAAAAAAAAAATATATATACCAAATTTGTCTCTTCATTACATTTTAATTGATGATAATGATTCGGTGAAATTCAATTTAAAAACAACAACAAAAACTACTGTCAAATCGAACGACGGACATTATTCTCAAAAGTACTAAAACAATACATTGGATGTAGAAAATCGATGGCCAAAAGGCGAACAAAAAAAAAATAAAGTTATATCGACTTTCTTACATAATAAATTAAGGATTTCCTTCATCCTCGTTCTATTTATATGCTTTGGTTCGTGGAAAACTCAATTAAAAAGATTTATAATATTGTACATTTTTGTTCGATTTGTGTTTTCGTCATCACCATAGTCTTCTTGAACTCCCATCCTTGTATTATTTTGGGTATATATATAATGAAAGTCAATCAACACCACACAGGTTTTAATTTTTGTTTTAATTTGTTTGACAACAACAACAACAACAAGTTATGATTTCTTAACTATATATTTCATCTTTAAAGGTTTCTGGATTTTACATTGAATTTGATTTGGTTGAGTTTGAAATTTATGAATAAATCTAAATTTGTTAAGTCCTTTTTACATTCGAAAGAAAACTGATCGATACACTGACCAACAGGAGGAACAGCTTAACACAAAATGTACAAATGGAGAGAAATACGATATTACGGGAACCCAAATGCTTCATATAAATTGCCAAAAATATTTAGGAATCACTTAGTAAATGTAAATCTATAATTGGGATTTCTTCATTAACTTCCAGGCTATATATATTTACATTTCTGTTACGAAATGGTACATCCAATATGGAGATAAAAAATGCTACAACACTATAAATTTCTCAGAAATAATCCTAAACATTTTACTACATGTATAAATAAGCAAAACTCTTACACTGCAATAACAGCACTATTTGATTCATCAGTCCATATCCTGGTTAGTAAAGCAAAACTACCTTTCCGTTTTTTGGTCACGTAAGTAAATTACAGCGTGTTGAAGTTACTTATATACAGTTCTTAAATAAGTGGAAGTTTACCATAACAAAGGACATTTTAATAGGGACGCTGAAAATTTGTTATATTACAGCAGCCATGTTGTTAAAGCAACATCTGTCAAATTTATTGTAAATTGTTCAGTAGTGTATTGCAATTCAGTGATCTGTTCGAGAAACGTTCCGCAAATTATGTGATTTTTAGCGATTCTCAATTTCGCACAGCATTTTATTAAATACTTAAACTTTTTCAGGATGACTATACGCTTACGAGTATTTAACACATTCACCAAAACGTGAAGGTTAAACTTAAGTTGGGTGTATTAAAATATTCCGATACAGCTAAATTTAAATTCAAATGACGTTAGTATATGGTCATCCTTGCTGTAACAATTGCAAATACAAAAAATGTTGTATGTAATTGTAAATGGCGTTTAGATTTAAAATTTTAGATTTAAAAGTAAGATCATTGACTTTTAAAACTGGTACTGATAAGAAAATTACATTGAACGGTAGCGTAATGAACACAGTTATTGGCACCCACATATTTTGACCCAACTATTGGCACCCATACCCATGAAATAATAGTTCTCTTAGAATTAAGCCTTTATTCCACAATGAAACATGTTTTTTCACTAAAAAAGAACGAGGTAAAAATATAATTTCGTCACGTAACAAAACGAAATAAAAAAAAATTCAGTAAAATTTATTTTGATAAAATGTTGCCATAAAAAGTATGAAACTCAATATACTTTTTATGGCAACATTTGTTGTCTTTGTCACTCTAACGTAATTTTAATATGACGTATACTCTCCTTTTTTCGGTTTCTCGGTATTTTTACTGAAAAAAATTGTTTCACTGTGGAATCCACGCATTATCAAATTCCCGTACGTTATGTCGAATGATTATTTTTTTTTATTTGTGTTTTTTATTTCTCGACTCATTTTTATAATTGTCCGTTGTATATTATAGTAACTCAGTTTCATTAAAATTGCGGAGTTGGAATGACGTGTTGTGCATTATTATTTTTTAACGTCCCTTAAGCTAGCAGAACCCATACAGCAGAACATTACAAAATAGTATAGATAATTATAGGCTAATTATGGGCTAATTAAACGCCCCATTAAAAAATTTTGGGCTCCATCCCTACCAACAAATCAAAAAATTAATTAAAAACAATTGGAAAAATAAAGGTTAATTTTAGGCTAATTAAATACCCTTTTTTATACGGGTCGATCTAGAAAATACAAAAGGCTTTATCATTTCAAAGCTAGCAGAACCCAAATCGAAAATCGGACCAACACCGAAATTAGAACTCAAAACAAGATCTATTGATAATCAAATAATCTTAGGCTCGGTATGGGCTAATCAAATGCTCCATTAAATTTTTTTGGGCTAAATCCGTTTTTAGATTGGATGGAGCCCAAAACTTTTTAATGGGGCATTTGATTAACCCACACCGAGCCTAAAATTATTTTATTATCAATAGATCTTGTTTTGAGTTCTATTTTAGGTTTTGGTCCGATTTTCGACATGGGTTCTGCTAGCTTTAGATTAAATTACCTGAAGTTAGGTCAAAAACGGATGGAGCCCAAAACTTTTTAATGGAGCATTTGATTAGCCGATACCAAGCCTAAAATTATTCGATTGTCAATAGATCTTGTTTTGAGTTCTAATTTCGGTTTTGGTCCGATTTTCGATTTGGGTTCTGCTAGCTTTAGATTAAATGACCTGAAGTTAGGTCAAAAACGGATGGAGCCCAAAAATTTTTAATGGGGCATTTGATTAACCCATACCGAGCCTAATATAATTCGGTTGTCAATAGATCTTGTTTTGAGTTCCAATTTCGGTTTTGGTCCGATTTTCGATTTGGGTTTTGCTAGCTTTAGATTAAATGACCTGAAGTTAGGTCAAAAATGAATGGAGCCCAAAATTTGTTAATGGAGAATTTGACTAGCCCATACCGAGCCTAAAATTATTTGATTGTCAATAGATCTTGTTTTGAGTTCTAATTTCGGTTTTGGTCCGATTTTCGATTTGGGTTCTGCTAGCTTTAGATTAAATGACGTGAAGTTAGGTCAAAAATGGATGGAGCCCAAAATTTGTTAATGGAGAATTCGACTAGCCCATACCGAGCCTAAAATTATTTGATTGTCAATAGATCTTGTTTTGAGTTCTAATTTCGGTTTTGGTCCGATTTTCGATTTTGTTCTGCTAGCTTTAGATTAAATGACCTGAAGTTTGGTCAAAAATGGATGGAGCCCAAAATTTTTTAATGGAGCATTTGATTAGCCGATACCGAGCCTAAAATTATTCGATTGTCAATAGATCTTGTTTTGAATTCTAATTTCGGTTTTGGTCCGATTTTCGATTTGGGTTCTGCTAGCTTTAGACTAAATGACCTGAAGTTTGGTCAAAAATGGATGGAGCCCAAAATTTTTTAATGGTGCATTTGATTAGCCGATACCGAGCCTAAAATTATTCGATTGTCAATAGATCTTGTTTTGAGTTCTAATTTCGGTTTTGGTCCGATTTTCGATTTGGGTTCTGCTAGCTTTGAAATGATAAAGCCTTTTGCATTTTCTAGATCGACCCGAATAAAAAAAATTTAAATAGGGCATTTAATTAGCCTAAAATTAACCTTTATTTTTCCAATTGTTTTTAAATCATTTTTTGATATGGGTTCTGCTAATTTTTTCTAAAGCTAGCAGAACCCACGCTTTAGTTGATAGGGATGGACCCCAAAATTTTTTAATGGGGCATTTAATTAGCCTATAATTACCATTACTATTTTGTAATGTTCTGCTCTATGGGTTCTGCTAGCTTAAGGGACGTATTTTTTAGTCAATTACAATATTTAGTCAATTTTGATAAGGAGCATTGGTTTGGTAAGTGCCTCTTTTTATTTATATAATAAAGTGAAATAATTAGACCAGTGATTGTTTGAAAATAATAGGCACTGTCAATAATTGTACTTATTTGGAGTGCCAATATTACAGTAAAATCGTTAATTTTCAGAAATTATGCCGCGAAAGAAGAACTCTGATGATGAGTGCCAACCACAAAAGGTTTTCGATGAAATGAGAGCTGGTAAAATTTCAAAAAATGAAATTCGACACAAAATTTCGATCAGGCCCATTAACAGTATTCACTGAAGCGGAGGAGCTAGAGATCGTAGACTGGGTTAAAGTATCCCAATGAAAAGGTTTCCCTAAACGGAAGGAAGATATTATTCATGCTGTCAAAGATTTCTTTGAGGAAAATAATCGGGATTCTTTTGGTGAAGAAAATTTGCCGGGAAAAGGCTGGTTTCACTCATTCTTAAAGCGGCACCCCTCCATAACGCTAAGAATACCAGATCCTGTTTCATCTGCCAATGCTAATGTCGCAGTTACCGACATATTCAAATGGTTCGACACCATAGAAAATTATTTATTGGAGAATGATTATTTTTCCATTTTGAGTGATCTCGCAGCCGCACATTTAATGGAGATGAAACAAATTTCATGATGTGCCCTAAAACAAAAAGTGTTTTAGCAGCGAAAGGGTCCAAAAATATCAACCAAGTTGATAGGGGTTTGACAAAATCAAATCTAACCGTCATGTTTTCGTTCTCAGCTCGGGAATCATGACTCCACCATTGAGAAGAAATCAGAAGCACGGTGCCAGATACTTGGGTCTATGGCATAAGCAAAAACGGATGGATGACTAAACAAACATTTTACGAACATATTTAGAAAGTTTTTTATCCGCATCTTCGAGATAACAAAATTAAATTCCCAATTTTTTATTTTGTAGATGGTCACAGCACTCATCTTGCTTTACAAGTTAGCCAGCTTTACGTCCAGTTGGGTATTATATTAATTGCTCTGTATGCAAACTTAACTAATATTTTGCAGCTAGCGGACGTAGCAGCTTTTAAACCGCTGAAAAGTGCAAGAAATACTTTGCGGAAGGGATTTAAAGCATGTGGCCTTTTTCCCTGGAATAAGTATGCCAAAAATGCATCTAAGTGCCTAGGTAGACCCTTAGTAGCGCATTTTCAAAATATTATAAACTCAGATGACATACAGATGCTTTTCATGAATGCTGTACTAATTTAGGAACCGAAAAAGTGGCAATGTTGGAAACAATTGATAATGCTGCAGCTATTGAAGGTAGGTCGGATGATTTTAAAACTTTGCATAAGATTTATACCTATCTTAAGTATAATAAATTTAAAAAAAACGGTGGAAAGAACTGCGGAGAACAAAGGTTCGCAGACGGATATTACATTACTCTCGTCAGAAGGTATTACTGGCATAGATATTGCCAATATTAACGAATTTGTTTACTGCGACCAAGTAATTTAAAATATAAATGATGCTGGAAACATAACAATACTCAATGGCCACGAATCCACAGGTATTCCTCAACTGGGTCAAATTTCGGTTACTCAAGCGTACACGGCGAAAGGAAGAAAAAAGGAAAATCGAATATCACAAATAAGGAAGGAAAGCAGAAGGAATTAAGAAGAAAGCACTTAAAGAAGCTCTATTATTTCTGTAGCAATTCCAATGCGGATGTTTTGCGCTCAGATCTCCACCTAAAATAAAATTTGTTTGGAATGATGTAAGGTATTGTATAAGTATCTGATTTAAATTTATTAAGAATTATCTTTCTTAATATCAAACTGAAACTTGAGTGTACACGATAGCATAGCAATAACAAATAAATAAAAAAAAAATTTGTTATCGTGTAATTATGATTGACTTAAATACTTATCTGTGAATTAGCCGTAATAATAGCCATGGCCGATAACTACTACTATAATGTATAGAAACGAAAGTAGTTACACATTTTTAATCAGCAGAATTCAATGATAAGATTGTGTTTAAACTTGGGATCCACACAATAAACAAATTGTTGTAGAATTCATTATTATTATAAATAATAATTCGATAGTTTATAGTTCGTTTTATTTCACGTGTGGTATAGCTCTTCACTCCACTCACAAGAATATTGTGAACTTGTGAGTCCGAGAAATTTAAAGCACAAATAATTCACCTAACTATCATTTAGCTAATTATTTAGTTGAGTGCTTTGCAAAAGCTTGATTCTCAGAACCATCCCGCAAAACGAGATTTTTACAATTGGCAAACGAACAATAATACGAGAAATAATGTTTCCACTGGGAAAATACTGATTGGTTCGCTGCAGCATCACGTTCCCCTAATCACAATTTGATTTTCATTTATCGGGTACCTGCGGAGTTATTTCAATAAATACGTATATGAAATCTAACTTATGACAAAATAAAATTAATAAATTTAACCAAAACAGTTGAAAAAATCGAAAATTGATTATCAGTAAATTATATTTTAAGAAGTCCGATACAGAAACTGTATAATATTTTTTCTGTATAAATTCGTGTGGAATACGTAATGAGTCGTATATACAGGAAATTGAAACCCTAATTCTTTATCTCGATTTTATATGTATTATATTAGAGAACAATCCTATTTAGATTTAATTTACATTTTATTTGCCATAGACAAATAAGAGAAAAACCCCATATTCAATATGTACATGGCACAGCAGTCTAATTTTATACCAAACTCGTTATACAAAATTGGAAATCTACTTTGTGGAAACGGATAAGAGCAACAAAAAAAATATTGTTGTCCAATTTATAGTAGAATCATCTCTCAATATATAATAAAAAATAATAACAATAAAAGCAATAAAAATGATAATAATAATAGTTAGTAGTAATAAAAAAAACAATCACGTTTGTCATGGTCACGAATTATAAATAAATTTTAGGCGTACATTTGTCTAGAATAAATTTCATACTTGTTAGCCCCACGAGTATGTGCCTTCTCCGAATGTGGGTAACTTTCGATACCTATCCTTTTGTTCGTTCTCCCATTATGTGAATGTGAACATACTAATCAAAAATAAAATTGATAACCGTTTTCTGTTTTATAAGAAAATTGTACAGATCGATATACATACTTGTAAATATCAAAGGATTTATAGTTGTACACATTTTATTAAATTTTTGCTTTTCTATTACGCAAAAAATTAGATTTCTGAATATTTTAATTAAAAAATTTGTTCAAAAAGTTTAAAAAATCACTCGATCGATTTCGACATGTTACGTCATCATGAAAAGTATCAACTGATTTGTAAAAAATAAATATTTTATATAGTAGAAATCGGGCAGAAAAAGCAATAAAAGAAAAAGAGACAAAAAATAGGGAATAAAAATTAATCTATTGATCGTCCCAACCACCTGTTGTTTATACGGAAAAATAAATAATGAAAATGGGGGAGAGAATAGCAGGTAATTGGCGAGAAACGGATTTCTCTCTGCGTTAAGGATATTTTGGTTAAGGTATATAAATTTTCGAATTAGGTAAGATTCTAAGGTATCTAAATGTCTGCTTTTGGATTGTACATATATGTAATATATCTAAATTGTTCAAGCTAGGCTGTATGATTTTCTAAAGTTACATAATTATGGAAAGTTGATTGATTGCAGCCAACCCAACTAAAATCAGTGTGTGCACTACAAATAAAGAAAGGTATTGATAACTCTTCTTCTCCGTCAAAGTCTTCTTCTGCTGCTTTGAATACTAACCTTAAAGTGATTGGTGCGATAAAGAAAAAACCACTTGACCATAACCTGATAGCGTGTAATTCGGATAAAGGCAATACAATTACTGTGCTCACAAATGTCGATTACTGTAATCAAATTTCTGATTTTATTACAGAAAGCAAAGCAATAGAGCTCGACAGGGATCCAAATAAGTCTTTTAAGACTTCCGTTGGTAAGTGTATCAACCAATGCCAGAAGTTGGTTAATCAATCATAACTACTGAAAGTTAAGAGAATGATTTGTTTGATGGTTTTAAATCAACAAAGTCCGAAAATATTTTAATTTTATTGCTTCTAGCAATTCGTATTTGCTACTTTCTTTTACAGGGAAAGAGTAAGTCTGGAAATATGAGGGATGCCTATCGAAGTGATACCTGTTTATGTGTGTCTTCTTTGCAGCACAATCGAACTGCCTGATTTTAACGAAGCTTCATTCTTGGACATTTTTATGGGTTCGGAGGTCCTAGTGTGGTTTGGCGGAAGTTGACGGCGTGGCACTTTCCGTAGGAACGTGTTCTCCTTGTTTTGATGATTTTACAAATAATTTGGAAAGAATCTGTATTGGTTTTGTAACAAGGCTGGTCAGACGTAGTTTTCAAAATTTAGGCGAAAGTGATGATTTTGGTAGTAAACTGCTGCTTCACCGTAGCTCAGCCGCTCTGGGAGTGCGCTCAGGTGGTTTAACTGATCGGGATAGAACTTCGTACATGGAGGTTTTTGTTAAGTTGGGGAGGTGGCAGCTTCCATTGGAACTTTTTCGAGGGAATCGATTAGAAATGGGTATATACTATAGATAAATTTTGATAGAAACCATTTTTTTTGTTAGCTTGGTCTGGTTTGCAAATATTTTGAGGAATGTAGTATTTGCGAGGAGCCTTTTAGGAATGGAAACCTTTTCCTATAAACTTTCTTGGCTTTTACAAATGTTTTGAATATTATCTGATTTACGAAGAGGCCAAAGTTAACCAAATTTGCTTGGCAAATAAATTGATCCAGATAATTTTTCTGCAAATTTTGTGGGAAGTAAAAATTTTTCATAAAAAACAGTTTTTTGTTAAAATTCGGCTAAGTTTTAGTTTTGGAAGGATTTATGATAATTTTGACATGCGTTCTTTTCTTACCTTTTATGATATTCCGTGTAGAAAAATTATGTTATTCCGAACATTTGGGAAGTCTTTTAAAATTATAATGGGCAATTGTTTTCACTTAGCGCAAAAGATACATGTTGGACACTTTATACTGTTGGTCCCCTAAATTATAACATTACGTAATAAATCTATGTACTGCCGCAGTACTTAATGCCGCAAATCGTTCAGCGTGGACAAGAGAACTGGTTGAACATTTTTGCATATTTCGTAATTTTAAATGAACAAAAACACAAAAATGTAAATATTGATGATGGTTTTGGAGTATTTTTTTGAATCCCATCTAATATTTTCGAATTACGGTACTCTACAAATTGGCTATCTTTATATAGCCAAATCAAAGATTAAAGCAGATGTCATGAAGAATTGTATCTAATGATACAAACCGAAGTAAGGCCTAACGACCTCTACCACCCCCATACCTGAAAATCAAAGAAAACCCGTTCATCCTGCCAGGAATAATCAGGAATAGATAAATCTCAAAAATTATACTTATCTCCTGTTCAATTAAGTATAATGTGCAGAATTTGAAAATATTCGATACCATTTCTTTTTTGGAGTAAACTGGAGTAAATCACGCCTCCCCTGCGGGTCGATAAATCTTTAAAACACCCGTACAAAATAAAAACGTTCATCTTCAGGAAATCTAACAAAATTCAGTTCATCATCCAATTAGACTTCCCATTATTGTTGGAGCTTTTTATGGGAACTCGGTTTTGGACTACTCCGAAATTTCAATATTTGAATAAAGAGCACCTGAAAAATATTGCTTTTTGGATATAGAGGGGTCTTTTGGGTGAGGACAACTCACTCAAAGGATGGATGCATCACTTGGTGAAGGTTTTTTTTATGTAGGTTTGTGAGAGGGGTGAAATTTTTAGGTTGTCCTATCTTCTCATAAGCTTAGCCATTTATGACCAGTTACTGAACCTGGAAGATAACAGCTGCCGGTGCACTCAGGAGTATGTCCGCCTCCTACGCTCACTAGAGCCAAATCTTTCGAATAGACTATCCCATCCACATCCTTTGACAACAAGTTTAGGTTCCATTTCTTTAAGAGAGAACTGGGTGAGAGAAACCAGAAAACTGGGTGAGAGAAAACCTTATAAATTTAACACTTGGATGAGAAGTTAATTTGAGTGATAAAATAAATTTCAGGGTATCTTAAGAAATCAACACAAGATTTGAATTAAACAAACACGCATTTGTTCACACCAAAAATTTTAACAAATGATGGTACAATACCAGTACAAAGAATAAAGAAATATGGCTGGAAAAATGTTCAAAATCAAAACTTAGCGCACCATCACGACCAAGTTATCAGAAGCCGCCAACACCAATGGAGATCAACAGATCAATGCAGACGAAACAAGTAATCTATAAAAACCGGCCAACCAATCATGAGAATCAAAGTGGAAAACGGGTACATTCACACCTTAACGAATCGTGCAACCCGAAGAAGAATATTACAACCAACTAGTCAGCGATAACAGGGAAGATGGATCGCTCATCGACGACTAGTACACAGAAGATGACTCCGAAGTAAATTTTATGGTACAAGGATATCTAACGTACTATATATAGAATACAAACTAAAGAAATGGAGGACGACAACCTTGAAAGAACTCGGAGCAATAATTGACAAAAAACGCAATATACGTTAATAATAACCCCGCATATAAAATTCCCGATGATTGTACCAAAAAGTATATGATGGTTATCGACTTCACAAGGCTAAACTAGGGAAATTCTAAATTTTCCACAACCATTGACCTAAAGCCTGGATTTCATCAGATAAGGATGAAGGAAGCCGATATAAAAAAAATGTTTTCAAGAATGAACGGAAAATATGAGTTGTTACGACTTCCGTTTGGCTGCCTTAAACATTTCATCGGTGAAATATGTTACGTCTACAAAGTCGATATAATGATCTTTGGCGGAAAAATGAAAGAAAATCATATTCGAAACATCGAGAAAAACTGGAAAAGGCCAAACTAACAGTCAATTGGGATAAAACAGAATTCGAAACGAAATGTTAGGGTTATTTGATCACAAACAAAAGAATCAAGCCCAACCGGAGAAAGGTAACAGCCATCTAAAGGATCCTAAGTCACGCCTTGGACTAGCCTCTTGCAATTATGCTAATCGCGTTGCAAAACAAACTTATATATAAAAAAGGCAATGAAATTTATGTTTATTAAGAACCAAAACCATTATACCATATATAGATCACATTAGTCTCCCGGAACTCAATAAGGAAAATTTGAAACAATCCTAAGAGAAAATCTTAATCTGCATACAATTAATGGGATTAAAATGCCTGAAGAGTATATTTAAATCCTCCAGGAAATCGTTAAAGAACATTTCTGATGTTACAAAATACGATTAACACAAAGAGCGGTTACGAATATATGCAGCGAGGAGAATCAAATTGCAATTGTAAGAGATTAACACAAACGAGCACATCGGAATCAGTTAGAAAATAAAACAGAAATTTTAAAAAATCTTGGAAACCTGCGACATTTACAATCTCAATAAATGCGATCGATATCCAAACCGAGTGGAAATCCAGGAGACACTTATCCTAACGTATCCAACAGAAATTCTTCATGTGCGTAGATGGCATCAAAGCAACGGCCATTTCACATGTTAGAGATAAACTAATTAAAGCGCGGTACTTTGCTTTTTTCTCGATGCCTAAAATACTTGTGATGGACATCGAAAGAAGCTTCATAAATTCGATAATAACGGGTTATCTAAAACACAGGGAGTTAAAATTTACTTAACACGATCACAAAGTAGTGAAATAAATGGAACCCTTAAAAGGGTTTAGTCCACAATGACTGAAATCGTCTGATGATCTGCATGACGGATATGAAGAATTAACATTGAAAGAACTAGTTAATGTAGCTTAGTAGTCATACAGCAGAAACTCAGCGACATAATTTTTGGAGGACACAAAGAATAAACTACCAAAACCTAAAGCTGATTTTAAAGACAAAATAAACGAATTATTAAACTGGGGACAAAATTGGGGAAAAACTAGGGGACAAATTTTTGAAAATTGGAAACAAAATTGAGGACAAAATTGTGGCAAATTTGGGGACAAAACTGGGGCAAAGTTGGGAACAAAATAGGTGACAAAATTGGTTACAAAATAGGGGACCAAATTGGGGCCGCAATTGGGGATAAACTTTTGAAAAAAATTTGGGACAAAATTGGGGATAAAATTGGGGACAAAATAGAGGACAAAATTATGGAAAATTTGGGGACAAAAGTGGGGGCAAAGTTGGGGACAAAATTAGTGACAAATTAGGGAGCAAAATAGGTGACAAAATTGGGGACAAAATAGGGTACAAAACTGGGGACAAACTAGGAGACAAAATTGGGGACAAAGTTGGGGACAAAATTGGGGACACAATTGAGGATAATATAGGGAACAAAGTAGGGGACAAAATTGGGGGCTAATTTGTGGACAAAATTGTGGACAAAATTGGGGACAAAAATGGGTCAAAATTGGGATCAAAAATGGGGACAAAGTGGGGCACAAAATTAAGGACAAATTTGGGGACAAACTAGTTGACAAAATTAGGGAGAAAATTGGGGACAAAGTTGGGGGCAAAGTTGGGGACAAAATAAAGGACACAATTTTGGACAATATAGGGAACACAATTGGGGACAAAATTTGGGACAAAGTAGCGGACAAAATTTAGGACCAAATGAGGTCAAACTGCACATATCTGATTTTGGTGGTATTAACTCTCGCTGTGTTAGCGACAGTACATCAAATCAGTACTGACCTCACCTCGTCCGTATAGCACGTATATTGAAAATACCGTTGAAGTTACATTTTAAGTCGCGCGGTTTGCAGGTTTTTAAGAAGTTTGGAACTTGTTTCTTGTATTCAAAAAAGAGTCCTTTTTTGGAAATTAAAATCTCTTGACGAAAAATTGCTTTGGCCAAGCATCAGAATTGATCATAGAATCAAATTGCCAGTCATTGACCCTAATTAGAAATGAAACGTAGTCATTTACTTTTGGTATGACCCCCAACCGAGTTCTCTCCCAACAAATCTCTTAAATTATTTATTTGTGACATCTTATTAGTTTCAGCCAAAGAAGAATTAAGAAAAACCGGGAGAAAAAATCGCAAGGGAGCGCAAGTTACAAGAGACAATAACGCTACTGTTACAACCACATCCGGAAAACGAATTTATAATCTACTTGTTTGTTCAAAATGAATAGTTGGGAAATATATGTACGCCCGCAAATAAAAACGTATATTGTACGGAGTATAATTGTGCCCAAGCTTATTCACTTTGAAATATTATAGATGAGATAAATTTAATAAAATAAAATGCAATATATAAGTGTAAAAATATATGTACAAATTTATTTTATTCGATATGTGTTGCTGCTTCCAAAGTTGAAACGAAAGAGAATGATTTTACAAATTTGGTTTTTTAAGTTGACATTATTTTTCGGAGTTTCGGAATTACCTAACTCAACCTATAAACAATTGTCTTAAACTATATACTGTTTACTTATTTTAATACACCGAAATACAATTCGGAATTAAATTGATTTGACATGCAGCGTACAATCTACTTTACCTATATTCGGAGTCAAATAGGTTTAATGGGTACATTTGGTATGAGTGTACGTAAATGTCAAACCGAATCATGGAAGTGTCATCGTCTCGACATTGTAAACAAGGTAAGTAAATTTTATTTATTTGAGTTAAATTTAGTTAAATTCTAAACTAATAATTATTAATCGTTATAGATAATTATCCTGCCTGTTACACATATTACAGATAAGTATTTTGTACTAGATAATTAATAAATTCTAATAATATAATTTCTATTCTAGGAACATACAAACTGGAAGCCACGCAACAACAACAAAGTTTTTATTTTGTGTACAAATAAAGTTTTTAAATATATAAATAAGTGTTTTACTGCAACATTATGACGTGTTGTTTTGTGTTGTGTAATTTTCAGGTTGAGTTTTTATGTTGTCGAAAATGTTGCACATGATGCGCAGCAACATACTCCCCCGGTTAAGCGAAGATTCGCTTAAAGTCCATTGTCAGCTTGCATATATTTGTGTCGTGAAGAACAACGTTGAGTGATTTGGATGCGATTGCTTGTGATGTAAGTTGCTCACGATTTTCTCCGTTAACTGGTGGGATTTAGATGATACAGCAGGATATTTCGTGGAATACTGGATAATGAGAATCTGTTCACTCTTTATCAGCTGCTCATACACGATGAATGATGATGACGTATGTTTTAGGAATTCACTCGGCAAAATTCCTCGACTTGTGCAATCAGCTGGATTGAAACTGCTAGGTACATGATTCCAGTGATTGTTCGGTAATTTTTCGATGATACAGCTCGTACGATTTGCTACGACACAATTCCATTTCCTTGGGACATTTGAAAGCCATAATAGAATACTGCTCGAATCAGTCCCTGCGTGTAATGAGCCTCTTGGAACTTGAAAAATGTCTGAAATTTTATAAAACAATTTAGTTAGTAGTACAGCACCGTGGAGTTCCGAACGTGGAACGAATAATTGCTTTAGAGGAGCAATTTTTGTGTTCGAAGCGATTATGAGAACGAAACATTCTCCATCAGTGTTCGTTGTTCTTATGTATACCACAGCTGAATACGTCCTTTCCGAAACATCGCAGGAACCATGGTACTGAGTGATATTTGTTGGTGGTTGCGTTAGTAGATATTGTGGAATACGCACAGCAGTAAGACTGGACAACTCGTTGCGGATTGAACACCAAGTCCGATTTACGCCTTTTGGAAGTGGATCATCCCATTCTATATTCGACAACCGGAAACTTTGCAGCAAATTTTTGAAGTTGATGGTTATTAGAGCAATCCATCCTAACGGGTTGAATAATTTACTGCATTCGGATAGTAAACTTTGTTTAGTGAACTTGCTGGACGATATCTCTGGAACGTTGAACGTAAATTCATCTTCGCCGGTCAAATATGGTTCGTCAGGACCTTTTTGAATGGTGTAGCACACAGTAACTGATTTAATACTGTCGTCAGAAAATCCTGCGATAATCCAACCGAATAGGCTGTCTATTACATGAAGATTGTGTTGAATGGTTATTCTTCTCTCCTTGACAATTTCATAAAAAACGTCGATTCCGATGATCATCTCTATAGATTTCGATTCATTAAATGTAGGATCAGCAACGCGATAGTCAGACATTTTGCTTGATAAATGTTCATACAAAATAACTGATTGTAATGGAAAGCTAGTTGTTAGTTTATTGAGTATCAATGCATCAACGAATTCAAACTTGGAGTAATCGAATGTTGACGATAATTTTAAATTAGTCATACCTCTTGTTTGACCAGGTGCGATTGAAGACAAACCGTTTACAGTGACGCAGGCATGCTTACGCTTCAGTTCTAATTTCTTGGTAAGGTGTTCGGTGATGAATGTGGATTCTGATCCCGAATCCATTAATGCACGTATATGGTAAATTTTGCCTTTCGATTCTGTGGTTGCAATTACAACTGTGGGTAATACTGACTGCTTACTGTCATGCGATGGGTTTTTCATCGTGAACAAGATTGAAGTAGAACTATCTGGCTGAGAATCCTCTGTCCTAGTTGCGCATATACTGGTTACGTTATTGGTAGTTTCCTTAGTGTATGAAGGATGCTCGACTGGATCTTGTAAAACGGAGTGAAATTTAACTTCAAACAAGTCTTTAAAGGATGGCCACTGTGTATATTTGCCATTGAACGGTGGAATATTTTTTGCAGGACGTATAACATCATTAATTTGATTACTGATTTGATTGAATGATTCGACAAATGCCCTTTGTTGATAATACATATTGCCCACGATGGCGTTCAGATCGTCGGTAGGCATGTTTAGCTCGGCAGGATTTCGTCTTTGAATCTCTCGTATCATTGCACGTGTAGTTTTGAAGAATTTTTTCTCAAATTCATCGGATTTGGATGTTTGTTGTGGTAACAATAATAATTGATCCTCTATATTATAAAATGATTCCCACCACGATTCTACCTTAAGGAGCCTGCCTTCAATCTCTTCAGTAAGAATTTCATCGTCTACGTTTTCGATAAAAGAAGCCGCCTTCGTTAACAATCCGAGAATACGCCCACGTTTTTGAATAAGCAAAGGAGCGTCCATTTTGGTTTGATAAAATATACCGCGTTGAATTAGGATGAAATCTCACGAATCACGGTCACACGATAAATATAGCGCGTTGAATCAGGATGAAATTTCACGAATCACGGTCACACTTTATTCACACCCTTAGTTTTAATAAACTGATCACTGTTTATTGTTAATAATATAGTTCACTTGTTGAATCACTGATATTCTTCGTAAAAATCGATTACTTACAGTATGTGTACTGACTAGCTTGTAGTATGATGTAACGGAGGGTAGCGTGTACTGGATGCCCAAATAATTGATCACTCGCTCGTGCGTAGTATTTATCGCCGACGAGAAGAAATTAATAGTTGCGCCCGAATACTCGTCCCGATCCGGCTCGAAGGACCATTTGTTTGTTCAAAATGAATAGTTGGGAAATATATGTACGCCCGCAAATAAAAACGTATATTGTACGGAGTATAATTGTGCCCAAGCTTATTCACTTTGAAATATTATAGATGAGATAAATTTAATAAAATAAAATGCAATATATAAGTGTAAAAATATATGTACAAATTTATTTTATTCGATATGTGTTGCTGCTTCCAAAGTTGAAACGAAAGAGAATGATTTTACAAATTTGGTTTTTTAAGTTGACATTATTTTTCGGAGTTTCGGAATTACCTAACTCAACCTATAAACAATTGTCTTAAACTATATACTGTTTACTTATTTTAATACACCGAAATACAATTCGGAATTAAATTGATTTGACATGCAGCGTACAATCTACTTTACCTATATTCGGAGTCAAATAGGTTTAATGGGTACATTTGGTATGAGTGTACGTAAATGTCAAACCGAATCATGGAAGTGTCATCGTCTCGACATTGTAAACAAGGTAAGTAAATTTTATTTATTTGAGTTAAATTTAGTTAAATTCTAAACTAATAATTATTAATCGTTATAGATAATTATCCTGCCTGTTACACATATTACAGATAAGTATTTTGTACTAGATAATTAATAAATTCTAATAATATAATTTCTATTCTAGGAACATACAAACTGGAAGCCACGCAACAACAACAAAGTTTTTATTTTGTGTACAAATAAAGTTTTTAAATATATAAATAAGTGTTTTACTGCAACATTATGACGTGTTGTTTTGTGTTGTGTAATTTTCAGGTTGAGTTTTTATGTTGTCGAAAATGTTGCACATGATGCGCAGCAACACTACTATTAGGTCATGACGGTGGGGCTCCAGTGGCAAAGTGGTTAGCATGCTTGCTCCAGCGACCAGAGGTCCCGGGTTCGATTCCTGGTGGTGAAAAAATTTCACGGCATTTAGACAACTGTATGAAAATCTAATTGACCGATTAATACCAACGAACAATCAACAATATTGATTAAACCAGCAAAACTCGACCACAACTAATTCACCAAGTTAGTCAAATCACACAATTGATATCAACACTCAATGACCAACAATTATGTAAGAACCAGAAGAGCAATCAATTATGGATGGAAAGTGCGTGGAAATGGATGCAGGTTCACCGGCCGCTACAGACTGGGATCAGAAGCATTACAAAGCGTTAATGTGCTCAGCTTAGTTAAATGAAGATCAATATGATGAAGTGCAATAAATGTTGTTCTACCGAGTCACACACACAACAAGGAGGAAGTAAAAGAAATAATTCGAACAGTACAGTTAGCAAAAGAGAAAATAGTTCAATAAGAGTAGAAATTAGCCTAATTACAGAAATGGAAACCTGGTCAAATTTCAATGAAATAGAAGCAATTCAATTTACGGAAGCCATGATGATGGTGAAAAATTCTACAATCTTTGAAATCATCTAGTAATGCAAATTTTCCGAGATATCACCACCTGTGAAATGAGTCAGCCGGAAGCGGTAACTGATGACCACTACATGGACTAAATGCGATTACCTTAATGTGATTACCGATTAATTACGAATCAAATCATGAAAACTGTAAATGAGAATATAATTTTCCTAAGCAGCTTATATTTCGCAAAAACTCATAAAAATTTATCGAAGTACCCACATAACTTATATCTAAACAATATTGTACAAGTCCAAGAATGGACATCAAAAAGGCAAAATTTAGACACCAAAGGAGAATGATTTTTACAATAAACCAATCAATAAAGAAGGAATCTTCACCGATCAGCCAAAAAAATGAATCACAGAAATAAGTGTGAAGCGCCGTCCAACGATAACGTATTAAGGTCAGGGTTGCGAGCGGGCCAAACAATCCGATTAATTCCAACCTCGTTCAAATAATTATTGGCATCGTTTGCAACGTGGGGTCTGCCTTTGTCATGCATTAATAATTCAAGTTTCCCGAATTTTTTGACGAGCAGTGTACAATTCATTGAATAATGTTGTTTTTTATAGCCAACTAATTTAAAAACTCGTTAACTTGAATATTTGTGTAGAATTATCAATTTGCAACATAAAGTGTCTTTCAATAAATTCATTCATTGGTATTTCTTCAATTATGACTTTTATTTTATTATTACGATAAATTAAATTTAAAGATGCTTGTACGATTAATAAATACGAATTAATGAGTCAAGACGCGCGCCTGCCAATAAAGAAAGTCTACTTCCAAAGTCGTAGAAATTTTTCTGTTCAACAACAACTAAACCCCGGCAATATATTACAGACTCAACTTCCGTTAAGTCTAAGCGGTAACTATCCTTAAAAAAATCTCAAAATCTTTCTCAAGTCTCAAATACTTAGGCACATTTATCCGTAAACAATGATTATAGCTTTTCCACAACCACATCCGAAATCTGTCTTGACTTTTATCTTCTCAATATTACAAATTTTCGGGAATATACGTTTTCGATAAATTATATTGTTTAAACATCTGCGTTACAATTTATTTGCAAATAGTGCGATTCTTGTTTACTGATATTTTAAAATTTATTTTAAGTAATTTGATATCACAATATGCTAAAATAAACTAAACCCATTCATTATATTGTAAACGTATCCGACTATCAGAAAATTATCAATCGCTTATCAGTTTTTTGTTATCATAAATATTTTTTTTTTACCGACAATTACTGATATTTATATCAATACAATACCAGTCTAGTTGTTATTTTAAACGGAGTTGGTAATCGCCGCGGTAAAATGAGTTCAAACATAATTCCAACAGATAAAGTTTATGATCCGAAAAATGAAAAATGGGTGGTTATCCTAAATCACTTAAACTTCCAGAACGAGGCACCTCGAGAAGGCACCCAGAGAGACGTAGAGAACATTATAGAACAGTTTAAGAAATTGAAATGTAATTATGTCGTGTTTAATGATTTGGCGAAGAACGATATTTTGAATAATGTGCCAGAATATGTTGCATCGAATTTGGAACAACTCGACAAAATGGATGGTTTACTATTTTTTATTTTAACACATGGTAATACTGGTGACGTTTTACTCGGGTATGATAAAAGTTACTCATTATACGAATTTGTGTGTAAATTTAATTCAACCAACTTAAAAATCATGGCAGATATTCCGAAAATATTTTTTATATCTGCATGCCGCGGCAACGAATTTCAAACTACGGAGCCCTTACGTTTTCATGATGGTAAAATTCAGACGGATGCCACATCGTTTCAACCAAAAACTACGCATCAAATTTATAAAAATCTTTTAATTGCATTTGGCACGAACGCAAATACTTTCAGTTTGAGAAATACGGTCAAGGGTACCCATTTTATAGATGAGCTGTGCTCCACCGTTGATTATTTTACACGAACTACCACAACCAGTGTCATAGATTTGACTGATATTTTATTAAAAACTAACAATAAACTTATTCAGAGGAGTTCGACTGGGAAAAGGCAGATGTCTCTTATGATTAGTTCTTTAACGGCACCATTAATTTTCAGGAGAAATTAATATCACAGTAAAAAGTTATATTTTATAAATAAATCGGAAGTTTAAAAAAATAATGGTCTTTTCATTGGTTTTTTCAGTGGTTGGACCTTTCTGATAATAACAGAGTTTTATTTAAAAAGTTTATCTAGTGATATGTTATCAAATATGTGTGTGATAAGAAGAATTAATTTTATATTTTAAAAGAGTGCTACAAGAATTGTTGTGCTCATACGCACGAATTAAACAACAAGTCAAATAAATTTAAAAAAATTAATAATGTTTTAAATAGTCAGAAAAACATAAATTGGTTTGCGCAAAGTTTTTGATTTAAGTGGTTAAGCGAAACCGACTTTGAAGATGACTTCATTACTTACGAACAGTTGGCACTCCTATTGAATCCTATTGAAACTATTTTTTCTAGATAGTTTTGTATCCCAGATTCCGACAAAACAAACAATTTATTTTAGATTCGAATGCAGCAAGTTTATCAGCGCCTTGTAAATGTTTAGCGTTGTTTAACGAGAATCAAACTATGATGCTTTATTTTATATCTACTGAATTATCTAAACTGATTTTTGATCCACTACTACCGATCCCAAACGATGAGATATCTAGTTAGGGAAGAACGTACCACAATATGTGTTTACTACAAATCTCAGAAGAGGCTGTGAATAGGCATATCTTTCTTATAGCTTTTCTCCAATATATTCATCAAGAAAAATGGAAAAAAGGTCTGGCCGTGTAGTCCCTCAAGAAGTGATAATTTTGCTTTCACTACGATGGCCAAAACTTAATTACACTCGTTTATCAAAGATTATCCCCGGTTGATGTTGGAGCACACTTTTAGCTTACCCTTTTAAAGGAGCATTTACTACTGACCGCCACGAGAAGGCGATGTCAGCACGTGTCAACACATAAAGTGATCTCGCGTTTATCCCCCTACTTACACTACAACCGAGTTATATTTTTATATCTACTTATATACATAACTAATAAACCTCTTAGATATTATAGATATTTAAGACACATTAGGCATTTTAGACATATTCTACATCTTCGACATATTAGATATTTTAGACATAATATATACATATTCCACATATTAGATAAATTAAACATATAAGGCATATTAAACATATCAAACATAATCAACAAATTAGACACATTCGTCATATCCGTCATTTTAGATATTTTAGAAATATTATACAAATTAGACTAATTCAACAATTTAAACATATTATATATAATATATAAAAAACATTAGGTCTGATATGTCTAAAATAGCCGAAATATTTAGACATATTTGACATATTCTATTATTTATATTTGACATATTAGACCTTTTAGACATATTATACATATTGGGCTTATTCGATCTACTAAATATATGAGACATATTAGACATAATCGACTTATTCGACATATTGGAAATTTTAAACCTATTATAAAAATTATACTAAGAAATTTTAAATTCGTCTGTATTAATTACTTTAAAGATTTTCGGCTTTTTTATAGACAAATATTATTTTCTATGACATTCACATTGTTTGAGACCTTTCGGGCCACCAAAAAATGAGGTCATTTACTTACTTACAATACTCTACTAAAAAGAAGTAGAAAATTCACTCAACCCCCCATTAACCCCAAGGGTATTTGTGTGTACAGAGCCACACAACCCTTTACAAAAATGAGAACTTCCTCAAGTTTCCTCTTGGCAGTTTGGTTTCGTACCGATAAAAGTTGGTCTACTCATCAGGTTGCAACGACCAAACTGCAAAAATTTACCTCTTGCTTCACACCTATAGTATGAAACAAGAACATTTCGATTTAGCGAATTATATCACCAAATCAGAAAACTCTTGGAATTTCTCAATTTATTTAGTGTGGGCTAATACACACATATAAAATGAGAAATTCCAAGAGTTTTCTGATTTGGTGATATAATTCGCTAAATCGAAATGTTCTTGTTTCATACTATAGGTGTGAAGCAAGAGGTAAATTTTTGCAGTTTGGTCGTTGCAACCTGATGAGTAGACCAACTTTTATCGGTACGAAACCAAACTGCCAAGACTTGAGGAAGTTCTCATTTTTGTAAAGGGTTGTGTGGCTCTGTACACACAAATACCCTTGGGGCTAATGGGGGGTTGAGTGAATTTTCTACTTCTTTTTAGTAGAGTATTGTAAGTAAATGACCTCATTTTTTGGTGGCCCGAAAGGTCTCAAACAATGTGAATGTCATAGAAAATAATATTTGTCTATAAAAAAGCCGAAAATCTTTAAAGTAAAAATTATACATATTTTAGACATTTTAGTCATACTAAACATATTCGACTTATTGGACATATTATACATATTACATATCCTACATATTCGACACGTTAGACATTTTGAATAAAATATGTTTAATACGTCGAATATGTCTAATATTTTACATATTATACATATTAGACATATTCTACATATTCGACATGTTATACATATTATACTCATTAAACATATTATACATATTAGAAATATAAGACGCATTAGACTTAATAAACATCTTAGGTATATTAGACATATTAGACTTTTTTATAGATATATTGGACATTTTAAACATATTAGGCATATTAGACATAACCGATATATTTCGACATATAATACATATTAGACATATTTTACATACTATGCATATTCTACATTTTCATTATATTCGACATATTAGACATTCTAGACATAATATACATATTCGACGTATTTGACATATGAAACGTATTAGACATATTAGACATAGTCGACTTATTCGTCATATTAGACATTTAAGACCTATATTATACATATTTTAGACATTTTAGACATATTAGACATACATAATAGAAATATTAGACATATTCGAATTGTGTGGCATGTAAGATATATTATACATATTAGACATATTCTACATACACGACATGTTAGACATTTTAGACATATTATACATATAAGACACATTTAACATATTATACATATTAGACATGTAAGACATATAACACGTATTAGACATATTAGGCATTTTAGACATATTATAATTCTTCGTCATTTTAGATACTTTAGACATAATATTATACATAATAGACATATCAAACATTTTAAGTATATTATAATAAATTATTAGTATAAGTCTAATACGCCTAAAATAGCCGGCATATTTAGACATATAAAACATATTAGACATATTCTGCATATACTACTATTTTAAAACATTAGACATAATCGACTTTATTGTCATATTAGATATTTAGACCTATTATACATAATTTAGACATTTTAGACATACTAAACATATTATTCATAATAGAAATATTAGACATATTCGACTTATTGGATATATTAGACATATTTTACATATTAAACATATTCGACATGTTAGACATATTAGACATATTTTACATATTAGACATATTCGACGTATTAACCATATTTTTCATATTCGACTTATTAAACCTTTTAGACATATTATACATAGTTTTATTCGACATATTCGATGCATTAAACATATCAGACATAATAAATATACTCGTCACATTTGACAAAGAGACATATTATACATAATCAATAGACATGTTATACATATTATACATATTCTAGGCATTTTAAATATATTAATCATATTAGACATTTTAGACATATTATACATATTAGACATATTATACCTATAAGACATATTCTACATATTGGACTCATTAAACATATCATACATAATAGACATGTTAGAAATTTTAGACGTATTAGACATGTTACACATTTTAGACGTATTAGATGTATTAAACTTATTTGCATTCTAGACACTTTAGACATATTATACATAATAGACATTTTAAACATATTATACATGTTAGACATACTCGACATATTTACACATATTATATACATATTTTACATATTAGACATATTATACATATTATACATATTATACATGACATATTAGACATTTTCTACTTATTCGACATATTATACATATTCGATGAATTAAACATAATAGACGTAATCGATATATTCGACATATTCGTCATATTCGTCATATTTGACATTTTATTCATTCGAGATATTCGATATTTTAGACATTTTAAACATATTAGACATATTATACATGTTCGACATAATTATTATACATATTCGACATAAAGGACTCATTAAACATAATGGACGTTTTAGACGTATTAGACATATAAGACTTATTCTTTATTTTAGACACTTTAGACATATTATACATAATAGACATAGTAAACATTTAAAACATATTAGGCGATACATTCGACATATTCGTAATATTTGACATTTTAGACATATTATACATATTCAACATGTTATACTTATTATACATATTAGAGTCATTAAACATACATATTAGACGTGTTAGACATAAAAGACGTATTACACTTATTAGACATTTTAGGTATATTAAACAAATAAAAAACCTCTTCACGAGGTAAAAGTTCGAGTGACGAAAGCCGAATTCAATTCACAAAATTTCTGGTATCAAATTTGTACCGAAAAACAATTGTATTCGATTTGTCAACGATTTTTCGGAATGTTAGTGCATTCAGCGCGTCGTTGTTTTACATTCCGAAAAATCGTTGACAAGTTGTTGTTTTTGATAGATAGAAAGAAAAATGTAAACAAACGCGCCGAATGCACTCATTAAGAGGTTTTTTATTTGATATCAATGATTTTGGAACGGAAAAGTAAGTGTTATCTTGTCATTGCCGATCAATACTACGTAAAAATTAATAGTACAACTTTCTTCTGTATCTCAGGCAGAATTAAGCTTTGGAAATAAAAAATATGTTTTGTCAAGTGTCATTTTCCATCATGGCACAGAATTAAAAGAAGGCCGGTAGTAATTTTGAGAAAGAATGGAAACTTTTTTAGAGCAGATGATGGCGTCATCTCACCATGCTCTTGGCCTCGAAATAGTAAAGACTTATATTATCTTTTTTATGTTGAAAAAAAGGGTCAGGTCTCATCATTAGGTTCAGATAGGTAGTTTTTTTATTATGTTCAGCACGATAGCCTACGTTCTTTAGTACTGTTTTTGCTGTGTGGTAGACGATTCCATTTCTTTATTTTGTATGCATTTTAACAATCTTCATTTTGTAGTATTTTAGTAGATTTTATTTCAGAATTCTTTGCCACATGCCACAAACAGGTCATGCCCGGTGTAATCTTATTACACACCCGGTTCTCGTAGGCTATCAGCTGAACATTTGTAGTTTAGTTTTTAGTGCATGTTACAGAGTAGTAAAAATTTAGATCAGATGCATGTGTTTTTGGTAGACATTCGATTGAGTAATTCAACATTTTTTTTTGCATGTTTCTTGCTGTTTTGTTACTAACCGCATGAATTACGAATTATAAAAATTTACTTTTGGGTTTTAAGCTCGCTATTCAAATAAGTTACGTCTCGAACTGATTCGTTATAACAATTTTACAATTTTTATATTTTCCTTATCTTTTGATTAATAAGCAAAATCATGTTAAATTAGAAAACAAGTATCTAATGTTTTAAGTAAGCAAAATTATGTTTAATTGAAAAACAAAAATATCATATTTTAAGTAATTAGATAAAATTAATACATTTTGGTGAGAAATGAAATCGTGGAAAATTTTATAAAAAAAATGAAAAATGATAACTAAAGTATAGTAAGTATAAAATATGTTAGGTTGCGGTTGATTGACCGGTGGATGTGGCGTCCCTGACGTAACTCATGCGACTACCATTCATTTTTGATTCCTTAAACAATACAATAAAATATACATATTTTAGTGTGTTAGTTGGAAAAGAAAATTAATGGTAGCTACCTTCTCGCTGATAATCCATCTTCATGCGATGGGAGGGGAGTTAAGATCTATTTTTTTATAGAAATCATCATAAAGATTAAAAAAATATCGATTTTATGCAAGGAGACTGTTTTTCATTTTTTTTGTTATGAAAAACGGTCACTGGTAAAAATTCTCTTAGCAATGATAATAATATGATGTATTTATAATTGTTTCATTATAATACGTTGATTCCCTATCATTACGAACCGCAACGGACCGATATTAGGATGCATTTCAGCCAAAAAATGAAATTTTGCAAAAAATTAGGGTTGCTTTTAAGTTATGGAGGCCAATATCTAAAATGTACGAGTTTTCTGGGACAAACGGTTGATGTCATATTGTAGATGAGGTTTGTGGCTAATAATCCTGAAAATATGAACCAAAAGTCTTTGCTAATTTTTTAGCAATTTGACCGGAGTGTCCGAAAATAACGGAGTGTCCAATGGGAAGCGATTGCTTCGAGCTTTTGTATTCGACGCGTACATAACACACGTGAACCGAAGAAAATCAATGTTTGGCACTTTTGGTGAAAGAATGGCTTACAACATTAAGAGACGTCTTGGCTTATCACACATACGTGGGACAAATACGCAAGCCTTTAACGTTCATTGCTTGTATACTTTTGAAAACATTGTTGCTATACTATACATTTATCACTGCTGAAAATATCACCGCGCGCAATAATCACCGCAAAGAAAAAATTATTTTGGTAAATCAATAAGAAAATCTTTACTCTGTAATTTTTCTTAAGAATAAAATATTTTTAAATTGCATACAAGTATTATGTCTTTTCGGTGGCCGCTATGGTGTTCGAACGAAATTACAAAATCAAGTACATACTGTAAATGAAAAGAACATGAATATCTATAGAACAATGTTTTTTTAATTTTTTAATCACGTATTTATACATATCTGTGATTCAAAAACATTGTCACTCGCATGCTTTCACAACCACATTGTAGTGGTGACTGACTGAAAGCCGTTATTTATAAAGAATAAAAATAAAAAAATCCTGTACAAAAATCAGTGTTTTTGTTTCCATGGCAATCGTGTTTTTAGAAAGAGAATGGAAAGAGACCATATTATGATTTGAAATGATGACGCCATACAACAACAACATTAATAAAAGCTCATTATTTATTTATTTTCCAAGTCAATTTTCACACAGTTTAAAGGGTTTTCTTGAATTTATTTTTTAACTGATTAAAGTTTGAACTTTTCTGCATTTACCCGTACAAAAATATTATAAAAGCTTATGGTTTAAGTATACTTAAAAAGAGAAAGGAAATTAGTCGTTTTTCATACATTGCTATAGGAAACTAACATTTATTATATCCCATATTTTAAGTTTAGTGAAAAAAAGCTCGAATAGGGAGGCTCTATTTATCTAGTCGGCTCTGCTAATATTATCATTAACTTGATTTTTTGAAAAGTCAAATATGCCACTTTCAAAATAAACGGCTCATATATACCATAAGATTATATGGAGATGCCATAGAAAAATTTCCAAGTGCCATAACTTTGGTCAAAATCATCCGTTTGAGGTGTCGGATGTTTGAGGTGTCGCTGAATTTGTATTGACGTCTACAATCATAATTTGCTAGTTAAAAAATATTTGGGGCTGTTTTTGAGGGAGTTATACCCGAAAAACTGATTTTTTGGGGCAACTTTCGGAAGGGCATACCTCCTCTCAATATTGGTAGAAATTCAAGCTTTTATACATTATTTAGGGCTACTTTTCAAGACCTTTCCAGTGGTATATAACATGATCCTGGCGGCCTCAAAGGGAAAAAGTTCGAAACTAGCATATATACGAGTTCGACTTCCAGCACAGTAGGAGCTTTCGTCACTCGTTTGGACTCCCGTCCAAAGTGACATACTAGACTTATTTGTCATTTAGACACTTTAGACATATTATACATAATAGATATATTAAACATTTTAAACGTATTAGACATAATCGACTTATTCGTCATATTAGACATTTTAGACCTATATTACACATATTTTAGATATTTTAGACAAATTACACATTTAGACATAATAGAAATATTAGACATATTCGACTTGTGTGACATTTTAGACATATTAGACATATTCTACATATTCTACATATTCGACATGTTAGACATTTTTAGCATATTATACATATTAGATGTATTTTAGATATTAGACATATTCGACGTATTAAACATATTATTCATATTCGACATATCAGACATAACCAATATATTCGAAATACTCGTCATATTTGACATAAGAGACATATTTTACATATTCGACATTTTCAATATTTTAGACCTCTTATACATATTATACATATTCTAGGCATTATAAATATATTCGACATATTAGACATTTTAGACATATAGACATATCATACATATTCTACATATTAGACGTATTAGATATATTAGACTTATTTGTATTTTAGACACTTTCGACATATTATACATACTCGACATTTTAAAAATATTATACATGTTAGACATAACTGACATATTTACACATATCATACATATTTTACATATTATACATAATATACTTTAAATTCGGCATATTAGACATTTTATACACATTCGACGAATTAAACATATTAGACATAATCGATATATTCGACATATTCGCCATATTTGACATTTTATACATATTATACATATTCGATATGTTAGACGTTTTAAACATATTAGATATATTATATACATATTAGACACATTAGACTCATTAAACATATTCTACATTTTAGATGTATTAGACATATTAGACTTATTCGTCATTTTAGACACTTTAGACATATTAAACATAATAGACGTTTATTAGACATTTTAAACGTATTAGACATATTAGACATAACCGGCATATTTAGACATATAATATATATTTGACATATTTTACATATTATACATATTCGAGTGTATGTATGAGTGGTGTCACTTGCATGTGGCTTTCCATTCTTTTAACTATTTTGCTAGTAAACTCAGTCAAATTAGTTGAGATCGATAGTTCGAAGAGTTTGGGAATTAAGGAAAGTGACGATATTCCCCTGCAGCGATGCTCTTTCCCCATCCCTAAAGATAGACATTGGGCCGGATTCTCGTAGCATAAAATTGCTGTTATGTTATTGCTTCCTATTGGAATTTGTATTGAAAAAACAAAAATAATATAACATAACAGAAAATTTAAGAACCCGGAATCGACACCAATAATTTCCTTTCGTTTGAAAGCTTTATTCACTATCAAGTTGTTAAGAATGTGAGTCACAATGGCTGAATGATTTTCGATAAACAGAACATACATATAATTCACCAAAGAAATAACTAATGATATTATTGAGCAAATGTTCCATTTTAGAGTAGATTAGGAATATTGTTAATTTGGGTAAGAATAAATTTAAGAATCAGATTTTACATCGAAGAGAGGGGTAGTTGATTTCGGGATCAAACCAGCAGGAAATATTAGGAAGGTTAACATTTTCTGAGATACGGAATTATATCTCAAATCGAATACTAAGATTGATCAATTTCTTTAAGTATATGATTTCACAAAAATTTATAGTTTTCTCAAAGCCGGAGTGGGGTGGGATGTAAGGTGTCACTATTTAGAAGTTAATTTTGGGGAGCGACAATTTTATACTTACCATTTCCAGTAAGATGCAAGCTGTTTGGTCAGTCTTGTATGATCCTGCTCACATAGATGTAATTCATCAAATTTTTATCCCCGAAAAATGTGATTTCAACACCAATTATTACTATCGTGACAATTTTTTTTAATCACCCTAAAACAAACATGTTTCTACTCTCAGCGCTGAAAACTTTTCTACCATGATAGGTAAAAACTATCAAGGGTGTCAAATTTCAAAAACATAGGCATTTTTGCTAGTTTATCATTCGCTATATCTTCGGCCAAAAAAACAGTTTTTATAAAACCTGTGTGTGGACGTGTAGGTGTGTGTGATTCTATACGGCTCGGACTGTGACTGATCCATCTGAAAGTTCATCCTTAAGGTTTTTTCATAAATTGGAATTTCCTAGTGATTTTTTACAGTAATCATTTTGTAAATTAAATTTCATAAAATTGTTCATATGGTTCTTTTTAAATTTTACCGCAAATGGTGAGTGACGGTCTGATAAAAAAAAACGAACGGGGTTCAAGCTCCACCTGAACCGCTAATGTTTTGTAAAATATAAGGTCTTTCTCATAACGGATTTTTTAGGAATCCCATTTCCATCCACCATACCCAATCCCATCATAATCGGTCAAGAATTGCTGGAGTTCCATCCCATGTGGCCATATTCCAGAATGGCTTCCCAAAATTATTTAAGAATCTAATTGAGTTCCGTCCCAGATTAAATTCGATCGAATAGATTAAATTTAAAAACATTCGGAATTAACGGACAATCGGATTTAACGGACTCCCCAATTAGTACGTTAAATCAAGGTTTTTCTTTATTACATTTTACGTTAAAATGTCACGTAATCAACATGCAACATGTAACATAACATAGTATGTAACGCAGCGTGTAACGTGAACTCAAAAATAGTCCGCTAAATGTTTTACCAAACATAAAAAGTTTATTTTACTAAATTCAACATCGATGCACTCAAGGCGGATTGAATATTCTAAATGAAACTTCCAATCGTATTAATGAATTATTGAGTTTGATGATTTTTTAAGAATTGTTCAATATGGTTCAAAGAATTCCTAAACCATACGGCGTACATCGTGAAGAAGGTGAATATAGTAAAAAACTAACAAACGATGTACACCGTTAGTTGGGCCAACCAAAAGTTTCTGTTTTTTTTTTTGGATTAGATACAACACCTATACAGCTTCTTTGATATTTTATCTTACAGGCCAATTTTAATAGTAATCCTAGGTATGTACAGCACATACTTGGAATATACACGATACAGTATATTACCAATTTAGAACAGAACTGCCTCGAATTCAACGTAGGCAGCGGAATATTTCAAAATAATAATTTCGATCTCGCCTGGTTTTTCATAAGGGTCGTTTATGCAGGTAGTAGATTGAGTTTCGACGATTGTTCCGTGATGGTTGTGTTTCATTTAGACCGGATTACTTACGATCCTCCCCTGTGTTCTATCTCGTAATAAGTAGTTTTTGTCTAATACTCAACTGATATGGTTTGCTAAAATTTAATTTTTACTTATAAAATTGAAATTCCTTTCCCAAAAATTATTTGATAAACTACACAAAATTTAAAATTTCTGGAAATGTCAAATCTATTAAATAAACCCTAATTCACTCATACCGTCGTATCCCATTTATAAATTTCATAAGCTACATGTCGCTGTTCAGTAAAACAAAATGAAAATTAAATTCATTTTAATAAAACACAGAGAATTCAATCGACTTAAGAAAATTCATGAAATATAACACACACACATACACACACCTACGTATATCCTCATATAATAAGATATGAGATAAGTGATGACTTTATTCAAATTGGCATAAATCCTATATTCGATTGTTTTTATTTTAGAGTGTGTAAAATATATTCACTTATTCACAAAAACAAAGTGATAAAGGATCCCACCATTTCTGTCGAACTTCATATCCCAATACATAACTCATATAGATTTTTTGCTTCTCATTTAATAACGCCGCCACCATATAACCCCATGGAAGGCTGCCTAAACTTTATATTAAAAAATGTTTTATTTTTCACTTTTTTTGTGTTTTGTTTTGGAGCAAACGTAAATATCATTTGAAATGAAATTGAAAATGTTAAAATGAATTCAACAGGAATTGAAAATGAAAATTAGTAAATCGTATATACACACGCCTGTATAATCGATTATAAAATAATTTGTATAGCGGATTATCAATTCATATGTATTTTCCATTCTTACAGTGCGTAATTACAGTGCGGCAACCTCTATTTATAGGTTTACAAATTTTCAACAAACGCGTAGGTGCTAACCCCTATCAGATAACTTTTATATAATGATAAGAAAACTAAAAAATATTAAAAATTCAATGAAGATAATTTGATTCTTTGAATTCTAGTCTTTTGTGTTAATTCTCGGTAAAAAAAAAATAAAAAAATATTTCAAATAGGAAAACGTTATCAGTATTTTATCAAGTTAAATTTTTTTTGTGCAACATGGAATTGCAGAAAATATTGCTAAGAAAGTAGATTAAGTTTATCAGTTAGGTGTAATTGGGTTGGTATATTGCAGCTGCAAATTCCGGATATTAAAAAATCGGAAGTTAGAATTGATTCATAGCTGCGCTGGTCAGACACATCATTTGAATAATATCCAAATTTCAATCAAACTAATTTATATAACAACACGATGAAACAACGAGGTGTTACCGAATTCATTTAAATGAATGGCTTCCAATAAATCGGAAATACTGGATTGGTGCATATAGCTAGTATTCCTTTCAAGTTGGTGGCTAAATTACTTCAAAGTGGTTACTACGATAGCACTTCTTTTCAGACCGGTAAAATTGGGTGAAAAATGGGTTCGTATCCAAGTGGTTTCGAGGATAAATAATAATTCAATATATTACCACACATTACACAACGAAAGGGTATATACAATTACATTATATACATACACAATTATGATATTCGTGATGCACGTAATTCAAGTAATTTTACTTTCATTTACGCTCTTAAAGTTAGCATAGAAATCATGAAAAATGTTTACCTCAAGATATTAACAGATTTTTACCATTCGCTATAGGTATCGCCGCATTAAAAAAAACTTGTGTTTAAAAAATCTCTGGTTACGCGTATCTGCGTAGGTGGTGCCGTGCCCACTAAGTGTTTGTCCGTTCTCTTCAGCCCAGACGGATAACCTGATCTGGACAAAACTTCATAACGCCATTGGAGCATTTCCTTTGTTGCAAATATTTTGTGAAGTATATCATTTGCAAGAAAACGATTAGGAACTAACAGATTTTAAATTAAATTTACAAAAATGCCGCCAAGATAAATTTTTCAAAATTTTGAGCGAATTTTATGTTTTCAAAACTGTTTTTCAACAAAAATACGACCCTGGCCCTGGATTGATTGATCTGAATGAAACAAACATCAAAATTAAGCTTCTTCCACAAATTGAGAATAAGCAACAAAACTGTTACAAAACGATAATCGATCTCGATCACCGGTTACGCGATCATTTTGCATCGGGAATTTTCCTGCCCAGATCTGAAAACAACACTTTGCTCGTGGTTTCTGTTTTCTATTTAAGTGTTTAAAGTGGTGCAACTAACAAAATATACAAAAAAAATTATTGAAATAAAGAAAGGCACCCACTCTGAAATCACAAAAATTGTATGCCAATGGGACACTACGTCTCACGTTATATTACAATTGGCAGTGCATACATTTGGAAACAACGAAATGAATCTTAATCCATAAGTGATGTGATCTACAACAAATTACCAGTGATTCGGTTACAAAATTCGAACCAAATATGGCGATACAAACCTCATCGCAGACGCCCGTAGGGCTGTCAAGTATATTTGTGAATTTCAAAGATTTAGAATTAGTCATGCTATGGGTATGGGATACATCAAAGACTACAAAGTCAAAATACACTTGAAAAACGATACGCAATGAAACTGTTTCGGTTCTCAATATGTTAAGGAATGGAAAGAAATGTACCGTGGCGTAACGGCGACATTTTAATTTACGGCAATTTAAGCGTCACAATCAATTTCAGCCTATTACGATCCATCAAAATCAACCTAAAGCCACATACATTATGTTAGTTACTGTAAATACACTCTGCGTCACTTGAATAGGGCCAGCATAATTTTTTTCATTTTTCCAATTTATTGTTTTTCTTTTCTCTTGAGTTCTCTATTACGCATTGTTGGGAAGAGAAATCAATAACAAAAATAATTAATGAGATTCATTCATCTGTGACAGTAAAACCGTTATTTTTTTGAATTTTGTTTAAAATAAGAAACAAAATTTGTGTGGTTTTAGTTGTTTACTTGAATAGGGCCAACTCAAAAGAGACAAACTAATGAACAAAACAAAGCGATAACTAAATCAGGGAAATATAAATTCAAGTTCATTATTTCTTTTAAAATAAAACGAAAAACTAAAATTAAATTTTTAGTAGTTGGTAATTCCACTGGTTTTTAAAATCATTTCGTATACTCGATTATTTCAACTAGTTTAAGAAAATTTCACTCCAAGCTGATTTTATCACCTCTTTAAGTTTCTAAGTGTTTTCGAACTGTATTCCTCCCTCGTAAATTTTTCGTGTTAGCGATCCCCAAACATTTTTTATGGTATTTAAATAAGGTGAATACAGTCCTCCATCCACGGTAAATTTGCAAAGTTTTGGTTTTCAATCCATTTTTTTACTACACGCGCATAATAAATGGGGACATTATCATGTTGAAATGTCTATTGTAGCGGTCCAAAAATTTCAGAAAATCTTTGAAACCACCTTTAATTCACTTCAGAGAGTTCAAACAAACAACTGGCCAAGCCCTATTCAAGTGAACAACTTCTCTGAGAGATGAACGAATCTATCATTAATTGTTTTTGTTATTTAGTTCTCTTCTCAAAAACGCATAACGCAAGAGAATAACTCAAGAGAAAAAAAAAATAATAAATTATAAAAATGAAAAAAAAAATATATGTTGGCGCTATTTGTAAAGTGTATGATTTCAGAGATATGGGGGTCGATTTTTTCCAAAATTCGACAAGTTGACGAAATAACCGCAAGTATATAGTAGTTGGTATGCGTGTTTGTGTTAGTGCGACGTGCGCCATTTAATTTTCTTGAATATGACATTTCTAGCTTCATTTCCATTTATAATTTAAAATTTGTAAATGCAATGCAAATATGCTGTAAATAAAATTAAATTTATTTAATTATTTAATTTTAGTTTTAAAATAATTTCTAATTCTGTGTTTCTGCGAAAATAAAACATTCATTCAACATCGCATTAAAAATATGTGTACTTAGAATTTTTTTTCTTAACACATTGACGCACACTTTCTAAATGTGTGTGCTACTCAAGAACACATTTTATAACTTTTGTAATTACAATGATATTTCGTCGCGGAAAGAAATGTATTGTAAGAATTGAAAAGTATGTCGAATTATTCCTTAAAAAATTAATGTTATTTCCGCAAACGTGTTAAAAAACGAAAAAGTTGTATGACCGCTATAGCAGTCATTTCCGCGAACGTGTTAACTCACCATTCAAATACATGGCGAGAGGTCAAAAAAACGAGATGACCGTGACGACATAAGCACCAAAAAACTGAACCGATTTGTACCGATTCATATTTTTTGATGCTTACATTCGCAGAAAACAAACAAATAGAACCACAGAAAAATTACACACACTAAAATAAAATTGTATACTATACTCCTTATACGTATACGAAAACGTCATGCCTCGTTCGTCGAATTTTGGAAAAAATCGACCCCATGATTAAAAATTGATATTCACTAAAGCAAACAAGTTTTCGCTAAGTTGTACAGAGTTAAATAAAAATTTGTTTAAAAAACGTCCGCAATTTAATTTCAAACATTTGTCTACTCATCCTACAAAATTTAGATGCTTTTAATTCAACTTCTAAAATAGGATTTCCAAAATTATCTTCGATTTTTTGTCTAATATTTTCTGGAAAGGTAAGCTCATTAAAATAGGCTAAGTTATTCACTTTTCTCCATAAATAAAAATGGGGGTGATCGTGCAGGAAAAAAGTAAGGCCACTCTTGTTCTAATTCATTTATATGAAACCATTAAATTTAGTTGTTGCTGGGTAGCTGTACCAAAATGAGAATTAGGATGACTACCAACATCTAACGATGTTGATAGTCAACGAGAGGCATATACCTCTTAAACGTTGCCTCGTCTGTCCACGGGACATAACAAAAGAAATACGGGTTTTCTTCAATTTGTTGCCTCGTCCAATCACAAAATTGAATTCTTGATCTAAACTCATGTGCGGATAACCCTTGCCGCAATGATATGTGGTGGTCATGTAACTTTTCTCTCTGAAAACGCGATACATAGTCGTTTGAGATGTTCCTCTATCTCATGCAATATTCCTATTCCTACTAGCACATCTACAACAATTTCTTCGGGTAACGACGATTCCTTTGGTTTCTTATGCGACAAGGTAGTGCAAAACTTATCTGCTAAATGTTTAAATACACCTCTTCCGAATTGCCGACGATCTGAATGTCGTTCAGCGTAAATCTAATCGCCGGATGTACTACCAAATCCCGGTTTTCAAAATCCCAGTTTCAAATCCCGGTTTCAAAATCCGGGTTTTCAAAATCCCGATTTTCAAACCCCGGTTTTCAAATACCTGGTTTTTAAAATCTCGGTTTTCGAAATCCCGCTTTTTAAAATCATGGTTTTCCCGTCTTCTAGTTCTAAAGTCTAGATTTTGAAAAAATATTTTTTATTTATTCAGACTGGCCAAACTAATAATATTTTAACATAAAAATGAGATGCCTTGCCCAAAAATTTGCTAGAAAAAACCAAGGCGGCAAAGTCAGAGGCTGCAAACATGTCACACTGCGTGCCACACGTAGAAGCGGCATATTTGGAATCTATATAATAACACCTACTAAAAAGAAAAATAATTGCACCATTTTGTTATGCAAGATTTGTACTTGAAACATTTTCAACCCGATTTCCATCGCACGTGACGAATTTGATCATATTCGATTAAGAAATGGCTTAGTTCCATCCGTAATGACAATATTCCAGAACTTTGTCTAACATCATTTTAAAATATCATTTAGATTTCTACATGTCGATTTTCAACATAATCGGTTAAGAAATGGCCAGGTTTCATCCCTATCCGACTTATTCCAGAACTTTATCAAAAATGCATTTTTTGAATCCCATTTAGGACTCACATGTCGAAATCCAACTAAATCGGTAACAATGATCCAGTTCGATAGCGATAGCCACATTTCAGAACTTTATCAAAAAATCATTTTAGAATCCCATTTCCATCACACGTATCGAATTTCAACAAAATCTGTGAAGACATGACAAAATTTCATCCCTATTAGCCATTTTATAGAACTTTATCGCAAACTCATTTTTGAATTTTGCAAAAAATCATTTATTAGTTCCATTTTCACACAATATGTCAAATTTTAAAAATTCAAACCGGGATTTCCTAAAAATCGCTAATTTTTTATACGAAACCGGGATTTTGAAAACCGTGATTTTGAAAACCAGGATTTTTAAAAAGTGGATTTTTAAAACCGGAAATTTTGAAAACCGGGATTTATAAACGAAAACCGGGATTTTGACAAACCGGTATTTTGAAAACCGGGATTTCGTTACACATCCTAATCGCCACCTATTCATTTTGTATAATGTTATAACACATAATTCGTGGATTGCGCATTGTCTTGGTGGAACAAGATTATTTTCTGCAAATGTACCTTTTTTCGCAACTTATGACTTAACTTGTCAAGTAATGCGTAGTATACTGCTGTAATTATTTTTCTTTTTTGAAGATAATATAGAGTAAGACAACTCCATGGCTGTCGCAGAAAATAGTTGTCATCACTTTCCCAATGGAAAGAACAGCCTTTGCCTTTTTTGAAGTCAATTCGACTTTGGCAATTCGCTGATTTGACTGTTTTTTTTAGATTATTGAGTAATGGTCTATTCTAGTTTCATCAACAGTTATTGTCCATTCGGACAAGTTTCTAGTCATGCCTAAATCTTGATTCAATATGTAACAAACACGGACATATTCATAGCCTCTACGGCCTCTACACGGACATAGCCTCTACACGGACATATTCATAGCACATTTTGGTGTAGCGTTTGGAGCGATGTTATAGTCACTGGTTGCAGTTTTTGGACCTCCCGAACGTTTGTCGTCACCCAAGCTGGTACGGCCACGTTGAAAACGACCAATCTTTGATTTGCGTAGGCGTATTGCCTTAAAAAAAATTAAGTGTGCTTTAGACCACACTACTGAAGTGAAACTTCTAATATATATATTTAATATTTATAATATAATATAGAAAAATTATAATATTGAAAAAAATTGGTCACCCTGTGCGTTCTCGAGTGTCACCTAGCCGTTTATGTCTGATGCCACAAGAGGTAACCTTGTAACTTGGTAACTTTTTCAAGGCCAAACTAGTCGTAATAGATAATGTTTATGTATGTGTAACAAAATGGATAAAAAAAATCATTTTTGAAATCTCATCGCATAGTAAAAATGGCCTTGAAATATTTTTTATTTCATTTATGTTTGTGTAGTGTGGTTTCATGGAAATTTTGTTTAAATCGCATTAAAACCTGTATCATAGGCAAATGGGGAAAGAAACGATGAAAGAATCGGTTTCTGTGATACCTCGTGTGGAATGGAGCTATAATATAGAAAAAATACATATATAAAATATTTCACACGGACTAAATTTTTTTGGTTGCCCTGTGTGTTCTGAAGTGAGTAAGTGCGTGAGAGACATAGATGTTATAAAATAGAAAAACAATCTTTTCTGGTCACCCTGTGCGTTCTCGAATGAGTCAGTCGGTGACATAGAAGTCTATATTATGACTACCAATTTTCCAGTTTTTCAATTTTCCAATTTGCAAATTTTCCAATTTACCAACTTTCCAAATTTCCTATTTTCATATTTTTTTATTCTCCCAATTTTCTAATTTGCCAATTTGCAAATTTTCAAATTTTCCAATTTTGCTTATTTCGAAATTTCCAATTTTCCAATATTTCCAATTTTCCAATTTTTTATTTACCAATTTTCCTATTTTCTTATTTTCCAATTTTTTTAACCAATTATTAAAATAAAATGGTATCAACTAACGTTCCACCTAGGGATTTATGAATTGTCATGGCACATCCTGCTACTAAAGAAAAATGATTTCGTTTTGCGTTTATTGTTTCGTTCGCCTTGTTCGATTACACTTTTCGTAACGCACTTGCAAGCTTAGTCCCCAAGTCAAGCGTGCCTAAAGAAGTTTTACATCAGTAAATCTTTTATGATAGCTCGATACTCAACTTTTCCATTTTTCACAAAAACACTCAGATCGACTAACTAAACCAATAATAACTGTGCCTCCAAAATGGCTGACAGAATCATATTTTATTTTTATTTTAGAATTATAGAAGTAAAACTTCTTTAGTCACGCTTGACTTGGGGACTAAGCTTGCAAGTGCGTTACGAAAAGTGTAATCGAACGAGGCGAACGAAACAATAAACGCAAAACGAAATCATTTTTGATGTGCCATGACAATTCATAAATCCCTAGGTGGAACATTAGTTGATACCATTTTATTTTAATAATTGGTTAAAAAAATTGGAAAATAAGAAAAAAGGGAAAATTGGTAAATGGAAAATTGGAAAACTGGAAAAATTGGAAAAATTGGAAAATTGGAAATTTCGAAATTTGCAAAATTGGAAAATTTAAAATTTGTAAATTGGAAAATTGGAGAATAGGTAAATGGAAAATTGTAAAATTGTAAAATAGGAAAATATGAAAATATAAAAATATGAAAATTGGAAATTTGGAAAATTGGTAAATTGGAAAACTGGTAAATTGGAAAATTGAAAAATTGAAAAATTGGAAAATTGAAAAATTGGAAAAATTGAAAAATTGGAAATTTCGAAATTTGCAAAACTGGAAAATTGGAAAAGTGGGTAAATTGAAAAATTGGAAAAATTGAAAATTGGAAAATTGAAAAACTGGAAAATTGGAAAGGCATAATACAGACTTCTATGCCACTGACTGACTCACTCGAGAACGCACAGGGTGACCTAAAATTGTTTTTTTTATATTATAACATTTATGTCACTCACTCACTCCAGAACGTACAGAGTGACCGAAAAAAAATCGTCCATGTGATATATTTTATATATGTATGTATTTTTTTCTATATTATAGCTCCATTCCACACGAGGTATCACAGAAACCGATTCTTTCTTCGTTTCCTTTCCCATTTGCCTATGATACAGGTTTTAATGCGACTCAAACAAGTTTTCGATGAAACCACACTACACAAACATAAATGAAATAAAAAATATTTCAAGGCCATTTTTACTATGCGAAGAGATTTCAAAAATGAAGTTTTTGTCCATTTTGTTACACATACATAAACATTATCTATTACGACTAGTTGGCTTTAGAAAAGTTACCAAGTTACAAGGTTACCTCTTGTGGCATCAGATATAAACGGCTAGGTGACACTCGATAACCCACAAGGTGACCAATTTTTTTCAATATTATACTTTTTCTATATTATATTATAAATATTAAATATATATTAGAAGTTTTACTTCAGTAGTGTGGTCTAAAGCAGTGTTTCTCAACCCATGGTCCGCGGACCACCAGCGGTCCGCCCCACATTTCTAGTGGTCCGCGAAAAGCCCCTAAAATTTCATAATTAAACAAAAAAGAAGTACCTCTATGTACAATAACAGAATAAAAAGCAATACCTAATTAATTTTTTAAATTTTACTTTACATAGGTTCATATAATGTTAAATATATGTATGTATGTAGGGTATAATATAAAAATATATAAATATCGTATTTTCCACTAAATTGTAAATTTCATAAAAATGTCGAACGTAAGGAAATCTGTGTGAATGCAAACAAAACTGTTTGTTGGGTTTCTATTAGTTTTTTTCTGTTTTCTTTTTTTTGGAAAAAGTCATAATCAAACACGAATCCATGATTTCACACTTTGATTCTTTTGTCGTGATTCTTTCCTCGTTTCCTTTCCCTTCACCAACAAACTAATATTATTTCGGGGAAATTTTTGATTCTTTTTTCAGCAATATTTTTTTTTTTGATTCAACTGATTCTCGCACAGCAACAAAGATAAATATTTCAAGGACACTTGTTTATTTGTCGTTTTTGGGTTAATTTTAGTTTAATTTGTGCTTCCAGTGCAAAAAATATATTTTTTTAACCACGGAAGCAGTTTTCGCAGCAAATAATAAACATTTTTTACTAAACTAATAAATCAAAAAACATAATTTCACATATGCACATACATAAAAAAAGAAGCGCGCAAAGAAATCAAATGTGGACGGTGATTGATTTTTTGAAATCATTGAATCACGACGAAAGAATCAAAGTGTGGCGAGGCTCAATGCGTATGTATTTTGGAAAATTTACTAAAAAATGTCATGAGGAAAGAAATGGACTAGATTTTTTTACCGTCAAGAGAAAAATATGTAAGTGGAGACCAGCCATGATAGGTTATGTTTCGAATAGTTTGTTTTAACGTTTAACATATACAAAATCAGTTAATAAAAAAAAATTAAAAAATTGTGTAGTGTTGCTATATTGCTGTGGAAATTTTATTTTATGCCTGCAAATTTCACAGGTATTTTGTAGTTGGAGGTGGAGCATAGGTACTTTAATATTTTTTTTTTAAATAAATTAAATTATTTTGCTCCATTCTCAATAATGAGTAAACAAGTGCAAAGAAATTTGTCCGATTTTTTTAAAAAATCTAATCTTGAGTCGAATAACAATAATATGCAAAATGATAACATTGATTCACCAACGGATTCATCACCTACAAAAAAGAAATTTACTTTTGTTCGTAAATATAATGCGGATTACTTGAAATACGGTTTTGTTATTTGTCCCACTTCCGAAGGGAATTTGCCAAAACCACAGTGTGTTGTGTGTGGTTGTATTTTATCAAATGAATGTATGAAACCGGCTAAACTCATTCGACATTTGAGATCCAAACATCCAGGACTAGTAGACAAATTATTAGATTTTTTTCACCGGAAAAGTCTTGAGCTAAATATTCAAAAATTTGCTCTAAAAAAATCTGTATTGTTTGACAACTCACTTGTAAAGGCTTCTTATTTAGTTGCTTTGCGAATTGCTAAATGTAAGAAACCTTATTCAATTGCCGAAAATTTAATCAAACCGTGTTTAGTAGAAGTGTGTTCAGAAATATTAGGATCTACTGCTGGTAAAAAAATGAGAGCTGTCCCCCTTTCCAACGATACAATTCAACGAAGAATTATTGAACTATCAGCTGATTAAGAAGAACAGTTTATTCACAAACTGAAAAAATCATTTTTTTCTAGTCAAATGGACGAATCAACTGATGTTTCAAATAAAGCCATTTTGCTATGCTGCGTACGTTATATTGATTATGATCTCAACGACGTTAATGAGTAATTGTTTTGTTGCCTTGAATTGCCTTCCCAAACAACGAGTGCTGAAATATACAAAGCAATTAACAACTACATCAAAGAAAAGTTCCTCGATTGGAAAAAATGTGTTGCTTTATGTACCGATGGAGCAGCAAGCATGACTGGCAAATATTCCGGAGTTGCAACAAAAAATAAAAGAGGTAGCCGCAGATGGAATGATATTCACTCATTGTCTTATTCATCGAGAACATTTAGCAGCCAAAAAATTATCTCCGGAATTATCGGAAATATTGTTGCAGGCTGTCAAAATTGTAAATTTTATTAAATGTAATGCACTAAATTCGAGATTGTTTGTGATATTATGTAAAGAAATGGGTTCAGAACATGAACATTTGTTACTTCATGCAGAAGTTCGATGGCTGTCAAGAGGGAAAGTTTTAAAACGATTATTTGAATTAAGAGGGGAAGCTTGCACATTTTTGCATCTACATGAAAAACAAAATTACCTGTCTAATTTTTTTCACGATAATAACTGGTTGGCGAAGCTGGCATATTTATCAGACATTTTTTCACTCATTAATGAACTAAATCTAAGTCTCCAAGGAAAAAATACTATAATTTTTAATTTGTACAATAAAATTCATGCGTTTAAAAAGAAACTTCTTCACTAGTCGAAGCGTGTACAAGAAAATAATTTTGAAATATACGATTCATTTGCAGATTTCGTAAATTCGGTGGATGTAGATATGAATAGCATAAAAAATATTATTACGGAACATCTAAAAGCGCTTTCTCGCGCATTCGAAAATTACTATCCACCGAAACAAGATATTCGAATAGATAATTTGTGGATTATTAATCCATTTATTGAAAACAATAGCAGTAAGTTAACGCAGATAGAACAAGATTCGCTTTTTGAAATAAGCTCAGACTTAGGATTAAAATCTTCAAATCACAAATATATCTCAGTTTTGGGTTAACGTGAAAGATGAATATCCCATCTTATACGAAAAAGCTATGAAAATTTTGCTAATTTTTCCAACCACTTATCTCTGTGAGACAACTTTTTCAGCAATGGTTATAATTAAATCAAAGCAGCGAAATCGATTAATTATTAGTCCGACTCTTCGCTTGGCAGTTACTAATTTATCTGCAAGGATTGATAAACTCGCCAATGAAAAAAAGCAACAGCAATCACACTGATTACATATTTATGCCCTTTTACAGTATTTTGAAAGCTATTCGTGATTCAATTAAAGTTTTTTGAAAATAATTTTTATAATTTTTTCGTTTTATGTTACAATTTTTATTACAAAAAATTATGTTAAGTTACATTTATCTTGAATTATTTTTTATATAAATATGTGTATAAAATACTGAATATTATAATACTGAATATATTACAGTTTCGAAACGAAAACTATAGTTTTATTTCTATTTATTTTCTATTCTTCTTATTTTTCATGATATAAATTTGAATATATTTTCTGTGGTCCGCGAAAAATAACACAAATATTTTAGTGGTCCGGGGTGCGATTTCGGTTGAGAACCACTGGTCTAAAGCACATTTAATTTTTCTTTTTACGCGATTGGTATGAAAATGAAGTTTGGTAAAAAATAAACGCCTTCTTAAGAAATTGTTTTCTTTTAAAAAACCTACTTTTCGATATTTGGATTTTTTCTCAATTTATAGATATTCCGTATTTGATTGTTCTCCTATTTGGCTTTTCGTTTTTAGATTAGTAAATTAAATTGAATTTTGCACGTTTCATTGCCATTTGGAAACCGAACTTGCAATTTGCTTTGATTTAAAATAATAGCGGATTCTTCCTGATATGTCTCGTACTTCATCAAACATTTTCCATACCAAGTAAGTGTTAAACGTGTTTATTTATAATGAACAAACAAGTGAAGCTTTAAAAAGCTCGCAATTTCGGTTATGCATTAAATAATTTAAAAATAGAAAATATTTTTAAAAACATGAGAATAATGTAGACAACAGTTGTCACATTGGTGGATAGTCTTAAATCCTCATTCAATACTTTAACAAAGTAACTTTAATATCAAACAATTATATAGTTTATGTATGTCTATTTATTTATTAATTCATTTATAATTATAAATTCAAAATAACAACAACAACAACATTTCTCAATGTTGGGGAAAACTTTTTTTTTTATTATTTTGGTATATGAAGGCACGCAACCGAATATCTCGTTGTACATTTTTCACTCGATGAATTTTTTATGTATTTTATTTTACCAGTTTTCACTAAAATTATCATCCCCTCCCATATCATACATGTGTATACCTGCCTTAAACATAATGGTAATGACATAATTGTAACAAAAATTTAAATAATTAATAACAAAAAAAAGTTTAAGTCATTTAAATTTTGTACTTGGATTGGGACATTTAAACCATTTTAAATTAGGAGTATTTACAATTTTTTATGCCATTACTATCCTTTTGATGGATTAAATCGGCACGTTAATGTTTAGAATTTTGTTTGTGTATCATCGGGTATCAGATTGTTATTAAATGGAGTGATAATAATCACTTTAAATCCACTGCTAGCGTGTGTATGTAAATATTTTACCTTTAGGCAATCCGTAAATCACATGTATAATACCCTATTTTGAATATCATTATCGTCTTTTTAAAGAAAATAAATTTCCCAAATGATACAGCTATACACTCTTCCATTCAGTCTCATACATATACAAAAATATAAAACTTTTGAGTTTTAAAATATAATTCAAAATGTTATGAAAGTTTTCTTATCACATAGAATCTCTGAAAGAGAGTGAATATAGCTACTTGTGGAAAAATTCTGTGATTAGTGTTTGTTATTCATTTTCATTTCACATTTGCATGGATTAACGAAAAAAAGGCTACGAGTGGTATTGGGCTTTATATGATATAAGTTTATAACATTATATCAAGTAATCGTAATGGTGACACAAGTTAGGCAAATCAGTAATAACCGAATCGAACATATTTTGTGATTTTAAACTAAAAGCCATTTTACGAAGAGCATCTTGAAAAATTTCTGGGGGTCAGCTTTCAACGTTTCAATATAGGAAATCTGTATTAAAGGATAGGAACATATCGCTCATTTGCTGCAACAATGTCACAAATCAAAATTTACTTATTTCTAAGATATTCGAATCAAACGATTCCCAATAATTGATATATTTATTACTTTGTATCAAAACATGTAGTTATTTCAAGCAAATTAGATAGCCATATAAAAATGACTCAATTCGGGAAAGAAATGATTATTTTAAGATATTGGAAACTATTCGAGCAAAATTAAGATTCGGTTGACAGTAGTAGGAATAAAAAAACATTTTACTGATCAGAATGTATTTTTATTTACTTCTGAAAAACGCCGTTTTTATGCACAATTTGGTTGATATTTTCAAATCGCTCTATAACGTGGACCGGGGATACATCAAATCAGATAAAACAACCCAAAGTAGTTTCCTTTTGTGCAATAGCCACAGAGCTTTAGCCAAAAGCTTTAGCGCTACCGCACAAAATAAATCTAGTGTGGGTTGTTTTATCTGATTTGATGTATCCCCGGCTAAAAATTGTTGGCTAAAAGTTTTAAATTAATTTATAAACCAAACTGCATTTTGATGTATTCAGTATGTATCCAGGATTATAGATCAAAGACAGTCAGTTAAGTACGGAATACGCATTGCAAAGTGGATCAAAATAACACAATACGGGAAACCCGCCAAGAACAGGATTAATTCGTTCCGTCTTCTTTAAAACCGTGTTTTCGAGACTTCAAAAAATAAAATAAAAAAAACGTTACGTATACGGCATACAAAAAACAAAATAAAAGAGAATAACGGGGATCGTATTGTTTGAAACCGTGTAATTTGAGGTGGGTATCCGTGTTCTTCGAAACCGTGTTCTTTGAATGCCGTGTTCTTCTAGGGTCACCTGTACAATTATTAGTGAACGATTGTTAACAACAATATTTATTCGATCCCTAATTCGAAATTCCTGAGATTATGTTTTTTAATTAGTGGTTAGAGACGAAAATAAAAGCCGCTGTACTAAAAACTGCTCTAGCACGTCATTCGTACTCGCAAGTTTTCATGTCTTTCATCATACGTAGGCCGATTTTGTATTTTTGTTGAATGTGTGTCAATGACAGGTTACTATTTTCACTTAAATTTAAAATTTAAATACAAAAATTTAATAAATTTGCTCTTCTGGTTAGGAAGATGTATTTGAGCTAGTTGGATGAGCAAATTAACGACCTATTTAAGGTGCCATAAAACCTGAGCCATAATCTCTGAGAAGGTGTATTAACGGCCATTTCCCGTTTTCACTCAAACTATATAATTTATATAAAAAATCCATGTCAAATATGCTGGACTTGTACGATAGTTTTATTTGGGGTGGTTGAAAGAGCAACGAGCCCAAATTTCGCTCAATTATCGCTCAAACTCATAAATTAAATATGAAAGTTCGTATCACATTTGCTGCCATGGTTAGCAAGATTCATTTTAATTGAATCAATCAGCAATTTACCCACTTATTAAAGGTTACATCGGAACCTAATTATAAATCTTTAAAGATGTATTAATGGCAGTTTATCATTTACACTCACAGTCATAATTGAAATAAAAAAATCGTTACAAATTAATGCTCTGGTTAGAAAGTTCTTCGTCTCATAAACAGCTGTGTTAATGCCCGATTATAATTTTTATTCAAACTTATAATTCATATACAAAATTGCTGTCTTGGTTAGGAAGATATATTTTAGCCAGTTGGATAAGTAAATTAACAATTTATTTAAGGTGCTTTCGGGATCTGAGTCCAAACCTTTGGAAAATGCTTTACTAGCAGCTTACGATTTTCAATCAAACTTATTATTCAAATACAAAGTCGTATCAAATTTGCTATTCTGGTTAAGAAGGTTTTTTGAGGTGGTTGGATAAGTAATTTAATATTATATTTGAGATAACTTCGAAACCTGAGTCCAAATTTGTCGAATGGAATTTTAATGGCCGTTTAGAATTTTCACTCAAACTCAACAATCGAAAAAAAACATATCAAATTTGCTACCGTGGTTCTATCGGTACCTAATTTCAAATCTCTGCGAAGGTGTGTAAATGACAGTTAAGAATTTTCACTCAAACCTAAAATTAAATTTTGAAATCAAATTTGCTGTCCTGGTTAGGAAGTATCATTTATTGCAGCTGCTATCGAAAATTGAGTGCAAATCAGTCAAACTTATAATTCAAATAAAGGGGTCGTACCAAATTTGCTTTTCTGGTTCCGTTTGTGTTGAATGGGCGATTTATCACCATATTTTCACAATTTATGGGCTGACAACTTGAGCAACGGAAGACGTAGTACCAATTTGTGGTCGACTGTCCATTGCAATTGAAACGGGTGACCTCGAGGTTGCAAAGGAAATTAAGGGATCAGAGAACACGATCTGGTACAGACGACGAAAAATATTGGTAAACATTTACAAACATCAACAGTGGGTGTGAATGAAGTTCCAATTACAGCAGAATTGCATGATGTCGATGCTACCGATACCCCAGCAGTAGACCGTTTGAAACTTTTTAGCACACCTAACACTTGAAGCATTTCTCAACCATATCAACGATCAACATTATATTAGATGAAATCTCCACGATGAAGAATCCACAATAACGAACCCATAATGAACCCATAAACTTTCAAAGATCAGAACATAATTACTAGTTGTCCTTTTCCACATTATAGCTAGACGCAGCACACCTCAATGGAAAATGTCTTTTTACACGAAATAATAGTATGGTCTTACAGTAAAAATCATAATACACATGTTAACAGCTCATATATGGAAATATTACAGTAAATGCACGAACTCGGCAAATGTCCGAACAAAAATTGGGAAAAAACTGTTTTATTGTCTCGAAATCTATAAACGTCCTACATTTTCGAAATGGTTCACCCTTCATCTCAGTGGAAATTGGAATTTGAAAAAGAAGGAACCAACGGCTTTACTAACTCTCAAGGGCACACGACCGCTATTTGTGCCTCCTATAAAGCTATCGCCTTCTGATGAAATTAAACTACAGGTATATAGTTTGGGGAGATCAACAAACATTTTGTAACCATCGGACAACCGGTTTTTAATCGTATACAAAAATTTAGAAATTTTAAAATTCGGACATTTACCGATTTCAAACTTTAACCGTAACATATATACATTTTTAAATTAAAACTTGTTAAATTTTTTGAAATAATAAATATTTTCAAATGAAGAAAAAACATTTCGACGTCTGAGAGCAGTGATTGCTCTCGGCAGCACAGGCGGAGAAGGTCGAATGTATTGTGCAAAACCCTCCGGCAAATGATAAATTTAAGAAACTGAATAAGATCATAACCGATCGCCACACCATTTCTGACTATAGCGTAAGTTAAAGAAAATATTGAGCAAAATTAATATTGTGATCAAAAACCTTCGGAGATACTTCATCGAATTAAATCGTTGGCGGGAAAATATTTCACGGTTAACGTGAAACGGGAGGAAAATATCTCGCTGAAATCGCCGATAAACTCCACAACATTATTGGTACGCGGGCTTAGATACACAAGCTCCGTGATACAAGCACCAAGCTCTAGCACTATCCATCCTGAGGCATTGCTAAAACAAATAAGCAGTAGACTAGAAAAGCCAGAAAATACTTCAAATAGGCAGCGACAACCTTCGCGTTGCCAGTTGCCTTAGAGTCGAACATATTTCCATTCGAAAAACATCAAGATACCAATTTCCACAAACCGGTTCCTCGGTACCATGGCTGCATAGTCGCTTATTTATACGAGATTCGGTAAAGAATATCACATTCCTGATTGGTACCGGCGCTGATTTAAGCGTACCCTAGGCCCCCTTGTCAACCGCCACAATATCGCCGCGGATTTCTTAACAAAATACGGTTCGAAATTTGGATCTAAAAATCACAAGTTTATTGGTCCATCCACTAGACTCACAATCGAAACATCAGCGGGCGTTGATACACCTCCACCAATATTTTTTTAATCAACAATTACAGGCCATTCACCATTTTTAAAACTAAAAAAATCTTGATAAAATACGCCATAAAGCAGCTCTGCTTTCCAACATGGCGGACGTGGGAATCCGACCAGCTTTCTTTATCAGCGATTTCATAAAGCAGCAGTTACCACAACACTTGGGTTATGCGAATTCACCCGAACGACATTTGAACTCAGAAATGCGGCACAAACATTCAGCATTAATATCAGCAGAATAATGAGATTTTTCGATTTTGTTTTTGTTTATATCCACGACATTCCCGTAGCTTAAAGAGACGGCAAGCAATATCTGCTCCATGTAGAACAGCTCAAAAATTATCAAATTATAGCTTCAATATTAACACAGCAATTTTCAACAATTTACTGATATGGTAAATAACTACCACCAATTCATCCCAGAACTTGCAGAGATACTTGCCACAATTGGCAACACTCCGCAAGAAACCCAAAACGCCTCAACATTTTTGATTAAAAAAATAAATGCAACAAAATATAGCCTAACCACAACAACTAAATAAAGAGACTTGGGAACCTGTTGGATTTTTCTCTAAGAAATTATAAGATGACAAAAGAAAACATTCCGCATTTTCTCTAATTTGGCGAAGGACGGGAATTCAATATCTTCGCCGAACACAAACCACCTACTAGAGCAATTTCCTCTGGAGCGGAATCCAACTCAAGGCAAGCACGCCACTTAGATTTTGCCTCACAATTCACGACAGACATCCACCATATACAGGACAATGACAACGTGGTCGACGACACTTGTATTTGAGACATATATCCACGAGCTTGCCTCTGCTAACACGTTTCCACATTATCACTATCTTTAAGGCAGAAGAACTAACAGACTTTCTGACTTAATTCTACAAATCGTTCATCCTCGTAAACCCTCGATTTGACAATTTATTGTGAAATTTCTAAAGGCAACAATCTCTCGTACATTTCTGCGACACTTGAAATAATGTGTTACATCCAAGTGTACGAGCATCCACAAAACCCGTAAATTCAACATATTTTTGGCCCAGTATGAAAAAAGATGTAACCCACTGGGCAAAATAGTGTTTATCCTGTCAAAAATGCAAAGGACAACGTCAGATCAAAACACTTCACGAGAATTTTCAGATTCCAAAAAATATATTTGAGCACATCTATTTAGATATTGTTGGACCACTTCCATCTAACAGATTCACAAAGACACTCGACGAAAACTACATTCCTATGTCAAAACATAGCAAGCTTCATAGTTTTCGCGAACTGGCTTTTTACATGATCTTCAACATTAATTCTCACACCGCCAACAATTATCTTTTATAACTCGCGGTTAAATGCTATTCAGTTCTTTTCCGATACAAAGGTTTTGAATTAAAATACTCAAATGTTATTTCCTATCAAAAATTGAAGGACATTGGTATACAGTTGGAAACTTAAAATTTTTAATATACATGCATGTTGCCAGAGCCCAATTGCGTAAATTTGATCTTGTAAATGTGAACGGCGAGGAATCGACTGATTTGGTTCATTTTACACAGAAGTACTTACGTCTGCGATATTTTCGGTACTTCGACCGTTGCGTTGTGTCACTGGCACAGGTGGGACGATTATTATGACCCAAAAAATTGGAGTAAGCACTCTTAAAGTTGGGACCACTGACTCAGAATTGCGGTCCATAAAAAACGTTCAAGGGTGCGTTCGCATTAAAACAAAAATTAAATATTAAACTTCATTCCATGCATCACAGTCCGTTATGAATGAACAGCTCTTGCACAAAAAGGAGTGTGTTGGTATGGAGTTCGGCGCAAGAAAATTTCAAATTTGCTGAATTTTGTTAAAATTGCAAGTGGAATTGGAATTGTGTGGTTATTTGACCTTAGGTTGATAGCTGTTTCCGGTATCGGCGAAAGAAATTTTTAATGTGTCTGATACAAACATTAAAAAGCACCTTTCTTGTAAATACGATTTTATTTAAATATTTACGGCAATACAATAAAAGAAATTTTAGACTCAAATTGCCTCATTCCCACATATTTAATTTAAAATTGTTTAATTTTTTAATGTAATTTGTATACAAATTGCACTTTTCAACTTCATTCGAGGCTGAACTTACTCCTTGGGAAATAAACTGTAAACGGCTAGAAATTGTCACTGGGCTGTTCCAGTTCCGATTTGATTACAATATTTAAGAGGGTAGAAAGAAATCAGGTCATGTTTAAGGAATACCGTTTTATGGTAAAAGACCATGTACTCGTGGATTGTGACAAAATTCGTCAGCTCAAATTAGTAGCCATTTATAGCGAAATGAATACGTTATTGCATTGGCCAAGCCAGCTTCACGAAAATTTAGGTTTCACAAAAAATGCATAAGGTTTGCATTTAGTATTGCCTGGATACGATTTATCGGCGTAAAATCCGAATAATACTCTAGACTTATACAAAAGATCTAAACAGCATACAATACCACGGAGATGGTGCAGACTGCAGAACTCAGCGTGTCCTACATAGTTTAATGCATGGTAAATGTTCTGCAGTAAGAAGAAAATACAATCGTTCGGTACGCCAGGAACTATGATCTGTAGAGGGAACACATTTTTACTAAAAAAATTTTTTTTTTGTGAAAATTAAATGATAAAATATGTTAAATGATATAAATTTTAAAATACATGCAACAACCGAAAAACTCTTACTGAAGTTATATACGAATTTTGTTCGAAAACCAGGTCTTGAAGGTATTTTTTTAAAGAGTTGGGAGTTTCATCAGCACACTAGATGTAAATAAAAAATTTAATTTTATTTACATCAATCAACAATAATATTAATTTAGTGCATCTAGTAGGTTAGTGAAACAGCAGCAAAACTCCCAACTCTCAAGTCTCAGTTTTCGAACAAAATAGGTACTCAGGTAGATGCACGAAAATGCCCCTATTTATGATATCACTTCCAGTGGAACGATTTCAACCAAAACTCACTAGGATCTCTCAATTTTTGGAAACGCTTAGATGTAAAGTAACTCAATCCGTCCATCTGGGCTGTACAGAGTCCGATTTTTTGTTAAAAACAGTTCTCTGTCAAATACTGTCATTTCCGCTTAAATTTTGGAAAACTGATCTGAGCTGATATTGTATCAAAATTAATTTAGAATTTTTTGGTTTATAGTCGTTTTTCTCAAAAATCATATACTTTTCAAAATATGTCAAAACTATTTTAAAAATGTCACTTAAACGGAAGTGACATTTTTAAAATAGTTTTGACATATTTTGAAAAAAAAATCTAGACTGGTATTGTTGCAGATTTAATTAAGAGTATGTGCAACCGAAAATTATTGGAATCTTCCAATTTATGATAAAAGTATAATTATGAATTTCATCCCGATCAGTCAATTCGTCTAGGCTGTAGAGAACCAATAGAAATTTTGTGGACCAGATATGCACATACGCACAGATATGCACATACGCACAGTTTTTTTTAAAAAATGCATTTTTGACTTACTAGTTGTTTAGACTAAATATAGAATTTAGACATATTTGCACACCTGTACATTTCTAAAAAGTGTAAACCAAAAAAAATTGTTGTTTGTAAAAAAAAAACAAATTTTTGTATTTTATTTTATTCTTTTGAAAGATTATTTTAATCATCAGGAATAGATGCAATTTTTGTATGAAAGGATATCGTTGTAGCTTATGACAAATTACGTGAATACCAGAGATTGGCTGCCATAGTGGCTATATCGCAGGGCCGTAGCGCTCCTTAACTTTTGCGGCGAAGAATTAATATGGCCGCAGTGCATAAATAATTATAGTGAAAATTGTTATCAATAAATTTTCGTCAATTTTTCCATCTAGTGTTAGTATGACCTACGCTATTACAAAAACAATTGAAAGTATTGATTACTAGTTCTGGAAATTTCTGAGATATTGGCCGGAAAAAGAACAGCATTAGCAGAAAAGTAGCAGAAAATCAAAAAATTATAGTGGAGATTCGAATCCATGTAGTCTTAGATAACGTACGCTATTACAAAAACAGCCGAAAGAATTGGTTACTAGTGGAAATTTTTAAGAGATTGACTAGAAACTGAGAAAAACTTATTTGGCCGCAGAAAACCACAAAATTATAGTAGAAATCCTTATCAATATATTTAGAATCCCTAACCAATACCATTATCAAAATTTCATCGTTATTCGTTAAGGAATGGCGGAAAACCCAAATATTGTTTAGTTTCAGGATTTCAAAGACCGTTCTCTCTCTCTCACTCTCTAGCATTTGCATCCTATGAAGGAATTTTGCCGCCAGCACCGTGGTCCTCCATCCATCTCGGTCCATCGCTCTCGCCCTCCAATTTCGACATCCTAATACGAGTAGGTCTTGTTCGACGTCGTCAAGCCGGCACGTGGAAACCTTGCAATGTGGCCGAGCCATCTAACTCGATTAGATTTGATGAAGCCGATAATATCGCTAACTCCGAGAAGTTGCATTATTTCGTGGTTCATGCGAATCCGATATTCATTGTTCGCAACATTAATAGGGCCAAAAATTGAACGGATGACCATCCTTTCGAAGGTAGATAATAATCTACAGTCGTCATGGTCCAGCTCTCGCTTCCAAAAGTCAGCACAGGTCGTATGAGTGCTTTATAAAGTGCCGGGTTCCTTCGCTGTTAATATTTTATTCCGGTGGGATGTTTAAATTTGTGAAAAAACAGACACAAAGAAATAGTCTTTTGTGATAATGGTGCCACAAATTTCCGGTACCTTAACAGCTTCTATATAGGCTTGAAAGGACATACGTTGTAGAGCCCTACTGCGCATTTTGAAATGGCATTAGGCGATTTTAATTTTACAATGTGCCCTTCCAAACCGATGTAGCCAATCTCTGGAACTGGTGTAATTTACAATACCATAAGCGTGCGACACCCTTTTATACAAATATTACACATATTCCAGATGACTAAAATAATTTCTGAAAAGAATAAAATGAAATACAAAACTTTGATCTTTTTTACAAACAAACGTTTTTTGGATTTATACTTTTTAGAAATGTACACGTGTGCAAATATGTCTAAAATCTATATTTAGTCTAAAAGATTAATTTTGGGCAATCGCATAAATCGCATAAAAAGTATCGAACAAATTAAAAATGTACAGAAACCACACCGGTTGAATGGTAAATCTACAAAAAATCTCGAGGACAAAATTTTTCATGCTTTGTTTTAATACATAAAGGAAAGTAATAGTTTGACGAAGCGGGAAAAGCCACCGACCTGCTATAGTAGAAAAAAACTGTGTCGTATATGCCAAAAGCTGGATATGCAAACTCATTCGAAAACGCGTTGCCGGCCAAAAAATATACCTCGCATATTTTTTATAAGGGCTTTCATTTTTCCCTCTACATTATATTTTTTGTATAAAAACTTAAAATATAATTATTATTTAATTAAAGAAATTAAAAGCTTTTTTTTTGTTGTTTTTGTAATTTCTCTATCTCACGAACAACAATAAAAATATAATTATTATTATTTTTATTATAGTGCTTTATGGTCTGTGCTATGTACATTTACATATAAATAAAAAATTAAATCGGGAAATGATTTTTAAAATTATTTTAAGTATTTCAATTAAAATTTAATTGAATATTTTAAAGCTTTTTCCTTGTTCTCTGCAAACACATAAAATATACAAATTTTAAAAAAATTTAATACAATTTTCAAATAATAATTTAATTTATAAGTGGAAATTTTTAACTGAATAGCTTGTATCAAATTTTTTTTTGTTCAACGAGTTTTTGAGCTTTTTCTAAACTTTTACACTGAAACTGCATAGAGCAGCTGTAACGTTCGTTTGATCGAGAGTGAACCCATTTCAACCTAAGGTGACAGCTCTGAACGATAAATACAACAATAACGTGCTTTGTTTTCTTATCACTACAATAAAATTTGATAAGAATATTAAAGTTGCCGTCCGTTACATGAGTTTGTTTGCAAAAATATAAAATTTTAGTTGTTAATAAAATATCTAGTGAAAAACATAAAAATAAATATGAGCAACTCCAAAATAAGCTTCATCAATTATAAACGAACGAATAAAAATTGGGTGGTTATTTTAAATCACGAAAATTTTCTGACACGGCCTGATCTAAAACGAGTTGGTACCGCACAAGATGTTACGAAACTTATGAACGCGTTTGAAAATGTTCAATGTAATTATATTGTGTATCACGACTTGTATAAAAAAGAAATATTTGATCTACCAGCAAACCACATTGGAACGTTAGAAAATCTTGAGAACATGGATGGATTGATAATTTTCGTTTTAACGCACGGGAATATAAACTCTGTACTTACAGCGAGCGATTCGAAAACCTACAATTGGTACAAATTCATGGAAAAATTCAATTCAACCAATTTTAAAATATTTGCTGGGAAACCGATAATATTTTTAACCGGAGCATGTCGCGGCGAAAAAATTACCGTTACACATCCGATAAATATGAAATCAGGTGCTTCTGTCTCACATAAGGATAATATTTCAAGCTGCGGGAGGCAAATTGAACAAATTAACTCAAACGTGTTGGTTGCTTATTCGACAATTGATACAAAGTTCAGCATTCGTAGACCGGAAGGGACACATTTTGTAGAAGCATTGTGCCTCGCTCTAAATAATGTATCGCAAAATGGAACAGAAATATGTGATATTCTGGAGGAAACTTGCAAGCACATATCACAAATGGAATATTGTGGTTACCAACATATATCGCAATTTTATAGTTCGCTAATTGCGCCATTTTACTTAAGAAGATCAAACTAAGTACTAGAAATGTGGGTTATCTAAAATAAATAATACGTGCTAGATTGTGTTAAGCTAAATTTAAAAATTTTTGTTTTATTTAAATTTCTCAAATTTTTTCTCCATTTGTTTGTGTGATTTACTAAATTATTTATTTGTCGCGCATAGAAAGTCCGGGGGGTGTTGTTTTTTATGTCCAATAAATTATAAAGTGAAGTATCGTACTATTAAATTTCTGGGAAATGATTAATGAAAAAAATTGATAAAAAGTTGAGATTAGAAAATGGTTGTTCAGGTGAGGGCCCTTATTAAAAAATAGTGACATATACATACAGAGAGAGAACTAAGCCTTAGTCATTGTAGAGAATCCACAGTAACATGTTTATATATGTATGGTTAAATTTGACTTAACGGCTAAGCTTACAATCCATGTTTTAAATCTTGGTGTTTTATACCAAGATATAAAACATGGATTTTTTTTTTCTTGATGATTTGATTTTTTCTCCATTTGTTTGTGTGATTTACTAAATTATTTATTTGTCGCGCATAGAAAGTCCGGGGGGTGTTGTTTTTTATGTCCAATAAATTATAAAGTGAAGTATCGTACTATTAAATTTCTGGGAAATGATTAATGAAAAAAATTGATAAAAAGTTGAGATTAGAAAATGGTTGTTCAGGTGAGGGCCCTTATTAAAAAATAGTGACATATACATACAGAGAGAGAACTAAGCCTTAGTCATTGTAGAGAATCCACAGTAACATGTTTATGTATGTATGGTTAAATTTGACTTAACGGCTAAGCTTACAATCCATGTTTTATATCTTGGTGTTTTATACCTAGGTACCTAGAATAATTTAAAACGGCTCTTGTAGCGTATGCCATGTACATCCAGGGTTCGAGATCATTTAGTATAATGGCTTAAATATACATAAAGCGGTAAATATAATATAACCCACCTCGGTAAAATTTTAATATCGTAACATTCTTTTACAGAGCCATCATCCGACTCCGGTGCTTAGAAGTACACAATATTTTAGTAATTTTCCGATTGATTTCGTTGAAGTAAGTGATGTATACTTGCTTGCACAAATGAATGTGCGTAAGACTAACAATTCAGATTGGCCGCCGAGTAACAGCAATGAGGGAAAACCAATTATGTCACATCCAGCATATCAAACATGTCGACCATTAAATAGCATAAATTTGTGAGAAGATTATGACAATTAACTGGTAGTATATGAAAAAAGAACATAGGGAAAATATGAAAATTTTACATTGTCATAGGCTATAGAAATTTTCCAATGCGATAATTAGTCTATTTGATAAGAGATTTAGATACTTAGATGTTTCTAATCATTATCAATTTTAAATTTATTTCAAATTTTTATTTTAAAAATGCTTGTAAAAGATAGAATTATAGTTTTAGGTATGGTCTGCGTTATTTGTCCCTAAAATATTTAGGCAAATACCTCATTGCTAGACAACGACTGAAATAAACAGAAAACAATGAGAATTTTAATATCATTTCTTGTATGTTGTCGACGTCAGAGACGCAACAAAATCGTTTTGATTGTATAATCTACCTTACCCATACCTGATATTCTAATCCATATAAGAACAAATAAGAATTAAACCCAGATAAGAAAATACAAAGCGTTTACGAAAATTTCATATTCCCCGAATTTTATGTTGGACAGAAAAAATACCCAAATAAAGAACTGTATATTCTTATCTGAGCCAAGTGAAAATATTAATTAATATAAAGTAAGGTTAATAGCTAGTATTTAATTTTATCACTCATTAAGCTTAGAAACGGTGTAAAAAGTTCTAAGCGATAACAGTTTATTAATTTTGATTATTTTTTACTCAAACTATTTTGCAATTTCTAGATTCCATTTTATAATTAGTGATTGATTGGCTGAAAAACTAAACTGTGGGATATCTAATGTGCCCATTCCAACAAAGATTGTCATCCACTTCTATTCTACACGTGTACTGCATAATGACTCATGGCTTGTCACAAATGCCTTCCAATGTTTACATCAATCGGTGGCAAAATCCACAACAATTATCAAATCAATCCAAATAATATGAAGTGTCTTTGTTTTCGATTGTGGTGATGGGAGCTAATCAACTAATAAACTCTTAATTAACTTTAGGAATCATGCATGACCAATAGTTCCTGTGAATTAGAAATATATTTTTTTTTTCAAATTATGTCCAACTTCAAACAAATATTGGGTTCAATGTTAATTTCTCTTTTATTAAGACCCCATTGGTTGTTTTGCTAGGTATAAAACTTAATAGTTCAAGGTGGTTTCTTGCAGAATCCGTTTTCCAAATTTTTTAATCGTTTTCACGAATAGTATACGTACTTATAATGTATTTAATACTCTCAGGTCTTCAAACAGAATTATTCTGTTTGGTTCCCCAATTCTTTTTTGTCTCCATAATAATTTGCAAAACAACTAGAATATCGTTACTTCGTTCACGTTGTATTGCTATCCCAGCAATTACTCATCGTTATCTCGTATTTAAAAAAAAAAGTGCTAGATTAACTATTCCTTCCCATTCTCTCTGAGTAACTCCAAATGAGGCGGTGTAGTGGAAACGAGCAGAGGAATTTCTGTTTATAGTCATGGACACTAAATGCGTACAAGGCCAGACTGGATCACTTAAGTTTTTTCACTGAACAAGCTGGCGTATGGCCAGCAAGACCTGGAAATCTAGAAAACCTTTCGAACCAGGCAAATGGTTACGCACGTATAAGACATATTTGCATAACAAGAGCTTGAATGGTCTGGGAGTAGGACCCAATACACAAACAATGGGTATACTCTTTATTATCGCGGCCATTCTAATAGAGATCTGATCGACCACTGTCCCAGTGTTTCACCATGAGAATGATTTTGGAAAAATGTTAACAGTGCGATTTAACCATCCATCAACTATATATAGACTTCCAACTGGCATAAATACGAAAATATCAACCGTCAGAAACTTAGAACTAAAATACGGACTACGAGTTTCCTACGCCCAATCAAAGTTATTGCGATCCAAACATCTGTCGCAGTCATGAAAGCTAACAATTGTACTTTACTTTCGTAAAGACGGTCATTCGTTCTATATTTGGTGCAATTAAAGTTTCGCAAGTCGAATATCGCATCCGTATTAACCACGTAGCATAGCAATTTCTCGGAGGTAGCGTTATCACCGGATTCATTAAATGCGACTGCACTAGTGTGACGACGTCGAACAAGAGCTTCGTTTAATAAGATGTTGAAACTAGAGTTTAAGGGCTGTGGAAACGAATGGAGAACCTTAGTGCAGACTGCGAGATCCCTTGATGGGATGTGAGAAGGAGGGATATAAAATCTAACATCTCGTATTTAGGGTAATTAAACTATTCTCGGTCTTTAAGTTGGCTGTGCTAATAAAATCACAAAAACGGAGAGGTGAATATGCTGTGTCCAATACCCGACTCGGGTTTACCACTAAAGCACCACAATTCTAAAGCAAAAATTTAAAATTTTCAGATTTTTTGGTAAAACTGTCTTGTATAATCAAAAATCATTATTGCAGTTTAAATTTCAGAAAAGCAACGAGCACAACCGTTGTTTGTTGAAAATTAAATTCTTTGTCGTTTTTGTAAATGCTAAACCTTTCAACATCATTGCAAAAATTGAAAAAGATTCGATTTGACGTATCACTTCCAATATATGTACATTTGCACCAAATTCAGCAAGGATTCCAATTAATGGAAAAAGTTTAAGTATGACGCTTTTTCCTAGTAACTCTGCTTGGACTGTATAGCAGATAAATCTTTCTGTCATAAATATTATTTGCTTTTAAAAATATTTGCAAATAACGAAAAAGCTCCAAAAGAATCTGGCTATCCCGGTGGACCGATGTCTGCAAAAATCACTGATGTCTTCCAATTTATAGAAAAATCTTAAGTTTCATTCCAAACAATCTATCCATCTGGGAAGTACAGAGGCCGTGCTTTTGTTAAAAAATATTGTCAGTTAAGAATAAATTTTTAAAAACTGATCTGAACCGGTATTGTTGCAACTTTAATTTAAGACCATTTAGTTCTCAGTAATTTTTCTCGCTAATGTCATAATTTTCAAAATATTTTCAAACAACGAACATGTTCGTATGGAAGTTGCCACTTCCGGTGAATCAGAAAATGAAAAATCTCTGAGATCTCCTTATTTATGAAGAAAGCTTAAATATAAAGTTTCACTCCAATCCTTAGATCGGGGGGCCGCGATGGCTGCCTTACCAGTGAAACATGACATGTTATTCCAATAATTTAGATAAATCTGACGACAATGACATTGAATACAAATATATATGTATATGAAAGAGGATGATACAAGATTTCTAAGGTTTCAAAGTTATCATTTAATCTGATTTGATGATGTAACTCGCTTGGGTTAGGTTCATAACTTTCCACGGAATAAGAAGTCCATTTTCTAAAGATGAAACTCTTTTACAGATAAAAATGATTCCACTAGACTGTCACTTGCAGATAACAGATCATTCTAGTTGCTGTTGTGTTTACGGGTATGTAACTTGCTTCTGTGAAGTAACCGTACTCAATCTAAATGCAGCCGTATTGGTTTAGCGAGATCATCTCTTCACAATATTCTCTGGCAATTTCAATATCTGTACGTTTTCTCGATATTTACAGTCAACATAAATTTGCGCCTACCACCCCCCCCCCCCCTACCCGCCCCATTTTTGTTTGGGGCTACAACAGTTTTGGGCTACAATTGTTATTGATAATATCTCCGCAATGCCATCTTTGCCCGCAATATGTTGCCCAGTCTATTGCAAACAATACACAATGACTGTCGGCATGGTAATTTTTTATACTTTGCCAGACAACCTTCGCAAATGTCGTAGCTATTCACTAATCTTGCTCTATCTAATGTCAACATTTTTCGAAATTGCTCGCCTAATTCTAAGCCGTGACGTTCTATAAAGCCTAGTGGTCGCATACTTGGTGCCACGGTAAGTCAGATTTAGAACTGTGGTTAATTATTTCTAATTCTGCTTTATTTTAATCTCAACCTTTAGGTCTTTGTCTAATGTTTGCAATAGGGCCAATACATCAAAAGTGACGTTAAAATATTACAGTTATGTATTTAATTAAAGGCAAGGTGGATTACAAAATAACATTATCATATGAATATAAAAAACTTGGCAGAATATTTCTCAATAATTCAGAAAAATGCTGAGGTGTATGATATTATTGAAAAAAGCAAGTATCGGTAATCACAAGTTGGTTTAGGGTCACGATCAGTAAAGATTCATTTTTTAACTCTCACAAAAAGTTCGTTTGTTGATTCAGGCAAGAAGTTATGTGGTGAAAACAAGACAAAAGCAACCATTCCTGTTGTACTTTTGTCTGCTTTAACAAATCGACGATTAGAACACTCTTTAATCCCTACATTTTAACCCACAGTCTTTCGTTTTCATTAATCGACTTATAAAATTTTTGAAAGAAACACAACAGCGCCTTCCTTTGTGCTCCATTATTTACGAATACCAAGCAAAACTTAGCCTAGAAGACGAGCATTTTCTAAGAATTCGAGAAGACAGTTAAGGATGTGCCTTGCAAATTCTAGAGTTCATACGGGCAACATACATATAATATTAGGAATATTTGGATTATTGTGGCATAAATAAAAATAGAAACAATTCGTTTCTAGGCGAGGTTTGTGTACCGATATTTCCTCCAACAATGGAATTCACTTTGTCGGAGCAAACGTTATATTAAAAAATAACTATCACACAGCCATAACAACATTACCAAGTGATATTGGATCTATCTTAGCCATTGATGGAACTAACTGGCACTTCATCCCCCATCTCACATACGCTATTTCGAATGTGTTTGGCAGGCAAAAAAAAATCAGTAAAATTTAATCAAAATTTAAGAGTGATTTAACCTTAACATTCGAGAAACTCTATATTACAACTCAAATTAGAGCGTGCTTCAACTCATGATCTTTGACACCATTCACAGATGGCATTTTTGGCACGGTTTATTATCAAATGGCGATCAGCTCGATCACCTGCCACACAACGGTAGCTGGGACGGGTCCGTAAGACTCACACTGATAAGAATGATCTAGTTTGAGACGCCGCAGTAAAATACCACGACACAACATATAAACGGCCAATTTAAAAACAACACAAGCAATCTATCGAAGCCGAACTCATCGTAGCATTACCACCATTATATGCTAAGTGAGTACAACTGGCAAGAACAACCCAGCTATGTAACAATAACCACAAAGACAAGCAAAACATGCAGGGGGAACAAATTAAGTAGTATTCGCAAAATTCTGTACGAGCTGTATTCTGGGACATGTGCAAGATGCCATTGGCTTCCCGTTGGGAGAAAATTGAGAACTATAAAATAGCCCACGCAGAACTGTAGTTGGTTTGTATAAATCTGCACAGTTTAAAATGCAATTTCATTACACAGCAACTTCTGTAGCAATACAAGTATTTAATAGCGGAGAGCGAGCTGCTAAAAAGAGTTTAGGAGACTGAGTAGGCCTTCCGTTAAGGAACATGAACGGACTCCCCACACAACAAGAGACTGAAAAGTATCAATTAGAGTTTGAAAAAATTAACAATAATGATAATCATCTTTTGTCTATTATTAAAAACCAAATAACGATAACAACATCAATTTAGTAATACTTTACACAAACCTTACCATGAAAATGATAAAAAACTTCACCAAAGATGAATATTTCCTACGGCATAGGAAATTCTGCAATTACAAGAATATAGAACGTACGACTCTAGTACAAAAGAGCCGCCAGCATACGTAACAAGAAGTACATGACGTGCTCTATCACGCCTGTCAAGAAATGCTACGGCCATGCATACTCTCGTACCGTTGACAAAAGACATTGAAAATGACGAAGAATTTATTCTCCCATAGCTATAGGAGTCATCTCAGATATAAACAAATTAACCTGAAAAAGTGTCACCAATCACAGCAATCATAGATTCCCTTCTCAACGCAGGGTCAGAGTAATCAGTCTGAAATATTTTCAGAAACCTGACGCCGCAGTAATATTTTTTTTTCATTTTTGCCTATTGCATATAAACTGTTTAGTAAGCATTAAAAATAAGAAGTCTCTCTATTTAATCAAAGTCAGAGCCTCAGAGAGGCCTGATTTTTCATTGCTGTTGTAATTGACGTACACAAACGAGAATAAGATGTCGTCATATTAAAATTTAAAGTTACAGTTCAAAATAAATTTGAATTTATTAGCATCGATTTAATTTAAATTCACCCACATGATGCCAAACAAAAATCCAGCATTTTATTATTCTAATCGTACAATACGATGTCTTCTTATGCTGTCATACAAGATAATTTCTTTTGGTACTTTTATTCAAAATTGTAAAAAGCTTTTGTCGATAAAAAAATATCCTTTGGACATTTTCTATGAACTTAAGCAAAAAAAAAAAAAAAAAAAAATTAATTAGATTTCATATAAGGAGGGTTCCCAAAAAAATTAATTTAATATAAAATTGTCTTAATTTCTTATTGTAACCTAGAAGAAACGGAATACGCACACACTCAAAGATGTAATACACAACCCAAAAAGTACGATCCATGAACTTTTTCTTCATGTTTTTAAATTTTAATGTTATTAAAACCGAAAATTAAAACAAAAATCGGATTTAAGTTTATTATCCTTTTTCTTCTTATTTACAAAAAAAAAAATTAAAATTTCCTTCTATTCCTTGATTTTATTAGAAACGAAGAAAGTGGGAGTATATACAGTATTTTTCGTTGAAAATAAAAAAATTAAATTAAAAAGGAATTTTTTCATCGTAATGGAAAATGTTTATACAGGGTGAGTTTTTTAATAAATGCCAGACGTTTATCGCGAAAATTACGTATAATGAAAAATATTTCATGTGACCCTAGCTGGAATATCGCAGTGCTCACACACATCAACTCGAAATATTTCACGAGATAGAGTAATATCAGAAACAATTGTCTCTCTCGTTTTCAGAGAAAACATGTCCCATGCTTCTGTGGACGTACAGGCCTAACTTAAATTTTTAGAGCGATATGAATCCAAGGATGCAGCCTGTGGATAACCAACAACAGTGGAGTATAAATATGTGTTTGTCGCTTAATCTGACCATTTTCTTCAAGTTGATACAAAAAACGAATATTTTTTTTTCGAACGCAGCAAAAACTACGACTTGTCATCGGGATCAAGAAATACTTTCAATAGGAAAATCATTATTAAATAAAAAACCAACCCGAGTAATAAAACACTTGAAAACCCACATTCAGAAAATCTTCAATAGGACCCAAGTTGAGATATGAAGGACTAAATTGCATACCATACCCTGGTTTGTCGAAATGTTGACAATACGAAAACTTTAAAAATAATAATACAGAAAAGGCAAACTAAATCTCAGGAGTAACAGATTACCACTGTACCAACCTATTATGAAAAATGGCCGAAAGGACCAAAATTGATTATATGTCCAACACTATCTCACTAAATACCCACAAATTCAAATTCTACCGATATCATACTCGAAACAGTTACGCTCGCCACCTCTTAAAATGTAGACTGGTGGCAGCAAAATAGCACGAAACTCCAGTATACATTAAATCAGACGGGCGGCTTCTCATTCTACAATCTGGGTAGTTCCGAAAAAAATACGTAGATGATATCATTACTACGAGGTAAAATTTGGAGAATTATAAAAAACACTTAGAGACAGTACTCGAGCGACAATCGTAATATAACCTAAGATTTCAAATAGATAATCGTGAGTTTTTGAAAAGAAGAACCAAATTACAAGGACATATAATTATACTCAAAAAGGAGTGAGACCAAAACAAATATAATTCAAAACATACTCGAGCGAGTAGGCTTGTCCGGGGTATTGTACACCGAGCACAGATTGTGCAGTGCCAAACGATCCAGTGTGCAATAATTTGTTTTTTACTTTGCATACTCTTCGTACCCTGGCATTTTATTTAGAGTAAAATTTGAAGAACCGAGTATGTGCGCACAGTTCACAAATAAAAACACAGTGTGCAGAGTAAAATTAAGGCGATGATTCATGTAGAAGTTTTGTCGGACAGACATAAATATTGATCGCTCTGATTGGTTAACATTTTGTTGTCTTATACGATAAAAATGAAGTTCACACTTAAGCGATACATGTATACAATTTTGTCGTATGGATATTTTTTGACATTATTTATAAAGCACGCAACCTAAAAAGTGTTTTAATTTTTGTTTATTTTTAATTTTAAGCATATGTATTCTTTTGTTCTCACTGCCGTCAAATCTTTGAGACGAGATTGTCAGACGAAATGTATACATGAATCACCGCCTCTACTCAGGTTGAATAAAAAACAAAGAGTATTTTTCAACAACACACAGCTTGCTCAGGCTAAATTAAAAAATAGGCCCAGAGACTCAGAAACAGAAACAAAAAGGCCATTTTATCATCGTCACCAAAATGAGCCGAAGATGTAACAAGTGAGAATAAGAAAAACAGTATCGTGAGTAAAGAACACGAACGAGCCATAGAGGGGTAAAACAGGTAGAAAGTTCAATATGCCGAACTTATTTCTTCCCAAATATGCTGCTTAACTTGATATCGGAGTGAGGTTTATGCCAAAATAACAAAGTATACACTGTCTCCCATAATAGTCCTTTAATTGAAAATAACACTCAAAAACTGAACTTACATAACAATATTTGAAAATTTTTAATAAACACAAATGTTTACATAATAAGTAGAAAATATGTAATTTTTGTGAATAGTTTTGAGTGAATTTTACAAAATGAATTTTTTTAAAACAAAACGAATCGCACAATGGTGGTCGAAGTGGTTCTGAATAAGTATTTGGTGTAAGAAACCAATCTTATTTATCCATATGCTCGGAAATCTACGAGATTTTTTTTACTAGAGAGAAAACATTATTGAGTGTAATATGAAAATTTTGAAACATGATCCTTAGAGGTCGAATTAAATAATGTAAAATTTTTAAGAATTACACTCATCGATGCTCCCTCTCGAAAAATAAAAATCTCAGAGATTTTTCAGCTTGCGGATTATTAAGATTGGTTTCTTACATCAAATACTAGGTCAGAACCACTACGACCACCTCTGTGCCATTCGCTTTGTTTCAAAAAATTTAATTTTATAAAATTCACTCAAAACTATTCACAAAAGTTACATGTTTTCTACTTATAGTGTAAATATTTGTGTTTATTAAAAATTTTCAAATATTATTATGAAACTACAGGTTTTGAGTGTTTTTTAATTTTAAGTACTTATAGGTCACAGTGTATAGTTTGTTATTTTTGCATAAACTTCATTCCGATTAACTTGGTCTGAAACTATGTAACATTAAAATATCTCCAAGACCCAATAGCAAAAAACTTTGGAAAAAGGTTGTTCTTCAACTGAAAGAAAGCCGTTTGGCATTCTTCAGGCCAAGAAAAATTGAGGTGTTTTAGGTTTTTTGAGAAGACTTACCAAATGTGTGTGAACTTGAACCAGTATATCTGCAAGTTATGCAATAAATCGATTGTAGTAATGTACCCTACCGACAAGTTGTTGCATTTAGATCTAATCTTGTGAGTGAAAAAGTCAAGATTGCTTATCCCTGTAACTGCTGTTTCTCGTCGTTTAATCCTACGACAATGTCGTCAAAACATACAAACACGAAATCGAGATCTCTCACGATTTCGTTGATGAAAAGCTGAATGCGTCTGTGCAGTGCTTCTCATGCAATGTCTGATGAATACTCACTTTGTCATGTCTTTTGGCATATTGTGGCCGTTCTTCAATGGCCGGCTTAATTGCATTAATTATTGTTGTAACGATTTATTGTTAATGCATGACCGGCCTTACTCCACGATCTTCTGCGCTTTGGGTTTTCGTAGTGGATCCACTTTTCCCCTACCTATATTATAAAAATACTTATTTTCGTCAATATCTCCGAAACTAATGAGTTTCAAGGTTATTCAAGATCAACACTAAACGTCCCTCTCAACACTGAACAACTTTCTTTAAAAGTAATTTTTTCCTATCTTGCAAACGTTTGCGAGATACGAATAATATGCCTGGCATTTATTAAAATACTCATCCTGTATATTATTTTTTCGATTAGAGCTTTTTTCGTACTTGGTATTTGTGTTGATGTGCATTTTTCTGTACATATATTTTCAATTAGCTTATACATAATGGTATAAGAAAAAAAGCTCGAAACAATTAGATTATTAAAATGTCTTATTTTTAATTTAATTCGAATATACGAGAGTATATACATGCTGTATAAAATTACATTACACCGAGAGTATTAAATATACAAAAATAAAAGAAAAACTTTTCTCACTGCAGTGTTGGAATTTCATTTAATGGAAAATAAAAATTTAAAACTTTTTCCTTTTTTCTGTTTTTATTTTTCCTGATAAAATATAAAATTGTTCAAACCGGTTATTCATGCCGTGCGGTCAATGGAACCAGAACAGAGCTTTCTCGTACAACTAAACACAATTTTTTTTATCCTGTTCGACGTATTCACATAAAAATCGAATATTATCGTCCTTAACTTAAAATCGATTATGACGAAAATTATTAATAAATAATTTTAAATTTTGTAACTTGTATAATCAAATATTGATAAGCTACTCGAATATAATTAAGTTTTTTTAGGTCAAAATATTTTAAAACTAAATAAATTTTTGTAGCTGAACTAAAATTTAACGTACATATAATGGATTTCATATTTCATTTATTACGTATAAACCTTTAGGTATATAATTATAACTGAACTGTTAAAGTTTGAATTAAAAATATAACTTTATATTTTTTGATTGCAATAATACCGTCTACTTTATTGTTTTTAGTAGCGTAATGTGTTTTAACATTACAAGTACATTAAATGTAGCAACAAAAATAGCGTGCTGGTTACAAATCCGCACACTTTAATAATCGTTACTAGACTAAGTTTCCTTTACGATTACGGTTTCGAATTCTTGAAAATTTGTGGCGTTTCCTAAGTTAGACATCGCAAAGATAATTTTATAAATTTGTTTCGTCAAAATTTTTAATAAATCTCAATAAATTATGGAAGAAACACTTATTCGATAGTAAATATGTCGTAGGTTTGGAAAAACAATTTGGAAAAAAGCAAAACAACTGTTTTTTGGTCGTAAAATTGTAAAATTTTGTTTTGTTAAAAAATACATAAGAGAGATACATTTTTAATGTACTGTAAAACTTGAATTATTTTTTTGTAAATTTAATTAAAACTACATTCTACTTAACTGTTTTACAAAAGTGTCAAAAAGATGTAAAAACTGAGGCTATATTTTTTAATTATCGTGAATGTGAAACTGGCACTCTTTTTTTTTAAAAGGACAAAAAACGGAGGTACAAAAGTTCCTCTAAAAATGAGCGCTGTTAGCGTTCCATTTTAGTCGAAATACAAACAGGAGACAAATTTTGCTATTTTACTATAAATAAGGAATTAACCTGATCACTCATCAAAAAGAAGAAAAAACAGCTTAATATTAAGTTCAGAAGAATGGATTGGTTGATTGGTAGAGGCTCTGAGCTTACAATCGAAAAATCGATACGGACCTACGGTATTCAACTCTGGGGAAGTACTAAGCAAACAAACGCCAAAATAATACAGACGTGGTACACAAGAAATGAGAAGACCTTCACAGGGACTTACAGATGGATTAAATATGTAATAAAAAAACACGAAATAAGGCTCCACGATTATGGAAACCGTTATATTCGCCATATGATAGATAACCCTGTCGTTGAAAGAGGACTTCAAAGAACGAGGTCACTTGACCTAGTAAACATACCAAATTAAAATTAATATTTTAAGTAGGTTTTTTTAATTTTGGGACTAACCATTGGGTTTCACACCAACAAATCAGAATTCTTTAAGAAATGTAAAATTTGTAAAAATTTGAAAGATAAATTGCTAGATGAGCACAGTTGCAGTAGTAATTATTTAATAATTTGCGTCAAGTGAAAGTGAAAAGTTTGTAGAATAAAATAGACTGCTAGAGGTAACGAATATAAATTATTTTAAAGTGGACCCTTCTCAGAGTGGACCATACAATTATTTGTGTGAAAAAAGGAATTCTGAATAGAGGATTTTCCTTTTTCCTGTGACATTTTAGGTTGAAGATTTTTTTTTATTAAAATTAAACCGTCTAGAAGATTGTCGGTCCCAACACACCACATACACAGTATCATTTGGAACCAACGCACGACAATAAATCAGGGAAAACATTTTTACTAAATAAATTAATTAAGTTGAAATAAAAGTTCTTACAACAAACACACTCACTATCAGAGAGACAAGAACCTGTCATACACCTGTCCACTATTGTGCCAGCTGAAAAAGCTTAACGAGGCACAACTGTATCAAGAAAATTTAATACTATATAAAGAGGAAGAAACCCCACAGCGAAATCCTAGTGATATCCAGGGAAACATAACCAACACAGAACGAATAAAATAAGAAACAAATAAGATACAATCGAATACCAACCGAAATTGATAACTAATGAACTGAATAAGAACAAGAAGGACATCTAACAAAAGCTTGTTTAATAACCATTAAAATAATTTTGACAAAACTGAAGAAGAGGACTCAGGATATTTTCAGAGATTTCAACCCGTATCTGAAGTGTTATAACTAACTATTAATTGACACCGGTGCGAATAAAAACGATATTAAACCGGAAATGGTAGGTTTAATATCAAGCCTACTAATAAAGAGGCAACCACTAAAACAGTTTTCAAAAATCTGTTAGGAACCTACAATATAGAAAATAAAATTAAAATAAATTTCTTAGAGAACGGCGATTTTCAAGTGTCAAGCTTCGAGAGAATAAATGAAGATATAATAGTATGGCCAGAGTTACATAAAGCAGCACCTTTTAAAACCACGATTAACGTGCTTAATAAAAGACAAATTTATCGATAGGAAAACCATATCAAAGTAAGTCACTACAGAACATTTGAATGAACAGGTAAAATTGGTTCTGGTAATACCATCTTTCAAAATCTATTCTGTTAAAGAAAGACGAAAAGATGTTGGCTACGACTATAACCAAATAAAAAAATATCATGACAGACGTGGATTATTGTATACTAGAAAGCCATACAGAAAATGAACGCCTCGGGAATTCGAAAAGTACCAGCACTAATAAACCACCAGAAGTTAACCGAAAAAACCCGAAATCATAAACACCTCAAACCGAGGAAGTCTTGCACAGTCTGACTAAAGCCGTGGAACGATATCATCATCGTAGTAATGATTTACAAAATCAAATGGATGTTGACATACCATCGCCCTAGAGGGAGTGAAACCAAACTCCGATAAAATAAACAACATATTAGATCGGGCATTACAAAGAGCGCCAGAATAAATAAAACAGTGTCTAAGACTGTTTGGCCATTATAAGAGATTCTTCAACAATAGCCCAAAATATGGAAAAGTATTTATAAAAAAAACCCACTTGAACATTATAAAAGCGGACTAAGAAAAATATTATCAACGGGCCAGATATAAGGGTTACCTAGATTTTCAAGATCGTTCATATTAACGACAAATGATCGAGATTTTGCGTTAGTTGCAGTTTTGTTGCAGATTCAGGATGATGTGAACGCCCCACCGCATTTGCGCAAACAATCCTTAAATACAACAGAATCACAGTACGCCACGAATGAAAAAAATGCACTTAAAATTTAATAGAATCCTGCAAGCAATGCGAGTTAGGTAAAAACTGTTCAGACCATTATGTCATTCACAACTCAGAACGCCCTGTCAATTACTATAAAAACCAAATTATATTTAAAATATGTATACTCCAGGGAAATTAAGACAAATTCCGGAAATTTTTAAGGACAGCAGATATCGAGATACGGTTTTCTGCATTGTGTTCAGGAAGGTCCCAGGAAAGAAATCTATATCGTCTGGTTTAGCCGTTTTTTGAAAAATTCCTTCTGGGCTGGAAAATGAATTTTCCAATTGCCTCATTACTTGCACAATTAGAGGAACGACTGGAAACTCAGAAAAGTCCAGGGGGTGCACATGGGTGGCTCTGTGGGTGCGCGGGGTTGAATTGGGGGAGAAATGGCAGCGTGCATGAAAATCGCTCCAAACTCGTTACTCGGAGGTTTTTGGGGATGCCGAATTGAATTCTGGCATTGGAATTACCCGGGGCGGCTCTGCGGCGGTATTCGGGGGTCATTCTAGAGGGGAAATTGCATAGTCCATGGGAAGCGCTCCAAACTCGTTACTCGGGGGTTTTCGGGGATGCCGAATTCGATTTTAGCATTAAATTTCCTCGGGGGCGCTCGGAAGTGGCTCTGTGAAGTTGTCTGGGGGCGTTAGGGGAAGAAATGGCAACGTGTATTAAATTCACTCCAAAATCGTTACGGGATGCCGAATTCAATTTTCGGGGTTGCCGAATCTAATAGAATTCAAGATGGCGTACGAGTGATAACACGCATATTTGCAGTATTTTAAATTGTTAAATTTATATAAATTACTAATTAGTGTAATAAAATAATTTCAATCACTATGTAAACATCTAACATCTATAATCAATTATTTGAACATAAGAAGTATCCGTGTTCTACTTAAAAAAAAAAAAACAAATTATCCAAAAGGTGTAAAAGTGAATTTTCCATTAATAATGAATGTTGCTTCAAAGTCTGGAATTAATACTCGTAGCAGTAGCAAAACGATGGATGAACTGAGTAGAATCGATCAACCTACTAATGCTGATCTAATGAGTGCAATGCTAATAAATCATAAAAAACTGGAGCAACATAGTCTATTACTAAATGAACACTCCAAACAACTTTCTAACCTCAATACTCAAATCGCAGTTCTACAACAACAAAAATGTGAACTGGATAGTAAAATTAAAACAGTGGATGACAAGTGTACAAATAATTATTCTGAAATTGAAAAGCTAAAATTAATAATAAATCAAATTCAACAAAACGGTATCCAAAATGATGCAATTGTCTCTGGTATACCACCGTTGAAGGGCATTAATAGCCAAATCATCGCAAAAAACATATGTTCTATACTTGAGTTTGATGCCTCAAAACTCACAAGTGTATCTTCTTATGTCAACAATAAACCGAAAACAAGTGAAGTAAATGACAACAGTGCGCAATATCTACATATACAGCTTAAATTTTTGGATTTTAGAAGCAAGCTTGAGTTCTTTAGATTACACAAATCTCATGGGCCAATACTGGTTAACCAGTTAATACCTAACATCAATGTTGATGATACAAAGCTGATTTACATTACTCATAAGCTAACGGGACATAATCATGATATCTTCAAGAAATGTTTAAAATTGAAACAGCAACATAAAATCAAGTACGTGTGGTATAGGCATCCTAACATAATGGTACGAATTACTGCAACCAGCATTCCCGTTGTAATAAAAACAGCTGATGAATTGAAATCGTTAATACAATAACAATTTAAAATATCTGTAAGCAATGACATGCTATATTTTATAAATATCTAAATTATCTGTCAAATTACACCTAATTTTGAAATATCTTTAAGTAAACTAAATAATATAATTATAATAATATAACATAAGTGTCCGTTTATCATATTGTTCAACATATTATAATATTAGTGGTGCATTTTGTTGCGTATTTCAATACATATAATGATGTCGGGTGATGAAGATAGTGATAGTCATTTTCTTAAATTATGTCATTTTTCGCGATATGTACAAAATAATCAATCAAATCTTACGGTGTTATATTTTAATATTAATCGATTTAAAAACAAAATTGAACGCTTAGAATATTTTTTGCATAATCTTAAATTCTGTGTAGATGTTATTGTTCTTGTTGAAACATTCCTTACTCAATATGATAATTTAAATTATGTCAATGTTGATGGCTTTAAAGCCTTTCACTTATTTCGTCGTGTAATCTCACCGAAACATGCATGTTGTGGTATTTCTATGCTCGTAAGGGATGAATTGGATGGTGTTTTAGTGGAAATGGAAACCAAAGAAGAGTTTGATTTTATGTCAATAAAACTGTGCAATATTCGGCTTCTAGCTTTTTACCGCCCACCTGATTCTAATATTTATGCTTTTATTCAGTACCTAAGAACACAAATTACGAATTTACCCTCAATCAATTATTTTTGGTGATTTTAATATAAATTTAGTCGATTCGTCGAGCGATATCGTGAATAAATATAAGTGTGTTGTGTATAGTAGTGGTTATACAATAGAAAATAATTTAAAAGAACTATATTATACAAGAATTTATTACAGTCGAATAAGAAATTACTATGTATCCACAATACTAGATCATATTCTGAGCTCACTGAATCAGCCTCTTTCGATTTTATATGGTGATTCTGATACTTCTGATCATCGTTATGTAATAGCAAGCATTGAAATAAAAATCCCCAAACAAGAAATATTTTTTAGTTCTATCAAAACTAACTATCAAGCAATATGTAAGTTTATCGAAGAGTTTTCTATAACTAACACTTTTGAGTTTGAATTATTTCATAAGCAAATGTGTGAGCTAATAAACCATATAACACCGAGCTAATACCGATCAAGGATAAATCAAAACATAGATCAGATAAACCGTGGTTTACCTTTAAGCTTAAGATGCTTCATAACAAACGTAATTTATTTTACAAACTAAAAAAAAAATATCCGCTTAATACACATTATTCTTTTAAATTTTTAGAGTATAAAAAAAGATTAAATATTGGTATAATATCCGCAAAAAAAGCCTACTATACTCAGAAGTTTCTTCAAAATCATAATAATGGCAAAAAACTTGGAGCCTTATACATGAAATATTGAACAACAAATTGATGAGTAGAAACCCTTTGAGTCAAACTCAGTTAGTGTTCAATAAAAGTTTGTATAATGATCAATATCAAGTGACCGAAATCTTTAACAACTTCTTCAAGAATGTTGGTACTGATGTAGCTAATTCTTGTTACATCGATCCATCATATATGCCACCACATGATAACTGCGATAATTTTTTTTAATCAGTTTAATTTATCAACAGAACTAGAGATCGGGCTTATAATAAAGTCATTGAACAAGTCTTCGTCTAAGGGGTACGATAATATTCCAGTGTATCTCCTGCAAGAATATTCTAATGAATTTAAACCAATTTTGAACTTAGGCTTTAATAATTGTTTAGAATGTTCAAAATTTCCTGACAGTCTCAAACTTGCTCAAGTAGTACCTATATTTAAGGGAGGTGATAAATTAGAAGTTTCGAATTATAGGCCAATATCTGTGCTACCTGTACTTTCGAAAATATTTGAGCGACTAATTTTCAATAGATTAGTGCAACACATTAAAACTCATAATTTGATATCAGAATTCCAATATGGGTTTCAAGAATATTCGAGCACTACCTCAGCGACCTTGTATTTAATTAATAATATCTTTAAATTTCTCGAGAGGAAGAAAGCAACTGGTTGTATCTTCATTGACTTAATGAAGGCTTTCGATTGTGTTGACCATGCAAAAATTATTGGAAAACTCTACAATTTTGGAATACGTGATAAAGCACTTAGCCTGCTACAAAATTACTTAACCAATCGAAGACAATTTGTCAAGCTGGGGCCAACTTGTTCACAAACAACAAATTTTAATTTTCGGTGTACCACAAGGCTCAATATTAGGTCTTCTCTGTTTCTCATATACATTAACGATATGTTTAAATTGAATTAAAAGGTAAACCACAACTTTTCGATGATGACCTCGCTATTGTATATGGATCAGAAAATGCTGGTGGTCTTTTATCTGATATGGAACATGATTATGCCTTCTACATAAATATTTTGAATGGAATAAACAGAAAATGAATCTAAATAAAACCACCTATATAACTTTCCATAAAACGGAAATTACGACCAATTCTAGCCATGTCCAAGTCAATAATCAGATAATTAAAAAATCTGATGAAGTTAATTATTTAGGCTTGCATATTGTTAGCAGACTTAGTTGGTCAGCTCATGTTGATATATTAAATCTTCGTTTAGCAAGAATAATAAGTGTTTTTAGAAGGACAGCCAATTTTTTAGAGACAACAATAAAGAAGCAACTATATTTCTCCTTTATCCAGTCAAATCTGTTATACTTAATCCCTATTTGGGGTTCTAGTAACAAACTTAAGGATCTTCAAATAAATCAGAACAAGGCTCTGAAAGCTCTTTTCCAATTACCTTCTAGGTATCCAACCAAACTATTATATTCCATAGAAATGTTACCAGTCACAAAATTGGTGGAATTTAACTACATTATGCTTATTTATAAAATAAAACACAATATGATAAAGTCATCGATTTTGTTGGAAACAAATTTTCAAACGACTATGAGAAATACTAGGCAAGCTAATTGTTAAGAATTCCTAACAGTAAAAAAGAAATTAATTAACAAATTGAAAACCGATTCAAATTCTTAGTTACCTTTTGTTGTTCTTGTCAAATATTTGTTATTATTATTATTCACGCCAGAACGAGGTCAATTAATGTAGTTACTAGTTATATGTGAAATTGCCTTAATATGTATGACAGGTTCACAATAATTTAATTCATAATAATGACAAGTTCTCAATATGTTTTTTTTGCTTAATTTTGTTGCTCAATTGTTTAGCTGCTATTTTATAAGATAATAATTCTTTCTATTGGGATTTGAGACTTGTCAGGTGAGGATCGATTTTAATTATTTATTTTATAATTATTGATAATATCTTTGTTTATACTTAAATAATAATATTTATATGTATAATAAAACTAAACATATTTTGATACACATATAAAGAACTTTTTTCGCAAAATAAATGTTAAAGCTAATAAATAATAAAACTAATTTGTATAACAATATAATGTTGTAATCTTTTATTTAAAACTGTATAATATCTTATAATATTTTATATTTGTGTGTTCGCGTATAAATTCAATTACGCATACGGTATTACGCCAGGCTCACGCCGCTCCATGGTCCTTCGAGCCGGATAGTGCTACATATTCGGTATTTCGCCAGGCTTACGCCAAAACATCGTGCTATCCGGAAAGTGTTATAGTGAATTGTGTTTATTAAGTGTAATAAAAACTAAAATTTAATAATATTATAGACAATTATTAGGCTAGTCATATAGTGATTTCGTGTTCTCAATAGATTGCAAGATATTTTGTGCACGTGTTTCAACCTTTAAGTTTCTGTGCAGTGCAAAATGGTGGATCTTGGCGGCTTAACCCAGAAGCGTGGTAACTTAAAAGGTATTCTCACTAATATTCGAAAATGGGTCGATAAAATTGATCAGACGGTTTTTGTTGAGCAAATGGAGGCGCGTTTAGAAAAGCTTGATAAAATTTGGGACGATTTCAATCAAGTCAATGATGAAATCTCGATGAATGGCGGTGAATCAGATGCTGACGCTTTTCATGAAAAGTTTTTTGAAACTAAAGCCTTGCTAGTTCGATACATAAGATCACGGAACGAACCTGCTACCAGCTCAACAAACGATCAAACACTTAGGCTAAATTCAAGCATCGACCAGTTAGTACAACAGCAGCGATCATTTTTCGATGGCTTTACTGATTTCTCGAGGGCTCAAACAGTCGATTTACGGCCACCGCGCATTACAATTGAACCTTTCAATGGTAACTACGACTCTTGGATGACGTTTAGAGACCTTTATTTGTCTTCGATACACAATAACGACAAGTTATCTAATGTGCAAAAATTTAAATGCTTAATGAGTTTTTTGAAAGGTCCGGCGCACCAACTCCTCGTGAATATTCCAGTAACCGATGCAAATTATCCTAGTGCGTGGGAAACGCTATGTGAAAGGTACAGCAAACCTAAAATCTTAATACAAGCCCTAATTAACCAGTTTATGAATCAGGGTACCATCAGCAAAGGAAGCAAAACGCTGAGAGAATTAACTGAAGCCGCTGACGAGGTAATTCGAGGTTTAAAGTCAATAGGCAAGGATGCAGAAACTAGAGACGTTTGGCTAATATATCTTTTAGTCGAAAAGCTGGACACTGAAACCCGCATGTATTCGGCTGAAGAGTCAAACGATGATGATTACCCAACATTTAATAATTTTTTAAAATTTCTAGGGAAGAGGTGTAACATTCTGGAAGCATGCCAACCAATCCATACTCAATCGCAAAATTTCGCTAAGCCTGCACCATTGAATAACAAACGACAATCAACGTCTTCGCATGCATCATCTCTAGCAATATCATGTCCGATGTGTAAATCGAGGCATTTTCTTCACAGATGTTTCCGGTTCCAAGCTCTTGATCACAAAGGAAGAATGGGATTTATTGCTAGCCACAGCGTCTGTATCAATTGTTTACACAGTGATCATAATGAAAAGGAGTGCACATCTACTTATAAATGTTCAATCTGTGCTCAGCCGCATCACACACTGCTCCATAATCATACTTCTACCCCACAGAATACCACTGCTGCCAACATCGCAATCAACGATATATCAATCGAAAGCAATCACGCGCTTGTTATGAACACGACTAAGCCTAATTCGTATTCTCACCTGACAAACACAACAAAACAATGTTCTCAAAATCTATTCTCTAATACTAAAATTCAAATGCATACGTTATTACCTACAGCATTGATCTATATAAAAGATGCCACCGGCAAACTGCAAGTCGCAAGAGCTCTGCTAGATTCTGGCTCTCAATCTACGTTTATAAGTGAAAACTGTGTTCAACGTTTACGACTATCTAGAACACGTTCCTGTATATCCATTAATGGTCTAGCCAGGGCGAAAGCCGGTACAACAAAGGGGGCAGTACAGTTACAACTTGTCTCCCGATATAACGCAGAAAACACCATTTCGGTTTCTGCTTTAATACTCAACAGACTTACGTCTAATGTGCCATTACGAGAAGTCGAGATAAGGAAATGGGCTTACATCCAAGGCTTACAGTTATCGGATCCACAATTTAACCATCCCAGTCAAATCGAGCTTATAATTGGTGCTGATGTGTTCTTCAAAACATTGTGTAGCGACCGTATTATTTCGGATAACCATCCAATCGCCCAGCTTACAATATTCGGTTGGATACTATGTGGGCAATTCTACGAGAAGCAAAATGATAATGAATCGGAGGTTAATAGTAATCTCCTTCTTTGCCATCATACGTATTTACATACAACACATGAAAAATCTTGGCAATCGGAGGATACCAACAGCGTTCCACAACTACCTCTAGAAGATGAACGATGTGAAACTATATTTTCGGAAAATCATAGTCGCGATCCAGCAGGCAGATATATACTACGTTTGCCATTTCGAAATACACCTGCACTAGGAAATTCATTTAACGCCGCTTTGGCACAATTATTTTCAATGGAGAGAAAATTCCAACGAGACGAATCTGTAAAAACCGCATATTCAGATTTCACGGCAGAATATCTTCGATTTTGTCATATGGAGAGGGTTCCAGCTTCTGAAATCAACTTCCAGTGGAAATTCAAACACTACCTATCTCATCACTCGGACATAAAAGGGTCAAGTACACCTATCAAATTGTGTGTTGCATTCAACGGTTCAACGAAAACAAGATCCGGCCAGCCTTTAAATGACAATCGGCTAACCGGTCCAAAACTTCAACAAAACTTCGAAAACAAATTATGGTGGCAAGGGCCACATTGGTTACAACTTCATCGCAACACCTGGTCTTCTTTATCAACTCATGATGGACAGCTTAGTGAAAGTGAAGTGTTATGTGATCTAGAAAAATATAATCGGACTACTATAGACATTTTTCATAGACAGTTAAATTTTGATTTTATTCACGAACTATTTATAAAATTCTCATCCTTTGCAAAAATTAACCGAATCGTGAGCTATACTTTCAGATATCACTACAAATTAAAATGGGCACAAAACTCTACCGTTCGCGAGGTCAAAGCAGTTCAATCGGGCCACTCACTGAAAAATCATGCATCACGTTCGTTAACCCCGCATCTAAACGAATTTTATAAACCACTCGAAAATCAAAATCATATTAACACTATTTCTCTATTTCTCACACAGAATAAAATTAACCATAAATTCAATCCTGCAAGTGCTCCACACTTTGGAGGCCTCTGGGAGGCCAACATTAAATCAACGAAGCATCATTTGCATAGAGTAGCTGGTTCCACAACACTAACATTCGAGGAGATGAGTACTCTTTTGGCGCAAATTGAAGCTGTACTAAATTCCAGGCCTCTGTGTCCATTAAGTGAAGACGCAACCGTATACGATCCACTAACGCCAGGTCACTTTTTAATCGGTGCACCTTTAACGTCGATTCCGGAACCAGAGCTCACTCACTTACCTGAATCACGACTAAGCAGATAGCAAAATATTCAACAGCGCGTTCAGGGCTTTTGGAAGACCTGGTCAATGGGTTATCTAACATCATTACAACAACGGCATAAATGGGCAAACGTTGAAACACAACCTCGCATCAATCAGCTTGTGGTGATCAAAGAAGATAATCTACCACCATCAAAGTGGGCCATGGGACGAGTTACTCACTTACACATCGGACGGGATGGCCTAACTCGAGTGGTTACACTCAAAACATTGAAAGGAGAGCTGCGACGGCCTATAACTAAAATCTGTCCACTTCCCGTGGAGTAATCAAATAACAGATCACACTCTAATTCATTACGATCTATAATTTTATTACGATCTATAATTTTTACATTTCAACATAAATTAATTAATTCCTTTTTGGGGGCAGTATGTTAAGAATTCCTAACAGTAAAAAAGAAATTAATTAACAAATTGAAAACCGATTCAAATTCTTAGTTACCTTTTGTTGTTCTTGTCAAATATTTGTTATTATTATTATTCACGCCAGAACGAGGTCAATTAATGTAGTTACTAGTTATATGTGAAATTGCCTTAATATGTATGACAGGTTCACAATAATTTAATTCATAATAATGACAAGTTCTCAATATGTTTTTTTTGCTTAATTTTGTTGCTCAATTGTTTAGCTGCTATTTTATAAGATAATAATTCTTTCTATTGGGATTTGAGACTTGTCAGGTGAGGATCGATTTTAATTATTTATTTTATAATTATTGATAATATCTTTGTTTATACTTAAATAATAATATTTATATGTATAATAAAACTAAACATATTTTGATACACATATAAAGAACTTTTTTCGCAAAATAAATGTTAAAGCTAATAAATAATAAAACTAATTTGTATAACAATATAATGTTGTAATCTTTTATTTAAAACTGTATAATATCTTATAATATTTTATATTTGTGTGTTCGCGTATAAATTCAATTACGCATACGGTATTACGCCAGGCTCACGCCGCTCCACTAATGACTTTCGAATACCTGCGTACGTAAACAAATCATCTACACGAAGTATATTCTATCAAGGACTTAAACTTTTTAATAAACTACCATCTAATATAAAAATACTACAAATTTCTAATTTTAAAACGTACGTTAAAGAAAATCTGTATCGTGATTTCTGCCGGGAATATGATGAAACTCATCTTTAATAAAATTGTAGTGATTGAATGTTTATAAATCGATTTCTGTTAATACTATTAACTTGACTATCCTTGCATTATTCTGAATTATAATATATTGAACAATTGATTACAAGTAACATTATAAGTAATAAGAGGTATATGTTTATTATACACATATAATTAATATGATGTACAATTTTTTGATAAATTTATATAAGTAAATGACAGATATTACTTAAATTAAATTACATTCCAACCCATCATAAAATAATTATTGAAATATAAATAGAAAATTTCCATCTATATTTAAAATTGTATAATTTTTATTGGAAATAAAAAAAAAAAAAAAATTGGCATTAGACTTCCCCGGGGGCGCTCGGGGTGGCTCTGTGGGACATAGTAAAGAAGAAAATGAAAAATCATAAATTATGAAAATAAAATTGTATTCAAAAAACAAATAGGAGTTTTTATTAATGATGAATTATTCATTATAAACTTAAATTTTTAACACTAAACATCTTGCTCAAACCTTCTTCTTCCCCTTCTTCATCTTCTTCCTTGTCACTATTCTCAGCCTCGTTGCAAGTGTCTTTTTGGTCTAAGCAATTGCCATCGCAATGCCTGCATGCAAATGATCACTCCAACGCACTTCGGCGGCACCTGCACAGACTGCCACAGTCGGTTTCACAAAAACAAGAAATGTTCACTTAAAATTTCCTCAGGACCGGCTTCCTGGGTCATGGTGACAGAACTGAGCCCTCCATCCACTAATTCCCACCCTCATTTCCGTAAAGAGCCGTAAAGAGCCAAAGCTAGACAAAGTCCATGATCTATTAAATTATCCATGGATACATCGGATTTCTCAAACAAATCGCAGAATTTTACTTCCCCTCGATAGAAAAATGCTGAGGTTGTGTCGCATCCCGTGAAAGCATCTAGAAGTAATATATGAAACCTGATGCACGCGCTTCTGGATGCTAAGCCCTCGGAAGAAAACACAACATCAGGTACTCTAGTGGAAGGCGGCTTCAGCAAGAACACTTCTAGATTCGGTGGAGTCCGAGCAGCAGCATTGTTAAGACGTCAGTATCTTCCGAAACAATAACCACTTTATTGTTACGGCTTCCAGAAGCAGTCTCAATGGCCTTGAGCATAATATCAACATCCGCATCATCTACACTCTGCTAAGACATTACATTATCCCGTTTCAATTCGTCCTGGATAAATGTAATGAGCTGGGACTTATTTTTGCTATTCCTTAGAAACTTGTCCTAAGTTACACTATCGGGCAACGTCATGACCGTCCAGGAATCTGGAGCCATGCATACGGTGGTGAAATTTTTATGAATACATCGCCTGTTTCTTTCCGTCGATTTAGTGGTAATTTGGTCGTATCCATCGAAAACAACAAAAACTCGGTTCCCAAAATGCTCTCTTTATGTATATAACATACCCGTTGCATATCTCTAACATGTTCTGGCCCCTTTTCCATCTAACTTTATGAAGAAGCATGCCTACATCAATAACGTATATTGTGTGTCTTCAATTCTTACATACTTACAGATCTTTCTTTAAAAAGTTGATACAATTTTGATTTTTCATTTTTTCTCATTCGGTTCTTGTCAAACATAGCCGGAGAATAAGCTGCCAATTCGAATGTTAAATAAAATTCCATACTTTCCGGCTTATTGAGTGCGATAATTCTGTGAAATAATATGAGCAGATCTACGTTACAAAGCTTGTATTGGCCAACTTCAACAGCACACTTCTCAGACCCGATGCAAGTAATTTTTTTGGACAAAGAGATTTTCAATTCTTCGAAGTTGCCCTCGACAATTTCCCGCATAGTTTTCAGTCCTTTTTCAAAAGCTTTATAACATGTTACTTTGGCGTTATTCCCACTTATTCCATTGGCAATATTAGTTATATTGTTCACATGTCGAAAAGGGCAGAACTTTCTGCAGATCTTTCTTGTCTTGCATGAGCATAGAATCGCGGGAGTCTTTATGCTGATAGTTCTTATCCATCGTGATTTTGGTAAATTTTTCCAAGGCCATCAAGCAGTCACTTGTGGCGGTCCTGCCCATGAGCTGGGCATCACTCCTCTCTCGAACAATCCTCCCTTCAATTTACTTCTTTTCATTAGTGTCTGTTCGATAGTCTGGTCTGTGAAGGTTCCGGAAAATAATTTTTTGACTCGTTTTCGTGTCCAGTACCCTTGTTTGGTGAAAAAATCGTTTCGAGACACAAAAGACTTCCAAAGCAATTGTTTTTATAATATAGCAATTGTTTTTATAATATATTTAGTTATTTAATATTCAATCAATTTTTATATTATTCATACCCCCGGGTAATTTTAATGCCAGAATTGATTTCGGCATCCCCGAAAACCCCCGAGTAACAATTTTGGAGCGGTTATTATCGACGCTGACATTTCCCCCCAGTCACCCCCAGACAACCCCACAGAGGGACCCTCGAACGCCCCTGGGTAAGTCTAATGGCAGAATTGAATTCGGCATCCACGAAAACCCCCGTGTAACGATTTTGGATTGATTTTCATGCACGATGCCATTTCTCTCCCAATTTCAACCCGCGCGCCCCCACAGAGCCACCCCGGTTAATTCTAATGCCAGAATCGAGTTCGGCAGCCCCGAAAACTCTCGAGTAACGATTTTCGAGCGATTTTTCCTAGTTTCCAGTCTTTCCTATAATGGTGCAAGTATAATGATGAAATTGGAAAATACACTTTCCGGCCCAGAAGGCATTTTTCAAAAAATGGCTAAACCAGACGATGTAGACTTTTTTCCTGGGATCTTCTTGAACACAATGTAGAAAACCGCATATCGAAATCTCCTGTCCTTAAAAACTTCCGCTTTTCCGCTCGATTTTGATCTAAATGCCCTGGACTAAAGTTGAAAGCAGTAATCGGAACAAATATATAATTTTAATAGAACTATCATTTCCAAATTTTCGAGAAGCAAGATATTCTCAATTATTTGAAGAAACTTCAAAAAGAAAACACATCGTACCATCAGGGGCTTAGTACTATAGAAAATTCAGGAAATATTAAGGAAAGGCTTTTCAAACAAGAAAATTCAGGAAGTAGTTTGGGACAAGCGGCGTCATCGTGAAAGAATATGTACTTTCATAGTGGGATAAGTAAAGTGGAAAATGAAGAGCCGAACAGAACAAACGCCTAATTCCAGTTAAAGTCGCATTGAAAGACTTTTATGTTGCGACGACCTGATGATCAGCTCAAACAACGTCATGGATTTAATAGAGGTCTTGAGGTAAATGGTGGAACTCCACATTTGAGTGACGGTTTCGAACTGCGGAAGTGATCCTCGAACAGTCAGAAGATTCTGAATGAGATACCAATATATTGGTACGATTTAGTCAAAACACTTGGGATGTTTGTAAACCAACCAAACAAATGATTGGCTGACTATCTCCTAACACAATTATCATGAAAATTGTACTACAAGAAGTCGGCATACCGTGAGATGACGTGGTCCCAAAGTCAATCGCTAAAAGATAGCTCACTTATCTAGCAAGCACACAAGAATCACAATGCTGGCATCAAAGACCAAGGTTACACCAATGAAAATGATCAGCCTACCACGTCTGGAGCTTAATGTCAGTGTATGCCTGGACCGACTCGAAAGTAGTACTTGCTTGGCTACAAAGCTCGCCTAGTCGATGGAATACGTTTGTTGCCAATCGAGTTTCGCAAATCTTAGATTACATGGAACCTACCGATTGGAATTATATCGACACCAAGCATAAGCCCGCAGGCCAAACATTTCTACAGAGTAACCTGCTGTGGTGCTCATATTTATGTCCACCACCAACATCGATAAATCAAAACAACTTCAAATCCGAGAGAATTTATCATCAAACAGAGAACATCTATACAAAACGGAGAACATCTATAAGGCAACAGCCCACTTCAAACTCTGAACCCTTTGTCGGCACTGACGGAGTACTTCGGAACGGAAGGCGGCTCAACGAATCAAACATGTTACACATATGTAAACATCCGATCACTCTTCCCAAAGGCAGCCGGCTTACAAATTAGCTGATGCTGACACACTAACGGAAGCACTATTGGATTTTAGGCTTCAAAAATTATTGGCTTACACGTACCTTAATGGGTTGTGTATTTTCGACGTCACGGAACTACGGGCCAGCACCTGATGGCCGATCTTTCAAGGCATCATATTACACCTTTGAGACCGTTTCTGTACAGTGGCGTCGACTATGCAAGCCCAATAACCATCAAGAAATGCAAAGGTCATGCGTCAACAAAGGGCTACCCCAAAGGGTTTACTGCACCAAAAGGAAAAATCCGAAGCATGTACAATTGTGCAGCCAACTTCATCGGAGCTAGTCGTCAACTAGCATCGTTCTAACAGCAGAGCATCAGGGATGTCATACCGGAAATCGCTTCATTATTGGCACAGGATGCCAAACCGGGAATTTTCTTACTCCTGCTTCGCCGCACTTTGGCGGCTTGTAGGAACTGGTTGTAACAACGGTCAACAATCATTTACGTCATATCATGAGTGAAACCTTACTCACGGTCGAGGAGTTGACGATGCTGCTGTGCCAGATCGATGCGTGCCTAAACTCGCGTCCTGTCTGATGACGAACGAGCCTGATGACTATACAATCCTCACTTTTGGACATTTCTTAATCGAGGAAGCACCAATCACGACGCCGATCAACCGTCTCAATCGGAAAATGTACCATCACTTCTGAAAAATTCAGTCGATGGAATACCTTAACGAGAATCTCGCTATCGACCAATTATTCCTCATCATGGAAAGAAGCTTACCACCTTCGAAATGGTTACTCGTGATGATCATCGAGACGCATCCAGAATCTTATAGACGAGTTTCAGTCGTCACATTAAGATTCCAAAATGGTGTATACAGGCGACTAGTGATAAAGCTGTGCCTGCCGCCTATACCAGGCAACCACAAGGTAAGGTTTCAGTGGTTGACACATCGCACATTGCAAGCTCCATGTCCACCTGTACATTGACGTGGACGGCGGGTCGGCGCTGAATTCTGCACTCTATCAGAGGGTCTTAGTTGTGTTTATTAACAACACCAATTGTAATCGCCTATGATGGGATTCGAACCCAGTACGTCCCGGTCCAAGTGCCGAAGCTTTAACCACTGCAACACTTGTCCGGTCAGATAACCACAACCAACATTAAAATATTAAAATACTTTAGGACGACCGGTAATGTTGGAGATGACACTAAACGTATTCACGACAGCCGGAGGCGGCACCTACCGGTGGACATCCCACAATTGGACGCCACAGGCAACACGGTTTTAAATATAAAACACCAACATTGGATGTGATGGAAAAACACTGAATTACCAGTCCTCTCGCATTTTTCATATGTTGCATGTTCTTCTCAGATGCTCAGTGCTGCCTCTATAAAAATGTTAATAAAAATTCAAACCACTCATAATCTGGGCTAAACGTAAAAAATGTGGGGTTGATTGAACTAAAATTTTATTGTTCCTCAATGCTGCGTTTGCTTTTTATTTGGGATGGAATTTTAAGTGTGTTCATCATACTAACGATGCACGATGAAGGTTTCCAGGTTGACCATGTACTAACTATAATGGCTCGTTTAACAAAATATTTTATAAAAAATGAGACTAACGAATAGCTCATGTGATTTTGTATCAAACCTGGCCTATGGGTTAATAAGACTATTATCTAATATCGGAACCTACCCGCTTTTATACTCCCACCGTATCGAGGTAGATGTAAATTAATAAATATTGAGCCGCTCTTTATCCGCAGAATCGAAATTGGTGCGTTATTGGTTAGAGACTTGTTGGTGTCTAAAATTGACTGTCCTGAGATTTTGGTGTTGTACGATATATATACTCCGTTACGGACCCTTCGCGTTAGAGATTTCCAAATTAAGCTGCCTTATATTAGGCATAACTACGGTAAATATGAACCTGTTTATCAATCTAGTGTTTCTTTTAATAAAGTTCGATCGGCTTTCGACTTTAATCTATCCAGGGATGCATTTAAGAATTTAATGTCTAATGTTCTTTTAAATTATTAGTAATTTTTCATGTTTGTTTAATTTTACTTTTTTTTTATTTTTTTTAATTAAATTTTTAGTATACTATATTAATGTATTTTTAAAATTGTAACCAGATTGTATATAAGTATAGAGTTTGTAAATAAATAAATAAATAAATAAATAAATAAATAAAATAATACCAGGGCATCAACTTTTCAGAAAATTTAGAGTTGATATAATTTTCTAGGTTGAGGATGTTGTCTACATGGTCGACGTCAGGGACACAATAAATCACTATGTAACCTACGTACTAGATTATCGCTCTTGCCTTATTCGGCAAACCTATAACTAAATACCAGAATCTGATACATTGAGAGTACAAAGGTTTTGTCACAAAATATATGTAGTTACCTGAACGCCAAGATTTTAAAAGTAGACAAAGCCCATTCTCTAGCTAGTTATCTAATGTAAAAACATCGAATTAAAGCGTACATAATCCGTTGAGATTAAAGTTGAAAACAAAAACTGTCAACATTCATGAAAAAAAAACTATCGTGAAAACAGAATGTGAACTAACGAGACAGAAGGAGAGAGTACAACAAAATATAAATTTATCCCAAAATCTATAAAAACAACTACTTTCCTCCGTTTCTGAAATATAAAACATTTTACACAGTTATTCTGTTAATCATTAACGTCTATAATACCGAAGAAAATCCGCTCAATAATTTGTTGTTGGAGTTTTTCTTTTATGTTATCTGCTGTATTTTACAACTACTTTTCATCTAATAGATACTTGAGGAGATGGGAAAAAATCCGTTTTCGTACGAAAACAAAATCCTTCTAATTTTCTGATTCTTCTTGGATTGTCTTTTCGAGCACAACATTTAATAGGCATCTTAAGTTTTAGTTTGAGAGCATCTTATATATCTATATACTAATGTCTATATCTATCCATCTGGATACAAAATACTTTATACACTCAAAACGTATACACTGCCAGATCGAAAAAGATTTAGAACGTTCGTTATAATTTTATACATAAAGTGGATAAAGTATTGCAAATGAGCCAGAAGAAGAAAAATCTGTGTATAACTAGGAAAAAAATGTAATATTTATAGTTTTATCCATTATTTTATGGTACAGTTAATATCATTCTATATACTAAGTACGTATTTCATTTTATCAATATGTAATAGTTTGAAAAATATTAGTGATTTTTTTTTTAGTTATAATTTTGGTCGTGGAAAGTCGTATAAAACTATAAGAAACACATAAAACTTAATGTTGTAAGTTTTTTTCCAACTGTACTCTGCTATTTTCCTCTTACAGTCAGATCCCAATTAAAACTTTATTTTTTTCTATTTTAGTTTCCTCCGAACACTTTTATATACAGAAACTTAAAGTTTTTTCATTTTCTGGTTTGAAAATTTTAGTATTTTTTTTTTTTTAAAATTTTTTCCAACTATATTTTAATCAATAATATTATCTTTCAAGTATATAATGTCGCTGTCTTAAGAATGGTGTCACACCATCCTTAAACTTAATATCGTATACAGCGGAAGACAAAATTCTATAAAATAACTGAATTAATAAAAAGTTTGTTTAAGTTGATTACAGTGCAACACATGAAATATTATGGCCGGGCGTATACGGTACGATGGAATTAAATTTAATTTAAACCGGATAATTAAATATGTTAATGACTTCCACCTTTCGCTCCGGTCGCCCTATAATGTAAGACGTAATCAAATAACACAAATACATAATATTTACATAACCATAAAAAAAACGTATACATACACAGCATATGTCATACCATAAATTGTTTTCTAGTTATGTTTTAATGTTGCTGATGAAAAACCAAAAACAAAAAACCGTAAATAAATATAAACACAACAAACCCTATATTTTCCAACTGAAATCATCAACAACGACTGCCACCTGATATAATATACCTTTACACCGTGTATCGCGTATATTCCTATATAAAAGGAAAACACGGCAAGTAAAACAAAATACCGTTAGAACAGTGGGAAAAATACAAAAAAAAAATGTTCAATTTTGTCACACCTTTTCATTTGTATATGTAGCACATAAAATTTATTTGAATACAATTTTTCCACATTTTCTTTACACACAATGTACATAAATAAATAAAACACAAATATTATTATGTATGTATACATATATATATTTTCCAACCGTGAATTATTATGATGTTCAAGTAAATAATAAAACACCGTAAAAAATTCAATTGAAAAACATGAACATATTTTTCTTTTACTTCTTGCTTGTAATTTTTTCCCATCATTTATTTTTCGCTCAAATTTGTGTAATTTTAGTTTATTTTCATTTTGTTTAACCATTTTGTGTAATTTACATGTTTATTGTCATAGCGTGACCATATATTTGCGGGGGTGGAATATTTCAGTCTTTATTGCAAAACTAGCTTCTGATACTATAAAAGTGATAATTCCTAAATTACAGTAATATTGGAAGCTCTAGAAAATCTCTAAATTCTACATGATTTGGTTAATACATTCCTACTTCATTGGCCAAAAACCAGTTTTTATTATAGAATTACAAAATTACTTTAACTTAAATTCAATAAATTCACAACCCGTTCGAATGCGTTGGATGGAAAAGAGTCTCCATAAAATGTGCACATGTGAGTATGCAAACTACATGACCTTCGGGTGTAACAGTAGTTTAAATAGGCTGTGTCTACTTTGATTTCGATTAAGTGACCTAACCAACATTACTTATCAAATTGTAAGAGGTCAAAGGAGATTTGAAAGGGGGTAGAATAAAAGTGTGGGACTTAAAAATACTGATTTATAAAAGGCCAGAACAAAAATTGTATCTGCCGGAACCACTGATAAAACTGGTTGTGAAACATATAAGCCTTCAGCCGAAACCATAACAAGGTCAGCCGGAACCATTTGAAGCAAATCGGAACAAAACCAACAATAGCACAAGTAGCACAATGTACTGAACATCATTGTGCAATATCTGATTTATCAACTGGAACCAATATTAAACTAGCAAGAACCAATTAAAACCAGCCGTAAACAGAGCTTTAACAGCCGGGACCGTTAGAAGCTTGGCCAATGAAACAATTGCGTTTGATTGGTTATGCAACTTACAAGGTTTCAGTCGGAACCATTACAATACCATCCAGGGCCATATCAAGCCTGCTAGACCCATGTCTGCCGGAACCAAATCAACTATAGCACAAGTGATACATAACATGAGGCCAGCCAGAACCGCATAAAGAGTTTTTTTTTATATGGAAGATTTACGTCTTCGTTTTTTAACTTAAGATATTTAGATTAGTGGAAATCGATGAATCGGTACGATAAGTTACAAGTGGTCTTTGATTCAAAGCCACAGCTCATAATAAAGAACAGCAAGTACATATATCAATTATACTTCATATATTTCACTAACCACTTACTATGAAACATTGAGCAAGAAACCGCACACACAGGAAATTCTACATATTACTCTCGAGATTGGAGTGTTTCTGACTACCAAGATTCCCTGGCATTCATCCTGTTAGGTAAAATGCATTAGTAATTCACGAAAAAAATGAGAATATTATTATTACCTGCAACCTAAAATTGATACTTGGCGAAACTGAGTACATACCAGAAAGTAGGAGAAGAACTTTCTATAAAGTCAAAAGTACTAGGGAACTCAAAAGGCACTAAAACCCATACAAAGAAAAAGAGAGATGTTCTCTTTAAATCCAACCACTCCCAATTAATGATTGTGAATTACATATACCAAAAATAATTCCAAAATTGTACACTTTTAAATATAAAACTATTCCAATTGGATTTGTCTTGTAAGTAATGAACTTGAATTTTTTTTAGATTATATTTAACTCATATCTAAGAGATGTCCCGCACTCCCTAATAGTGATTTACACCTACTAGAGACGAAGTATGTTACATGACTATTGAAACGAAAAAAGCACATGAAACGTCACCAACATTTCGTAAGTAAATTGGCAGGACTATCAAAATCACGGGCTGACGGCTTGAACAGAGATGGAATTAATGCTTTTACACTATTGGGGGACGTTTCAAATGTTAATGAACTAATGAATAACCCCTACCAATTTATGCGTGAATTCCACAGTGAAACAATTTTTTTCAGTAAAATTAACACGAAATAAAAATATAAATCCTTTACTTGTTAGACAGAAACAAAAAAAAAATCAGTACAATTTACTGGCAAAATAATGGGCCTATCCCATGGAAATTATCTGCTGTTAGCAAAAATAAAAGCGAGAATAAAATATAGATTTTACTGGTTGTGTACGAAACAAAACATGTCAACAAAACATAACATTGCTATAAAAAATGTAAATTGGAGTATTTTTTATGGCAGCATTTTTCACACTTCTACAAAAAATGTATGTAAAGATAAGAAATTTTTCTCAAACTCCTACAAAATATTGTCACTCTTATGAAATTTTTTTTTGCGTATATCAGCAAAAGAATTGCTGACAGCAATTTTCTTGCTGATAATACGCAAAAAAAAACTTTTATAAGAGTGACAAAGAACAGAAATATTTTTTATTTCATTTTATAGAAAAATTTTATGGTTTTACATTTTTGCATAACCTAAAAATATACAACAATTCGATTTTTGACTAAAAAAATAGCAAACGAATTATTTTGTATGTGTGAAAAAATTTCGTATCTTTACATACATTTTTTGTAGATGGGTGAAAATTGCTGCCATAAAAAATACTCCAATTTACATTTTTTATAGCAGTATTATGGCAGTAAACTTCCCCAAACACAACTATTCGCTCAGTAAAATTCTACTGACAACATGTTTTGTTTCGTACACAACCAGTAAAATCTAAATTTTATTTTCTCACTTTTATTTTTGCTGACAGCAAATTATGTATTTCCATGGAATTGGCCCATAAAGCATAATAGAGTAAGTGGGGAAAATGTTGCCATAAAAAATATGAAACTAAATACTTTTTATGGCAACACATTTAAAAAATAGTATGCGATGAGAAATATTTTTTCGCACACTACGACAATTTTGTGATTGAAAAAATATTATAGTCAAATGTCAAGAGAAAATTAAACGCGGAATTATTACATTTATTTTCTTTATCTTCAAATTTTTTAGGTTATATTGCCCTCAATCTGTCACTATTTTGACGATAAATTTTGATATAAAAAATACATACAAAAGTTGCTGTCTTAGTCGCTCTAACGTATTTTAAAAAAACTCGTCTCTTTTCGGTTTCCCAGTATTTTTTACTGGAAAAAATTGCGTAATTTTACTTTACGTATACATCGAGAAAATCATGTAAGGAGTATAAACTTTTAAATGTTGGATTGTTAACTATCAGATTTTAGGAGCAAAATATTTCACTTATTTTATTTCTTCAATATTTTTTTTATTTTTGTAATAATAATTGTCTCGTCAACCTCGCAGACACAGATCAAAGAGTTTTTATCGCTCTTACCGCTTCTTCTGACAGTGCCACAAATGTTAAAAAAATCAACTTTCGTAAATAGTTATAAATTTTTTTTAATGTAATTTTTATTCGTTGTATACCTTAGAGGGTGGAGGCTGCCCCCAAACCCCCGCTTTTTTATAATTTATACAATTCTTCAATTGTCAAATTTTATTTATAATTTTAAACTAAGTAAAAAAAATTGAAAAAATTTCAAAATTTTCCTGGAAAAATTGCAAAATTTTCCCGGAAAAATTACTTGTACTGTCGAAAAACTGTCAAGATACAATTATAATATCAAAATTTATATACAAATTTCACATTTGTACGTATTTTGAATAAACAATTATATTTTTTTTTGTGTAAATAAAGTAATTTTCCGAAAAAATTTAGCTTGCTCCTCCTAAAAACTGTTGATAAACAATCCTGCATCTAAAAATTTTAAAAATGTATACGCCTTACATGATTTTCTCGATGTAAACGTAAACAACAATTTTGTATGTTTTTGTTCTAGCAAAATTTATAGTTAAAATTGGGACAGATTGGGGGCAACATAACCTAAAATTTTGAAAATAAATAATTTTAACGAAACACAAAATTTTCAAAAATTCATTTTACCCTACAATGAACGCGTTTGTACGTAGCGGAACAAGAAAATAATCCAACGTTTCATTTTTCTCTTGACATTTCACTATAATATTTTTTCAACCATAAAATTGTCGTAGTGTGCGAAAAATATTTCTCATCGCATACTATTTTTGAAGGTTGGTTAAAAATTTTGCCATGAAAAGTATTGAGTTTCATACTTTTTATGGCAACATTTTCCCCACTTACTCTATTATTTTGCCAGTAAATTTAACTAAACATTTTTTTTGTTTCTCTCTAACAAGTAAAGGATTTATATTTTAATATCGTGTTAATTTTACTGAAGAAAATTGTTGCACTGTATTCGACATGGAAATTTTTTTCCCAATTTATAAATACTTACATCAAATTGTTATCCTTAGTAGGCCGGAAAATATATTTTAACAGAAATTACATATAAATTCTTTCGCCAGTTCCCTATTCCCGGGGAATTACCAGAATAGTTTCACTGTCTGCGTTTTATGGGGTAAATAAAAATTTCAAGATGGAACGCCTCCTAGATGAGTTGTTTAGATGAGTGCAAAATCAACATAGGCATCAGAAAAACGACGAACAAAATGATTTTAATGTGGCCATTGTTCCCACTCCAAGAAAAACGAAATTCCCGAATATGCAACCGAAAATGATGTGATTCTTCTGTTTGTTATTAAGCTCAAACAGTAATTCGCAGTGCAGTCTCGCTACACCAAGAAAGTTGCTAGATATAATTTCGCCAGTGTCTTAGATATCGACGGTTTCCAAAAGTGTTAGTGTGGTGAAGCAAAGTAGTGAAGCAAAAAAAAATTAAAAAGGATCCTGAACAAAAGGAAAACAAAAAAAGAAAAATTCCAAGAAACAATTGACATCAAATCCAATTATTGTCACCTTCAAAGGAAGATCAGAGTCCCTTGAACTAAATGATGATTCTAGTTAGGCAGACGATTTCGAATTAAATATTTGTGTGGGTTGTGGCGCAAATTGTTTTGAGCAAGAAAACAGACGAGTGGATTCAACGAAGTTCTACCCCATGCGACTTATTCACCTAATTTCACCTCCATCGGATCACCACTTGTTTGCATTGATCGGTCACGCACCAGCTGAGCTTCGCTTTGGTTCGTACAAAGATGTAAAAAATAGCACGATGAATGGTTCGCAGCAAAAGGGGAAGACCTTAATGGCGTGGTATTCATAAATTGCCCGAAAGATGGGTGAAATGTATAACAAGCGATGGAGCATACTTTAAATTAAGCACTTTTTATCATTCCTCCATAGCTTAACATGTTGTTTAGTAAAAAAAAAGTACGCATTTCATACTTGTACACCTATGGCTATTCTGGTAATTTCTTGGGAACAGGGAACTGGGGAAAGAGTTTTTATGTAACTTCTGTTCAAATATTTTTTTTTCCGGCCTACTGAGGAGAAAAGTTTTATGTAAATCTTTATAAATTGGGAATAATTTTTCCATAGCTTAATTGGCAGGGAAAATTATTCCCTAACGAATTTCCTTAAATTGGCAGGGAAAATTTTTCCATTGTTAATAAATACTTAAATGGCCTTACTGGGCTAAAAGATACGTATTCCCTTTGGAAAGCGACAAAAGGAGTAGTACGGTTTGAACTTCAAATTTCACCGGATACAATTTCCAAACAAGAAGGTTGAACATGGTACAAGTGCAATGCGAAAAGCGTCGTTGTTAGCAATTCACCTCGAGAACAGGTTTCAGCCTCTACTTAGTTAAACAGCAGATGAAAACATACCACCAATAAACTTAAAAGAAGAAATACAATTTTAACTAAGTGCAAAGAAATTGCCGGAATATGACTTCATCACAGGTCCAATAATAAAAGCCATTCCAGAAATATGTATAAACTCCTCCACATATTTAATGCAGTATTCAAACTTAAACACGTTAAAAATCAATGGAATGTTTGAGAAGTAATCTTCCTACCTAACCTAAAAAACCACTATATGGCAAAAATTCGTATAGATCCATATTTCCTTACTTCCAAAAATTTCAAAAACATTCGTGAAACTACTTCTTATGGGACTTAAAACCATAATAGAAGAAAGAAATTTTATTCTTCTACATCAAGTACATCGAATTATAAATATAATTGAAGATATATTTGAATATAAGAAGGTATGTTCAAGAATATTCTTTGATGTAGCACAGGCCTCTTACAGAGTATTATATAGCATAAAAGCATGGTATATAAATAACAAAGATTCTTACCAACGCAGTTTTATAAAATACTAAAACCTTATATATCTAACTGACACTTTTGTATTAAATTAGATGGCGAATACTCAGTAATCGATGGAGGAGACTAATCGATGGAAGAGCCTGAGTAACAATTTTTACCTCGGTTAAAATTTAATTTTCATGCGTTAACCATTTAGTTTAAAATAAGTTATTTTATAACTTTGTAAATGTTATACATGACCTTGGAAAATGCGTAACAGTCTTTTTGTGTATTTCTACTTTACAATCGCAAAAAAATTTACATTTAAAAAAAATGTGTCAATTGACTTGCCAATAAATCTAGTAACCATATTTCGCCACGGAATTAAATAATTTGCGACCCGATAGAGGATATACCCATAAAATCTATTTTTAAGAGCATATTTTTGGTTGCCCTATTAATCAACTTTCGTTTATTCAACTTATTTTTTACCATTTTTTAACCATTTGATTAAACTTTAATCATCTCTCAACTTTAAGTAAACCGTGGTACAGTTTTAATAATTTAAAACCATTTTTCAACTATTTAGTTGAATTTTAACCATATATCAACTTTTATGAAACGATGGAAACTGAAATCTAACTTATTCTCATTCGTAATTAAGTTTTATAGACGGTAACATTCAATTTTATTTCCAAAATATAAATTAAATTTTAAATTATCTAAAACTAGCTAAATAGAAATAAAATGAAATATTGCAAACATGAAGAATAAAAATGTATCTCAGTACAAAAAATCGAAACAATAAAGTGGAAAGAGAAAGGGCATCTCTTGGCATCTATCGTTACTGATGATGATGTTTTAGAAGCAGAAGTATTTGCTTCTAATTTCATAAATGAAAGTTATAATAGTGATACTAACATTAATCAACAAATCAAGAAAGCAGTACTCCTGGAACTAAAAGTGACAAAGATTTGACTGTGAATACGAACTCCGAAAAACAATGAGATCGTGATCATGGAGCCAGGCTGCTACATTCATTTGGGATTAAAATAGACGTCTGACGTCTAGACAATCTGGTATAATTGAACTAAATTTTAACATTGACGTTCTAAATTTTAACATTGAGGAACTAAAAGGCACAGTTTTGGCCTATTTTGCGCAGAATTTTTCAATCAAAATTTAAACCATTTCCTGAGGGGATTTTGTTTTGGTTATAGCAAACCTGGAAATGTGATGTGTTGAAAGCATTCATAAATGAAGCACAATATATTAGAAAGAATGGAATTATAGTGAGAAGCAAGAAAATAGAAGTAAAAATCAAAAAAAAATTATTTGATGCGCCAGCAGTACTTTTTATTAAGGGCATAAAAAATCATAACGGATATTTTTCTTGTGGAGGATGTTATGTAGAAGGAGATTATTGCCACGGGATTCACCATATGTATTATGCAGAATATACGTGCAGAAGAAGAAATGATGAAAATTTTAGGAGCAGGGAACAACAGGAACATTATACTTGCCGGACAACTCTAGAAAACCTTCCTATTGATATGATAGCGTGCTTTCCTTGTGATTTGCATTTAAAATGGGAATAACGAAGAAATTTATAACGAATTTGACGAAAGGCACACATTTGTACAAAACAAAATTAAATGCTAAAAGTATTAAAAATATTTCTGACGATTTATTAGCAGCATAAGTAAAAATCAAACACAAGAATTTTGTAGATCAATAAGAGGACTAAATGATATCAGTTTGATATCAGCCATGCTTCAAAAATATTTATCTAAACCAGCGTTTTTAAATTTTATATTACTACATTGTGCAATTACTACTTGGGTAACTAAGAGCTTCCAAAAGTATGTAGATGTGGCTGGAAAAATTCTAAAAAGCTTTGTAAAATGTTTTGGTCAAATATATGGTATTACTAATAATATTACTTATAATGTTCATAATTTGATACACTTGACTGACGATGTAAAAAGAAATGGAGTCTAGGACAACTTCAGTGATTTTGAATTTGAGAACGACTTAGGAAAGATAAAATTATTTGCTTCTGACTGGATCGAAGCCGTACTTCTGCTGGATACACAGCAGAAGTACTATAAAACAAACCACAAAAAAATTATTACTACAAAATAAATACGAAAAATACAAGAGTATTAAAGTTAAAAATAAAATAAAAAATTAATAATAACAAATTGCCGAAGCCAGAGAAGAAGGTGAAATGATGTGTGTCGCTGTTCCGGTGAATTATTTTAATTTTATTACAAGGTAATATTTTGCTTTGGCCTAACAAGTAAACTGATATTTATAAAAGTCGAAAATTAGGAATTATTCCTGAAAATAATTGGAACAAAATGAAATGCCGTATTCTTAAATCAGATATTGGTAAGTGAATTTCTGTTTCATTTGTTGTATTTAATTTAATTTTTTTTTACCATTCAGCAAACAATTGTTTCAAGAATATTATAATTAGTAATTTTTTTTTCTTTTCGCAAGCACATTTCAACAAGCTTTAATTGCGGACATGGAAGCGGAAATTGTTACCACTGAGCCAACTTCAAGTATACTTCTCGACAAACAATTTATAACCGTAACAGGCTTCATGGTCCAGCGACCATAAAAAGTCGGTTTAAAAATTAAACCGAAAATAAAATTGTATACACGAAGTTTATTAGTTTTTAGAAAGTCGGAAAAATATAAAATAAAAAAGGCCGAATAGACAAATAAGATTATCCGATTGTAATATTCGAGTAAAATAACAAATCTAATTGAACCGAATAGACGATCGCATAACGAAATTTACACGATTTATGTAAAAAACAAAAATAATTGAATACAAATGGACGATATCGGTAAAAAAAAACGTTAAGTAACCCGAATAAATCGAATGATGGCAAAAAACATATCGATGCTGATCGTTTGCATTGCGAAATATATGCTCGTATTCATTTCTCTACGTTTTATCGGTGTACGTACGTACTACGTACATTATTCGAAAATTAGTTTTTGGTTGACCCGCATTGTGCCGTGAATCCTTGTTGTTGCTACTCGTATTTTCTAGTGTTGTGCAGAGAGTGCAGAAAGATTTTTATAAAATAGCATATACATATACCCAACAAACATTTGGAGTCCAGAAAGGTTTTTTGATCCTCATGCGCCCAGTCGAATATAAAATTGATAAAAATAATATCAGCAAATTTTCTATTTTGCTTTTTGTTCTCGTTCTTAAAAAAAAAAAAATATAATAAAAAAAAAATTGTACCACATACACTGACCACAGCCACATTCGCCTGCTTTGACTATCGCGCGCGCGACAAACAATAAAAAAATCTACCAATTCTTTCGTAAACGAACTCGAAGTTTAGTTTACGAATAGGACTTACGTTGAAGTGTTGTGTTGTATAAATAACAATATCAGTGAAAATTGGGTTTTATTTCATTAATTTAATTTAATAAAAATTCAGGTGAGTTAATTAGGTGATAAACTGGGTTATGGGGTGTGGGGGTGTGTTGTTAATTTGTTGGAAATATCGTAGAAAAATTAGGGCACAAGCTCTTTAATAAAAAATATTTTAAACGTATTAATAATAAATCAGTTTTATATATTTCTCTGATCGAGATATAATCATTCGTTGGCGTGGATAAATGAGTCCACGCGCTCTGTCTCATGTGTATATTTACTTTACAATAAATAATACAATGACTACTATTTACATACTTACTGAGAGTTAAGAAAAAATGTGCTTCATTTCAATAAATAAATAAAAATAGTGCAGATGTTCTTGTAAAGAAAACTTTGTATTTTTCTGTGGACGCATTTTACTACAAGATAAACTCAAGCGTCTGCAGGTAATCATTTAAATTTAGTTAAATTATTTCACATTGTACTACGCTTCCAAAGCGCTTACATAAATAATAAAACAGTACAAATGTCTACAATTATCTTTGTATTTTCTGTGGACGCATTTATTTATAACCTTTATTTAATCATCAAGTTGGATGAATTAGTCTGCGCACGCCACCCCATGCATCTTCGTATAATTAATATTCTTTATTATACGCTATTGAAATGAAATAAAAATTTTCTTAGAAAAATGGCAAGCGAAAGCGAAAAAGGAAATTTATTAATTTATAAAGCTAAATTTATTTCAGTATGCCTACTCTGTTCAGCTGGATAAATTGAAGTTAGGGTTTCTACATTTTACGACAATCGCGAAAAAATGTTTAGCGTTCTAGAGATCAGTGAATTTTTTTATTTCATTCCAACAGCGTATGTACCTACCTTTCACCAAAAAATATTTCATCTTTAATTTTATTTGCCTTGTAAGCTTTCAGAACATGCCCAAGTACAAAAATATTTTAAATTTATCTAAACGGGCATTTCGTAATCGAATTACAAGATCTGCACCTTTCCACCGAATCCCTGATTCATCAGTGGAGTTAATTTCAAATGAAACTAGCAACAATAATAGTCCAATGCCTCAAAGGAATTCACTCGTAAATAACTCAATTAATGTTATGACACAAAGTGATGAAGACAATAATAGTGAGGATAAACTAGAGTGTAATCAAAACAATAGCATTACAGTTGATATTCGAAAGTTTTTGAGAAGTTGGGCTATTGAATTCGGTATTACGTGTATTGCTTTAAATAAACTTCTTGAATTTTTAAAATTGAATGGCTCTCCAAATTTGCCTAAAGATGCGCGCACATTACTAGAGACTCCGACATCACGGGAAATTATTGCAGTTGAGCCAGGCCAATATGCATATTTTGGTGTAACTGAATATTTAAATCGTGCTCTGCAAAAAACTGGTATTTGTCCACAAGAAATACTTCTGGACTTTAACATTGATGGTGTTCCTCTTTCAAAGAGTACACAAAATAGTTTTTGGGTTATCATGTCAAGAATATACAACATTCCAGAACCGAAAATTTTTGTTGTTGCAGTGTACCATGGATATCAAAAACCTAAAAATTTTAATGAAATATTAAGACCTTTTGTTAATGAATTGAAAATACTTACCACTTCATATATGTTTCAAAACCAATCTGTCCGTGTCAAAATAAGAGCATTTATTTTAGATGCACCTGCTCGGGCCTCTTGTTTGGGAACAAAGTCCCATAATGCTTATTTCGGCTGTACAAGATGTATTCAAGAAGGAAGTTTCTACAACAATAGAATGATATTTTTGGAACAAAATGCGGAAATTCGAACGGATTATTCCTTTCGGAATAAGATTGATGAGAATTATCATAAACATGAATCAATTTTAGAAGAACTTGATATAGACATGATTATTCAGTTTCCTTTGGACTATCTACATGTTCTACTTTTGGGAGTAGTAAAACGATTACTAAAAATGTGGATTAGCGGAAATACGAGAGCTCTTCTTCCTCATCGAGATATCACAATCATAAATAACAAACTCCAGCAAATAGCTGCCACGCAACCATGTGAGTTTCAAAGAAAAGCTAGATCGTTATCAGAAATTGGGCATTTTAAAGGAACTGAATTTAGAACATTTCTCAAATTCACCGGACCTGTTGTATTAAAAAATGTATTATCACCAGAAAAATATGAGAATTTTATGTTATTACATGTTGCAACAGTAATCCTTTGTCATCCTAAAATGTGTGTCGATCATAATGATTTGGCTGAAATACTATTAAAACACTTCATCAATGGAATAGGCGACATTTATGGTGAGGAAAACATTGTATACACCATGCATTCTTTGTTACATTTGCCAGCAGACGTTAAGACACACGGAAATCTTGATGAATTTAGCGCTTTTCCTTTTGAAAGTTACATGTCAACAATAAAAAAGTTGTTAAGAAAAAATAATCAACATCTATCCCAAATTTCAAATAGATTGGCAGAAATAAATTCAGTACAGTTTGACGCAGAAAAACCACAGAAAAAAATTGAGCCACTACTGAAAAAGGTCGTAAAAGAAAAAACAGAAACTGGTATAGAAAAAATAATTTTTTATGAAATAAATTTTAAAAACTATAAAATAAACAACAATTTGAGAAATCACTGGTTTTTGACAAAAAGTAAAGAAATCGTACGATTTCAATATGCAAGAAAAAAATCAGGAAATGTATTTGTTCATGGATGTGAACTAAACCGGAAAAATGATTTTTTCTCTACACCAGTAAAATCCAGTAAGTTCGATATATTCCTCGCAAATAAAAAAGAAAATGCGGCTAAAGTGTGGCATTACGAGGAAATTGATAAAAAGCTATTTGGTATGGAGTTGGAAAACCAAGATATGGTTTTTTTTCCACTGTAAAATGTATGTATTTTAGATCAGTATAACTATACTGTATGTGTTTGTCTTATCTATTTTAGGCGGTTTTATGTTCGGCGCTTAATGAGCTTCTGATTACAATTTATTAAATTTAGTCAATTTAAAACCAAATACTAAACTTTTTAATAATTGTCCATTCAATTAAGAATAAATTCCCACAAAAAAATTGTTAGTTTAGTTCTGTATAATGGCTCCAATTAGCGAATTATCGATGGCACATGAAATCTAACAAATAATTTATGTGAATTTGGTTCTTAAATATTGACGATAGCCTTATCCGATCTAATTAAAAAAATACAATACTTGATTTTAAATTGTCTAAATTAGAAAAATTACTTTCGAGAGCTAATCCAGTGCCGAATAAAAAACGTACCATCTTCTAGATACATTTCAGTATAATCTTTTTATTGTGTGTGGTGTGTAGTTTACTGTGTACTTTAGTGTACACATTATTTTAGATAGTTCAAATCCAATATAATTTTCACATATTTTGTTTATGAGATATTATTAATTTACCATTTATTATTTGATTCTGAAATGTATAGGTTAATTATATTTAGAATGTTCGTCATTGTCGAAACAACCGAAAATGGTCAGCGGTTGGTTACAGCTCTTCCCCAAAAATGGATTGTCGGTGGAATTTTGTACTGGCCGCAGTCCAAAAATACTAGTATTGCCAAACAATGTGCCAAAGAGATTGATCCAATTATAGAAGAATGGAAAGGTTTTAAGGAATATAAAATTCTTCAGAATAATATATTTTCCTATGACGAAGCCAGGAATAGGGAAATATATTATTCAAAATACAATAATACTGATTCTGAGGTCGAAGATTTAAAAATAAGAAACCATCAAAGAGGTCATCCAGTGAATTTTACGAGTGGAGAAACTGGAGTTGATCTGAATAAAATGTATGACGATAGAAACTGTATGACGATAGAAACTGACGATTGACTCCATTGTGCGATATAATAATAATGTATTGTTTATTTTTTAATTCATAGCGCCTCGTTCGAAACTGGCATTTAATGAGTACGGTTGTATTATAGCTCTAATAAAACTTACCATCAACGATGTAAAAGAAGTGTTAGATGAAACGTTAAAAAAATCGCTTGTTGAAATATTAAAAAGATCTGCACAAAACAAAATTCGCGAAGACTTGAAATTAAATAAAAAACGAGAAATTCAACCCGCTACCTCTACAAGCTTCCATAGTGCGGAAGATTCAACGGAAATGGAATCTGATTGTTCGTCGGATACTGATGAGTGATGATTAATTATTTTTTTTCCATATTCATGAAAGAAGGTAGAAGCCCTTCAAACCACCAATTTGTTTTTACATATGTATTGATTAATATGTATGTGTAATGTGTAACCAACAATTTGGTTTGAAGGGCTTCTACGTACTCTTCATAGACGTGATAAATTTTATGTTCCTTTATTTTTATTTTTTATGATTTTTTGTAACATGAAGTTGTTGAATTAATAAAGAAAAATTAATTAATTAATAAACTTTTAATTAATACAAAAACTCAAAAGAGACATTGTTGCAAACGGTTCACTAAAAAATATTCGTATTTTATCTTATTTTAACTTTAAGATCTGTTGCGCATGGTGCATCAGTAGTACTGCACCATGCACTCAGTAGTGTAGTTACTTGACGAATGTGTTCACACTGAGTGATACCTGAGTATAGCGTTCAATCCGCGCCAACCGGTTGTTATTGACGTATACCAGACCAATGTATTCAATCTGCGCCAACTAGATGTAAATACCTCATACCTGACTAATGCGTTAAATTTGCGCCAACCGGGTCTTATTGACTCATACCTGACCAAAGTGCTCATCCTTCGCCAACCATTTGTTATTGACTGAAACCTGACTATTGTGTTCAATCTGCGCCAACCATTTGTAACTAACTCATACCTGACTAATGCGTTCAATGTGTGCTCACCAGTTTTTATTGACTCAAACCTGACAAAAGTTTTCAATCTGCGTCAAACACTTGAAATTGACTCATATCTGACTAATGTGTTAAATTTGCGCCAACCGGGTCTTATTGACTCATACCTGACCAAAGTGCTCATCCTTCGCCAACCATTTGTTATTGACTGAAACCTGATTATTGTGTTCAATCTGCGCCAACCAGTTGTAACTAACTCATACCTGACTAATGCGTCCAATGTGTGCTCACCAGTTTTTATTGACTCAAACCTGACGAAAGTTTTCAATCTGCGTCAAACACTTGAAATTGACTCATATCTGACTAATGTGTCCAACCGCGCCCAAGTTGACGCAGAGGATGGTATTTTCCGACTTTTGCCTATAAATATCACTTAAATGAGTTGTCATATGTTCGACTCTTGTGCTGAGACCGATGTTGTCGCACATCAGTCGCGTTTTGGGCGCAAACCCAATAATTGTTTGTCGGGATAGCTATATAAAGATAAAGACATTATAGAAAGTAAAATTTTTTTTAATTTGTTTTTCTAACATTTGCCTAATATATCGATGTGAATTTATAAATTTTCAATTGTGTATAGTTGCCAATGCGAAATTTGTGATTTCATTTGTGATACTAAGAAAATTAAAATGGCGGCATATGTAAATTACGGATTTAAGTGTTTTTTTTTGTGTTTTTTGTAGTTTTGTCTTTTATTTCTCGTTAAAATTTTAAGCGACAATGGGGTAGATACTCGATCGGCTAGCAAGCAAACAATTTGCTAGCCAAAATCCTGGCTACTCAATCAATTTTACCAATGAAATTTTAATTTCAAACTATATTTTACATACAATTTTTGTTTATTTTTGCGATTGCACAGTAAAATCAGCGGCTTCAAAAAATGAACAGCTAATTTTGGTGTTGTTTTACTGTGCAATCGCAAAAATAAACAAAATTTTTAAGAAAAATATAATTTGAAATTCAAATTTTCTTAGTAAAATTGTTTGAGTAGCCAGGATTTTGGCTAGCAAATTGCATGCTTGCTAGCCGGTCGAGTATCTACCCCAATATCAGATAAAACGTATGTGTAACGCTGTGTACATTTGTTATTTTGGAAGTTATTTTATTAAATTTCGTGTTGTTTTTAGTGTTTATAATATTAATTTTGTTTATTTTATTTAAGGTGTGTAAACGTACACTTTTTTGTATTGCAGGCAGACATTACTCATTTTTGTTTGTGTTGAGCGATTTGTGTTAATTAACTTTCAAATGTAAATTATCGGTCCGTAATTAAATAATTCATTTTATTTAAATCTTACGATTGCCCAAATGGTTATATTTAAGTGAAAAAGTATGGTAATTGATAGTAAATGCTGTGGTTTTAAATTTACGATAATATTAAGGTTGCATTTGGAAGTATGTATTATGAAATGTACGTTGTTATTTACAGTGAGGACCCAACAATTTAACCAACAACGCAAGCATTATTAAAAATTAAATAATATTGTCATATTATGTACTCAATTTAATACAAAAATTCTGTATCATTAGATAGTGTTTGAAAGTCGACAATCGGGTTTTTGTAACTTCTATTTATAAACTAAAATAATTTACTGACTATTGAGGTGCGACTGTAACTTTAATATGCAGATAATAGAGAGTTAAGTTGCAGATTAACGGGTGCAAGGATTTTTAAATACCGATATTGTTGTATCAGAGTACAAATAGGCATAATACTTGTAAGCAATATGCCGAAATACAAATTATTAAATCAACTTTCGAAGCAATCTATTAAAAGACGTCTTTTAAACTCTAGAAATAATAAACCGTGTATTCATACGCATTCTAGTTTCTTCCAATTTCCACCTACTAGTGCCAGATTTACCGTGCCATACTACGGCTACGGAGAATAGTTTTGGCACTGAAAATAGTAGTAGCAGAGATCTATCACCGCCCATTCCGAGCTTAACGATTAATATGGACAAACTGATAATAATGAATTACATGACGAAGAAAATCATCGAGAAGTATTATCAGATTTTGAGGGGGAAGATATTGACCAAAATATTAAAGTTCTAGAATTTTTACGTAACTGGGCGATTAAATATAATATAAAAGGGAACGCATTAAACGAACTGTTATTCTTTATACAAAAGTTCCTAGTTCACAGCGTACCTATTGATAGTCAAACGCTGTTAAATACGCCAAAAGGTAGAGAAATTGTAGACTGTAGCCCTGGAAAATACGTGCATATCGGTTGTACTGCAGCTTTTGTAACTTTACTGATTAGTCATGAAGAATGCCCACCTGCCATTATTTTAGACGTAAATATTGATGGTTTGCCAATAACAAAAAGCAATCAAAGCTGTTTTGGCCAATATTAGCTAGAATTTCTCATTCCCAATGCCAAAAAGTATTTGTTATTGGTATGTACCATGGCTATAATAAACCAAACAATTTCAATCAATATTTAAGACCACTTTTTGATAACCTTGAAAAGCATATGTCAGAAGGTTTCCTTCTGAAAAATGATAGAGTTCCTGTGAAAATTAGATCATTTATTTGTGACGCTCCTGCAAGATCTAGCGTGCTAGGAACAAAATCCCATACGAGGTATTTTGGTTGTCTTAAGTGTAATGTGGAAGGTGATTACGTAAAAAATAGAGTAACTTTTCCCGTCAATACGGGAGAAAATGAAGATCATCATAGATGTGACACTATACTAGAAGAGCTTCCCATTGACATGATCCAACAGTTTCCGCTAGATTATATGCATCTTGTGTGCCTTGGAGTTATGAAAAAACTACTCCATATGTGGATTAATTGGAGACACCAAATCTTTTCTACCGGCAACCAGTATTATGAAAATATCTAAAAACCTTTCTAAAATATCATATAATCAATCTTCTGAATTTCAGCGAAAGATTAGAACATTATCTGATCTGTCCTATTTCAAAGCTACTGAATTCAGAACGTTTTTATTATATTCAGGTTCGTTTGTTTTAAAAAATGTATTATCAGCTGATAAATATAATAATTTTTTGTGCTTTCACACTGGAATACTTATACTATGTCACCCTGAGCTATCAAAAACGCAAGTAAATGTGGCTAATGAAATTTTAATCAAATTTATTAAAGGAGTTAAATTACGGAGCACATAATTTAACTTATAACATGCACAACTTATCTCATTTATCAGACGATGTGAGAGAGTTTGGAGCGTTAGATACTTTTTCAGGTTATCAGTTTGAATCGTATATGTATAAAATAAAATGCTTACTTAGAAAACCCAATCAGCCGCTAGCACAAGTATGCAACAGAATCAGCGAAATTAACAATGTCATTTCAACAGAAACTAATGTAGAAAATAGTTTCCCAATTTTAACAAGGAAAACAACCGAAGATGCTAAAACTTATTATTATAAAATTAATTTGGGGTACGCAGTGCTTGATAACAGCTCAATATAAAAGCTCTGTAACAAAGAAAGTCAAAATTTAGACGTAATGATTCGTTGAATCTGTCATCTGTCCATGTAACTTCTACTTAATATTCCAATAAAACCACTTTCGTTCTTCCGAATCGTAGCTAGCAGTTTTAATTAAATTAGAACTTAATTAAATTGCGCATCCAGTAATTGTTATAATGTAAAAAATTCAATTATTTAAAATAACATTAAATTTAACCATATTATAAGTACATGATTAGCCGCTCTAAATTCTAATGTTTCTATTTCCAGATATAAACAAGCAAGTGTTTGTTGAAAATATTAATATTTGGAGCTGTTTCGTAATACGCACAATTACTTGAAATAGAGCAATGTTGTTACAACGGAGACAATTAAGTTAAGCGTTAAGGAATCTCTAAAACGGATTAATTTCCGGTCCAACAGGAACAAGTCACACAATTGAAATCCAAAAACGTTATAAATATTGAATTATATGGATTACAACATAAATTTTTATATTGCCTTATGATTTATAATTTTATTTAAATGTTTAATAACAATACATAATAAAATTATGCATTGAGAAAAAATATTTATTTGCGTTTTTATTTTAAACTCAAATTCAAAAGAAAATTAACTAGTAACCGTCCCATGCACACGCAATAGGTTCCATTTAAAGTATTTAGATACTTTAAGAATAAGGCACCACGTTTCTCAAGGGCTAAAATAACTGATGAAAAACGGTTTATTGACTAGAAAATGTAACCACAGATTCCCAGGAAATGGACCGTATATCGGACGGTATTTATTCGATCAATAGGTCCCAATGAATGCACGCAAAAAATGGTATGTTTAGGTAAGCCAAAACCTGTACCGTGGCTAACCCGAAGTCGGTTATTTGTTAATACCATATTATGTAGTTCATAAATTAATTATAGGGGAAATTAACTGACATATAACAGACAAATGGACTGTAAAATTAAATTTAGTTTGTGTACACGAACTGTGGACTGCCTAACGTGTTCCAAAAGTCAGTTAATTCGTATTACTTAGGGAAAGCAAAGTCTACCAAAAAACCGTACGGTCCTTCAGACAACAATGAAATAGTACAAATAAATACAGATACTGGGTTCAAAAACTTAATCAGTGAATCTGAGATAAGCTAACCAATTGAAGCTTAAGAGACGGAGTACATTGTCCATGAACCAACTAATAATGTCGCTACATTGGCAATAGAAAAACAACTAGAAACAAGCAAGTTATTAATTCAAAACTGTGATTTATTATTTAACTGTGTTAATGATTATTTCTTATTGTAGTATCTGATAGAATAACAAACTTAGAAAAAAAATTAGACAATTTCCATGCCGAAATAAAAAGGGCCCTGGATTTAATATTAGATAAATTATCTTATATACAATCGAATCAGGCAGAAAATCACGAAATCGATTAATTCTCTATAAAATTCCCGATGAGAGTATTTCGGAATTTAAAGAACTGGAAGAACAAGTGCATATTAGTAAAAGCAGCCACATTAATTTCGTAAATAGTCATTATTTTTATCGAATTTATAATCGTTATGTATAAAACTTTACTTAAACTTAACAGATACAAAAAATATCAAAATAAGGAGGATTGGATGATCGGCGCACGGTCAAAACTATCGCAACAAAATTATTTACGGATGAACTTTTAGATCAAGCGTCATGGAAGGGGAAAATAAGCTTTAATTAATTTTCAAAAATTAAAGGAACCATATGTAAGGCAGTTTGGAAATTATTTCCTAACTTTGCGGAGAGTTTTAATGCTGTCTTTTTCAAATATTATTTAAAACAAGCCAAGTTTCGACTACAAAATAGGCAAATAATTATTCACATAATTTAAAAACTATACCAAGTATAATACTTTTTTTTATTAATTTACTATTATTTTTTGTTACTTTTAATTCATATTTAGAGAAAAAAAGGACAAAAGGGTGAAAAGACTATTGAAATCCTAGATAAAAACCTTGAGTCATCAAACGAACGTGATTCAACGGAAAACAACCTCGGGTCAATAAACATTTAAAAATCTTCTACTTTGAGTAGGAAAATATTTTAAATTTTTTTTATTATTTTATTTTATTATTTTATTTTTATATATTATTAACTATGAAATAAAATATATTTTTTAAACAGAAAATTTGTTTGTAACACTTATTTCGCAAATTAAAGTGCTAATAAATTTCTCCAGAAACGGCAAAAGGTATATTTAATAGTAAAAAGTAACCGTTTGTTTTTAGCTTTTTCTGAACCGTGGTTAAATAAAAACTGGACAAACACAGTTAATAAAATGTACTACAACCGTATTTTGAACGGTAACAAAACCATTTCTTAACCACATCCAAATTTTAACTGAGGTTTATCAACGGTTTATGAGCCATTTTTAAACCAAAAATTGTTACTTGGGAGACTAACAGTGCTAATAATATTGTCACCTGGACGAAGCGATTGCAAATAAAGCTTAACCCTGCATTACTGACCTCTGAAATTAGCTGGTACGATGTTAAATTTCTTGTATTTTATCTTTAATCTGTTCGAAAGTTGATAAAATAGCGTTTAGTTCGGTTTTTTATCCCGGGGAGACGTAGTCCTTTGTTTTCAAAAGTGTTGCACCGATTTTTTCAATTTTTTTCATAGTAATTGTTTTTTTTCCAGAGCAATGTTAGTACTTTTTTCTTTATGCAAATTTTTGAACATGTACAATATAATTTTTCTCTCCAAAAGTTAATTAAAAACTAACTTTATTTTTAATTCTAAAATTTTTGACTTTAGAAAATTTATTAGCGTTTTAGAGATATATAGATTTTAAATGTGGGTTGATTCGATGGTCAGTTATTACGTGAGTGTAGATATGGTTAGTAACGCAGGGTTAATGAAACAAAATCTGTGCATGTAAACTTCACCAACAGAAATGTCAAATGGATACCGGTAGAACTGAACTTTCAGCTAATTTCCTATACAAACACGGCAAAATAATATCATCCAGTCATTCCAAAGCAAACTCCTGTTTGGAATATATGTAGTTATAAAGCACAGTGATACATACGAAATGACAATTTCCATCAGTGAATAATACGCGAAAAAACACAATACGCAACGTATTTGTCTACACCAAAATGCAGATATACGTCGTATATGTTGCATGATTCAAATCCAGTAAGACAGCTGCGAAGAAAGAAACTAGACTCAATCTGGATCGACTAAAATAGAAAAAAACTGTGTGAACAGGACTAGGGCTGCAACCCTCGATATGAGAATTTTAATTATGAGAGACGAATTACTAACGGGAAATTTGGTAATTATTTTATACTGTGTGGTTTTTTTAAGCTGAAACTTTCAAATATCTCGGAAAAATTCACATTTCGAAAAAAAATGTCCATTATCAAAATTAGTTCATTCCGGGAGGGGGCATATATTAGTGCTAAAATTAGTACTGATCCCCCTTTCTTGTAGGTTGGGCAGAGAGTGACTTTGAAATTAAAATAGGAAACCCTATTTGTTATTGCAGATTCGGATTCTACGGCTCTTTGAAATATGTTTTTTAATTTATCATAGATGGCGCTATAATAATGATATGAAATTTACATATGCATACTATCATTCTGCAATACGTTTTAATTAAAATTAACACGCACGTTTTCAATGTAAATACTTGAAATTAGTCTTAAACAAATCGTATTTCTTAAATTAGGAAACAAATTAAAAAAAAAAATTAAATTTTTTTGTTTTGTAAATGTTTCAAAGAAATCCTTCGTAATTTAAGCCGTAGAATCCGAGCCTGCGATAAAAAAATAGAGGTTCCTATTTTAATTTCAAAGTTAGCCCCTAAGGTAACTAATTTTAACACTAATATGCCCCTCCAGGAATGAATTAGTTTTGATAATGAACATTTTTTTCGTAGAGTGCTTATTTTCCAAGATATTTGAATGTTTCAGCTTAAAAATATCACATAGCTTGTTTGTCACAATAAATTTTTCTTGACCTACTGAGTCAAAAAATGTATGTGTGTACATTTTAAAAATAAAAAAATATCCACTGTAACTGTTTACATGAATGCTAGAAATAAATAAATTTTACCTCGATGTAAAAACAATATTTGGCTGTCACCCAAAATAACCAAAAATTTCATATAGAAGTGTCAAATAAAATAAAAATGAAAGTTACGAAGAGGTTGACAAATTCGTAGCGAAACATAATAATTCGCTAAGACGTTGTGGGTGTACTTTGTAACGGGTGATTTTTTAAGAGCTTGAGAACTTTTTTTTAAAAAAAAACGCATAAAATTTGCAAAATCTCATCGGTTCTTTATTTGAAACGTTAGATTGGTCCATGACATTTACTTTTTGAAGATAATTTCATTTAAATGTTGACCGCGGCTGCGTCTTAGGTGGTCCATTCGGAAAGTCCAATTTTGGGCAACTTTTTCGAGCATTTCGGCCGGAATAGCCCGAATTTCTTCGGAAATGTTGTCTTCCAAAACTGGAATAGTTGCTGGCTTATTTCTGTAGACTTTAGACTTGACGTAGCCCCACAAAAAATAGTCTAAAGGCGTCAAATCGCATGATCTTGGTGGCCAACTTACCGGGCCATTTCTTGAGATGAATTGTTCTCCGAAGTTTTCCCTCAAAATGGCCATAGAATCGCGAGCTGTGTGGCATGTAGCGCCATCTTGTTGAAACCACATGTCAACTAAGTTCAGTTCTTCCATTTTTGGCAACAAAAAGTTTGTTAGCATCGAACGATAGCGATCGCCATTCACCGTAACGTTGCGTCCAACAGCATCTTTGAAAAAATATGGTCCAATGACTCCACCAGCGTACAAACAACACCAAACAGTGCATTTTTCGGGATGCATGGGCAGTTCTTGAACGGCTTCTGGTTGCTCTTCACTCCAAATGCGGCAATTTTGCTTATTTACGTAGCCATTCAACCAGAAATGAGCCTCATCGCTGAACAAAATTTGTCGATAAAAAAGCGGATTTTCTGCCAACTTTTCTAGGGCATATAATTCAATTATTTGCAAGCGTTGCTCGTTAGTAAGTCTATTCATTATGAAATGTCAAAGCATACTGAGCATCTTTCTCTTTGACACCTTGTCTGAAATCCCGCGTGATCTGTCAAATACTAATGCATGAAAATCCTAACCACAAAAAAATCACCCGTTATATATGTAAGTTCATATAATTTTCAATATTTTTGTAGTTTGGTTACTGATGAGGCGACCGATTTTTTTAATTTAAAAAATTCAATATTTTATTACTTCGAAACCAAACTTCTTACGTCTTGGTAACCTCACCTCGATGTAAAAGCAATATCTGGCAAAAACGCAAAATTTATTTTTGGAGAAAGGAACAAAAATATCATTACTTAAATACTTACTCGCTTTACTACGTAGGTATGTATAATAAAAGTTGCTTTCTTACCTGAAAATAGAAACAATGTTTTATAATTAATACAACAGAAATAATATCACGCTCTTAAAAAAAAAACGAAAATTTAATGGAACTACAATCTACAACACTGGATCTTTCTTTATCATCTTGAATCAGTGATTTGATTGCATTACAATTAATCTACTAATGACACAGACATTTAAAACAAATCAATCAAAATCCCATCTAACATTTCAATCAACATTGGCGAACAAAACCATATACAAAATAAAATACGTATATTCATTTTGGTATAGAAATATAACCTTCGAATTTCTAGAATATTCATGTACATGTAAAAACCAAATCACATACTAAAAACCTGTCATTAGCAGAAATTAGAATTATATATTTGTATACCTCCTCTATTATAGTACATAGCTATATATAGAATAGAAATTGTAGATTTATACAACGATATCTTCCAATCTAATCACATTAATTTTGATTACTCATAATTTTTGTCAGAATCGACGCAAACCCATAAAAATAATTTTTACCTTTAACCCACGAACGATATTGTGTAGTTAGTAAAAATGCCCTTGAACTTTATTTTCATCATTTCACCAAAGTAATTTATCAAAATTAATTTAGGTTTTGTTGTATCGTATATGAATGGTGTGCTGTAGTGTGTGTCCCTTCTTTAACATTTTATGCAACGTAATAATCATAAATATTGTATACATATATGACAATCGTATAATCCATTCGTCGTGTATTTCAGGGGTGCTTTTGTATCCCAAACATATAAAGCTTTAAATTTTATTAAATTTTTTTGTTCGACTGTAAAATTTCTCACACCCGCATAATCACAGTGCTACCAAAACGTAACGATCATTCAAAATTCCACCCTTTCGATTATTTTATATATGTGTTTTGTTTATTTTCAATGTCTCACCCTCGTTAAAATCGTACGTACAATATATTTTAGGTACCGGAATCGAAACACTATATATAAAATTTATTAAACCAAAAGTCGAAATTTATATGAAAATACTGTTACACGGGTGTCTGTCAATAAATTTCGCAGGACTTACAACAAACCAAATTAATTTCACAATTTAGGACGAGGGGGTACTAGGCTTGGCTATACATATCGCATCGCGTTCATTTCATATGCTCATATTTTATATTTGACTATTTTGATTGAAAGATTTGGAAATGTGCGGAATATTTTTTGGCAATTTTGTGTACGTTCGATATTTCATGCACATACGAGTGTGTAATTTATGGGGTAGAGTTGTTCTGTATTGTTGTCTATATAAAAATTGTAGTGTTTTTGAAAGGGACACATTTTGTAGATTGATTCAAATTTGTTCATGATCAAACATAACACAATTGTAATATTACTTTAATTTGTATAAAATCAATAAGTTTAAATAGAAAAAGTTTTTGAAAACGCTTATTTTTTGTTCAGAAAGATGTCGGTTAATTAAATTACCATAGTATTGTACTACTAATCTATTACATATATACTGTAGGTTATAAAATTCATAGTAGTAAACTTAATTGCATTCCAAAACGGTTGTCATATTTATTGAGAGCGTTTCTTTCTGGATTTTCCGTCCACGAATGCTTTCAATAGAAGTATTGAGAACTCAATTATTGGATTTACTCTGCACCAAATGGCAATGCTTTCACACTAGTCACTAGTAATATATTGTTACGATCAGCGAGGTTTCGTCACTTAGGAGGGACAATAATTCAGACTAAATTGGCCAGTTGCGGGTTAGAATTTTAATATATGAAAGTGACATCTAAATTTAAGCATTAGAAGTAATTTTATAACATATTACTGGATTATTCAGCGTAGCATCTACGTATTGGTGCGATGTCGTACAGGGGTGGTGGTTGCAGGATTTTTAGAGAGGCGCTGGAAACCAGGAGAGGACTGATCCGATAGGGGTTCTTCAGGGTAACCTAAATGAGTGTAGGGTTGCGGATGATATCCTTTTGCAGCTCGTATACGACGGAAAATCAAAGCTGGCTGTGATTAGTGAGCAATACCGAATATAGCAACAATATGGGTGGTTGGCCAGAATTCCAGTGAGGAGTCACGACTCGGGAAATGGCTTTGTGTGGATTGGTAGTCAGAATATCACGATATTTATTGTTTACCTTTCGCTAAACGACAGCACATCGGGCGTTTAAACAAAATTGAACGAACTGGAAGACGCGATTCGAGATTGATCTGGAGAAGTGGTAGTCGCCGGTGATTTTAACGTGCGGACCTTGGAATGGAGTAGCGAGTAGGCCTATATCTCCATGAGAGTCACCGACAAGACAAACCGTTGAATCTGAGGCTGATCGGGTAGTGCAATTTCTGCAACGAGTTTGTGACTCATCCCTGCCACGTAAAAAAGCATGGAGTGGAAAGCGACAAGCATGTTGGTGGACATAAGAGATCGCTGAATTAAAGATGTCCTAATGCGTTGAAGGACAGCATAGCGACAACGATGCGTTAGTCAAGACCGATTCTGACGGGCAATGTGTGACGAGTTGAATACGGAGCCATGGGTTAGAGGTAACAAAAACGTTATCCGCAAGCTAAGTTCTCCAGATATGTGTAGGCTAATCGATGAAACCTTGCGAAACAGATGGAATCCTTGCGAAAATACTGAAGGCCGTGACCAGCAGTTACCCGGCTATATTACTGGACATATTTAATAGGTACCTATTGGCAATAGTGTTCCCCACGAGAGGGGACCATGATTTGCCGTCAACATACAGACCTCTTTATATGTTGGACACGATGGGAAAGTTACTGGAGAAACTGCTGAAATCCAGGTTGGAAACAGTGGTACGCGCTGCGAGTGACCTATCTCCAAGACAGCGTGGTTTCCGTAACGGACATTAGATGATTAATGCCATAATGAAGGTGATGGATGCGGTTCAAAGAGCTAAAGCAGCTTGCCTTCACGCAAGACCACTCGTTTTACTTGTTACGGTGAATCGCAAGAACGCTTTCAATTCGGCGAACTGGGAGGACATTATTGAGACGCTCGGCCAATCTTTCGGAATTCGAGGCAATCTCTTGGTAATTCTAAGGGATTATTTAAATAACTGAAAAATAACCTAATAAGACGAGCAATTTGAGGAGCCCCACGGTGCAAGAAGTGCGGCGCAGTCCGAATTAATACGAAAGTGGTCCCGGACTGGCATCTCCGCGGCGAGTAGGTGATTTTTTTTAGTGATTAAGAAGCTCACAATGTTAGGTGGAGCGCATCAACCACCCGTCATCTTTTGAAGAAAAAAGTTTTAGTGAAGACGCGAAAAATGAAAGTGAAAAGCGAAAGAGAAGTGTGTAATTATTTACTAGCGGAGTTGAAAATGAAATTCGTGGTGTGATTTAAAATAATTGTTAATGGCGTAAAATGGATTAATATATAAATATGTGAACATTATTTGTTGTTTTAGTGTGCAGGTGTTATTTGAAAGTTATGTTAAGATTGTTTTCAGTATTTTCAGGAAATTCACACCACTTTCATTACAAGAATTGTTGTTGTAAGTACATTTACCATGTTTAATTTATTTGAATAATTTTTATCTTTTCTATTTATAAAATATTTGTTTTATTTATCTCATTTGTTTTAGTTGTATCATTTACATCATTTTTTTCATTCGTAAAATTTGTATTGTTTGTGTCATTTGTATCATTTATATCATTTGAATTATATACATCATTTGTATCACTTGCATAAATTTTATCATTTGTAGTATTTGTATAATTTGTACCATTTGTATAATTTGTACCTTTTGTATCAAATATATCTGCATAGTTTAAATGTTCGTATCATTTGTATCAATTGTATCATGCGGACCATTTGTATCAGTTGTATTGCTTGTGTCACTTGCACTAAATGTAATTTTTTTTATCTATATTGCTATTTTTATCATTTTTGTATTACTTATTGTATCATTTGTGTCAAATTGTATTCATAGTACCAATCGCGCCAGTTGTTTTGCCTAATATTAAATAAAAATTTATTATTTGATTTTTATATTTTTTTTATAAGTTGTTGTTATTCAAAATTTCATTATTTGTATCATTTGGATAATTTGTATCATTTATATCATTTGTATTATTTGGATCATTTGTATCATTGGTATAATGTGTATCATTTGTATCATTTATATCATTTCAATTAGTTGTATCATTTATATAATTTGCATCATTTGTATAATATTTATCATTTGTATTATCTGGATCATTTGTATAATTTTTATCATTTGTGTCATTTGTATTATAGGTTATAATTTGGATAATTGTCATTTCTATCATTTGTATTATTTGTATACATTCCATGTTCATTGAATTATGGACACGTTTAGTATTTTGGAAATTCCTAATTTCTACTATTGTTTTATATTTTAAAATATATCAAAGTAACAAAATGCATTTAGGATCACATATATCATTATTTTAAGATTATTTTAGGACATTCATAAAAGCTCGCAATACCTGAAAAAGGACTAACAAGATCAATATCAGTAAGTAATTTGGCAAAGATTCTTTAATCTGTAGCTACATTTTATGAGACCAAGAGAAGAAACTGTAAAAGTATCAGGAAGACAACGCCCACAACAATCCGGAAAATTATTCAATCAGCCTTAGAAAAACGCAAAGCAACGACAAGCGAGCTACAAAAGCACCTGCGTAAAGAAGGGATAGAGATATCATCGATGACATTGCGGCGAAGGGTATATGAAAATAATTTGAAATGCAGGCGGCCAGCAAAGAAACCAAGACTCGCTGAAAAAATGCCGTGAAACGTCTCATTTATTGGCCTAAACTTCATTTGTGTCACTTGTACTAAATGTAAATTTTTTATCTTTATTCCTATTTTTATCATTTATTGCTTAGTAAAAAATAAAATTAATAGTTTGGTTTATTTTATGTTACTTATTGTATCATTTGTATCGAACTGTGTTAATAGTACCACACGTGCCATTTGTATTGTTTAATAATTAGTAAAATTAATTATTTGTTTTTTTATATAAGTTGTATTTATTCATAATTTCTTTTTTGCTTTCATTTGGATAATTTGTTTCATTTGTAACAATTAGATAATTTGCAATATTTGTATCATTTGCAAAATGTATATAAATTCTATCATTTGTATAATTAGTATCAATTAAAAACCACCAAACCATTTGCGTCATTTCAGAATCATTTAGGTCATTGTGTTATTTGTGTTATATTTATAATTTATTATCATATTTAACATTTTTCTAGTGTGATATTTTGTTACATTTCCCTTCCCTAGACGGCGTTTTTAGGATCGCCAAAAACGGTCGTTGCAAGGATGAATTGTCGAGCAATAACATGAAATTATCCCAAGCGGGCAGAAACATACTTAGTCCATTTTTCAGACAGCCTCACGGATACTGGAAGGTACAAATTGATGTTTCGGAAAAATGTCGCAGTGGGCAATCAGGGTGTGGGTTTGCAAATGTTGCTGGAAGATTTCAACTGCTGGGAAACGAGCGAAAGAAAAGTGCCTTCAACAAAGGAAATAACCTGCAAAATACACCGCCTTCATCTCCACTAAGTTTTGACCAGCAAATGGAAAATGAAATACTTGTCGCAACAACCCAAGTGGAAACACGATAATAAGCAAGGGGAACGGCGCATCAATTCCAAAGCAAATTGACACATCAAAATAAATGGGAAACCAAACACACCTGCGAACAGTACAACGTGGAGGTAGAAGGCGAAAATAAGCATACATCATCCGGAGCAGCAACTGTGGATGTGCAAAGACGTCATTCTAAAAATGAACCAACCTCCAAAGATATCGAAAAGCAATTGAGATCATCAACTTCAGAAGTAATTGACGGAACGACATTTTAAGAAAGCGTTTGAACGACAGGGTTGTCTAATCTTAGGTCGACCAAGGGGAAAGAGTGTGAGCCAAACTGTAGGAGTTAATACCACAAATATTCATATACAGTAGAAGGCAAAACGTGTGCACAGGTGCGCAGAGAGGTCCTCCGTAAAGTAAACCCTGCAATCTTAAACGTACTAATAGAAGCTCAGAAATAACATACATTTTTTCGAGACATTAATAGAAGCTTTGAAGAGACCCTACCAGTCCGAAATTTATTAAAATAAATAATACGCTTAAGAGTTGGGACCTCGACTGTCACAGAATTGATGCTGAAGTAGAGAAAGAGACCTAAGGCAATGACTAATTTAAAACCAATTTAACGAGTGAAAAATTCGAAAATTAGAGAAAACAAAGGATAGCGTTCGGTTAAGTTGGAGCCCTCTGGACTTCTCAAGAAAAGTCAGGTAAAAGTAAAACTTGTGTACTGTAAATTATCATTGAACTTGATAGTCCCGAGATGTTTCGCCCGTTTTGGATAAGGCCACCACCAAGGAAACACCAAAGTGTTTTCTTTCTGTTGAGAATGATTTTAATGAGAGTTGGGCACATATATTATCAAATTTTTAGGAAAGTCGTTGACACAAGTAACAAGGCCTGAAACAATGCCTGAAACTGTTCTTTAGGGTAGCCTACATAAAAGTAGCATGATAAACACACTGCTAAACCACCTGAGTCTAGACTTAGGCGCGAGTTTATTCATCATTAACGAACATTTGATTGTAGCTGGAGTTTCATTGCCACGCTGATTCGATTTGATATACCATTGGCATCTGACAGAACATCACGGGATAGAAGGCCATAAAAATTATAATGCTACAAACCACTCCGATGAAGCGGATGATCGGATGAAGCGGATGTACAGTCCCAATGAAAGCGCTATAAGTGATAGATCCCACTCAGAGGTACTCCAGAATATGTACAGCTATTAGCTTAGGGAAAATGATTTTCTCTAAAGGATGGAAGAAACAATAGTTGGTCTTAATTAACAAGAGGAACGGTGATGTGAACTATCCGTTAGCGTATATACCTCTGTGTAAGCTGAACATTGCCAGAAAATCTATCTAAAAATTTATTATTATTATTAATTATCATAATTTTAATCATTTTAATAATTTTAACAGTTTTGTTAACTATCATTTAAATGATTTTAATCGTTATAATAATTTTATTCATTTTAATATCCTGAATAATTTTAATTATTTAAACATTTTAATCAATATAAGAATAGAAATCATTTTAATCATTAAAATCATTTTATTTTAATAAATTTGTTATTATTAAATATCGAATTACCATTTTAATAAAATTATTAATTTTAATTTTAATCTTTTTAAACAATTTAATCATTTAAATCCTTTTAATCAATATAATAATTTAAATCATTAAAATCATTTCAATACCTTTATATTCATACATTTATTATTATTATTTTTAATTGTCATTTTAATTATTTTAATAAAATTAATAATTTTAATAATATTAATAATTTTAATATTTTTATGAATTTATTTTTATACTATTAATTACAATATCATTTTAATGATTTTAATCGGTATAATAATTTTATTCATTTTAATATTTTAAACGATTTTACTCATGTTAAACATTTTAATCAATATAATAATTTAAATCATTTTAATCATTAAAATCATTTTACTTAGTCATTTTATTTTAATAAATTTATTTTTATTACTATTAATTATCATTTAATTCATAATGAATGACCATTATAATAAATTTAATCATTCTAATAATTTTATTCATTTCAATTATTTTAATAAAAATACTATTATTAGTATTATTAATTAACATATTAAATATTTTATAAATTTTTACAACATTCTTAATTTTAATAATCTTTATAATTTTAATTTTAATCATTTTATTCATTTTAATCATTTTAATAATTTTAATAATGTGAATAATTTTAACAATTTTCATAATTTTAATAATTTTAATAATTTTAATAATGTGAATAATTTTAATAACTTTAATAATTTTAATAATTTTAAAAATTTTAATAATTTTAAACATTTTAGTAATTTTAACAATTTTAAGTAACTATTGATTATCATATTAATCATTTTATAAATTTTTATAACTTTTTTAATTTTAATAATCTTTATAATTTTAATTTTAACAATTTTTATAATTTTAATGTTTTTAATAAGTTTAATCATTTAAATCATTTTAATAATTTTAGTAATTTTAATAATTTTAATTATTTTAATAACTTCATAAAATCGTTTTAATCATTTTAATAATTTTATTTCAATAAATTTATTTTTATTACTATTAATTTTCTTTTAATTCATTATAATCATTATAATAGTTTTAACCATTTTAATAATTCATCATTTTAATTATTTTAATAAAAATATCATAATTAGTAATTAATTAATAATTAAATAATTAGTATTTTTATAAATTTTAATAAATTTTTTAATTTTAATAATCTTAATCATTTTATTTGTTTTAATAAAATTGTTAGTATTAATTATCATTTTAATCATTTAATTTTATTAATTTTAATAATTTTAACATTATTAATTAATCATATTATAAATTTTTATAACATTCTTAATTTAAACAATCTTTATAATTATAATTTTAATCATTAATGAATAAAATGATTAAAACTATAATTAATAATTTTAATAAGTTTAATAATTTTATAGTTTTAATAATCTTTTTAATCATTTTATTCATTTTAAAAATTTAATAAAAATTGTTATTATTAATTATCATTTTAATCATTTAATTTTAATAGTTTTAGCATTATTTATTAATGATATTATAAATTTTTATAATATTCTCAATTTTAAAAATCTTTATAATTTTAATTTTAATCATTTTATTCATTTTAATAATTTTATTTAATAATTTCAATAATTCTAATACTTTTAATAGTTTTAAGAATTTTAATAATCTTTAAATCATTTTATTCATTTTAATCTGATATTTTAAAAATTATGGCAATATAGACGCATGACATTCCTAAAAACAGCCCCAAAATAAACAAATTTATTTCAGAAAATTGGCGATCAATGATAGGTGCAGGAGTGAATGTAAATTGTCTTGATTATTCGATTAAGTTGTTTATTTCCATCTCTATATCTAAGAACAAAATTGAGCGTCAATTAAGTCTCCCTGATTATCTTTAAAATACTGCGTACAAATCTCGAAAAGCTACTTAAAATATTTTAAGTAGCACATACCGTGTATAAAAAGTGTTTCAGACGCAAGTTTGGATCAACCAAGTAAAGGTGGTGTTCACAAGGTTCAATCCCTTAAATAATACCCTATAGATCCTTACATTGTGGGCGAAATATAAGCGCAAATTGTTACCTTTCCCTATATGTCTTAACCGCAAGCACCACAAAATTTATTATTAGTTTTGTTCTTAGAAGACAGGCTGTGGTGTAACTTGTGGTTAAGCAATGTGTATTTGCACAAGACATACACATATTAAGATAATACGATTGACGTCACATTAAAATGATGTTCTTTTATAGACCATTAAATTGCTTGGACAATGGAATTTATGTACACAAGGACATATAAATTTAATGTATAAAAATTCTACAATAATGTTCACATTGTCTATTCGCACAAGAATGTGATTTTCAATATAAGAAAAAACTTTTTATCATCTTCATGATTAATAATATATTCAAGGAAACGATTGTGGCGTGACGATAGTGTTATGCCATACTCATTTTTTCCAACAATGTACCCTTGACACATTCACCTTTTTTATATATTTTTTTTTTTATTTTTTCGTTCGCTTTTCACTTTGCTTCCTTTTAAATAAAGCATTACTCGTTTATTAATATTTCATGCGGTACACAAAAAAATGTTTGTATAAGGTGTAATTTTTTTATATGAGGTCGGAGCATTTTATAATATCTTCACATATATTTTTCATCGTCTCTGATATTTTACACATAATGGTCTTAGTCTATAATATTGTATACGTAAATGTATATGATAGGGAAAAAGCTTATGAAAAGAAAATTTGTTGTTGTTTGTATGTATACATATTATATACATTTACGTATTTTGTTGTTATTGGTTAAAGAATGATGAAAAATGAAAATATGGTTTTCACCCGAATACCTCAATATTTACATATAATTTTTAGTGTTTGGCTTTTCGTATCGCACTGCCATGTCGCTATACAACACCGAAGTTACTTTATGTACGTATGTGTAGACCGAAAATAAGGTAGCTTTCCAAAAGCTAAACAAATTTTATCTTGTTTTTTGTGTTTATTTATGATATGTATCAAACCGAGTGAGCTTTTTTTTATTTGTTATAAGGGAGCTTCAAAAATTATTTATATATAAATTTTCACGAAGAAAATGTACGAAAAGCTTTTAGATAAAAAACAAAAAAAAAGTTATTGTGTTGATAACAGAATTATATGAAGCAACATTAAGTCAATGTTCCGTTGATTTTGTCTTTAATCAAATTGAAAAACAGGAAAAGTTTATTTTTCTCTACTGTGCTGCTCGTGTTTTTATTTTTCATCTGGTCTGCTGTTATGTGCTACGTTGTGTTGGGTTTGTGCGAAGAATATGAAAAGGTAGTTATATGTTGTTGTTGTTTTGTATATCATTCATGCGATGGGATAGAAATTTTCCGTCATTTTTATTTTTATTTTAAATTAAATGAATTGAAATAAATTTTCTTTACTTTTTCCTATATCTATACTCGTCTCGTGCTCTGTATAGAAAAAAAAAAACTCATACTCTATGCTAGGTATATCTGTTGTATTTACTATAATACACAAATACCGATACGTATATTCATTTGTGATTGTGTATTTTTGGTTTTTCGGTTCGTTTTCCAAAACGGCTTTTTGTTTTGTGTTTTCTTGTGAATCGAATCATACAAAAAAAAAAATTGTAACAACTTGTTGAGGGATGATTTCATTTTTTTTTATTCGACGCTATATTTTTACTTACAGGTGAGTTGAAAATTAAATTTTTTTTCTATATATCGATTTTGGATAGGAAATAAATTTATCTATAAATTTAATAATAAAACAATTTTTTCTGGTAGGTATGTGGTTGTAATTTTATTTATATTTTTATTAAAAAAGATTTATTGTTCGAATTTTTTTGGTTCGAGGGAAGATATTTTATTTTGATTTGTCTGCTGTTCATTTGTTTGGACGATTTAACTTAAATAGGGATAATATTTGTATGTCCTTACATAAGGTACTTTGGCGATTAATAAGTGTAAACTATCTATTACCATCGCCTTTAAAATTTATTCTATCGCCATTACAATACCTAATGGTGGTATAACCCTACAAGATAGATTTAAATAAGAACCAAACTTAAATCTACAAATTTTAAAACTATTTATTTTTGGCGGCTTAAAAATAATTTTCCATTAAAATTCTATTCACGACAACATGAGGAACAAATTTATAATAAATAGTGAATCGTTCCAATCTTGTAAGAGGGATTCAGGGGCCAGAGCAACAACGACAGCGAAGGTATCAATAAGGACGCTTGATTTTCAAATGTGAATAAAACAAGTTGTGTGAGAGATATCAATTCAATTTTTATTTATTTAAAATAATATTTTATGGCATTAATTAAGGATTATAATGTCGTTCAAATGTTCATCGCGGCTTTGCTTGGAGGCAAGTATTCGAAAGAAAAAAATTGTCGATGACTTTGTCGCATAAATCTTTCTAAATTTGCTGGATGGCGTTCGTTAGGTTGACTTTGAGGGCATTAATTATTTTCGGTTTATTAGCATAGACCTAGAATAAATCATAGCCCCAAAGGAAGCACTCTAAAGGCTTTAATCGCACGATTTTGGTAGCTAGTTCACAGTTCTCTAATCGAACTGCAGCGCTCGCCGTTGACGGTTTATCCGAAAATTGTACTTGTATACATATCCATTCCAAGTTGAAGTCACAGAAAGGCCAAGTTCTAGTAAACAACACGAAATTCATAGACCTTGCGTTTCGGTATGGGTGTTGGCGGATTACTTACTGAATCGATTGACTCAAATTTGACCACATACGTCGAAAGTCGACTCGGCAGTACAGTTGTGGCGAGAAAAAAAATCACATAATGCACGGAAAGTTTCTCAACGTTGTTCAACGTTATAACTTCTATGGTAATTTGTCATATTCATACTGAACAATTCACAACAAATTTAACAGATTTCGTCCCTATTGGAAGACCCTTTACAACAGAAAACCTTCAATCAACTCAAGAGAATAACAAAATGCAATGCTAGACTTAAATAAGTGCCTTTGACACATACAATTAAAAAGCAATATTTTGAGAAGATGTCACTTGTAAGGTAACGGAAAGTCATGGGGCCCTCTTCGACAAGCTATTATTTAAAATTACAAAGCTTAAACATATTTTTTTTAATTAAGATATTTTGAAATCAAAATAAATTATGTCTTAGGAAAAATAATCTGGTGAAGATTTAAATTCAACATTATAATAGGAAATTTCTTATGCTCATTTTGAACTAGCGAATTTTTTAATTATGGCAATTTTTTTTAATTATGGCCAAACAGAAAACTATAAATAACTAAAAATACATTTTACAATTATTGTTTAACTAATCAGTTTATAAAATGGAGGGGTGAATATGGTGTGACTCACATCCGACATTTTTTTTACCAGGAATGTGTTATAAGTCTCGAACACATCACACTTGATTCCTAAGGCGAAAAATACAACTTACCACAATTTTAATAAAACTGTCTGTAAATGCTATACGTTTCAACAATACTGCAACTTTTAGCGAGAGCTGATTTTCGCCAAATTCCACTATTGCATCTCACAAATTATTAGAAAATCTGGCAAATAAATTTAATAGCGATCAGGCAATTTGTCTGAAAACATTTCTGTTCAAATTTTAAAACAGTTACGTAGATAATTTTATTTAGAATTTTTTTATTTAAATGGTCTTAGGAGATGCCACTTCTGGTACATCGACTTCCTTTCCTTTCTTCTGTCTCGGTCGTAAGGAAGCCGATTTTTTGTTGAAAACAGTTTTTGTTCAAAACCGTTAGCAAAATCATATAGCAAAAGCCAGCTTAGGATGTGTCCATTGAAATAAAAAAATACGATAAATTCCTTTTTATTATTAAGGTTCAAACACCAACTCGTTGTGCAATTTTTCGACTCTATTAAAAATCGGCTATATCACACAGTTGTGATGACCTGGGAAAAACTCTGTGATCTGCCCAATTTTTAATAAAGTAAACTGCAATAATAATTGAAAAATTGCCTAACGAGTTGGTATTTCAAAAGTTTCGGTGTAATTTAGGTTGCTTAAATTAAAGATCGTGGCGTATAGAATTATGAGTACCGATATACGGGTAATTGCAATTATAAACTGCTGACCCTAAGCGTGAAAAACAACCCAAGCTTTTCCAATGGCAATAAATAAATACTTTGTTCCTGGGATTCAAATTTCCTTACGATGCTCCATGGGTAGTTTTAAATGAATCATGGGATGTAGTGGCGTCGAGCATAGAAAATTTTGTATTTAGTTATTGACACTACAATGCAATTGGCATCTGTCTTACAGCAAGCATATCACATTTTTATGTTTAACGTGTTTCGCATGTCTTCAAGATCTATCAACTAACTATTTTTACAAAAACCTTAAGATATGAATCATTTACAAAGAACTCGAATTAGTTTACCTGAACATTTTTTTACAACAACGGTTTCGGAAAACGTAATCAGACCGCTGGAAAAATGAGAACATGAAACGAGTTAGAACATTTAAGACCTGGCAATAGCCAGAAAATCTCGACCAATTAAGAAGAACTTTGAGTTAGCCTTGTCACCCATCGGCGCTTAGAGCAACACATTATTAGTTGTATGTTTAAGGTAACTGCACAATAATTTTAAAACATGATTCTAAAATTTAAAATTAATTTAAACTTTTGTTTTAGATATTTTGCAACAGGATGCTCTTTTTGTGACCTCAGTTTTAATTTCCGACTAGGTGAAACCACGGTTGTCCTTACCGGCCGTTACTCTGGAGATATACTAGACGCGACCGACGATACAAAAAAAGTTGATTTAACTTTATTTTTTTGTTATTGTTTAGAACTAAAGTGACATCTTACAGAAATTTTATGAAATAATTAACCATTTTTTTTTATTTTTGTTACAATTTTAACCTTTTGAAAAATCAACTGCCCGTTTTTTTTTCAACTACTCACCTTTAATATTTTAAATTTTATTATTTCACAAAAAATGTAAGAAATAAAAAAAAAATAAAAACAAAGTCAAAATTTAAATAAATGTCAAAAACGTGAATTCATATATGGAGTTTATCTTGGGTATACTCGTTAGCGCGTTTTTGACATTTCGAAGCTTCTGAGTAACGTCGAGTATATCTCCAGGATAAATCATTTTTTTGTGCAACCGGCCATTAGTGAAATATTGAAAAAATACAAAAAAAATATTTTCTTCAATGAACAAATTTCAAATTTTGGGTTGTTTTAGTAATGAGTGGAGCCTCCTTTAATGGAAACCACGTCATAAACCTAATTAGGCATTGAATTATAAAGTAATTGTAAATAATTTAATGTAAATAATGCCCATGATGATTTAATTGCTAGTGACAGTTTATCATTAAACTGTGCCCTGTTCTCGTACACTTTTCTCACCAATCACCCCCAGATATTCTCCATTATCTTTAATTCCAATGAATATGGTGGACATGATAAAAGGTTTAAGTTTTGGTTTCTGATCAATGTTTAAATAATGTTTGATGTATGTATCGGGACGTTATTATGCTGATAAACCCGACGAATCGGGCCCAAACAATTATGACCCTTTCCAAAATGTTTTTGTATAACTTTGAGGTCATTTTGTATGTATAAAAACTTAATTCTATAGTTCCATAATAGGAGACTGTTCCCAAGACCATTATGCCGCCTTCTCTAGTGTGATATCTATCCATATTCTTTCCTTAAGTCATGCAAATAGTTTTTAAAACCATCCGGGCCAAATTGAATTTGTTCTCACCGGAGAACACGACCTTTTTCCACTCATTAGACCACGGCCATTGAATGCCTAACAAATTCTTGCCGTTTTGCTTTCCTCAATGGATTAAGTTGCTTTTTTTGCTATGTTCTTCCGATATTTTTTATTTTTCAGTTACAGAGTACAGATAATATTTTCCCTCTGCCCATTTTTGGTATTAAATTTAAATAAATTGATTTTATAATTTTAAAATAACTAAAAATCTGCAAGATCTTGTCACTATAACGCAATAACTGCAACTGGCTCTATCCTAATGATAGAATTAAATATGCATATTTATCCCCTACTGAAAACAAAGGACTCTAAAAACAACGTTAATTTTTAAAATTCTTCTTTTTGTATGAGTTGTGCTACACGGAGGGCGCATTTTCCTGGTGTTGTATGATTTTCCAGTGTTCGCAGAAGTATATTTCAATCCTAAGTTTCTATACGGCTTTGATTTCGCTACATTCCATTCATCAAATTTAGCTTTCCTCTTTTTCCAACCCTCTTTTCAATGTCACTGTTATTTAAAATTTCATCCTCATTATTTGGCAGACGCGCTGGAAGAAGGAGGCTCGCTCAACAATTACTGGAAGAAGTTGATTCTCCACGAGACTCGTCGAAAGAAAAACAAGTTGTACTCTTCTCAGCCAAAGTATAATTAAATTCCGGGGCTAAATCGGAATCATAGTAATCTGATTCGCTGCTCTCCTTATAGGAGAGATAATGGGTGATTCATTTGGAGTAACTGCGGCTAACATGGTCCTTGCTGAAGTTTCAATTTTCGATTACGCATTCGAGCATTTCGAGTGATATGTAGCCAATGACGCGAGTAATGTTGTGCGCCTTATCCATGTAGACTTTGGACTTTATGTAGCACCAAAGAAAAATGTCTAAAGCTGTGATATCACATGATCTAGGTGGCCAATTCACTGGTCCGAAGCGTGAAATTAACTGTTCGCCAAATTGGACTCGCGATGAAGCCATGGTTTCATGGACTGTGTGGCGAGTACCGCCGTCTTGTTGGAACCAAAAGTCGTCGAGATCACGGGATTCAATTATGGACTGATGATTATACCAGCCCAAACACAACACCAAACCGTTGTTTTGCCTGGATATAATGGTGCCTCTCAATCCTCTTCGTGTTGTTCTTCGGCCCAAATACGGCAAATTTGCTCATTAACGTAGCCATTAGGCGAGAAATGGGCGTCATTGCTGAACAAAACTTTGGTCGAAAAAAGTGGATCCTTTTCAAGCTTTTAAAGCCCCAAAAGATTGTGACGATTTGGAAGATCGGCCGGCTTCAATTCTTGCACGAATTGAATTTTGTATGCTTTTAAACCAAGATCTTTAGTTAAAATACGCCAAGTTGTTGCATACGACAAGCGAAACTGTTGCACTCAGAACAAAAATATGATAAATTCATGATTGCATTTACCAATTAGAGGACTAGCTCGGCTTTGTCCTAGTCATACCTTATAAAATTATGGTGTGGAATAAAATGGTCCATACATATATTTGGTGCAATAATCGGGCCATTCACAAATTATCTTCGCATAGCAAAAAATCGGACAGGGACCATGTTCCAACATCTAAAGTGACTTGCCCGTTACTAAACACACCATTGTTTACCCCTTGTAGCAGTGAAGCAGTTCTCCAGTCGCGGTCATGGAAGGGAAAATACTTCGTGGCCTTTGATCGTATCGGACAATTCTTAAGTGTGTTCGAAAGGTGACATTTTAACTTGTAGTTTGACGTAGAAAACATTAAAATCTGTTAACAAAAAGTTACAACATTTTAAACATAGAGCTAAATTATAAAAAAATTCGATATCTTTTACAATTTTATTACGACAAAGGTTAAAACGCGACTCAGGTTTGCGAAAAAATTTGTGCTGTTTGTGGAGTCAGTGCTTCATCAAAATCAACAGCAAAAAAATTGTTCACGTGCTTTCGTTCTGGAAATATGAATGTCAAAGATGCACCTCGCGCTCTGGTCAACCAACCACTGGAAAAGTCGATTAAATCATACAGAAAATTGAAGAAGACCGGCATATAAGAAGCCATGCAATTAGTAAAGAACTAAATCTTGATCACAAAAGAGTTTCAAGCCACTTGAAAATAACTGGATAAAAAAAAAAAGCTTGACGTTTGGGTACCACACGAAACAATAGTTAAAAATTAAATGAACCGGATTTCAGGCACCCACCATATAGTCCTGATCTTGCACCATCGTACTACCCTTTGTTCCGGTCTACGCAGGGCCATCTTAATAGTTTTATATTAAATTCAAAAGAGGCCTGCGAAAATGAGTTGTCTCTAAACCACAGAAGTTCTACAGTGATGGGATCATGGCTCTACCAGAAAAATGGCAAAAGGTCATCGATCAAAATGGCACATATTTGGTTTAATAAAGTTCATTTGAAATAAGAAAATTCTTTGTTTCAATATCACCCAAAAAAAGCCACGAACTTTTCGTCACCTACTATTTACTACCTTAATTCAAATAAAATCCGAGTTAAATCAAAATCTCTGAATCTGTCAACTCTGAATTAAGATTTTGATGTCATTTGCAATGTTGAAAAGTAGGAGAAGTATTTTTCACCATCTTATGCTGTTTTCCGAAGGGACCGGCATCTGCCAAGGGACACATGAAAAAGGTGGCTGTATTGTAGTTGCAGTTTCCAACAAATATTCATCCAGTACGATAACATTTGCCAATTGCGATGCCGAAATTTCTGCTATACGTATTCAGTTCCATTCATATTCACTGATCATCTGTGTCACATATATACCCTGTCATTCGAGACTGTCAGTTTATCAAAGTTGTGCGGAAACTGTGAATACAAATTTTGGTCCACTTCTTCGACCGGAAGATTATCTATTTATGTTTGGAGATTTTAACGCTTCTGATATTGTATGGGATTATGTCGATCATAATTTGACTCTTATTAACATGAACGATGGTGTTATGAATAATAGTGGCAGTGTGTTAGATCTGGCTTTTGTACCATTTGGTCATGAGGTGACCGTATCGACGTGTAAAGATTTGGCTGGATCGTCTAGAATTTTTCTCTCTCCGTTGAATATTTCAGTTATGTTTGAAAGTTGTGAGCTAGTCGAAGAAAATGTTAATTCATGAATTTATAACTTTAAAATGGGCGATTACCATTCTTTAAATTTCTGGATACGTATATGATTGGTCCTTTTTTTATGCTTGTAATATAGTATCGACGGTATGTTACGTGAATTTTATAGAACTATTAATTTTAAGTATTGAGAAATTTATCCATAGACAGAAAGATTCCAGCGTTAAGAAGGAACCGTGATATAATAGTGAGTTGATAAATCTAAAAAATAGAAAGGACAAGGCTAACAAGAAATATAAATTGCATCCTAATATTGTTAATTACAACTCGTTTGATGTATTGCGTAAGAAGTATATATATCTAAATCGATTCCTTTGCAGCATTTATATTCTAAAAATTGAATCATTAATTAAATCAGAGCCAAGTTATTTTTGGCATTTTGTTAATTACAAAAGTAAATCTATTCCACGATATATTTGAACGATCTTTCTTGTGCTAATATACAGTGTTTATAGTTCCGAATGTTTTGAGTAATATTGAAAGTTAATCCAAATTTTCAATGTTTCGCCTGGAAGTGGATACTATTTTATCCGAATTGCCTATTCTTGATATTAATCAAAGTGCCCGTTTTGATTCCATTCCACCAATCGGTAAGGTAACCTCTTCCCATATCGCTCTTCTGTTTAATAGAAGTCTCATTGAATGTTGCTTCCCTATAGTATGGAAACGCTCACTTATTAAGCCGGTTTTCAAATTTCGATCTCGAAGTGATGTTGGAGAACTATAGAGGTATTTGTATTATTTCAGTTCTACCAACGCTTTTTGAGAAACTAGTTAAAGATCAATTATTCTTTCATGGTAAGACACAAATTGTATTTCAAGTGCTCTTTTAAATGGTAATAATGTGCAGGTTGTTTACACGGATTTTTGTAAGGCTTTTGACAAGATCGAGCATGACTTGCTATTGCGGAAAGTCAATTCATTGCGAATTGTAACTACTTGCCAGTTAATTGGAGTTACAGTTCTTAAATTGTGAAAATTGGCAGTTTCACTTGATATTCCTTCGGGAGTCGTTTAAGGCGGCTCGATATAAAAAAATTCAAAACTATTTCATACACCAATAATGCAATTGGTTTTCAGTCCGACCTGAAAAATTTTAATGCTTTGGTATAAATCGCATAATTTGATTCTAAACATCACCAAATGCAAAACAATGCATTTCACCCGCGTACTCTTATCCACTAGTTACAGTTACTATTTTGATGGTTGTGTTATCAAAGTATTGATACTTTTAAAAATTTAATTATAACCTTTAATTCAAATTTATCGTTTCATAATCATGTTGAAGGTTGTATTTCTAAAGCGAATTCTATGCTTGGATTTGTTAAAAGGTTTTCTAAGAATTTTCACGATCCTTACGTGATTAAAACTGTATGTCTCTGTTCATTCATTGTTGGAATATGTTGTTGCCATATGGAATCCGTTTTATAATAACTATGCAGATCGCATAGAAAGGGTTCAGAAGCGAATGCACGGACTACGAAATCTGCCTAGAGATGCGAATGTCCCTGCTTTCATGTAAATTTATAAATATGGAGCCGCTGTTTATTCGTAGAATTGAAATTAGCGCAATGTTTATTCGCGATTTATTAATGTCTAAAATCGATTGTTCGTAAAATTTTGAGTTTACCTGACATAAACTCCATTACGTGTGCTACGCGATAAAGGCAAAACGATGGTAAATGTGAGCTGGTTTATCATTCATCAGCTTCCTTTAATAAAGTACGGAATTAATGTGGAAGCTTCTTTTGAATTATTGGTAACCATTGTAAAATTTTAATTATATCATTTTATTAATATTTTTATCTAAATAACGTAACCAGGACTGTAATAATAAATAAATAAATTTGGTAAAATTTTTTAGTTCCCGCTAAGCAAAATAAGTTAACTATTTATTTATTATTTAGTAGACTAATCAATTTGTAGGTTGAACCCGTCATTAACCGGACTTTAGTGGAAGCTTATTAATTTTTATTGCTTTATACTAGATAATATTTAAGCCTATAATGACATTAACATTGTAAATTTATTTTAGTTTTAAATAATACATGAAATGTCATGTGTTTGAACCTAAACACAATTGAAACAGTGCCGAAAGCTTATTATAATACCATTAACCAACACACCCACCACCAGTAAAAAACACCTTTATATAAATCGCATACACAAAGGAAGCCTTTCAAAATCTACATGTAATTTTAAATGCTCTAAGTATATATACGTTTAATGTTCAAACAACAATAATAATTATCATCAAATATAATTATTCAACTGTAACTAAATATCATGGTAATAATTTATATTTTTTTGCTAAATTTATACATAATTACAATTATAATCCTTATGTTTTCGTACACTATTTGTAGTACTGTGTGAATATGTACAGAAAATTATAATAATAAAAAATTTATTAACATTTTCCTTTTGTTTTGTAGGTTTATGGCTTCCGGTTTGAAAAATTATAATCGTAAAATAAAAATTGTAGAAGTTCTCAAATTTCATAATTAAAAATATATTTTATGTTTCATAATATTTTAATCCTGTATGTATTTCTTTAGGATTAAGTTACTTATACTATATATGTATGTATATACGAGTATGTAAGTAGGTTAAAATTTATTTTGTATAGCAAGGATCAAAGACATTTTTTAGTCGGATATGCATAATTCACAAATTATAATCCAATTTGCATAATATACATAACATACACTCTATATAATACATGTGGTGATCAAATATATGTAAAGCTGCGAAATGAATGGTTTCCTTATTTCGCCGGACCGCCTTTTTCTCAACCCTCGCAATAACATTAAATTAAAACGAAAACTAATTAAATTTTTTTCCGAACAAAAAATAAATGGACCAAAAAATATATTAAATTGTATTTTTGTTTATCCAAATAAACGAAATAAATATAAATCACATAAATAATAAATTAAGATTATTTTAAGTACGTAGATAATTAAAAATAATAGTTTTTCAATTTTTTTTAGACCCAACCATTTAATTTTCAAAACATAAAAAGGATAAAATTATTAGCTATGTACAATATTTTTAGAATAATTTATATTCATTAAAATTAACGGTGATTTGTATATCTGTATTTCATGGAACCCCAGAAAAGCTTTTCCGCTTTCGTTTAATTTGTTATTGTCTAAGCTTTTTCTCTTCAACAAAAAAAAAAAACTCAATATATTGTATATACGTTCGTACTCAAGAATATTATACAAAAAATACTTGTTGAATTGTTGTATATATTGAACAATTACTTCGTTCATGGAAAAATTGAATTTCAGGGCACGCACTATTTGATGTTCGTTTAGAAAATGTTCATGCATATTATACCGATGATCTTGATTATTTCGTATACGTATGTATAACAAATTTTGATTACAAATAATTTTTTTTGTATATGTATATGGGTGTGTGTGTGCGCATATCTCATTTTTTTTCCTGTATACCAAAGTGATTTAGGATCATTTTCAAGCAATTATATATTTGCGAGGTAAATGCTGCACGTACCAACTTGAATATAATATAAAAAAAAACGTGATTATTTGGTAAGATTTTATATTGCTTCCAAAATTGAAATAAAAATATATTTTATAACCTTTGGAAACGTAATGGCAAAGGTGAAAATAATTTTGAATATAATGTGTGCAAGCACATAGTAATGCCAATCAATGACAATGATTTTTCATTAAACTGTATTTCATTTTTCTTATTACCTAACTAAATTATATTTAATAAATTACCTACGAAGGCAGAATTACTTAATTATATTGTAGACCCCCTTCCCTCTTAGTCTCCACATCAAAAATTCTAAATTTTTACAATTTTAGTCAATTTGATTGCGATATTACTAAGTAGTCAACTAAATCCTTTATCAAAAATGGTAACAACATTGTAAGTATTGTGGCACATTCTGTGCCACAAAGCATAACCGCTTATGTTGACCAACCATGCCTGACCGCTTGTGCTATTTAAATTCAAAGTTACTATAGAGGAATTCCTAAAACTTCACCAATTGAGGGTGAATTGAGGGTGAGGGTTTTAATTTTTAAAGACGGACGTCCTTCGGGTACCTCCCGAAGAAAAGTTCGTTAAATTTCGAGTTGTTCATAATAGCTTGGACACATATTGGCCGATTTGATTTACATTTAGCCCAGATTACTTTAATGACACTATTTTCGGTCACTAAAATATCATTAACAAGGTAGCGCCCAAACAAAAGATCGTTTTTTGCTGGTTTTTATATAATAACTCGGACAAATTCTCTCTTCATATTAAAATTAAAAGTAATAATGAAGGTGACAGTAGCAGTTACTATAACGGTAAATGCAAAATAAATAAATTACTTTGTCGATTATAAACAATATATTTCAAATTTCAGTAGGCTGTGCTCACAAAATAAAAATTCAACTGCTACTGTTTTGACATTTGACGTGCAAAACAAAATGTTTATTAGTCACCACTAGGTGTATTCGTGTCGTCTCTTGAAGTTGTACAAAAAATCTAATTTGTTAATATAGATTTAGTGGTACGGTAAAAGAGAAAAAATAATATTTTGAAGTGTATTACCTAATTACTTTACTAAAAGTAAGTAACTATGAACTTTTATTTGAAGTGTAGAATCTATACCTAATTATTTTTGTTCCTACACACTCGAAAAAATGTTTGATATGCGATGCAAATAATTCCGTGTATGAATCCAGCGCAAAAGTATATCGTTTTTAGAAGTAAGCTTTGCATCTTAACAGAAGCGTTATAGATTGCATTAAAATATGAAATAAAATACTTTTAAAACGAATTGATGCAACTTATGTCTAATTGTGAAGCTGGGGTGCATGTATCGATACAGTATCGATCGCATGTATCGATACAGTTGTATCGTAATGGGAGTGGATTTCAATGCAACAAAATGTGTCGTAAATTATTTTGATACTAATTACATTGAAAAAAGAAATGTGAAGCACATGTTTTTTTAATTAGATTTTGTCTGCTTCTACTGTAAAAAAGATTTTACAGATATTTACTAAAAGAAATTTACGAATTTTGTTATAAAAAGAACCCGTTGAATTATATTTTATGCTTCATGAGATTTTAAAATCTCTATATCAAAAATTCAGATGTCGCGTCAAGTCAGCACAGCACTCAGCAGAATACTGCGTTCACCAGACACCAAACTACAAATATATAAAAAATATTGTAAGCTTATATTGAAAGGATATACACAATGTCTTAGCGAATTATTATAAATTCGCTAAACATTTGTTAACCCCAGGTTATATAGAAATTTCCTTCCGACACACGTGTTACATGCGTTTTAGTCGCAACTACATCGTAAATATTTTCAATGCATGCTTTGCTTCAAAATGTGTTACATGATTACTTCGTATACGCCTCGATGCAAGGGTTACATCGAAAACCGCTGCAAAATTTTTAAGTGTGTACTTTTCCACAGACGCTTTTCCGTAAATTTATATTATATTATTGTCTCTGTGTTTAGAATACCAGTAATATTAATTAGTAAGTAACCAACTGCTTTCATTTTTCGGTGATTTTGATAAAATCCAAGTTTTCTTGGTGTCACTTGAAAATGTTACCAAAGCTCTGATTTATTTTTAAAACGAAATTAAAACTTACATCTCTGACTTTTTATATTTCTGTGAAGATGATTATGCAACGGTCAGTTCCTGCAAACTCAGGAACCTTGCAATGCATTCCACAAACGAATTGCCAGCGACACGCTGATCAAAGTAATTCGTTTGGATCATTGTTTTAAAATAAATAATTCTTGTTTTTTTTATACAATAGAATTAAAAGTTATCTTCAACAAGCAACATAAAAAATTACAAAATACATTAAGCAAGCAACAGCAGAATTAATAAGCTCATTCCACAAGCAACATCGGAATTATAAAAGCAATCAGCAAGCAACATCGATATAAACGAAAACGCAGGACTTACCAAAAATACCAGCAAACGGACAAAGTTCCGGATTTACTCAAATAATTTAAATGTGTATGTTTAATTAAAATAAATTCAATAAACAAGTGTATTAAATTAATTTTATTGTTGTGTTTAAATTACTCATAAATTGGGGGTTATAAGTGTTTCATTCCAAGCACGGCAAAAGCTATAAGAACCCCATAATTACAATATCTGGTCAAATTTTTGCAGGTTTTCTATTCTGTTAGAATGTTTCTGAATAAATTGGCGTTTATTGGATAACGTAATCCAATGGTGAGGCGAAATCGTATATCAAGAATAAATGAGTCATATGGACAGCGACAGGCTCAATTGGAGAGCAATCGATTAAGGATAGCTGAATCTAGAAATGCAGGAACTCTGCAACAAAGTAAAATACGCCAAGTAAATGTGCGGCTAAGGAACGCTGAATCAAGGTTACTGTCAAGCAAAAAAGTATAGAGCAGAACCTCTGGTTTGAAAATGTTCAGCTCTAAAAGATTGCCGACGAAAGGGTACCAGTAAAATACCAATCGAGCACCAAACCCAAATTTTCCAAAATTATTGGAAACTTGGCGATTACAATTTGAGATTGTTGTATGTTTCCGGTTTAATAGAAGTGAAAAATACAAAAACAAAGACTCTTCTCATAAGTTAACCCTCACCTAGAAATCGAATCCACACCACTGTGTACCATTTGGAGGTAAATAAAGAACGATAACAAGTGTGTCAGAATTGCTTCCGCACAGTGTTAGGCACAGTACAAACAAAAAGCACTACTTGGACCCGACTAAAATTATTGTTAATCGGGGTAAACATGCTCCAAAACAGAAATTAAATGGGGAGAAAATCAAAGAAATCAAGGATCATATTAATTTATTTCCCGCTTACGAGAGTCACTACTCACGTAAAAGATCTGCTCAAAAATACTTACACTCTGATTTAACCATCACAAAAATGTTTGAGCTATATTGTGATAAAACTAGTGATCCAAACCCAAAGAGGGCACCGTTAACAAATGTGACACGTTTAAATCGAAACTAAACTACGCTAAACTACGTACTTTGGTTGAAAAAATACGTCCAAATCAGATACGCCTTCTTTATGTCAGCAAAGATAGTATTTTGCTACATAATATTGTAAAGAATCATATAGTACATGGGTCTTGCGGGCCATTCAACCCTAATATGCATTGCATGAAGGACGAAAATGGTAAATGTTAATATCCGCAACTACTAAGACTGGAAACTCAGACTGGAAACGATGGCTACCTCCTTTGCCGAAGGCGAAATCAAGAAGATGGAGGGTGTATTGCGACAATCAAAATAAAAGTAGATGGTCAAATTAGACCTTTCGATTGTCCGTTATAGTCTCCCTTGCTATCAGACATGTTCGAGGCCCATGTTAATGCAGAGTACTGCAGATCTGTTAAATCTGTAAAGTACATCTGCAAATATGTAAATAAAGGCAGCAATATGGCAGTTTTTGATCTGGCATGCCAAAATTAACCAACCGACCAAAAATTAGCAATCATGTAAACGATTGACAACGGAAGAGGAGGCATATCATTTCTTGAAGCATGAGGAGGAAGAGGAAAAACAATTGTAATGGAAATATTGCTAGCTGAAATTCGTAAACATAATGAAATCGCACTGGCAGTTGCCTCCTCTGGAGTAGCGTCTACACTTTTGGAAGGAGGCTCTAAGTTTGGTTGGCACTAAGTAGGAGTTTAAAATACTATTGTAAAAATGAAATAAGCTTCTTTTTAGGATTTTTTCGGGCTTGTTAAAAACAAATTTATTTGGCAGAACACTGATAGAAATGCGGAAAATATTATCTGGACAATAGATTTCGCTAATTTAGAAATTGAGAACTACTAACAAACTGCTAGCAATGAAAATAAAACAAGACGTTACGGATTTATTTGCCGTTTATAGATCCAAACTTTCAAATTTTTACAAAGATCCAGATAAAATTCACCATCAGGTGAAGAATTCTAAAACATAACTCATTAAATTAAATTATCAATTAATAATAAATTGTTAAGGAACATTTACAAAATTTAGCTGAAAAGTTTAAGATTTCTTCAGCTTAGGGTACTCAGAGAGGTTCGGCTGTCCCTGTCAATACTAAGGTAGCACCTAGGTAGCCGATTACTCATCGCGGGTGGCGGTTCCTGCCTCGGCAGTAGTAAAATAGTACCAGCAGCTCGATTCTGGTTTTTCCTATAGGAAAAGGAATTAGGAAAAATATTTTCATAGTATTTTTGTCACAAAAATGTGTTTTCTGGCATACTATGGTAAACAGTTAGTGTAAATTTTTTCAAAAACAAAATTAAATTGGGAATATTTTTTCAATCCAATTTCACTACAGCAAAAAATATTTCCTAAATTATAAAATTTTAGATCAAACATGATTTCTCAGTAGGTCAGAAATTGATATTTTTGACAAAAATACTATGAAAATATTTTTCCTAATTCCTATAGGAAAAACCAGAATCGAGCTGCAGGGACAAAATTCCAGTGGTATAACTTGGCTTAAAACAAGCAATGAGTACAAGAAATGTGGAATGCAGTATCCTAGGTGGTGAGCAGCTGAGATCACCAAAATCACACTCTTCGGAGACTCCTTTAATTATTTCTGGGGTGGACCAATTGTTGCTTAATCCATTTGGAGGATGCTCCAAATTATCAAGATAACCATTCAACTGAAAATATTTTTCAGTATATATATGAATGAAAACTCTCAGATCCGTGACAAATTAAGAGAAGTAAATAATTTATTAGTAAGTAGAAAGAAGAAGCTTAAAGAAAGACATTATCGAAATCAAGAAAGCTGTTCATACGCATGAACAGCACTTGAGACGACACCTAAACTTGCAATTTTTTGTTTCACATATACAATTCTTAATTCATTGGCAGCTAAAATTGAGACAAAATAATAAAAAATGTTTCATATTAACTCAGGAGCAAACATCAAAGTGGTTATGTCTAGCAGAACTAGTTGAACAGTTCGGACTATAATTTTAAATGTTACGTTTAAAATATTAGGTAATTATATATATATGTAAGTTTCCAAGGGATAATTGATTGATTGATTCCGCCTGCAACTAAGGAGTCTTTAGGGATATTAACAATGGCTTGACCATCACTACCAAAGACATCAAATTGTCGATGCCAAAAATGGGCGTAGTATCCCAAAACAAAATCTTCTTGGCGATCGATATAAAATGCACATGTATTTTGTACGTTTTTTACAATTAGCTATTTAAAACGTTAATAAAATGTATCAAAATATAAATCAAAAACTCTCAAAAAATACAAGTGGCAACTGTTCACTTATCATCTGTCAAATATTCCCAAAATTGAGAGCTTCTCATAATGTTTATTACTCAGCTGATTGTGACTGCTATAAACATTTAGGCGTAACTGTAAATATTTTGGAGTAGTTTCATGAGGATTGACACAAATTCAATGATAGAAAATAGCAAACAAATAGTCAGCAAACAAATAATGCATTTAACAAATAAACAAATTCTCATACGAATCGCATGAGAGAAACGTACAAAATCCATACACTGGTCGTAAAACGACGGAATAAAAGGCATTACAGCCCACGCCCCAACATATTAAAAATGTACTTCTACCACTGATCAAAATTGGTTGAGGATCCAGGGTCGAATTCAAAAAAGTTACTCCCATTTCACGGCTAATGCAGGCAAAACGACGTGCTCCAACAACTTGTACCTACTTCTTAGAAATTAAAATTAAATTGTTTGTTTCCCATTCACGACGACCCAAATTGAAGACCACATTAAGATTTTTCAAGGCATGATCGATAAAACATTTGGCCAAAATAACCAACCATTTCTAACTTTTTTTTTTATCAAATGCATGCAAAACGAATATTTTTATGTGAATTCAACAAAAATATTTTATTTGACAGTGTAAAATTTTTTAATATTTTTATTGGTACACAAAATGTTTTTCTTCGAAAAAAATCTACGTTGCATTTGGAAAATTGTGCAGTATCTTTCTTTTTTGTTTTTGCCACCACTTACTTTATTATTGAGGTTTTTTCGAGTCAATATATACATACAACACATTAACTATAGCGGGGTTTGCTCATACTGCCCACAGTAAAATGGCGCAATAACAACTCGCAACTTGTTCTTGTTGTGCATTTGTTGTGCATATTGGGGTTTAAAGTTACTCTAGTACGCCATTTGTATTCGCAAGCTGTCATATCTTTTAGACAAAAGTAGGCCGATGTTGTTTTTTTCTGTGATGGAAGGTATGTAAATGACCGTTTATTATTTTGCTCAAACTTCTAATTCAATTACAAATGTTACTATGAAATTTGAAATTCCATTTCAGCTCGCTGGATCAGCAATTTACCAATTCTGGTCTGAGTCCAATTCTGTGATTTAAATTTTAATCTTTGTGAAAATGTGTTACTGCCCGTTTAATATTTTCACTCAAACTAATAATTCAAATCATTGTTTTCAAACTTGCTGTTCTGGTTAGAAAGCTCCATTAGCTAGTCGAATGAAAAATAAACAACCTATTTCACGGCATTTACAATTTTCACCCAAACTTATAATTTAAATAAAATATTCGTGACACACATCAGTACTAGTAAGGAAGATTTGTTTGATAGAAGGAAACCAAGGTGGTACCCATTCCAACAAGAGATCGGGACCAAAATCTGGCAACAAATTACAGGGGAATATGTATGTTGAATGTATTGCCATTCAAAATTGTGAATGGTATGGTGAAAAGTCGTTTGGATAAATTGGTGACTGAGGGTAATTTGTTGCCGGAAACTACCGTTGGGTTCCGTCGTAACCACTCAGCAAATGAATGTGTAGAAAAGTTTGTATAGGAAGTAAGAAAGGAAAAAAAGTATGTTGTGGCGGTATTTTTGGATATTGAAAGGGCATATGATCATGTGGTTCCGGGAAGCTTTTTCAGGTCCTTATGGAGCTGGAGTTTCTTTGGAAAATTTGCAAATGGGTGTATGAGTTCATGAATGACAGAAAGTTAGTGTTGTGTAGAGCGGTGTATATAGGCCTCCCCCAAGGCAGTAAAATCTCGTCGACTCTCTTCAACCTATACACGAGCGCGGTACATAGGTTTAACTCCCCGGACCAATTCATATTGCAATTTGCAGATGACTTTGTACTGATGGGCAAGGGGAGGACCGTCGAGGAGACCTTGAGTCAGGCTCAACAATGTGTGAATCAGGTAACACAATGTTTGACTGGATTGGATTTGTGTGTAAATTCGAGAAAATGTTTTAGTATGACTTTTCGAACAAATCATATGGTAGATTTGCAAGTGTATAATGAGAGAATTGAGTGTGTAAATTTGACTAGGTATTTGGGAATCTGGATTGATAAGCGATTGAATTTTAGAGTGCATATGGATAAATTAGCCGATAAATTACAAAAGATAGAATGTGATTAAAAGGGTGAGCAAACCGAAATGGGGAGCCCAACTTAGTGTGCCTGATATGTTGCGAAAGGCGCTAGTATCCAAAATTGCGTATGGAATGAGTGTTTATGGAGATGGGTCCAAAGTCGGGTTTAAAAAGTTGACGACTGTCGAAAATGTTTGTGCCAGAGTAGTATTGAGGGCGATTAATTCAACCTCAATACACACTTTGTGGTCTGAATTAGGTGAATCACCTCTCAATTATAAAAGGATGTTGACTAAGGAGAATAAATTTGTGAATGAAATGAAAGAGAGGTTGCAAAGAGGGACGGATTACCAAAGAACACAAGGATCAAGGGTGATATTGGAGAACATGAATGTATTCTCTATGAGAAATCTAATTGTGCGTTTAAAGTTTGGTGATACAAAAAAAGCGATGATGAATGAGTTATCAGTTAAGAGTCAATTTTTAAAAATGCGAACAAATTATTTTGCACTTGTGGAAGTTTATACTGATGCTAGTGAGAGTGGTGATCGAGTAGGTGTTGGAATTTATATTTTTTCAATGAAAAAAGAGAAAATGGTAAGAGTGAATGACAGAATATGTATAATAAAAAAAAATTGGATACAAGAGATGTACTTCGCATGTTTCAGGTGAATCTGTGGAGAAAATGGGAGAGGGAGTTTGTTGGAAAATGTCAGGTGAAAGGCAAGAAGTACTTTGAGTTGGTTAGTTCTCCTTTGAGCCAACCTTTCTTTAAGGTGCTCAAAGGAGATACTAGAATGATACGAACGATGGGGCGCGTAAGATTGAATCATGGTAATTGGAAAGAATGCTTGAAGAAACGCAATTTGATTGAGTGTGAATTATGTGAAAGTTGTTTGGTTATGGGGGACATCGAATATTTGATTCTGAAATGTTCTGCATTCAACCAGAACAGGCAAATGTTTCATGTTCTCTTGAGAGCAAGGAATTTGATTGAGATATTACGAATGGGAATGAACGTATATAAGAATGTGTTAGATTTTATAAGAATGAATGAGATAGAAGTATGAAAGGGGATCGATGTGTGAAAGGTGATAAGAGCCAAATGACAATTAATAATCGGAAAAAAAACAGCTGAAAACCATTTCAAGCGAATCCGAACCCAGAACTCAAAATTCTGGGAATATTTGTTACTGGCAGTGAACCATTTTCACTGAAACCAAAAATTCATATAAATACAAAAGTTCGTATGAAATTTGGGAAGATCTATTTTATTGGTTCAATAAGCACAAAACAAGTTGTTAATTTTTGCTGGAATCGGAAACTAAATTCAAATTTCAGGGGAGGTGTTTGTTTCATTTTATTCGTTCAGTAGGCTATAAAAATACAATTTGAATAGAAATGCAATGAAACTATTTTTCCCAATGCCCTATTCCCAGGGAAATCCAAAATAGTGCCACTGGGGATCAAGTCGAGTTCTGTGAAATAATGTATATGAAAAGTTTTTTTCAGCAATCTAGTAGTATGAACTATTCACACGTAATTTTAAATTTTACTGTGTGAAATCAAAATTTTTTACCGGAAATGCAAACGTACTCTCTTGCTAATAAAAAAAAACTTTTTATTTTCATTATTTCACGAAACGCGAATTGACTCCCTAGTCGGTTACAATTTTCACTCAAACTTATAGTTCATATACAATGTTGCACCAAATTTGATGTCGTGGTTCAAGATTGGTAGTAAACACAACACCTTGGTTAAGGTATTTCAATGGCCGTTTACAATTTTCATTTTAACACAAAAAGCAAATAAAAAATTCGAATCAAATTTGCTACCGTGGTTATAAAGTTCTATTTGGATTGATCTATTTGAGCTGCCATCGGAAATTGAGCCCAAAACTCTAGGAGGTTGTGTTACTGCCAGTTAACCATTTTCGATCAAATCATAATTGAAATACAACAGTTCGTGTCAAATGTGCTGTCCCTGGTCAGGAAGTTCCATTTCAACTGGTTCAATTTTAACTGCTTTTAACAAAAATCAACTTTTTTTACGTGTTATTGGTACCAGAACTGCTCCCTCGCTAGTCGTCGATAAACTTCAAAGTCTTGATTGGTGAAGCTACTATTTAAACAGCCTTGCAGTGACTGCAAGGCTCAGTTTGTCGTTTCGCTTAAATCAAGAAAAATGAAAATTTAAAAATTAACAATTGTAAATAAAACAAAAATGTATTTCAACATTACATTGCACTTTTTATTTATACTAATAATAATGTAAAATCTCAAAATATATATACTCGTCTTTTTGAAACTTTACCGAACGTTATGTCTCTTTTCCTTTAATTAAAATTGGCAACTGTTTCGCTTATGAATTATTTCAATTCTGTTGCTATCACAAACGACTAGAATAAATATGAGCAATCCACTCTCTCCAATTTCGTTCATGTAGCGAAAATAAATTATTTGATACATCATGTTAAGTTATAACATGTCTCCCCAATTTTCAGAAAATTACATTACAGTCGTGGGCAAAAGTAATTGCAATTTTTATATTTCAAGATAAATGTTTAGAAATTGCATAGCATTTATTAAAATAAAAATTTTACTTATATATTTTTCTGTATTTTGTTTACATCTTCTTTGTGTGTAGTTTTTCTTAAACAAAAAAATTCTTAAACAAAAAATAAAAAGCGATAAGTACGGAAAAAACTCAAATCTTAGTAGCAGTGTACCATTCCATCGGGACATATTAGTAATTGGAATTTCATTTAGCCACTTCGCAACACGATTTACTTCTAGAGGTTTGTGTTTTGCTTAGCAGCCTATACATAACTTATCAAGACGCCTTAAAACAATGAAATTTCGGTAAAACTACGCCAATAAATCATCTCTAAATTTGAATGCGTAATATCAGTGCAAGAACTTAAGTAAACAGTTAAAACTGCAGTAAAGTACTATTGTTACGAATGTGCGCAGAAAGTGGTAACAAATGAAGCAGAGAGTTTATTTAATGTCCAAAACATTCAGTTTCCAATATTTCAAGAATATCAAAAATATATTTTAGGAAGGCAAATCAGTAAACGAACTATCTCCGGAAGACTTAAGGAAGTTGGTATTCAACGATACATAACCAGAACAGTGACTAATATCACTGACATCAACAACAAAAAGTGATAGCAAATAGGCATAATGGTGAGAAGCTTATGTTTTGTGGTTGTATTTCTCAGAATGGTGTTGAAGATTTAGTTCTTTTGCCTTCTAAGGTTTATACAAATGTTTACCAGCTGTTTGTGGTGGGTCATCATGGCAGACTGGTTGCTTCAACAAAACAACGCACCAATTCACACCGCAAAAACATGCGAAGAATTTTTTGAAAGTTCTGGCTTCATTATTTTAGGACTGGCCTCCATAAAGTTCAGATTTAAATGCAATTGAAATTATGTGGCAGAAGTGGAAGCAGTCAAGCGAAAAGTTGCATACGTAACCGTAAAATAGAAAGAAATGGTCGAAAATGAAATCCGCGAGGTTTGAGTAAATTTAACTCTCGAATATTTAAAAAAAATATACAGATTTAATGTCAAATCATCTGAACGCTGTAATAGACGCCAAAAGAGACGTCACTCGATAATAAAAATTAAAAAAATCCAAATAATAGTATGCGTTCAAATTTCAAAATACTTTTGCCCATGACTGTAGTTATATAAAATAGAAATAAGTACATACTTTTGAATAGCGTAATTTTGCGAAAAATATGTGACATACATTTTATCTGGCAGGTCTCCAATAGTCACAAACACACATACACAAACAGAGAACTTTTTGAAAATCACTTTCGCGAGCTTTTGCGATATAGCAAATGGTAAATTCCCAAAAATGTTGAGGTTAAAGCTTGGCCATGACTACTCCCATTTTACTACGTAAATGAAAGTAAACTATATCCCTGCAAATTAAAAGCATTGTAATTCACATACTCCTCGTCAATTGACCATAAATCCATATTTTAACATCCAAGATGGCTATTGTAACCACACTTTGACAACATTTATGTAAATGACATTTTTTTCATTGCTTACTTGAAAATTAAAGTCTTACGTTTGCATTCTCTTCAAATCTAGTTTGACGTTCTACTTTTTAGAAGTTTCCGAAAGTTTTATAAAATTTCAAATTCCAGAAAATGTGAAGAAAAAAAAATTATTTATATATATACGTATACACCTGTTTAACTTTATGCTTCAGTTTATAAAATGTTGTGGCTATATTAGGAATGCAAACATAAAAATGTAAATGGCTAAGTGTATTTTTAAAATAATTTCAAGTAAAATGACACCATACCAAATTGTACCTTTATTTCATAAATCAACCCTTAAAAAGTTTAAATCTACTAGTTTAAAGTAATTGCCCAAAAATACTGTTGTAATATTTATTAAAACTTCACTGTGTGCACCATAAGTGCAAAACACTATTAGTTTTCGAAATGTAACACACTAAAACACAAAAAGTTTTGTGTTCTACTTCTCGTTTTTGTTATGAATTTTGACAATAATAAATTCGAACAAAAAAAAAAAAAACTAAATATGGTATAGTACTTGTGGGAGGGGCGGATCGGGTACACACATAATATCCGAAATACAAAATGTATATGAAAGCAAAAAAGTTTAGATTTTGCCGTTTGCTATACATCTACTCGTATATGTATGTACCGAGTATGTTGAGAAATTTATATATTTTTCATGCATAAACATCGCATATATTTTATTTTCATTTTGAAACTGGATTGTGTGTTGTTGCCCTCTATAAAGCACACAATTCATATATGGACACTCACACCAAGAAAATTTTATTATTATTTTGTGAATGTGAGTATGATAGATTTTGAATAAATTTAATTACGAACAATTATTCGAAATACTAATTGAAAGCTTTAATTTTGTATATAACCCAAGTCATATCATATACGTTTTGAGTATAGAGGTAAATATATGTTTGTGACAGAACAATAATATGCTACGAGATAGACAACAAAAAGTTTCATTCACAAATCGATAAAATTTTCTTTTTGTGTATACATTGTGTATGGACGCGTCATATTTTAAAGCTTTCAGTGGAATGTCACATTATGGTATAAAATATATTTAAAAGAATTTTTATCTCTATATGGGAAAATTTTTATATAAATAAAGCTCTAATTGTCGAGTCATGCGTTATATTCATTTTCCAGGGGCTACATTATATATACATTTTTGACTTTGTGCCACCCTTCAATAATCTTTTTGCAGAACAAACTTTTGGTTTAATTAATTAAAATATCAGTTACCCAGTGAAAAATCTATATTTAAATCCCTTTTGGTACCAAAAAAAATATAAAAAGCTCTCTGCCCTTTTCCTTCCTCTCTATATATATTATATTCGTATATATCGAATTTTAACTTTACAACGTGCCCGAAAGAATATACCAAAAAAGTATTACAATTAAAAAATATTATTTAAATATTAGCACAATCTGGTGTGGGTGTGCAAATAAAGCAGAAAAGTTTAATTTAAGCTGTACAAATAAAAAGTTCACAAATACGAAATTAGGTCAAACTTTTTTATTTTCCAAGTATAAAAACCCGCGAAATAAATAGAAACATTTTTTTTTTAGAGTAATAATCAATATCCGAGTCATGTACACACCTAACCCATAATTTCTCATCCTGAATATATGTGTACGAGTATATCTACACTTGTGTGTGTGTATATAGTAAAATATTAAAGCTCTGGTGCAGATGCTTCCGAATGAAATAAAAATCAATTTTCAAAATAAAAAAATGTTTAAAAATACGTATTGTAAAATTTAATTAAAATTATTAATAAAAATTTATGATCTGTTTTAAGAAGAAGTCGGTACAGGAATAGAATGTGTACACAGTACAGAAACGAACAAGAAAATTTTAAAAATCGATTTACCGAAAATTGGTATTTATACCTCTACCTACGAGTACCTACATATTATTCCATTTCATTCATATTTATATTCTAACAATTTATTTCGATTTATAAATTTTCCATTAAGTTTTCCAAATTTTTCTTTATTTTTTGTACACATTCTAATTTATTTAAAATTTGATTTATGTTAGTAATTTTGTTGCTTTCTGTACAACATTAACATGGAGAATTGGTTTGTTGCTGTTTCTGTCTGATTTGTTAATAAACATTTTTATTATATTTTTGGAGTTATCTCTGAGAAAGGAATACGAAATATAGAAAAATCATTCATCAATTGTGTGTTTGGGAATGGGAGAGGTAGGGGAATAAGCAGATGATTGATTGTAATGTAGGACCAAGTGCTGGACAAGTATACTAGATACCGCCAGACCCATTCCTTTCTTTCCAGCCTGTTTACATATTACAAGAGGGAACAATCGGAAACTTATTTTAATTAGGACAGAACGACTCACTTGCAGACATACATTCAAATGCGAAAAACCTTAAAAAGGGTCAGAATAATAAAAAGAGTTTCAAGATGTCACCATAACTCAGATCTGGATCGTACAATTATCAACTGTTCCCCGCATCTGAACGACAAGAAGGTAGTTGTCAGAGTTCCCGAACAACATATATTTCTACAATTACAAATGGTACATAATTTTGCCAGGAGATAAAATTGTACCAGTGTTGTGCCGTTTTGCAAATACACCGCATGGCTAATTAATATTCTAGACATGTAGACAATGCATGCAATACATGCGTACGTTGAGCCCGATTAAGTAATTTAGTCATTATTTGAACTATTCAAACATTGCACTACTTATTTTCGGAAAATATTTAAATTTCTTGTCACTCTTTTTCCTTGAAATTGTTAAGTAAAATACATAAGCCGAACCAAAAAAAAAATTTGTGTAACGTCAAGATTCGAACACAAACAAACTTTAAGATTTTGTTTTTCGGCTTTTCGGACAAAATATTGTATTATTTTTAATGGCATTTCTACAATGTTTACGACTTTTCTAGTCATAAAAAAAACATAGATGCCATTTACTAAGTCGTAAACATGGTAGAGTAAATGACTCCTTTGTTATCTATGACTAGAAAAGTTGTAAACATTGTAGAAATGCCATTAAAAATAATATTTTAGCCGAAAAAAAAATCTTAAATAAATGTCACGGACGATTTTAACAAACTTGTTTATTCGATTCCATTTCCGAAAATTCGAAAATCTAGGCAGAGTAAACAAATATTTTCTTTCTCTGACACACATAGAAGCAAACTTTTTTTGCTTCTTCGGTTTTTACTTTTACCACGAGTTTTTACTTATGTCGTCTCAATGCATGCGATAGACAAATTTAAACTTAGCCCCTAAAATGGCAGATCCTAAGACAGGAGCATTAAAAATGTAGGAAGAAACCAGTAATAATGAAAGTGATGATTTCATGATTGCAAGAAATAGAAAGAAATTTTGTTATTATGATAGATAAGCGTAACTGCATCAGGGAAACGTTCGAATTTCAAAATGAAACTTTGCATACCGATTTAGCCCAATTTGTGCTTATTAGTGCTCACGGGAAAAAAATTAGTGATTGTCCAGGAGCCGGAAAAACGGGAAAAGAAAATTTCAAATTTCGCCTGAAAGATGAAAAAATAAAACCAAATTTCTAGGAAAAACCAGAAATAATTTAAGCATAATTTTAAAACTTCACAAAAGCGGCTGCACCCACAAAATATGTGCTTATCATAGAAATATGATTTTCATAAAATTTTCATTCATAAATTAAATAGCGAAAAAACAAACTAGCCCCTAAAAGATACTATATTGAGCGTACAAAATACAGAGGTTACAGTTCAATAATATATTTCTTGAACAAATTAAAAAATAAAAATAACTTATTATAAAATCAAAGAATAAGCAATTCAGATTACATATTCCTACCAGGTATGATCATTGCAATCCAAAAAATATAGTGGCTAAATTTGTGCTTATCCATAATTGGTCCAATTCCATTGAACAACAAAGACCGTAAGGAATATGCAATCAGAAGTTTCAACGTTATTGGTTTCTAGAACAATTCTTGTCAGAAAATTGTTAATTCAATGGTTGTTGTTGTTCAACGGAATTTGGCCAATTCTGGATTAGCACAAATTTAGCCACTATATTTTTTAGATGGCAATGATCATACCTGATAGGAATGTGCAATCAGAAATGCCAGCTTCATTGGTTTAGTTAGAACACTTTTTGATTGTTTGATTGATTAGAATGTACGGCCAAGACTAAGCAGGGATCCAGGATACGCCGGGCCTACCGTACACCCCTTTTACATATAACAAGATGGAAAGGTTGTTAGATATGATAGACTTGACCCGGTTACAGACTACTTAGGTGTCAATAGTTAGTAAATTGTTTGGCACAAGACAGCACAATTATTTTTGGTTTTATGGTATAAAAGTTCAGCAATTAGCATCCTGAAAAAAATTAATAATTAATTAAGTACCCATATATAAATCATGTAAAATTAATCCAATCCAGAAATCACCTACAGGCATTAAAGGATAAAAGAGCAACCCATCTTTCAGTCTTTATTTATTTCATTTATTTGTAGAAACTAATTTGAATAATAATGGTTTAAATTTAAATAATGTAAACGACAAAGTCACTTACATTCCTGCCATAAATAATTCTTTAAATTCTTTAAATTCTTTAAATTCTTTAAATTCTTTAAATTCTTTAAATTCTTCAAATTCTTTGAATTCTTTAAATACTTTGAATTCTTTAAATTCTTTAAATTCTTTAAATTCTTTAAATTATTTAAATTCTTTAACTTCTTAAATTCGTTAAATTCTTTAAATTCTTTAAATTCTTCAAATTCTTTAAATTCTTTAAATTCTTTAAATTCTTTAAATTCTTTAAATTCTTTAAATTCTTTAAATTCTTTAAATACTTTAAATTCTTTAAATTCTTTAAATTCTTTAAATTCTTTAAATTCTTTAAATTCTTTAAATTCTTTAAATTCTTTAAATTCTTTAAATTCTTTAAATTCTTTAAATTCTTTAAATTCTTTAAATTCTTTAAATTCTTTAAATTCTTTAAATTCTTTAAATTCTTTAAATTCTTTAAATTCTTTAAATTCTTTAAATTCTTTAAATTCTTTAAATTCTTTAAATTCTTTAAATTCTTTAAATTCTTTAAATTCTTTAAATTCTTTAAATTCTTTAAATTCTTTAAATTCTTTAAATTCTTTAAATTCTTTAAATTCTTTAAATTCTTTAAATTCTTTAAATTCTTTAAATTCTTTAAATTCTTTAAATTCTTTAAATTCTTTAAATTCTTTAAATTCTTTAAATTCTTTAAAATCTTTAAATTCTTTAAATTCTTTAAATTTTTTAAATTCTTTAAATTCTTTAAATTCTTTAAATTCTTTAAATTCTTTAAATTCTTTAAATTCTTTAAATTCTTTAAATTCTTTAAATTCTTTAAATTCTTTAAATTCTTTAAATTCTTTAAATTCTTTAAATTCTTTAAATTCTTTAAATTCTTTAAATTCTTTAAATTCTTTAAATTCTTTAAATTCTTTAAATTCTTTAAATTCTTTAAATTCTTTAAATTCTTTAAATTCTTTAAATTCTTTAAATTCTTTAAATTCTTTAAATTCTTTAAATTCTTTAAATTCTTTAAATTCTTTAAATTCTTTAAATTCTTTAAATTCTTTAAATTCTTTAAATTCTTTAAATTCTTTAAATTCTTTAAATTCTTTAAATTCTTTAAATTCTTTAAATTCTTTAAATTCTTTAAATTCTTTAAATTCTTTAAATTCTTTAAATTCTTTAAATTCTTTAAATTCTTTAAATTCTTTAAATTCTTTAAATTCTTTAAATTCTTTAAATTCTTTAAATTCTTTAAATTCTTTAAATTCTTTAAATTCTTTAAATTCTTTAAATTCTTTAAATTCTTTAAATTCTTTAAATTCTTAAATTCTTAATTCTTAATTCTTAATTCTTTTTCATGAAATGAACCAAGGAATCACCCCTTATCGGGTTAGCATTCCAATCGAGGACACCCTGTATAATTTTTAAAAAAACAATACAAATATATTCATGAAATTTATTATTCTTAATTTTTTAAGAAACAGTTTCGTTAATTGTTGAAATTCATTACAATTCATTTATTTATGGTGGGACTTCAAAACATAGTTTTGGACAGCTGTAAGGCTGCTGTTTTTGCAGGTGATTGTTATAACACTAGCAGTTTGGAAAATAAAATTAAATAAAACATTCCAACTAAACTAAAGTTTTAACTTTATTTCGAGTTTTTTTTCGAAATTTTTAAACTTGCGAGAATTAATGATCAAACAGAGATATCTGTGAAAAAAAATCTAAATTCTCTGTTAATGTAGCGTTTGTTAATGACAGAAACAAATTACATTGCTAATAAAAATTTTGAAATTTAATTTGAATATGTTAAAATATTTTAAATGTACTAATCTGAAATATTAGGTTTGCACAAATTTAATTTATCGGAAAACCTAAATTTGAACTTGAAAAATGCGACATTGTCTACGAATTATCTGCAAATTCTACAAATTCTCGATATGTCTACGCAAAAATCAATTGTTTACTCTATTTTCGACATCAACATGTAGATAATTTTAAAATACGCGTAAACGCACAACACTGATATTCACACGTATTCACGAATACCAATAAAGAATTGAATCAGGGTTATGAGATTCTACGATTAAGCACTCTGTTACGAAAAATCGATTAACTCTGATGGATGAGTGTGCAAGCAGCGAAAGGCAAAACCAGCGAAAAATTTATAGTTTAAAATATTCCACCACAGCCAGTCGAAGGATTTGCACTGGTAAAGATGGGGCTATACATGTAGATATTGTTCACCACACACCTGGAGATTGAAGCTAGCTTATGCTGGCTGGACTATAGGGAATAGGGGTGGTGACCAGTCATCTGTCGAACGACTCAATAATAGATGTCACAGAAAAATCTCTTTATTCGAGGAGAGCGAGCTAAAATTCAACGGTGAAAGTATCCCACTAAGCACAGAACCGATGATAAAAGCGCTCAGAAGAAAACTGCGATATGTGATAAGGAGCAATAAGAAAGAGAGCTTTAAGCAATTCCGTAGCGATGTGGCTATGAATAATGGATAAGATCTTTTAGAGTTGGCATGGCTAAGATAAAAGGATGCTGGTAACTCTAAAAGAAGGAATACATAAAATATTTGCTACTACTCCCGTAACATCTTCCAAGAGAGAAGTAATCAGCAAAAGGTAACCAGCTCCAAAGGAAACAGTAGATATCAAACATAAAACTCAAGGCGATCGAAATTGTAGTCCTTAAAATATTTTTTGAAGCATATTGAAGAAGCTTGAATTGCTGCCCAAAGCCGGGATAACCGTCCTTGTACCGCTCGATTTGCATATTATTTACATTATCTAGTAACCAGGCCGTAAAGCACTCTCGATAATTAGCATTTTAGTAAAACAGCGATGGCAATACGAGGAAGACGCATCTCAACAAGAACAACTATACTGTGCAAACCCCGAACCTTATAGTAATACCTTTCAATTGAGATCGCCAGTTCCGATTTCGAATATTCAGAATATTAAAAGATGGGAAGTGTAGTTGTTGTGGCCAAAACCCAACTTTAGTTTACGACAAATGTACATAGACCAAAATACAAAAATCGGTATTTCTGCTAAAATTTCAGAAAACCAACTAGGTCAAATTTTGCTAAAAATTTAATCTTCATTGAAGAAATTGATAACGTTTATATGGAAGCCAGTTCTGGTACGCAGAGGCCCATCACATTTTGTATAGCTCTCCCCATTTATTGTAAGAGCTTTAGGATGAAGTTATATTTCGAATAGTCAATCCGCCTGGTCTGTAAAGACGTCGATTTTTGGCGAAATATAGTTTTCTTATCAAAACTCGTCCGCCATAACCAGTAAAATTTAATATATGTGGACTTATTCCGGCAAAAATTCATTTGGGTCTTCATTTTATGTAAAAAGCTTAAGTATGACTTATTTCGATCAATCAATTTGTCTGTGATATACAAGGTCGACTTTTTTGTTGAAAAACAAATGTTGGGAACATAATCTGGGCTGATATTACACACTTAAAATTTTGCTGCGATTTATGATGCAACCCTTGCATTGGGGCATATACGATGCAATCGTGCATCAAATTGTGATGCAAAGCATGCATTGAAAATATTTACGATGCAATTGCGTCTAAAACTAATGCAGTAGTGTGTCGAAAGAAAATTTCTATATAATCTGGGGTGATTTATTTTTTAGCGAATTTATAATAATTCGCTAAGGCAGTATGTATACTTTTAATATAAGCTTGAAATGTTTTTCATATATTTGCAGTTTGGTGCGCTAGTCTGGTCTGTCGTGACTATGACAACTAAAATTTTATGCAGAGATTTTGAAATCTCATGAAGTATATAAAATAAAACTAACCGGGTTTTGCATCGGTTTTATTTTATATGATACAAATTGCATTGGAATAATTTCGTTGGTAGGAAACATTTATAATGTAAATTTGACGCTATTAACTGATAACATGGAAATTGGTTATGATACAATTTTCATTGAATCGCTTCTTTCAGTGTTAGTAACATTGAAATGTTATTAGATTTAATTTTACATCTTACATTATGTTGCAACGAAAAAAGCTTCGAAAAAAAATCGATGCATTTTATTTTTCATTTCGAAGCAAATTATATTCAAATTATTTTCGATGTATAGGTTACATCGGAATTCGATACAAGCAAATGTCGGACGCATATGCGATGCTAATGGCATCGCATATCAGAAAAATTTTCAACTGTGTAGAAATTTAATTTAGATGTCATAGTCGAGTTCATAAGTAAATGCTATATACTTTTCAAAATATTAGCAAAAAACAAAACCTCCTGTGGAAGCATCCGGTGGACCAATTTCGGCTAAAAATCATTGTCATCTCTGGATTAATTAAAAAAGCTTAAATATGAAGTTTCATTCCGATAGAACTTTTTATCTGGGCTGTAAAGGGGTCACATACATTTAGTCTACACGCACACACGCTCATTGTGAAAAAAGTAAGTTTATAATGATGAGAGCTGTGGCACTATTCTGGTAATTCCCCGGGAATAGGGAATTGGGGAATGATTTTATATATAATTTATGTAAAAATATATTTTTCCGGCCTATACTGACGAAAAAAGTTCCATGTAAATATTTATAAATTGGGAATAATTTGTCCATACCTAAATTGGTAGGGAAAATATTCCCAATTTGATTTTGTTTTGGAAAAAATTAACACTAGCTTTTTACCTCAGTAAGCCAGAAAAAAAAATATTTGAATTGAAATTGCATATAAATAATATCTTTCCCCAATTCTCTATTCCCGGGGAATTGCCAGAATAGTGCCACTGGAGGCGGAGTATAGTACAAAAATAAAATACGTAAACATTATCACTGCGTCAAGCAACCATTGAGAAGAATACGCTAAAAACGGAATGAAATGGAAACATTTACTCCCCGGCATGCGTCATCTAGCTGACTGGGAGCGGGGATTCAATGAACTAATTAATCATTAATCGGAAGGTAAACCTGATCATTGTAACCTCATATGAGGTGGTCAAATTGCTGTGGGATATAGCGCCTGGAAGCTATGAACGATGGAAAAATTATCTTCCACATTGGCTAAATACCAATAGTATTCGACTACCCAAAGTTCATTTTTAGCTAGATTTAATAAAGTTCTTTAATTTACGAATGACAAACTGATCGAAAAGTATGTATACTAAAATCGTTTCTTATGTAGAGGTTTACCACTTCAACTCTTTTTATTGGTCGAGTGTTATCTGAGAAAAACGAAAGGTTAAGGTTTTCTTTAAATCTGTGGCACTATTCTGGAATTGGGAAACATATTTTCACAGCATTTTGGCCTAAATTTCATTTTTCTCGCCTACTATTGGAATGAGTTGGGTGGAAATTTTTTAGAAATAAAAGCTGCGTTGGTTTCGCAAAGCCGCTTAGCTTTAATGTTAGAGGCCAATTTTGGTTTCAGCAATATTTGTTTATGAATTTCCAGTAACGGAAAATAATTGTTCATCATAGGCTGCGGGCCAATAGTCGGGTAAAAGTCAATTTTAATTCAAATTTTTCGGTAAATTCATTTATTTTTCAAAAACTCTATGGCAAACTGATCGAAAAATCAGTTCTAAATCCAATTTTTACAAGAGTAAACGATTTACCCGACTATTGGCCCGCAGCCATAGTTTGCTTTTATGTCAGAATTGTAATATGAATCGGTTTTATGAAATCCTTATTTTTTTTAGTTTAATTTAAACTCTACTTTAATTACTACTGATAAATACGCAAACTATGATGAACAATTATTTTCGTTACTGGAAATTCACAAACAAATATTGCTGAAACCAAAGTTGGCCTCTAATATTAAAGCTAAGCGGGAGTTGCGAAAGCAACGCAGCTTTTGTTTCGATAATATTTACACCAAATTAATTCCAACAGTAGGCCAGAAAAATAAAATTTAGACGAAAATGCTATGAAAATATGTTTCCCAATTCCAGAATAGTGCCACTGCTATTTAAATGGCACATGTTCAGATTTGACCGAATATGCTATAGTCAAGTCGCCAGCATGTACAAATATGAAGAATTAAGAATTTGCAAAAAAAATATGTGCGCATTGCTGGACCTTTACAATTTGCTTCATCAAAACCAGGTTGTTTTCTTTGAACAAACTTTTTTTTACCTGGGTATGGATTCTCAGCTCTAGTTAAAAATATATATCGCAATGAAAACTCCTCTGTCTCTATTGAGTTGCTATTCTTGTTGCATTTTTAAAAAAATCATTATTAAACGTATGAGTTAAAAAATTTAACCGACTTTCGATTTAGGGACCTGGTAACTGGGTTATCAAATTTTTGTATGTACTCAAATATGTATACAGCTGAAGTATTGTGGGAGCTATCATGAATACATTTGTGTTATCAGTTAGAAAAGTAAAAAATAAATTATATACAATTATCAGAGGATGAAATAAAAACAAATGAGATATCCAACATCCTTCTTAAAAAAGGATTTGTAATCGTGTTATAAACATCATATATGCGAATATGATGAACACATAAAAGAATACGTCATTACATTTATTTTTATGGGTATAAATGAATGACATTTTTTTGTTCTGGTTTTAGCAATGAAAGCAGTTCTATCGCTATGTTGCCTATCAAATGGTTTAAGGGTGAAATTTATGTGATAAAAATTATCATTTCATGTTTTCATTGGTGAAATTTGTATGTAATGGTTGAAGTTATTGATCTTTCACATTTCGTTGAGTGTGCGCTCTATATGAGTTGAGATCAAAACTTTGAAGTGGTTTATAATTCCCTCGATCACACGTATACATCAGAAAGAATAATAAACAAATTATTGGTTTTCGTGATTTTCATGAAGGTGAATATTATGCCTTACAGAACAGGCGCATACAACTTACACACATCGCTTTCTTTCCAGCTCAAATATGTTCTAATATAATGGGAACCACCTCGCTGTTAGCATGTCGATTATTTTCTCTGCCGCCTTTAGAAATATTTCCGCCCTATACAAATCTCGATTAATATGCAGATCACATTGATTTGATGGGTATTTCACTATTAAATGACATTTGCAAGCAAATTTTTCTTCAATATCATTTTAAGTAGTGCTAACCAATAAGATTGTCCATTTCTGGACAATAATCAGTTTAAATCACAAGTTTCTTGAAGCAAACGAAAACGTTTAGCAGCATTTTCCTTTTCATTAAAGCAAAACAGTAATGCTTCCCCCAAATGCTATTTTGTTGATACGAAAATCGACATGTTCAAACGGGATTAAAAAATATGTTGTCTACGCTTTTACGAATCATGGCATCCTAAATTTTAATGGGAAATAAAAAAAACGCCATAGGCGTCATTGTAAAAGAATGTTTAGTTCTAAAGTTACGCCATTGTTGAGAAGACGTTGCAACCCGAATCAACGAGACCTTTATGAATTTTTTTTATTTTTTTTTTTATTCTAACTTTTTTGGGTTTATTTAGTTTTTTTATCTAATTAAAGTAAGGGAAAATAAATTTTTTCAATTTTTTTTAAATTCCAATATTATTTTATTTTTTGATATTTTTATTAAATGTTTTGTGTAATCGTGCGCCACTACGGTCGTTCGACACGAGCGCGAGGTCGGGTGAGCATTTTTCTCGCTCCAAATTTATTCACTTTCGGCGGCCATATTTTTGGTGTTGTTAAAATTATTTTCGCGTTGTTATCAACCATTTTGTTTTCCAAATCTACACGGTCTCCCCGTGGCACTCAGTGTGAATTGTTGGAGATTAGCTGGAGGTCTTTTTGGGTGAAGAGAGGCCTGGTCTGTTGAAAAGACATCCCTACCCTTTTTATGCTGCTTCGTTGGGGCTGGGCATCAGTCATTCGGGGTCGATGGGTAATCGGGGGGAGGGTCTCTTCAACAGACTAGGTATTTGTCACTCGGTGGGATCCGGTCATGATTAATTTATTACGTTTTCTAAAGTTTTGTTTGACAAATTCTGGTCGACTTATTTAATTTCAGTTCTTATTATTTTGTTTTTGATTCTTATTTTTTCCATAGTTAAATTTAGTAAAAAATAAATAATAAATATTATTATTTATTTTAAAACTATTCGAATATTTCACAATGTATGGTGATGCCAATTTTTGGTATAATTTTATTTTTTAGCTCAGTGAAGTAAACTGATATTTTAGCTTAATGAAATTTTGTTCTTGATTTTCGTACTATACAAACCAAATATCCTTCCGTGTCTCAAGACTTCCGACATAAACTGTCAAACTTGCTTGTAAATTGAAACGAAAGTTTTATTTGTAGCATTTTTTGCGTAAACGATTTTCCACGATATCGAAATTTCGGCTGAGGACATTTAAACTGGCTATATTTTTTTCGTTCGATTTTTATTATTTTCTATTATGTTTTATTTTTCAGCATATTGTCTCATGATTCCTCTCATTTCAGAGTTAATCACACTTTGTTCAGCGTGCTTAACGATATCTACAGAAAAATTATCGAACTATATATAAAAGCTTGAATTCTTTGCTGTGAGAGAAGTGTCATTGATGCTCCCAGCCAAAGTTATGTATGTTTCTGTTTAATTCATACGTCAATACATTTCTTTTTTTTAGCCCCACATTTATTTTCAACTATTCCACTAAAAAGGTCAGAAGAACCGTCGTTGCTGCATTTAGAATAATCGAGACTTTTTTTAGAAAGACCATTACGTGAAATTAGTCTTTCATTAAATGTTTCTTTGAGTAAATTAATTGAATCCCACGCTGTGTGACATTTGTCACCGTCCTGCGTTGGAACCACATTTCAGCAAGATTTATGCCAGCCTTCAGCAAGATTTATTCCAACATTCCGTCCATCATCGTTTTTGAAGATATATGGCCCAATGATTCCGCCAGCCCATAAAGCGCACAAAACAGTGATTGGTGTTTCGTGAATAGTGTTTCGGCAAATGTTTGTGGATTATCTTCACTCCAAACCCTACAATTATGTTTGTTAACGTAGCCATTCAAACCAAAAGTGAGCTTCATCGCTGAACAAATTTTTGTTTGGAAAATGAACATCAATATCATTTGGTGCTTCAGCCTATTTGCCGAATTGGCGGCATGTGCGATGGCCGCGTGGCTCTTCATTATGAAATGGCAAATCAAACTAATAACAAATCAAATTTCAGCTGTCAAATTGGTTGTCAAACAAAACAGTGTTGCCCATACGGCAAAACAGTACTTAAAGATGTGAGCCAGCAAAAAAACACCCTTTACATTTCTAAATGAAGTTTTGTAAAAAACAACGAAAAAAAAAATATTTTATTTGAGTTGGAAACCCATTAAATTAGTTGGTCAGAGTATTGGGTCGTGAGGATTTAACGAGCGGTTTTTGTGTTGTGTCAATTTAATTATACGATAGCCTTATCAAATATTGATTTTTGGAGCGAGACCGATGTGTGCTCTTGTGCGTGTGCACGAGCGGTTAAAATGTAGATTAATATTTTTTTTCTTTGTTTCTTGTTTTGTGTTTTTGGCGCAACACGTTTGGTCTCTGTCTGTTTGCGCCACGCATCAACTGCATGTGCGAGAGCGGGCAAGAGGGACTTGAGGGACAGAAAAAGGAAGTATTTTTCTGCATGTTTTTTAGGTTGTTGGTGCGAGAATTTTTTTTTTAGTAAATCAGTCTCGTTTGGGATTTTGTATAAAACAGCCGAGTGTTGGTTTTCTTTAATGATGTTAAATTTTGGTTTTCAATTGAAATTAAAATAAAAGTAAAATATTTTTTTTTTGTTTTGAGTTAGGTTGAAAATTTTGTACCAATAAATAGAAAAAAATATAAATAAAGTTGCAAAAATCCGCTTTGCGGCAAAGAATTTTTAGTTTTCTTTTGGTTTTGACATTAAAAGTGTTAGTTCGCTACTTATATATCCCGTCTGGTGCTTTTTGGCGGTAGTAATGTGATAGCATTAATGGATTTGTGAATAAAACTATTAAGTAGTGTTTTGAATTAAATTTTTATATTGACGGATTGACATCGTAACCCCCCATAGCACATTGAACAGTGGTTAAGTAGTATCAACGTGGAACAAGAGGGTGGCCAGCTGAGATAACTTTATCTCTACAGTATTTTTTTTGGCAAGCCGGTTTGGCGAAGGACACCCAACCAATTATTTACAGGTAGCCAGTTGAGGCCACTTTAGTTCTACGGTAATTTTGGCAAGGCAACGCCCAACAAATTGTTTGCGGGTTTCCAGTTGAGGCCCTTCAAATTTACGGTGGGCTGAGAATACGCCCTTATTAACGGTTCACGGTGGGAAGACGCCCAACGGCTCGGGCGTATCGCCTGTGGCATGACGAACTTTTGTTTTTTTTATTTTATTCAATTTAAATTTTGTTTTGTCAAAATTACATTTTCTCATTTATATTCATAATCATTTTCTAATTTTTAAATACTTATGTATTAATTTCCAAATTTTAATTATTTTTTTTTAAACTTTAGTTTTTAAATATTTATGTAATCAAACACCATCACGTTCGTTCGACATGGGTGCGGGGTCGTACATTGGTCTCGCCCCAAAAATTTTTTGAGGCGGTTTTTTTTTAAATTTTTTTTCCTCTTACGGGTTTTCGGTTTCCGCTTTCTCGGTGGAGAGTTAATCAAAAAAAATTAATTACTAAAGTTTGTGTGGGATCGGTATGGTGGGAAGAGAGACTCCATTCTGTGCTGGTTACACCCAGTTATAAATATTTTACTCTGTTCCTCAAGTTCCGACAAATTTCGGCGCCACATCTGGTTTTATTTTTTATTTTTTTTTAATTTGCGTTAGTTTTTTAATTATCCGTAAACACGGTGGAGGCCACATTCATGCAAGCCTCCAAATCCCCATGACCCAATACCTTGAATATTAACCGGCAAAATTACCATGGGAGAGGACGCTGCATGACTAGTTGAAATCTGCGGGTTGGTTGAAGCCGTCCGTAACAGACTGATTGGTCCTCGTTCGGTCAGCAAACATCGTCCAAGGTCTCCCAAAAAATGATTAATCGATTGTACTTGAGAAAATGAATGTTCGATCAAAAACCATTCAGACATCAGTCCATGAACGGTTATTTTTAATTATTTAAGTTTCCGATTTGAATTGTAAGTTCTACCACCATTCCAAAAAAACAGTTCTATATGCTATTTAAGACACTTAGATGGAGACAATATCGAAATTTGCGTTGACGTGCAGCACCGGCTCGGAGAAATTTCCGCGATTCTTATATATGCATTGAGATAAAATCAGATTATCTCAAATCACTAACGAATATATTGGGAATCGATAAATTATAGATATGTAAAACTAGAAGAAGTTTTTGAAATTAAAAATGTTTGCTCAGTTAAGTCGCCATGGTGTCGCTCGAAATTATAACTAGCTAACATGGAGCTGAAGTATGGGCTAAGTAAATTTTTTATTTCACCCAAAATATGTTTTTTTAAATAAATTCTGAACTAAGTATATGACTTTCTTTCTAGTGTTAGTGTTGTATATAATACGGAGCTGTGGCTTTCAAAACACTTTCTTACTCACCCTAGAAGGAATAAAAACTTTATCTTCTGCGCAGACAGTAAAGTTGGTTTCAAATCATTAAGACAGTCAAGATCATATAATTTATCTATACTAAGTCCCAAATGTTGTTTCCTTATATCATTTTACTAACTACATATAACTTTGCCAAAAGAAAGCTTTGTTAAAGCTCAAAAACAAAAGATCTAATCAATTTTGAAACAAGAGCGGGCCCTATATAAATACCAAATTTGGTCCTGTTTTAAATGAGACTCTGCACCAACTTAGCACCAAAAAACATACAAGAAAAAAGGCTGAGCAAGAAAATAAAAAATAATATTAAATAAACAAGTAAAAAGCCCGTTTTATATACATATGTATATGTATCATAAGAATGTTTCTGTTCATCATTCTATTCCTGTATGTTGAGTATACGAGAATACATGAAAATAGGAGAAAATTATAAATTTTCCTAAAATGAAAAAAAGAAAAAAGTTTTAACACTGGGAGTCCCTCGAGATATGTATATACCGAGGAAGCAAAAAAATGTTTTATTTCCATAATTCACTTCACACAAAATTATACAAACGCACACATACAAATACACATATAAAATATATATGTATACACATCCAGAAAATATTTTCAATCGAATTGCTTAAAGCACAATATAACACTTTAAAAGTACGAAAAAATCTTTTCTTTTTTTGTCATTTGCACTCAATTTTCAACTATTTTGCAAGGATAAAACAAAACCAACAACAAATTGGAAATTGATGTACGAGTATATAACACGGTTGTACATATATGTATGTGCAATACATTACGAAAAAAATAAATAAACAACAGTATTTTTTGTGGGATTAGATTGTATATAATACGTTATGTACGTATCCTTCAAATATGTGTAGATATGGTGCGGTGCTGCTGGAGGAGCTTTATCCGAAAATTAGGAAAAAAAAAATAAAAACAGTTGTCTATTTTGTTATTTAAAAACTGAAAAGTTTCAAGTACGCGTTTTTTTTAATTTTGTTCAACATCCAAATGTATATAGTGAAAGAATTTTCATTTTGTCGGTGTGGTGTGGCATATATGGATCGGGAGAATTGCGAAAATTCTACAGCACAACATATAGACAAAGAATGAAAATAACATAAACCGATTGGAATTTGAATTTGAATTTTTGTTTTTCGTTTTATTTTATTTTAAACTTGTAAATCCGAAACGGGGTATAAAATACCACCCACAGCACACACACACCAAAAAAAATCGATTAATTTTAGTACATTTTTATGAGTACATCGGGTTTTACTGTACTGCAATGAATAATCGTAATAGTTGGGCGCATTTTATATATTTTTTTTAAGACTTGTTGAATTTCCTTTGCGCACCCCACCACTTTATATGTATGTGTATTCAGAAGATAGCGCCCAGTAGTTTTTTTGTGGTGTTTTTTTGTTGATTTTAATCATGGATCGTCCAACAAGTATAAAGGAAGCACATAACAACAACGGCAGTATAAAACTATCGTGTTCATTGATTATTTATTTTCGAAATTGTCTATAAGATTACAAAATTAGATTACGCTGTACATAAAACGATATACATAATGGCGTAAAGAAAAGATATTTCATGTCAACACAAATTATTTGTTGAATCTACAAAATATTTTAAGATGTAGTGAACTTTATATAATCAAATTTTGAATCGTACATACAAAACTCATCTAATTTATTGGTTATGTATATGTTTTGGGCTAAATGAAAATTATTTCCTAATTATGAGTATCACCTGGCGGCAAAACATATAAATTATGGTTGTCATAAGAATAATATTTGTCTTTCTATGAAATGTTTCAACAAAATTTTATACTTCGGGCAAAATATAAACATCATATGAAACTCTCTGTTTATGTATTGTCTTTGTAAAATAACATAAATAAGAAATATAATCTCCAGGATCTATTCAAAAAGATAACTATATACTTTAGGATTAAATTTAATTTGGTGTTTTATATACCTAGTTTTATGATACATAAAACAATAAATAAGCCTCTTGAATAATATTTAGATATTTAATTCCTTTCTCACTCGCTCTATATGAAACTATTTATTTATTTATAGGTCATAGCCATTTTTTTTAAGTTGGATAGAATGTTTTTAAACTATTCCGAACAGAAGAATTCGACCAGGTGACATGTGGCATAGAGATGATATTTTCCCACACCACAGATTTCAAACTAAATAGTTATCAAGTTTCATGCATTTTGATGATATAAATATTTTATTTGAAAAATATTAACCTTATCGTCCCCAACACTCAACAAATACAAAAATGTTTGATATCGGCCACCAGGAAAAAAGTAAATTGTTTGCGTTCCAAATCGTAATGCTATATAAGTTTAGAATTCCTGATGACTATTTCTATTTCGCAGCATTGGCAGTGTTTGGTAATCCCTGTGATATTTATCTCAAAATATCAGTTAAGTTTTAAATATGAGTTTAGTGTGTGAATACCTTCGGCAGGCGAATTTTCCAATTCCAAAATATAACTTTGCATATCCGATTTAATTAAATTTGTGCTAAACAGAGCCCACGGGGAAACAAATTCTGTTATTGTGGTGTCGAGAAAGTAGTCAATTTCTAATTTCGCCTTAATGACAATAAAATCCGGTTTCTAGAGAAATCCAGTAATTATTTAAGTTCAATTTGAATAATTTTTAATGCGGCTAAACCAGCGAATTTTGTTATTTTTTGTATATTATCACTGCAATCTGTTCTGGGGCCAAGGCTCTTCCAACTCTCTCGCGGTTTGCTTTTTCTTTACCAGCCTATACTGGAAGATGGGTCGGCCCATCAGAATTTGAGATTATCATATAAATATAACTTTTAATTTTTTGATTTGAACATCAAACTAAATATTAGAAATAAAATATTCGTTAGAAATTGAGAAATTTTGACGATTGCATGAACGGATTTCTGACACTAAGTGTTCTAGAAACCATTCAACTTAGCACTTCTGATTGCATATCCCTATCTGGTATATTTATGTCAAATATATTGGCCGAATTTGTGCTTATCCAGAGCTCAACTTTATTGAACAAAAAAACATCTTTTTTACACAAACCAATGAATTTGATTTTCTGATTTATCCTGGATTCCACTGAATGACAAAAACGGTTGAGTGAATGATTTTTTGGCATAAAGTGTTCTAGAAATCAATGATTTTTGTATTAGGTGTGTTCGATGACAATTGCCGAAAATCCTAGTGGCTGAATTAGTGTTGATCCAGAATTGGGCCAATTGCATTTTACAACAAAAAAAGTTTCATGAACGGATTGATCGCAACGAAGCCAATGAATTTGGTACTTCTGATCTATTCCTATCAGGTATCTTCATTGCCACATGAAAAATACAGTGGTTGAATTTATTATAATACAGAATAAGCCAACTTCACTGAATTTCAAATATTGTTGGATGAATTAATTTCTGACAGTGAATATGAAATATGTTCATTGCATTCCGAAAAATATACTCGTAGTGAGTGGGTTTGTACCTATTTTGAATATACCATAATATGCCCACCGCGGCTTCAATTAGAGGCCTACATCCGAACCACAAAACTTTCGATAACTTTTTCCAATAAAAGTGAATCAATGACTTCAATTTCAGCTGGAATTTTATTTTTAAGTTGTTGAATTGCTTGCAGTGGATGATTACCTTACCTTTCAAATAACCCCACAGAAATAATCAAGTAGTGTTAAATCCGGGTTTCTTGGTGGCCAAGGAACTTCATAATTTCTTGAAATTATGTGGTAACCAAATTTTGTTGACAATAAATCGATGCCACCAGCCCTTAAACAACACCAAACAGTGATTCTTGGACCATGAACTTCTGGTGGCTTCAATTTTTGAACTCGTCGATTTGTGTATGTTTAGTAAATTGTGTACGATGTCTGGTTGATGTGCTTGGTTCATAACGAACACTTTCACTAACAGCTGCCACTACATCAGGAGTACGAACTGGGTGAACATGTTGATACGGTCTTCGACAACCCTCCACTGAACCAGTTTCTTCAAAAAGGTCAGTAATTTTTCCAATTGCACGCTCAGTAGGACGTCGATGTTGACCAAAATTCTCACATAATTTATGAAATGATTTTCATAATAAATTTGAACAATAAAATGCGTTGTTGTGTAACGACTCAATGATGATAAATTCCATATTTTTGATATATCAAAGAATTTTTTTAGAACAGATAACATTAAGTACTAAAATTCATCGATTGGAAAAAGGAAAGATGGCCTATCCTGTACAAACTAATGGATATGTAACGTCTGATTTCATATTGATATTCTTCTAGAATTCAGGCAAACTCAGTCAGTACATTTTTCGAATGGTAATGATTAAACCCAATACAATATGAGATCAAAAGTAGTTAACTAATTGGTTTTTAGATCACTGTTTATCAGAAATTCGTTAAATTGACTTTTAAAAAAAAAGTTAGGCTTAAATAATTTGTGCTTAGATTTAGAAATTGGGTTTTATTTTTATCGTCTTTAAGGAGAAATTTTTAGCGTACAGTTATTTGCACAATAGGCGCCGAAATCATCGAAAAAGTTCTTAAAAACTGGGCTCACGGGATGGCTTACTGCTAGACCAGCAAAGGAAGCCATAACGAAATTGTTTTTCATTCTTGAATCGGAGAATCTAAACAATAAAAAAAAGTTTCCTCTCAATAAAGATGTATACTCATTTTATAGCGTTTTTAAAAGCAAACTTTTAAACGGGCCACCCTTTGTATTTTCCCTTCCGTTTCATAAATTCTTTGATTTCTCAAAAATTTTCTGCTGAGAATTATCGATTTGCTGAAAAAATTTATAAATTTTCTCTTGGTTTGTAAAAACATCAGCTGGATTTATGTGATAGTGCTGCCTCTAGCGCCGCCCCGGTGGCAAAGTGGCCAGCATGCTTGCTCTAGTGACCGGAGGTCCCGGGTTCGATTCCCTGTGGTGATAGGAAGACATTTCACTTCTAGTTTGAGAGAGAGAGCGAGAGAGAGTGAGAGACAGAGAGAGAGAGTGAGAGAGAGAGAGAGCTGTCTCTAGCAGTGAGTAGCAAAAACATATTTTTCTGCTGTCTTTTACAGCATAGTAAATGTCGGTCTAGGGTATAAGAAACCGTTTAATATTAAATATTTTTGTAAAAAATAAATACTTGTTTGCTAAATTTAATTAAATGAACATCAATTTAAATTAATTTAATAAAAAGGGAGAGATGCTGTGTACACACTTCCCACTGTTGTGAAAATCCATTTTTACATCCATTGTTATGTCATACTGAAAATAGGCTTTTGCATTACGGAGAGAAAACAAGAGAGAGAATTACTCAAAACAATTATCTATACACACGTCATATGTAAAAATAATAGCCTGACGATAGGGAACGCGCCGTACCTGCTGGTATTAAATATGAAAACGAGAATTCGCATTATTTAATTAACTGTGCAATAATTATTTTTTGCCACTTATGAGAGTCTTTTTTTGTTTCTGGTTATAAATTGTGTGCATACTAGCAGATCCACCTGTAATTTAAAGAGCCGTAATATTAACACGTGAGCTTTATTTAGAGGAAAAGCGTTTACTATGTTCCCATAAGAAACAATGTAAAATAACAAAATTCTAAATTAATATTTATGAATAAAAATTAAAACGGATAATTTAAAATTTTGTTTGATACGATTATGATCAGAAATTTTTTAAAAAACACTTATTTGAAAACCAGGTAATTTTTTTTGATTTGTTATTAATCATAATCAAATCGATTCAATACATAATTTTAATGTTTTTCTACGGATGTGAAGTTTTTAACAAATCGACAAAATTAACAAAAAGAAAAGTCGGTAAAAGCAATTATATGTATATATTGCCTTATATGTAATATATGTTATATGTATATTGCCGCAGCAATGCAATCGAGTTGCACATACTTACGTATATAAAATGATGGCATAAGAGGTACTCTTTGAAATAAAATTAGTCTCATCAAAAAACTGCGAGATTTTCCCATTTGTTAATGCGTTAGAAAATCGAATCGCATACAACATTTTGTCGATTTTTGGGTTTCAGTGTATTGGCCAGATCACAGAGACGCTACCGAGCAGTTCCAAGTATCATATGATGGCACAAAAGGTGCTCCCGAAATGAGGATTTCTCGCAATCAGTTTCTGGTACTTGAAAACCTTCTGCTAGAAATATTCATTAAAATCGTTTGAGTTGAGCAAACAAATAATCGTCGTAAACGATGCTACGGATATTCTTGGCATGAACTGGTTTCAAACATTGGGTTTCAGGTGAGAGATGCAAACTATCAATGTCTATTCAATCTATTCTCATGAAAATCTGGAGAATCGAGTGCGTTAAATTTATAACCGTGATCCAAAAGTATTTGATTCGAGCAGACATTAGTTTGAGAGAAAACGCAAAGTCTAAATTTTTCTAGCCACGAGTTTTAACGTTCGCCGTAAGAAAAACAGTAAAAAATGAAATGCAACGATTGGTCTCGCAAAACGTTTTATAACCAATTCAATCCTCGTCATGGGCTACACCAATCGTACCAGTGAAGAAACTGGATTGTGGAATACAAATCCGGTTTCCGATTATAAAGTGATGGTCAATCCACAAGTCGATATGGATCGTCACAAAATCATTCGAATCGAAGAGCTATTTTGCAAATTATAAAGTTGGTCAATTTTTTAAAAAAGTGGATTTGAATCATGCCTATCTACACTCGAACTTACTGATGAATCCAAAAATTCCCTTGTAAAAAAATACGTTCAGATTACGCAAATATCAACGCATGCCTTTCCGAGTAACTAGCGCATCAGGCATTTTTCAAAAACTTATGTACAAATCACAACTGAGTTAGAATTTTGTGCAGTATATTTAGACGATCTCGTTATATCTGGCGCTAACAATGAAGAACATTTCAAGAATAACTATTACCACGATAAGAATCCAACGTATTCAAACTACAACTAAACAAATGAGATTTTTAAAATCCTAAAATCGAATACTTGGGTCATATCATGAACCGAAACGGAATTTGTTCAACGTCGAAGCGATAAAAAATTTACGACGACCGAGAAACGTCAAAGAGGTGGAATCTTTTTATTGGTAAAATGAGTAGCTGCACCGCTTAATGAAATACGTTAGACAGGACGTGAAATTTTACTGGGGTGAAGCGTAAGAAAAATCATTCAATGAACTGAAGCCATCGTTAATACATGCTGATCAATTGGCATACATTTCCGCAATGATTACCCAAACATTTTAGCAACGGATTTCTCATCGTTACCCTGACGGGACTGAACACCTGATTGGGTTTACTTCAAAAACACGCAACAGCGCACAAGAAGGATATTCGCAAATCGAAAAAGGGGCATTGTCGATTATCTACGACGTTACGAAATTCGATCAATACCTGGAAGGTCGCAAATTCGAATCGGTTACCGACCATAAGCCATTGGTCTCGTTATTTAACCCCAGCATAAAATTACCGCTTCACTCAATCAACCGTCTTCAACGGTAAGCAATCATCCTTATGAGCTATCATAATGATCATCCTAATACACATTCACAATGACGGATAACTTAACGTTAGAACAAATCATCGTAATCGATGGTTTGGGGCGAACGAATGATCCAAACTTTCAAAACCGCAATGAAGAAAATTTCACGAAAGAGCACCAATGGTGACAACGAACGAAGCTTTTATCGTCCTATCTACACCGTTAACAAATGTAGACAGATCACCCGTGGAAATGTTACAGGGTCGACAGCCTCGCACTGTACTGTCATCAATGAATTCATATTTCCAACGAAGAGAACATTGCACCATATCGACCAAGTTTACGCTAAACATTTTTCAACGAGAAGTCAACAAAAATGGAAAAATGTATACCAGAAGAATGTACCTTGTTGGCGCAAACTATGGTATTTGGAGGCCACATCAAAATCAATTACGACCAAGAATTTTACGACACCCGTGTTTGATAATGGAAAATAGGAATCTCTACAAGGGATTGTAAACAATGATACGGCACAAACAAAAACACTTTCAAGAATGCAACAATGAAAATCCAACTTTACAAAGCAAAACACCAATGAGAAGATCAACTCGTCCGAGGCCGAAAACTCCAAGCAAAGCAGTAAAATATTAATCGACTAGTTAATTTTAATGAAACTTTAATTTGAATTTGAAATATTTTGTATAGAATTTACGAGGGAGGAATTGTAATATCACGCATATCAATTTCTAGCAGTTTCGTTATTTTGTATAATTGTCAACGGGGGTCAATTGTGAAACGTCATACTCGCTAGTCCTGTCGTGAATAAAAAATATACTTCGGTTTAACCATTTTTGTTTTATTTGGTTTAGAATTATAAAACTAAGTGACTCTAAAAATCTGCCAGTTATATGAAAAGTTACCCAGTTTCTATACCACTAAGAGACGTGAGGCGAAAGCAAGATTAAAAACCGTCTTAATTGTAAAAGTACACATACTTATTGAGAATTTCCAGAGGTTTTTTGGTTTGGTGATATAATTCGCTAAATCGATAAGTTCTTGCGTTGTACCATAAAAACTTCACGGTTGGTTTAGGATCAATGAATTAATCACTCATTATCCGAAATGGAAATATGATTATGAAACTTCATTTGAGGCAGCCAAACCCCTTGATGGGATATATTGCCAGAGAGCGAGAGAGAGAGAGATAGAATAAAATAATAAATTCAAAGAGATTGTGACATTGGTTGATTCTCTCTAGTCATATGGAATCATCATTTGAATTTATCACTAACGATCAAATTCAAAGAAATCGTTGCATACGGGTCCCTTCTGAAGTTAGCCCAGGATTTCATCCCAGAAAAGAAAAACAATATCATCTGGTAACCCTAAAACTTTATTCTATCCCAGCCCAAAATTTAATATAGTAATTTCGTTCAATCTCGAAATTTCATTCTGGCCCAGAATTTTTTTCAAAATTAAAAATTAAGTAAAAATAATAAAAGTTTAAATTAAATAAACTTAATTTATTTACCAGTGTGTAGCAAAGTGGGTCAGCTCGTTGATTCTAGGTAATAACTAAAAATTTACTACTCAGCGACTGAATGTGTTACAACGGTCAACACAATTTCCGTTTCAGAATGGTTGATTTTAGTCAATGCGGTATAGATTTTATAAAATATCGAAGAGTTGTGCTCTACAAACATGGTCAATAAATGACCATTGACTTAATGTATAATATGCAACACTGAATCGTTTGTCTATACTTGTCTATGCTCTAGTTTAGTAAGGGAATCAAAAACGTTGGCCGGATCTGTCCAGATATCGATAGTAACGGAGGCTATAGTATCGGAAAATTTATATTATAAACAAGGTTGCACAGTTAGTACTTAGTCCCAGTTTTAATTTCAAGCCGAATTGCATGTTGTGAACCAAGCTTTGTCGGTTTTGGTCGGTGTGTAGGGTATTGACATTCTATAATATCCAATGGGATTCGGCGTGGTAAATGTTGGTGCTTTGGAGGCCAGTAACGAAGTGTAATTTAATCAACACGAAATCAAATTAACTAGCTCTACATTAAATTCCAATTTTGTTTTCATGTTATGAACAGAGCTAAGACGGAGTTCTCTTGCCTTTCACTATGGAGTGCTGGTTTAACGTGAATCTCCTTGCCCCTCACGATGGGGTGCTTGTTTAACGTAAGTCCCTTTGCCTCTCATGAAGAAGTGCTTGTTTACCGTAAGTCACCTTACCTCTCACGATGGAGTGCTTCTTTAACGTGAGTCTTCTCGCCTCTCACGATGGGGTACTTCTTTTACGTGACTTGCCTCTCACGATTGAAAAAAGAAATGAAAAATTGTGGAATAAACCAAAAATTAAAGATATTTTAATTTTATACATATTATTTATTATTGCATATTTGCTAATTAAATAGGATTACGTATAACAGTGACGTAGTGGTCGTTAGGTCGTTATATTTAGGTCGTTATATTTTCCCTACTTTTGTTTGACTACACCATAGCAAATATAGTGGCCTTCCGATGGTTTTAAGTAAAAGGGTCAGTGTGGCTAAAACTTATAACAGCCGATACCTCATATCTACAATTGTTTAGTTTTATTGAATCTTGTATTTCAGACAACTTTACGGATGTGTTATCAAGTGATTCCGTGTCAATACAAATTATTTGCCCATATGATTTTGATGTTGGTTTCATAACCTGATGACACTGTTTACACGTTTTAAATGGTACCTCTTCTAAACACTTCTCAATATTAGAAATTCCAAGTAGCTGGTAAGTTTCATCATTCAAATATAAAACTGGTCGTATTGTTTCTTCCCTTTCCAAACATTTTGAATTGGAGCACTGAAGGGTTACTTTCATGCTAGGAAAACTTTCGAATATACCTTTGCAGAGATTAAAAAGTTCCGTGGTACGGTCTGATTTAAACCCCGATATATGAACTAGTATTTCTTTTATTATTGAATATTATTTAAAAAGCTTTGGTTTAAGCCATTTATTGATATTGCGATCGCTTGGTAAGTGAAATCAATAGCACAAGTATTATTAAAGAACTGCACGTGTTAATACCATTTCTTATTATTGGAATTCTATCACTTTGGACCCTTTTAAAAACTGATTTAGGTTTTGGTATGGTAACTCTTCTTGACGTGTTAGAACTTTGGCTTAATGTTGCCGTAGCAGTGAGGTTTTGTTCGCTATTTGCTAAATGCGCATATGAATTTGCAAAATTAAAATCAAAACTGCTGTTACATTTCCTTTTTCTGGAGCTTACCGGAGATGAAAAAGAATTTTTACGTTTCCAAATGGATTGGCTCGTTTTTACATCGAAAAGAGAGCGGTTACTATTTTTAGGTGACATTCTGTCGGCATTTGGAAAAATTTTGGATTGAAAATGTCGGTATACCATAAAACACTTCCTAGTTCCCGTACAAAACGACCAACTTCTAAAAGCATTTTTCCAATTCAATGGCACGACTCGTTGAGATAAATCTCCTTTTCAAAAATGCAAAATAATTTTTGATATGGCCATTACTTACACGATTTCCATTTCTTAGAACTCCCGTGAACAAATGTAAAACTGTGATATATTTCTTTAAAAACGTATCGTGAAAAGCCGTATTATAAATGTTATTCAAACCATTTTCGTCAGAATCATCGGATAAATTTTTGTTATTGCTTATTTCATGTAAATCCTTATAAAACGGGTTTTAGTTGTACAGCGGAGAGGAAAATTAATTTATTGACAATGGTGTTTCAATAGCAGGATCGCTAGTATCGTCAAAAGCTCGTTTAACCTCATTGGTGATACATTTTGATTGCAATAAAATTGTGAATTTCTTCCATATTTACTTAATGCAATCTTAATTGTTGGCAACAATAAAAGAAGCCATAACTTCTTTCAAAAATTTATGAATTTGAGGACACTTTGCGTAGTATTTTTTTACGTCATTTGCGATTGTATGTGAAATGCGCGAACAACATAAATGTATTTTAACAGTTTCTTCAGGCGTTTTGTTACATTTAGCCTGAGTTATCCACTCATGCGTTGTATTTAAATACTTAAGCAATCATGCGATTGAATACATCTAAAACCGAATGAATTTCGGCGTATGAAAAATATACAACAACGGTATTGACCATTGACCATTTACTTAATGTTTCTTCAACAAATAAACGTGCCAGCATACGCCACCACGTAGATTTATCTCTAGGATTGGTACCAGAGAAATTAAAGTCTACCTGGTAAAATCACAAAATCACACACAAAAATAATTATAGATCACTGCTTCCTATTCATTATATAAAGCAGCCGTTCAATGAGTCATTATACCGGGTGAGTTTTTTAAGCTAAAACTATCAAATATCTCGGAAAATAAGCACGCTACAAAATACATTAGTGCTAAAATTAGCACTACCCCTGTTTGTAAGGGGGGTGGGTGGCAACTTGGAAACTAAGATAGGAACCCCTATTTTTTATTGCAGATTCGGATTCTACGGCTAAAAGTACGTAGGATTTCCTTGAAACATTTTTTTCGATTCATGATAGATGGCGCTGTAATAGGCGATATTAATTCTGCAATATTGCAAGATTTTGCAATATTTTTGCATTAAAGTTAACACGTTTTCAATGTATATACTTGAAACTAGTTTTAAACAAATTATATTTCTTAAATTAAAAAAAAAAATAACTACTTTTAGCGTAACACAGGAACAACGACGTGGACATCATCTTTTAATTAAATTAAGTGATCAAAATTATGGTCTTCGACTTCAATGCACTTATTAATCCGCATTTCAAATAAATGTACACAACTTAGAAGCGTGTATGCTGGAATTTCGGCACAAGCATTTCTTATTCGCTCAACCATATTCTCACGTGTTATTGGTACTAGTTGGCAAATTTTGTCTTTGAGATAGCCCCACCAAAAGAAATCTGGCGAAGTAAGATCTGGTGATCTGGCAGGCCAATTTACCGGACTAGCTCTATCAATCCAGCGACCATTGAAATCACGATCAAGTACTTCACGTGCTACCGATGAATAGTGTGCTGGACATTCATCATGTTGAAACCACATGTTCTGTCGCAATTCTATGCTCAAGTTTTCAAATAATGTTGGCAGTTCATTTTCCAAAATGTCTCGGTACATTTGACTATTCAAGTTGCCTTCAATAATATGGGGGCCGATGAGTTGGTTGCCAATTATTCCACACCACACGTTGACAGTTCAAGGGCGCTGATGTTCAACTTGGCGAAGCCAGTGTGGATTTTCAACACTCCAGTAATGCATGTTGTATCGATTAACCGTTCCATGGTTTGTAAAAGACGACTCATCGGAGAACAATACATAGCGAAAAAAATTGGGATTTTGCTGTATTTGTTCTACTGCCCACTGACAAAATGTTACTCGATGATGAAGATCTTGGTGTAAACTCATATGAAACGGATGATACTTATGTCGTTTCAAAATTTTGCAAACACTGGTCTGGGATAATCCGGATTCGCTAGCTATTCGTGTACTTATATGAGGATTATAAGCTACTACAGCCAATACAACGTATGTGAAGTTATCCCACGATTCAATCCCAGAAGTTACGTTATCACGTAAAAAACAAAAATAAAAGTCGTTACTTTTAAAATATGCGAATTTTAGCCAGGTAAACGTTATATAAATAGAAAATGTAAAATTACATTAGACATGATAAAGGTACTTAGCACGTTAAAAGTATAAATTTGTCGGTTTAAGGCTATGTGTTTTTTAGATCGCCACACTCCTGCCTTACACTCCTGCCTTACCTTATCTATTTAATCCGTTTACATAAAGAAATATTGCACTCATTTAACAATTTATCACAATTAAAACTTTTAAATTTATAATATTTTTTATATTTACCATTTGTTTTAGATTTGACAAAATATTATCAAATTACATTACTACTCTAATATTACTTTAGAAAACAGAAAATGATAGTAATATACTGGTGTACGACTACACGAAATAAAAATTAATTTTTTTCATAAAGTGTACGCTAACACTATGCATTTTATATTTTTCGGGATGAGACTACACTTTTTCTGTACGTACAATTTTTTCGGAATGGTTACACTTTAGCGAAGAAACAAACCAAAAATTTCGGGCTGATATTTCGGGTCAACTTCAGCGAATTTTTTTGTGGTAGATTGTAAGTGAATGTCATTAAAAAAATATTTTGCCTGAAAAGCCGAAAAAACCTTAAAAAAATAAATTAATACAAAGGAATTTAAAAACTTCTAAACGACGATTATTGTTTAAAGTAAATAATAATAAACTTAATACATAATTTGGCAAGGTGGTTTCATAATAAATGAGTAACTTGAAACGACAAACGACACGACTCTTACTTAGTGGAAACGGGTGTAAATTTGTAAATCTAATTAAAATTTCTAATAAAAATGTTCACATGCAATTATTGTATTGAAATTGAAAATTGCAAATTTACACCAGAGATTTGTCTGAATTTTGCTGTGTGACATAAACATAGATATGAAAAATTGCGAAAAGATGTATGCGATAATGGAGCGGATAGGTTCGTCGTTTTAGCACAATTTACTAAGCGTATTGCAATCTGTAATTCCATAGACTTTGTCATGTAAAAGTTGTTACTGATGATGGGACATCTGATTAGGAACATCTGGAGATGTAGAAACTCCTGTACATTTTTATTTAACGCTTTAAATTAAAATATTTAAAACTTTAATTTTTACTTCTACTTTACCACAAAATAAAAATATATATTGTGATATTGACGTGTACGGATAAAATGAAATATTCGGCAGTAAAATTATTTCTATACGGTATACGAATATAAACGTATTCCCATTCATATGTATACGAATGAGTTAAATCAATAATGGTTGGCAAATCGTCGCGCTAACAGACAATTTATTATCACATAACTTTATTGTAGCATAAATTTAAATTATTTTTCTCTGCTATCATAAATAATTTAGTCACAAGCGTTTCATTTTCAACACATATATAGAACAGCCTTCCTATATACCCACATACACTCGGTACAAAAATATTTTATAAAAATAGAACGCAAACCCATCAAATTAAAAACGCTAGACTTAACGTCACATCATTTATATGTATATTACTCGAATGTTTCGTCTCCCTGAATAAATATTATACAAAATGTATAGAATGAAAACTAAACCAGTTTTGAATGTGGAAAATATATTCGAGACACTCAACACAACAAAAAAAAAGTTTTGAATACACACGCTTTACGACTGTATATATATTTTTCGAGAGTTCAGTGAAATATTATACGAAAAATAGTGTTGTGGCTCTGTGCTATTTGCCATTCATAATGAAATAATGGAACACATACAACATGTACGACATAAAATGTTTACAAGAACAAAACAAAAAAAAATATACAATTAAAAAAGAAACTAAATTTAGACATGGAGCGAAAAGACATACAAGCGAGGAAAAGCTCCTCAGGAAAAATCATCTCTGAAAGTTTTGTAATTAAACTGTTTTTGCTATTTATGTGTGTGGGTGTATGCATATATAGATAAAACTGTTTACAATCGAAGTAAATATTAAGTTATGAATAAATTAAATTACTTTTTGTTATTGTTGTTCTTAAGCAAAACTTTTTTTTTATTTTGGTGCTCGAAAAGCTTTCATACGGTTATAATAAAAGTGTGTATTTATTAAAGTTGTATGGAACATTGGAAATTGGGTGTGGTTCATAATTTTATTTCATAATATTACAGGTTACCACATATATATATTTTTTTTGGAGAGGGGGGAATGTTAACTCGGTGCGACAAAAAAACATATTTAAATGCAAAAACTTTTTGTTTACCTCATAGACTTTAATTACCAACCACTAAATCAGTAGACAAACAAAAAAAATACATACATAACGGTTATACACAGGAAGAGAAAACATTTTACGAAAGATTATTAGCATATTTAAAACTTTGCGAAAAATGGGAAAAGAGTTTTTTCTGTTCCGTTCTTAATCCTTATTCTAATTATTATTTTTTTTTTTTCATTACCATTCATTTGTGTATTTATATACGTTATATACATAGTTTTATATTGAAAGATTTTTGAAATAATATATATTTTCCTGTTTCCAGTGAATTTTCATTATTCTAATTTCTGTTTAATCTCGACGAATATCTTTCCATTTACTTTTAACTGATAAAAACCGCATTAGGATGAGACAAAATATAACAGAAAAAAAAAGTTTCTTGATTAAACAATTCATTATTCATTTACTTAGCTCTTTAAGGTTTCTTATTATTTGCCGGCAAAATACAATAACAAAATATAATACATAAAACTTTCAATTGAAAACTGCTTAAACTTTTCTTTTTTTTGGGAAATGGAAAAAGATTAAAAAGAATAAAATGGAAAGAATTTTTTTGTCTGTTTCTTTTTTAACCATTTCAAACAACCCGTTTAAAGTCAATGGCACAAAAAAATATATTCAAACCCATTTTAAAGTATTTTTTTACCGCTCTATGCACTGGAAATTAAAAACGAAACCTCATTTCACTCAGGTGATTGCTTTTGAAATTCATGTTTAGTTTAAAATTATATATTTTTTAAAGCGCACTTTATGGGATAAATGCTACGCGGTATGCTATTTCAAAATTTTTGTTAATCAAGTATCACACTACACATTTAAAACTTTGTGAATGATTTTGATATTTGAACGTTGAAAAGTTTAGCACTTTTATTTAAAAGAGAGTTTAAATAGTTTGAAAAATTATAAATACGTTTTAAATATGACGTTTGTCATAAACGATACTCTTCCTCGCAAAGTCAGGAGGCTTAACAATATTGAACAATATTAGGTTGTCTGAAAGAAGACAACATTTTTTAAGTTTTGAAATATCCTTTTCAATTGAAAAATCATTTTAGTTATAAGGTTAGCACTCCCAATGCTGTTTTTCACGATGCATAAATTTAATTCCGAGTTAAGAGACAATTTTAACCTTTTAAATGTCCTGAGAAACAAATACCTTAAGTTCTGATGTGAGGTTATGAATGGAAAACAATATCCGATAAATGTCCGCCTCGTAACTGATGGCAATCGTTAGCCCTTTTGATATAGTTTTCGCTGACATTTTTTTATAGGGTTGGCTCAATTTTATCAAAGGCGCGTCGAGTCTCGTCTTTTAATTCAGGTATTGTTCGGGGGGTCTGTTGGCATACACCTTTTGTTTCAAAAAACCCTAAAAATTAATGCAACGGCGCAGCGGTGCGAGATAACTCTCGCATCAAATAACAATTCTGTTGGTTGGTTCGCTGTGTGATAGGTTGCACCGTCCTGTTGAAACCGCATCTCTACGATTTTCATTTTAGAAATTTGAGGCCAGAAAAAATTGTTTATCGTCTCACGGTAACAAACGCCGTTGTCGTTGACTGCATTGTCAGGCGCGTTCTCGAAGAAAAATGGTCCAATCACTCCGTCAGCCCAAAATGCACACCAAACAGAGGCTCGTTGTCGATGCATGGGACGTTGGAAGATCACGTCCTTTCTAGCTCAGCACCCAAAATGCGACCATTGTATTTGTTGACATAGCCATCAAGTTCGAAAAACACCTCATCAGAGAAGATGAGTTCGGCGCTGCATATGGCCTACTTGCTTCAAATGTTGTATCAACTGAATCTTGTAAATATGCAAATGCAGATCTTTAGTCAAATTTCGCTAAAAATTGCTTGGTGGAATTGAGGTGCAAGGACTCTGCTCAATACTCTCACCAACTGCTGCTATGTTTTCGTTAGACCAACCTACACAAACACGGACAGGACTCTTCTGGATTTGAATTACTCGCATAGTATTGCGAGAAGGTGTGTTATGATGACCAAAAAATACACGACATTTTCAAACCTCATCCGCAAAAATTTCATCATTCAGTAGTGGACAGATACCGAAAAATTCTGTATTACCGACACTAAAAATGGTGCGAAATTCTAGATAAGCGATCATAATGGGACACCCGTTATATCTAAAGTATAGGGTTTTCCAATAAGAGTGATATGATTTCTTTAAAAAAAATACACACTAATTTTTAAGGAAATTGAAATGTTTTTTATTTAATGTGAAGAGCAATCGATACAATTAAGTTCTGAATAAAACATCATTCAAATGGCCTCTACGACTTCTTCTGCAGGAACGAATTCGACGAACCCAATTTTCGAGCATTTTTTCCACTAAATCAAGTCGTATGTCATGAATAGCACGTTCAATATTGACTTGTAAAGCTTGAAGAGAGTTTGGATTATTGCTTAAGACCAATGACTTCAAATAACCCCACAAGAAATAGTCTAATGGTGTTAAATCACAACTTCTTGGAGGCCATTCAATATCACAATTTCTTGAAATAATAGAATCTCCAAACTTTTCTCGCAATAATTCAATTGTTGCACTTGCTGTGGCACGTAGCTCCGTCTTGTTGGAACCAAATGTTGTCAAGATCAACTTCTTCCAATTTCGGCCATAAAAAGTTGCTTATCATCGATCTATTTTTTTCTTAAAAAAATCGTTATCGTTTTCAAGTTGTTCCAAGGCAAAGTCAGCAAATTCACGTCTTTTACAATGGTCCAATGGCTTCAGTTCTTAAGTGAGAACAATTTTATATGAATGCAAACCCAAATCCTTTCTCAAAATCCGCCAGGTTGTGGTTTGAGACAGTGCCAATTCTTGAGAACGTCTTGGAATCGACAAATTGCGGTCTTCAGCAACACTTGCCTGAAAGGCAGCAATATTTGAATTACTTCGAGCGTTTCTTTGTCTTAGTGGCACTTGAACATTATGTAAAGAAAATGTACGCTCAAAATTTTCAACAATTCGACGAATAGCGAGCACACTTGGACGATTATTACGGCTATAAAATGGCAAAAGCGCACGAAAAGTTGCAATTGAAGAACGATTATTTTGATAATAAAGCTGAATAATTTGTAAAGGTTGTTCTTGCGTATATCTCACCATGATGAAATTGTAACCATTACTGAATACAATGAAACAAAAAATGACAGATCATGACATATTACAAATGGCCGAAATGTCACTTAAAAATCATATCATTCCTATTGGAAAACCCTATATAATGTATAAGTTATAAGATATAGGCGACATAGTAGGCACTTGGCGAAACACAGTTACACGTAATAAATACATTTTCATTTGCACTTGTTTCTCTATTTCGCAAAATTTAAATTTTGAAAATTTAAATTAAATTTTTTTTCAAAAAGTTTAAAACATCCCTCCATCGATTTTGGCTTGTTAGGCCATCATCAGGAGTATGCATCATCATAGTATAGGAGTAGATACTCTTTATGATGGCCTAACAAGCCGAAATCGATCGAGTGGTTTTTTAAACTTTATGAAAATATTTTTTAATTAAAATATTTAAAATGTAATAGTTGCGAAATAAAAAAACAAGTGCTAACAAAAATGAGTTTATTAAGTGCATAAGGTTTAAGGTATAAGGTATAAGGTATAAGGTATAAGGTATAAGGTATAAGGTATAAGGTATAAGGTATAAGGTATAAGGTATAAGGTATAAGGTATAAGGTATAAGGTATAAGGTATAAGGTATAAGGTATAAGGTATAAGGTATAAGGTATAAGGTATAAGGTATAAGGTATAAGGTATAAGGTATAAGGTATAAGGTATAAGGTATAAGGTATAAGGTATAAGGTATAAGGTATAAGGTATAAGGTATAAGGTATAAGGTATAAGGTATAAGGTATAAGGTATAAGGTATAAGGTATAAGGTATAAGGTACATATAAGGTATAAGGTATAAGGTATAAGGTATAAGGTATAAGGTATAAGGTATAAGGTATAAGGTATAAGGTATAAGGTATAAGGTATAAGGTATAAGGTATAAGGTATAAGGTATAAGGTATAAGGTATAAGGTATAAGGTATAAGGTATAAGGTATAAGGTATAAGGTATAAGGTATAAGGTATAAGGTATAAGGTATAAGGTATAAGGTATAAGGTATAAGGTATAAGGTATAAGGTATAAGGTATAAGGTATAAGGTATAAGGTATAAGGTATAAGGTATAAGGTATAAGGTATAAGGTATAAGGTATAAGGTATAAGGTATAAGGTATAAGGTATAAGGTATAAGGTATAAGGTATAAGGTATAAGGTATAAGGTATAAGGTATAAGGTATAAGGTATAAGGTATAAGGTATAAGGTATAAGGTATAAGGTACAAGGTATAAGGTATAAGGAATAAGATATAAGGTATACGATATAAGGTATAATGTACAATTCATATGATATAAGGTATAACGTATAAAGTATAAGATAAACAGAAGATTGATTATATTACGAGCAATCTTATGTTTTACTTTAGAGCAGCGTAAGATGACCTTAAACAACCACATACTACATGGCCGGCATGAATGAATACTTTTCTAAAACAATTAGCAATTTTATTTGTATGCATTGTAAAAACTACAGCGCACTAACGTTTTAATAGATTCATTGGCCCTATGTGGGTACTAACGTTATTCATTGACTTAAAAAATTACGATTAAATATTTTTTCCTGGTTCAATTGGCTGAACCAAGAATCAATAATTGATCAAAATTTGTAAGTCTATAGGTTTTTGAAAATTTGCCACCACAAAGGTGGACTTTATTTGGGCGGACATAATTTTTGGAAAAACAGCAGTTTAATTAACTCGTTAAGGTTTGGATTGTTGCGAACTTTATTGTCAATAGTTCGATAATGAACCCCTTATACTAGAAAATTGCATTAAAAACAGGAATAAATGAAAATTCAGACAATTGTTTAGATTTAACTGAGCTTAGTCCAACGTTATGAACTCGAGTTCATGTTGCAGATACCAGTTTTATTTAGAAAAATGATGAGTTAACTTAGCTACACCATCGAAAAATAAGTTTAACATCATTTTAAAAACTACAGATTATTTGCTTTGCCATAGTGTTTCGCGAAATTAGAATATTTAATTAAAATCATGATTGAGGTAAAGTTAATTGTGGAAGTTTTAAGTGCACATAATATCAATATTTTTTATTTACAGTGATTCGCCCGACAGCGTGGAGATGTTTGGATCATCATCGGCTAGCTCATCGGATGAAGAATTACCGAGATCAAAAAAACTAGGAGAAGAAGGGGTAAGATGGCGAATCGGGTAAGATAACGAATCATTAATTTCAAGAAATTTCTCACAGACAGCCCTATTTCCATGTTTTACATATTATTGTGCATGCGTCCCATTCGTTATAAAATAGAAATTCCCAATACCAGACATTTTTTAGTAGTGATTGCATTGCTTGTGTTTATGTGCAACTTGGTTTTGAAACAAAAAAAAATAATATATAGAATAATTTAAATCGGGTAAGTGCTATTGTTTTAATTTGGTTTTTTTCTTAAATTATGTGTTATTGTAATATCTAAATTAATAACTAAACTTGGAAAATCTTTTCATTAAATATATTTTCAAGCTTCACTAAGCGGAATAAGAATATTCACGTTTCCAATAATAAATCCTCAGATTTCTTAATATCAGTAAATTATGTCGAATCAGATGTTTCCTTGGAACATGACCTTTGTCTGAAACAGAAATTACGTTGAACATAATTCGCTATGCCACAACTTCTTAACCAACCTAATAACTCTGTTTATTGCAGTAGAAATTCGTTAATACGTTTTGTCGTTAACCGAGTCAATTATTTTCATCAGCTGGTGTTCTATTACTTATTTTGAAGATGAACCAACGAAAAATGGTTTTGTATACTTGAAAATTAATTGCAATTGACATTCAAGTGAGATCTTTTGTTGTGATAACCTGGATTAAATCCATATTGATGTTCAAGTGCAGTTAAAGTTAATGTGTATAAATACTGTGTTGGTGATATTCAGTTGAAAATTTAGTACCAAAATTGTATAGCAAAAAAAATTAACTTGGAGGATTTATACCATATTTTGATGGGAATTTATGTGCTGCAAATATAATAAGGAAAATTCTACTCTATTTCAAATATCCTACAACATCTAATAAATACTATTAAGGTAAACACTTTAATGTTACTAGTGATTTTCTTATCATTTAACTAACACCAATTTCTGTTTAGCTGCGTCATAAAAATTTTTTTCCTTGTGGATTAGATTTGGACAATTGGCTTTATATATATACATAAATATACTATATATGTACATCGATTGCTACTATAACTAGTCCAGGACAACGACGGTGGTGAGATTGTGTGATAGTGCCAGCGGAATTTTAGCGAGCGGGAAAGTTCGTGAAAAGTAACAGTTTTAGTATCGATTGTAATACACTTGGTTGAAGGTCGTTCATCTGCTATATAATTTCACACTTAAGGGATGGATACGTTTTTTTTTGTTGTAAAATGTGACGTAATAGAATTGTATGATTAAGTACAAACACATCGTAATAATGTTATTTAATGTTACAGTTTAATTATTTAAGAGTTAAAAATTAGTACTTTTCTGTTAATTATATAAATGTAATATTCTTGTTCGGATATTCTTAATTAAAATTAATTATTAATGGTAGAATTATAATTTTCTAGTATAGTTTAAAAATAAGTTTTCGGTTGATTTCTTTAAATTTAAATTAATGGTGGTGTAAGTACTTAAATTAAATTAATTTCTTTTTTTTAGCAATATTAATCAATAAATAGATACATTATTTTGTACGACATCGATCGTCGAAACACTTTGCCGGTGTTTGGGGTAAGTGACTCAAGATTTAACTTTATGTTGTTTGTGGAGATTAAACTCCAATTTAATTTGGTACATTTCACCACCAGTTAAAATTAATCAGTTTAATTTTTTTTCCAGAATGATTTCTTTTTGTCTTTTTTTTAAATTTAAATAAATAAAATATGTTCATATTTATTATGAGATAAAGTGTTTCACAAGGGGGGGGGGGGAACTATGAAGGGTCTCAACTGAGAATGGCCTAGGTACCATGCTTGTATATTTGGTTTTGTTGTTTCATATTGTCTTTGCTTCTGAATACATATAACAGCAGCTTCTCAAGGTTCGTCAAAGTTCTCTAAACCCACTCCCATGCAGACTACAGCTGGCGGGCCAATGGCTGCTCGGAGAACAAAACTTGGCGAATTTTTGTTAACGGAATTTTATTTGGTATTTTACTGAAAAAAGTTCCGTTACACAGTGAACGCGTGCTGCATATAGTCCATTTGCTCCGCCTAAGGCAAAACGCAAACCGTAGGTGTGCGACTTCTGTTAAGTCTTATAATTTCTATTACTTAAGTTGTTTGTGAAATTGTTACTTTGAAATATATTATTTTATTTTGATTCTATTGCTTATTTTCTTATTTCTGATTAATCGTAATCTTACCCGCCTATGAGGGCAAGATGGCGAATTTGATATCAAGATAAAATAGTCTAAATAACTTGAAAACGATTAAAATTGCGAAACGTAGCAAATGTGTAGTGGAAAGTAAAACTACAACGAATACAAATATTAACAAACTAATACAATATTATCACAGCGAGCATATGGAAAAAAAAGGGTAAAATGGCTTACTATCGTCTTCTTGCCCCACCCTCCCCTACGCATTTAATGTTTCAAATGGACTATTCAAAAGTTTTCGGATGTAGATTTTATAAGCCACTTTCGATTTTGCTGTATTTTGCTTCAAGGAGTGGTTGGACAGGATAAAAAATTTTAACGCATCCATTTAGGAGAACCAGGAAGCATACATGATAGTCGCATGCTTCGAAAATTGGAACTATACAAAAGATGTTTTGAGAACCACGAGTTGATAGTAAAAGAAATGAAAGTCATTTTAGGAGACTCTGCATACCCCTGTCTTACTTGGCTCATTCCGCCTTTTAGAGACCTAGGGAACCTACAGACTCTCAAAGAAAATTAAAAAAACATTCCTCTGCCAGAATAGTTGTTAAGCACGCATTTGATCTACTAAAAAATCGTTTTAGAAGATTAAATAAATTTGAAAATATTTCAATCGATTTTGGTGTCACCATAGCCGCTTGTGTGCTCCACAATATATGCATTGATACATACGATGTGTTAGCCGTAGACATAGAATGGACAGTCGATGCGGAGATTGAGGAAAATTTCATTATAGAGGAAAACGATAATAGAAGACAAGAATTGCTATAAGAAATGTTTCACGATCTCATTTAATAAAAGTTTATAATTTAATTCATTAATTTTTAAACATTTTTAAAAATAATCTGAATATACATAAATAAATAAAAATAATTAAAATAAAATGGTGTCAACATTTTTATTTTCAATAGTATCGACAACTTTCATGCGCCGTTGTAACCGGCTTTCCTTCTTTTTCTTTAAATATTACTGGAGCAATACATTTTTGTCTTTAGAAAAAATTCAAGTTTTGTTTTACTCATAAAACTTGTTTTTTGCTCTTCCAGTTGTCAGTTTAGCCAAGACACATTTAACTACTCATAAGTACTTATAAGTACTAGCGGTTGGCCAACTGGAAGGCAACTTATACTTATAAAAAATATGACACACAATCAGCAACCGTTTGGATTTGTACAAATTTGGGTTTCCAGCATAAATGCAGCATAAACGTAAATGAAAAATGGAAGAAGAACCAGTATGCCTCACCACACAGTAATTAAACCGATGATAAACTGAGTATGTAACCTTAATAATGGGGCAGCCAAATCCTTAAATGAGATGTAGCGCCAGCAAAATATGTGTTTATCAGGCATTTACCTATGAAATTTTATAGTATGAATTGAGCTATTTAGGAATAGGTAAACAAATAATATGTTACTCATTAATCTGACGTTCAGGTAATATTTAAGGGGATTAGGTAGGTAACTTTTAGACCACAAGTGTGAATAATCAATGCCCACTATAAAATACTCCTAAAGCACTTGGTCCTGATTTGAGTTTATATATTCGTAACAGCATCATAAGATGCGGCTTTGTTTGGTGGGTGGCACGTATTCGGGAGGCCCAATTTTCGATAACTCTATCGCATAAGTCTGGCTGAAATTGCTGGGTGGTGTTCGTTATGTATACTTTAAGGCCACCTATTGTGTGTGGTTTACATTTAATAAACAAAGTGCACTTAACACTTCTTTTTCTATTTCGCAAATAAATATTTTTGAATATTTTAATTCAAAAATTGATTCAAAATGGTTAAAGAATCACTCGATCGATTTCGATTTCTTAGGTCATCATCAGGAGTATTGATTAATTTGTAAAAGTAAAAATTTTGTTATATATACTTAGTAGAAAAACGCAAAAATTAAATAAAAGAAGGAGGGACAAAAATAGGCAATAAAAACTAATCTATTGATCGTCCCAACCAACTGTTATTCATTCGGAAAAATTAATAAAAAAGGGGGTAGAAGCAGGTAGCCGATTAGTCATTCTCACGGTCGTAATATTCTGACTAATACGTCGGGTAATTAAATGTAAAGAATTTAGTTACTATCTCGAGCCTACCTGCTCATACTCCCCTACCCCTTTTATTAATTTTTCCCTATGAATAGAAATTGGTTGGGACGAACTATAGATTAATTTTTATTAACTATTTTTTGTCCATCCTTCCTTTATTTGTATTTTGCTTTTTTCTACTATGTATAAAAAAATTTTTACTTTTACAAATCAGTAGATACTCCTGATGTCGAAATCGATCGAGTGATTTTTTAAACATTTTGAACTAATTTTATTCAAAAATATTTTTTTGCGAAATAGAAAAATAAGTGTCAAGTGAAATGTGTTTATTAAGTGTTAGGGTATTTCACCAAGTGCCTGCGGCAAATCATGTTAAAAGTGTGTGGTTTATTTGCATACACCTGCGTTGTTTTCAAGCAGGCTTTGCGTTTCAGAAACATAAAGGTATTTGCTGATTATTTATCGAATCGATTCACAACCGTTCTGCCACGAGTCGACTATTCGACGCTTGGTAGCCAAAATTGATTTGGCTATGAAACGTCGAATAGTTGACTCGCGGCAGAACGGTTGAAGCGAGGATACGCGAACAAGGCTGTTATACCTTAACAAATTTCAGCCATCCCTATTGAAACGCCTCTTGTGTAAAACAGCTTTAATCTTCATATTTTTAAATTTTATCGGGTTCTTCCTTATTGTTTTGCGTCTACACATTTCATTGCTGAGACGGATGCAAAAGAAATATTTCCAAAAAATGTAATCTTAATATTCAAAAAACGGAATACTACCAGTGAAAGCTATCTGACGTGACAGTCTTTGAAGCAAATATTATTTAAATAGCATTTTTTTATTAATTTTGCAAAATTTTTGTCATTCGCAACTGTCAGTATAGAGGAATATTTTACTGAGAACACCAAATTTTTGTTAAATTAAATGATTGAGTTCGTTTACAAATGATTTTGTTGATGTTACGATCTGCCTTTTACAAAAATATCCCACTACTTTTAGGTTCTCTATGTCAGGACACACGCTGTTCATTAGTTAGGGACTAAGAATAGCTGAAATTGTATGGCACACATCGCTCGGATGCCATTAGATACAAAAAGTAGTTATTCCTCATAGTTTTCGAGCACGATCTTGTCCTGCAATCTTCTGCTGACTTTCTCCGAATACGCCATTTAATTTTTATTTTTTAGTACCTTTACATTCTGTTATGGGGCCGAGGCTTTCCCAATTCTCTCGCGGTTCGCTTTCCCGTCCATGCCTTTACGCCGTTCTCAGCCAATTCAAGGACGTACGGTTCGATTTTCGTAGAACCATACTGTCATGGAAGATGGGTCGGTCCAAGAGTTCTACACTCCGACCGGGGTCATATTTGTGTTCGTAATCCCATGATGAAAATTCCCTTTTGCATCCTGCGCCTATCCGGATTAGAGCCGGTACCACCGATCCAAACGCCTAAGCTTTAACTTTAATACTTTATTTAACGACTGTGCCGTTTGATCGGTAAAATCGTCATTTCCACTAAAATTTGAGAATTATCCGTTTCTTATTGATCATATTGTGTGGTGTTCCTCATTTCTGATAATTCTTGTACAGATATTTAATATAATATCGATGGACCGACTAGGTTATCGTCCACATTATCGTCAGACGAGATGAATTTTCAAAGGAATTACTTATTTTATAAATTAATTCTATTTTGGATTACTGGAATTAAAATGCGTTAATAACAGAAATCTTTCATCATTCAAAGTCACCCAAGAGCGCGTAATAAAATTATTCTATTACGGTTTTATATGTGTTCGAGTCGTATATATAGTCCCGAATACAAATTCGTTTTCAGACAAAAAAAAATTAAATAGATTTTAAAATCTTTTTTTTTAAGAAAAAACGTATAAAGCCCTTGGATGTAATCCGCATAAGCTTTTATTTTCACCATTTACACAAAAACACACACACATATACAGTATATACTATATACAAACAATAGAGTATAAAATGTAAATCTTTTCACGTCTTCCATAATACCTCCACCGCTCGAACTTTCTTTAACTTTTTGATTTGTCATTTTGCCTCTTATACCATATATATATATATATATATATATATATATATATATATATATATATATATATATATATATATATATATATATATATACTCTGGGCTGTGCCGTATAAACTGTGCTTTATAAAGATTTAAAAATCAAGAATATTATAATACAACAACAACAACATAAAAAATTTAACAATAATGTGACTATGAATTTGGTATTTTTATATGTATTTCTAAGAAAATATTCATGAATTATTTTGAAATCCAAGATGAAGAACAATAAAGCACAACGAACGCTTTTTTTATGTTGTGTTATTCAATTTGTCCTTTTGTTCGGCGGTACGGTGGTGGCGACTAAAATCAAAATGATTTATTGATATAAATACGAAATTGAGTTGCTGGTACAATATATTTTTGTTCATGGCAAAATTTTTCAAAACTCAGGATAAATCAATTTTTAGATTTTACTAGTAGTATTTTACTATACACATATAAATTAATTAAATTAGTTTTAATGCGAGTATATATGTAGAAAAAGGATTTAATTAAAATGTTTTATATTAGAAAGTTTGTTTTTTATTAGATTCGGAATTATGTATGATTAACTTATATCAATTTGGACAAAAATTTCAAATTACATTATATGATTTAAAAAGATTTTATGTTGCCTGTTTTCGTACAAAGAGTGATGAGCTTTAACTTAAATACAAAAATCGATTTTTAAAATAAAACTAAGATTTATTTATTATTACAATTAATACCTGAAGATTACATTTAAATTTTCTAAATATTTGCATCACTCTCCTCTGAGTTTCGATCTTTGTTTTATCTGTATAAGCAAAAGTACAACTTTAAATCTTTATTTAAATCCGTATATAGCTGTTCATATAGAGCTCATACAAATCTATTTATCACAAAATAGCAAACAAATAAGGGGTGTTATGTACTGTGCACCCCGCGCAATTTTCATATTCTATTTTCTCTATAATATTGAAAAAAAAAATTCCACTCTCGATTTGTAATTATAATATTTTTTTTTTTTGTTGGAAAACAATTTTTGAAGGGTTTCTCATCGTTTAATTTTTGAGTACAATCGAAACATTATTTTAGAGGGATGGAATTTTAAGGGTTCGGAAATTTTTAATAATGCATTTGATATTATCTTAATCAATTCCGACATTGTAATTTTTTTTATTGTTGAATATACTCATCATAATTTTTGGAAAATAAGTAATTTTTAATTAAATTTTTGTATATTTTTGGGGTGTGCCGCGTTATTATACCAAATTTGGTAGGAAAATAATAACACTGGAATTGTGAAGCGCTGTATTGTTTTAGGAAAATTGTAAATATTTATAAATTATTATTCGCCTTTTTATATAAAATTACAAATTCAATCGGTATTCTATACTATGTAGTAGTAAATCAGGCGTAGTATACTCTACTGTCCGCAAGTAAACGAGAAATTTCGTTATTTCCCACCCCTATTTAAAAAAAAATGCAACGAAACAACAACGATTAGATATCGATATGATGACATAACACACATGAGAACAAGGGGAGTGATATACATGTAGAATTTTATTATGGGTCTCAACAGAGATATTACATACGTATTTATTCGACATGAGTCAATTGAAGTTAAATAATATTGTACAGTAGATATATGAAGCATGGACATGAAATATTTACCAAACGAGAATAGTTTTTTCTATATAGAAAAACATGAGTAATTTAAAAGGGATGCATCTCTGATGATAGATTGGTATGTAAATATTTGATGCATGCTTATGAATAATATTTTAAATTTTATCTAAAAATAATTTTTATATTTTTTTGATTAATTTATTATTGTTTGAACATGTGAATGAAATATGCACATAATGTTCTATTTTTATAATGGGTGCGGCGGCGTTGTCCTTAATTTCCATTTGAGCGATGGTATGGAATGAATTTTAATTATGGTAATGGACGATTACTATTATAAAGCAATGTCACAGTTGCAACACTCTTGATGTGTGCTATATAGCTGGATTTTTAATGGAGATTTTATTTCGCCTACAAATAAAATATAAAGCCAAATGAATTTATGAAAATTTTAGTAAATGATTTTCAAAATTAATCTGATTTGACAATTTCTTGATATACAGAATTACCAATATAAGTATCTGTTAGTTTGTTATATATCTACAAGTTCCGCGCTTATTAACCAGGTAACAGTAAACGTACAGAAAATAAAATTTGTCGGTAGTCGATCATTTTAATAGACAAATGAATTCGCGAGGCTCCCGAATTTTGTTTAAATACCAGTATTAAGGATTCTTCGGAAATTCTGCGGAAAATGACTTGCTATGGAGACTACAATTCATCAAAATAAATTTATATCGACTAATTTTAAGTTTGATCTGTAAAAAACTATGCTCTGAAGGGGATCCCACATTTGGGGAAATTACGACAAAAAGCAATCAACCTAGCATCCACTTTGTTCAACAATTGCGCACTTCATTTTATAATTGAAACAGGAATATAACATTTAATAATTTTTTTTATTAGCATGGAGCTGGCATGGGTTGACAGGTTGGGACTCGGGCGTAAAAATTAAAGATGCAAACCGAATAATTGTTTTCCAAACCATCGGCGTAGTGTTGAATCGAACGTTTTTTTGTTTCCGAAAAAACATGACTTTGGTGAGCCACGTTTCAAAAAAAAAACGTGCCTTAATTTTATTGACAACGATGCATTTCGATGATAAAATCGATAATGGTAATAAGAATAAATCAAACATTTATTTGTATTGTACTAAAACAGTACAAAATGAAAAGTTGATACTCTGGACCAGCTGTGTTATTTTTTATCTGTAAGAAGGGGCCATCTACTTGCCCATCGCTCGATTTTATAATTTAACTAGCTGACCCGGTGAACTTCGTTCCGCCCCAAATTAGTTCGTCCAAGCAAATACTTTTGTGCTTCATGAAAATTAATTTTGATGAGAGAGAAAATCCAAACAGCTCAACTCAATTCTCAATATGCGATTGCGTTGAGTGGGCATTCTATTCAAACACTAATGCATTGAAAAGTGAATGAAATGTCGATTCCAACTCAGCCAATCGAAAATAGAGTTGTTTTTTGGATTCTTGTTCTCAGTGTGCGAATGAATTGGGGTCAGTTGGAATTCAAAAGAATTCAATGTATTTTATTCGAGTGGAATTAAATCAAATACAGGCGCAAATCAATACAATGCATTGTACTAAACTATATTTTTCGTTTTGTTCTCCGGCGCGTAAATGAACAACGATGACGCACAGAGAAAAACATGGAAATTAGAGATTTATTCCGCACACTTACAACGATTGACCTTACGATTTGTTAATCGTCATAGCGAATCCAAACAAACAGAGAACTTAATGCGCATGAACTCGAACGGAATGTTAGTTGGAATCAGAGGAATTCTCGGAATTAGAGCATCCTTTCCTTTGGGTTTGCCCTTGATGATTGTCGCTTAAATCACGTTGTTCATTAGCTTCTTCACAGCCAATCGCGTCCCGTGACACAATCTCTTTGCGGTGGCTTTCTCGACAAATCAAGCGCATTCAAAAACTCTGTCGGAAAGTTGGTTGCTTTGTATTGATTGGTCACACAATCAACGGATTTGTAACAATGCATAACCCCAGTGATTTGATTTTGAATCAAGTAATTCAGACTGTCTACATCCTTGTTGTTCGCTGCCAAACTCACTCGTTCGATGAGCCAATGTCCGGAAACAGTTTCGTGATAAGCTCTTCCTTCGACGTCGTGAACATGCAAAAATTCGAGGGAAACGAAACCTATCCGACTGAAACATCAACATGAATTTGACCATTGCCAAGCGCCAACAGTTGTTTGAAAAATCACCAGCTGATGAGTCGTCTTGAAATGCGATTCTCATGTTCGTGGTCAACAGCAACTTCTTCAAATAGCGCCAAAAACTCGACGATTTCAGACATGTATTGAGTTCATCTGCACCTGTCGATCTCGGAATGAAGAGCAGCGTTTGACAAAAATTGCTGGCCAGAAGAATCATCGTTCAACCAAAACGACTTGAGTCACTTCGTAAATCCTTCATCGTTCGATTGAATGCTTCCAATGATCGTTTATGTGTCATTGTGCACTCGTCCCAGATGATGAATTTACATTCTTGCAATACTTTGGGCATCGCCGAGTTCTTGGCAATTGAACACACTGACTTGTCATTTGTGCGGATGCAAGTGGCTTCAATTTCCGATGATGCAGCAGCCAGCGCTATTTGATATTTCGAGCGAATTGTAACCAAAAGTTATAAAATCAGAAAGGTTTTGCCTGTTTCACTTGGAGCATTAAGTAAGAATATTCCGCCGTTTTCTTCGTACACGTTCTTTTGCTGTGCATTCAAAAGCGGGACATTCGTTTGTACTATTTGACTCATTGAAATTCGATCGTATACTTGTTCGAATTGCAATTCACGACTAAATGCATCGTGCATTTAACGAATTGGTGCTGGCATGTCCAATTTCGACAAATAGCTGCTGCACATAAGCAAGCACATGCCTTCGATCATGATCAATGCTTCGTCGTTCATTACAAGCTCATAATTAAATGTTGCAGTGCGAACTCGATGCAAAATGTCGTCAGCCATCTCGTCCTTGTGCCCCTCGTCTATCGGCGAGTGTTGAGTCCCAATGAGAGTCAAAATAGATACGTTGTTCATTCTCCAAGTGCACCCACAAATGTTACACAGTGAGTGGGTTGACGTTCGTGCATTGCAAATGAGAAAATAGGCCCAATCGCCTCATTGCAACTGACAACCAGCCCAATTGAAATTTTACATTTGCAGAAATATTTGATGGTTTCACTTGCCAAATCGATTAACTCAATTTTTCGATTTTTTTAAATTTTAATATTAAAGTACGAATATTTTGGAATTTTCTGAGATTTTTAAAGCTTTGTATGGACTTTTCACGCTTTACAGCGTCCAAAATCAGCAAAACATGCAAACAATTCAAAATTTCATAGAAAAAAAAGAATCAATTTTCTTTGGGGTTTTCCGGAAGTTTCCAAATTTTCCACTCAGATTTTGCAATTTTTCTCTTCTAAAAGACCATCTGGATCGGATACGCGCGAAATCCCGTACAAAAACATCGTTTTTGGATTTTCCAAATTTTCCGACTTTTTCGGTAGATTTTCCCAAAATTTTCTTTCGTAAGAACCATCTCGTGACAATTACGTACACAACAAAAAAAGAATTAGCCAAATCGGTTCAGCCCTTCTCGACTGATGCGCGCACATATATATTTTGTACGTATGTGAAGTTATCCCACGATTCTATCCCAGAAAATCAAAAAAAAAAAACATCAGGCAACACTAATCAATAAAAACCCCATTTGCTCTTGTGTGAAGTTAGCCCAGCCCAGAATTTGTTAAAATTGATTCAAAATAATTTGTAATTGGTGAAGTTAGCCCAGCCCAGTTTTTTCTAATTATCACATAGAAAACAAAAATAAAAGTCGTTACTTTTAAAATATGCGAATTTTAGCCAGGTAAACGTTATATAAATAGAAAATGTATTTGTACGAAGTAAAATTACATTAGACATGATAAAGGTACTTAGCACGATAAAAGTATAAATTTGTCGGATTAAGGCTATGTGTTTTTGAGATCGTGACACTCCCGCCTTACTTTTAGAAAAGTTAGAAAAAAATCGTTTCGTGGCAACTTTGCGAAATTGGGCCTTGGGCCAGACATATCCATACAACTCGTATTTGACCGAAAATTACATTTAAATTTCGCACGTTTAAAGTATAAATTTGTCGGACTAAGGCTATGTGTTTTTGAGATCGTCACACTCCTGCCTTACCTTAAGAAAAGTAAGATAAAAATCGTTCCGTGGCAACTTCGCGAAATTGGGCCCTGGGCCAGACATATCCATACAACTCGTATTTGACTTTTCTTAAAGTAAGGCAGGAGTGTGATGATCTCAAAAACATATAGCCATAACCCGACAAATTTATACTTTTAACGTGCGAAATTTAAATGTAATTTTTGGTCAAATACGAGTTGTATGGATATTTCTGGCCCAGGGCCCAATTTCGCAAAGTTGCCACGGAACAATTTTTTCTAACTTTTCTAAAAGTAAGGCAGGAGTGTGACGATCTCAAAAACACGTATCCGACAAATTTATACTTTTAACGTGCTAAGTACCTTTATCATGTCTAATGTAATTTTATTTCGTACAAATATATTTTCTATTTATATAACGTTTACCTGGCTAAAATTCGCATATTTTAAAAGTAACGACTTTTATTTTTGTTTTCTATGTGATAATTAAAAAATTCTGGGCTGGGCTAACGTCACCAATTACAAATTATTTTGAATTAATTTTAACAAATTCTGGGCTGGGCTAGCTTCACACAAGAGCAAATGGGGTTTTTATTGATTAGTATTGCCTGATGATTTTTTTTTTATTTTCTGGGATAGAATCGTGGGATAACTTCACATACGAATATTTTGTACACCATTTTTATATACTTAGATAATTTTTAACGTTGCGCTTTGGTGGTTGATGCAAGATGAATTTCTAATTTATTTTGTTATAATTATTTGACATATATGCTATAATGTAGATAATTATGATTTTAATTTTGTACATAGATTGCCAAAACTACACAATTTAGTAGTCCGCCACGAACGCCATCTATTGAAAATAATTCGAAGTGGCTATTTAAATGATAGATCATTGTCGAAATATAATTTTTATTGGTTTAGTGTTAAGTGTATTTCCATACAAAATTCCTACTCAAAATGCAATTTTCGATTTTCTGATTTTTTCGAGTTTTCGGATTTTCCTTTTGGTTTTTCCGAATTTTTTTTTTCTTCCGAATAAAACAAAAAAAAAACATGAAGCTTTAACCACTTCACCATCTATCACTTACAAAATATACACACAAAATGGATACAAAAGGTCTTTTATTTTATTTTTCGTAAACCACCAGTGTATTGAGACGGACGAACAAAACAAAAAAAAATCATCCAAATCGATCATGTCGTTCTCTCGTTTTTGCGAGACTAATGGGCTAACCAATCAGGAATAAAAACTTAAAAACAAAAATAAGGATTTAATTCCAGCCATCCAAAACTTATAATTCTAAAGTAATAACAAAATTAGCGCGATATCAATTTATATTTTTTATGAATAAAACATGATTAGATTTTTATATATTTTGATTAATTTCTTAACACAAACATTTATTAATCGAAAAGCCACGATGAATATTGTTATGTTTAACAACGTGCACACTTCAATCTAATTTTTAGGTTAGGTTTCATAAATTCAATAATTTTATTATATATAAGTGAAAGATCTACGTAAAACGATTCAAATAACTTTATATAATAATTTAGTAATTAATTATACAAATAAAATAATGCACTATTTATTTATTAAGTGACAGTTGGGGGTTGCTTAAGTAAAAATTAAGTTTGGCTAGGTAATAACATTGACATGCCATTTATCGCATTCTTATTTTTTTATTAAGTTACGGTTTTATTCCTGACTGGTTCCACTTTAACGCACGGCAATTGATTTTTATATAGATAGGTAGATATAGGGCTTGTCCATTCCCGGACCTTTATTTTATGGGTAAAGATTTTCATAACCAAGCTGAAATGGATGAGCCATAAGAGATGGCACTACCGCGTATGACATTCGCATACGATGCAAATGCCGAAATTGAACAAGTGCAAGAGTTGCGAATAAGTGGCGGATGCTAAACGCTCCCAAACCGTAATTGATTCATTGCAACCGTCTGATGCGTCGACGAAAATTGGAATATTCGTATTGACCCCGTCTGGACCATCTAGTTATTATATCCCGTTTGGACGGAAGTATGTGGCAAATCAGTAATTCGTATGATGGAAAAATCTGCCAATATCTGGATCGGCATTTAACTTTTCCTTTGTTGGAATTTTTGTGCGACAAGAAAGTATGTATGATGAAAACATAACCTACAAATTATGCATTGAAATACTTTTTTTTCGATATGACAAAAAAGAATTACACGGAAAAATTTTGGAAACCGTGAATCCATCAATGCATTACCTTAAGTATGTTGGTTGATAAAGAATCAAAAAAAGTAGATTACTGGATTGTGACTTTAATTCGTAATGTTCGACTCGATGCTAAAATTAACTCGAAATTGGGACCAGTTGTAATGGGAACGCGAACTTTTTTGTCATCGTATCAACAGCTAGTTGAAATATTGATTCCCTCTCGGTTCGTTCGGATGCTCCAACTGGTACTGTAGAAAAAACATAAAGCTAAAGCATAAGTGGTGAAAATAGGAAGTACTACTAAACAATCTGTGGAACGCATAAACATTTTTCTTTTTATAGTCACCCCATAAAGTTGAGAATCCAGAAAAGCCGAATTTATGAAAAATAAATTTTAATAAAAAGCCGGAAATTTCCATTAATCAACAGTAGTGTTTTATTTTTTAAATTTTCAGATAAACTACATGTGTTGTTCTGAACATATTGATGATGTACCGCCAATTTTACTCGATGTGCAGTATATTGGGTTTTTCATGTCTTCGTAAGTTATAAATTGAAGTGCCCCATGAGAAACGCCAAACATTTCAGGAATGAAAACGATATAAACCGGACATATCTTCAATTCGATAAATTTTCACGAAAGCATCAAACATGCCGTATTATTGCCCATTTCTTATTTATATTTTATTCTCTCTCTCTCTCTCTCTGGCATTATATCCCATCAAGGGATTTGGCCGCCTCAAATGAGGTTTCATAATCATATTTTCATTTCGGATAATGAGTGATTAATTCATTGATCCTAAACCAGCCGTGAAATTTTTTCCTTGTCACCACCGGGAATCGAACCCGGGACCTCCGGTCGCTGGAGCAAGCGTGCTACCCACTTTGCCACCGGGGCGGTATAAATTGAATCGTAAGGTATAAATTGAATTTCCCCATGAGGAACGCCAAACATTTCAGAAGCGAAATCAGAATATAAACGAGACGTATCCATATTGTCCATAAAATTTACCAATTTCTTATTAATATTTCATCCGACTCGGCATATCCGCAAATACAACAGAAAATATGAAAATAAATTGACAGTTCTCTCTAAAATAAAGTAAGCAACAATCAAAAAATTGTGTACTAAAAAAATTCCCTAGTTTTATCAGTTCAGGAATTATTAAGTTTTTTGATGAACTCGGTTGTACTCTACATAATATCAAGAGTAGATCAGAGTTGTTGAGTACAAGCAAATATAAACTTTATTCAACAATATAATGCATGATATGGACTTAATATAAGTTATTTAGGATTCGATACAGTGAAAATGAAGCACAAATATTTTAAAATTATAGAAATTGTTTAAAAATTCAAAATATAATTTATCGCGGTCTAGTGCAGCATTTTCAAAAAAACGCAGCTATTATCAATAAAAAATAAACAAAAGAACTTATTAAAGTCATTAAGCTATTCAATAAAAATAATAAAAAAATTACTTCATTTAAAGTATTTTTTTAAAAAAGAGATGTGCTGAATTGATTCATCAATTGACTCATGGATGAACGAATTAACGTTAGCAACCCACCAGTTGGTTGGATGGTGGATAAGGCTATATAAAGATTCTCGTTTTTGTTTTCAGATTTTTAAACAAAAATGCTAAAACACCTTCGGCCTTATGTATATCCATAATCTCTTCTACTAATTCTTCTGAAGCTACTTTCACTGACTTTAAAACATATTGAAGCTCTGCTCATTACTTATTATTCGTCCGTCCTACATTTCAAATAACATTAACTCTCTAAGTGCTTTTTAATGGGATTTTGGAACCTAAGGATATGATCCAACATACTATCTAGTGTCACCGTATACGGCTATCTTGGATAAGATTCAGTTCTGAGCCTTCTAACTCAATTATGTTTTGAAATATTGCGTTCTTTACGGGAAATTTTCTGATTAATTTGACAATACAGCGTATGCAATTAAACCAGTGTCTACCTTTAACTTCAATTAGTTAAATGTATATTCGGGTATACATGAGATACGGTAAAACTTTCATCATCCACATCCTCTTCTGTAGAATTCACATTGTCGTCTAAATCAGAACTTTCAGAAATATTTTCTTGCATTTCGGTTCAGTTTTTCTTATATATGAGTTCGATAACTGATAAATATATGGCATGGGCATTGCATGTAAGATGTAAGCTGGGGATATTCTTCCAAACTTTGTTTGCGAGACTAACTCACGACAATTGATTTTTATATAGATAGAGAAAATGATTAGATAAAAAACAAAATACTAATTTGCATGCAGCCTCCGGTGGGATTTGAATCCAATACCTCCCACTCCAAGCGTCGAAGCTTTAACCACTGCACCACCTCTCTCATAAAAATTGTATTTACAAAATTTCTATAAAAAAGGCTTTTTATTCGATTTTTCGGGTTTCCCGACTTTTCCGGTGGATTTTTTCAAAATTTTCTTTCGTAAAAACCATTTCCTTTTAATTGCGAGCACAACAAAAAAGATTGAGCAAATTCAGTTCAGCCGTTCTCAACTGATGGGCGCACATACATTTTTTACACCGTCTTTATATATCGCTCATTTGCTGCAAGAGTGACACAATCCAAAATTTTCAATTTTTCAGTAGAGCAAATAGAAAATAGCACTCAAAATTGTTTGTAAAAACGGCGTTTTTTTAAAATAAATATAAATACATTCTGATTAGTAAAACAAATGTTTTCCTCAGTCGGATCTTGATTTTTTTAATTCTTTAATAATTTGCAAATTTTCTTAGGATAGTTTCCAATATCTTAAAATATTAATTTCTGTCCGGAATTGAGTGATTTTTATATGCAATTTTTCCTAACTTGCTAGAAATAACTACATACGAGAGTATGTTTTGATACAAAATAATAAAAATATGATTTATTGAGAATCGTTTAATTAGAATATCTTAGAAATGAGTATATTTTGAGTTGTGTCACTATTACTGCAAATGAGCGATATATAGATTAACGTAGCTGGAGTAGCAGCTAAGATGGCTTGGATAAATTTATATCCTGAATGGAAGACTACCCAACACAATAACGGCCACAAACTATTCTTGCAAGACTTAGTGCAACATTCAGTAGTACCAAATATTCAAAGGTGCAGTTCTTCGCGTCTTCCCAAATAAACCAAATACTAGTTTTAACCAATAGTAGTTCGATTAAAAATATTGAAAAATGCAGATTGAAAAATGCAGAAAAACATTTAAACACAAGAAAACGTAAGTGCTACATAATATGTCCTCCTGAACTTGGTCGACTGAATTAACAACTGTACTAAAAATGTTTGTTTGTGAATTTGATTTTTCAAACAAATTGAAATACTATAATAATTCGAACATTTCGGGAATTTAGAGTCAAAGTGGATGGTCTACAAAAACATAAACATTATTGAAAAAAACAATAAGACGGATTTGTATTCAATTTGCAACGCTGAATCTAAAACTATAACACAATATGGAAGTTTACTTCCCGGGTTGCTCCGTAATTACACCACAAAAGCGGTTGATAAAAGGGTTGCGATTTTGCGAGTCTTTTTAGCCCAGATACAAATAATTGAGTGAATAATATTAGAAAAACTAAAGCGGGTTGTTACTTTTGGTTAGATTTGACTGGTGGTCAGGCCATTGAAATTATTTAAATTAAATTAAGAGTGCTTTTTGGTTATACTGGTCAAGTTAGTAAAATTAAACCATGACGAATATTGTAAAAGATTACACTCAAAAAATTAGCTTGGTATGTATATTATGTAAGTATATTATGTTATTAACTAGGTTATCAAAATTCTGCAAAATGACTCTCGCTCAGTTCCCTTATAGTAAAAATGCAAAACAAAAGTTTAATCGTCCGTCTGGATGTCTAGATGTCTATACCGATAAAACCTCGAGAACTGCTTATGCGATGCGAATTTTTTTTATCGCCAATCTTCTTTTATTTTTAATTCAGATAATTGAAATCCTTTTGGGATCTCAACCTCAGAGGGTCGGATACCACGCAATACCCAAATAATGCCTTACAATTTTAAAAACACGCCAAACCTTAGAATAACAGAATAGCTTGGAGTGTTCCTTTTTTACTCGTATAGTTATGGTACCATCAACTACATGTGTGTATAAGACAGTATTACGGAAAACCCAATAAAATACAAACATACTCATACATTTGGACTTGGAACGCTATATTTGAAATGTTTTACGTATAATCAACGTATCATGTTTTTCGATAACTCGTTGCCATTTAGAATGCAATTTCATTACGCCTCTTTTCCAAAACATCTTGCACCTGAGAAACACTGAAACAGTGAGATAGCTAGTTTTCACAAGCATCTTTTGGGGCCGTTTTAACACTACCAAGTGCGTTTGCCAAGGACAAAAAGAGGTGAAAATCGTTTGGTACTAGGTCTGCACTATAAAGTGGATGCATAATCCCAACCAAGCTCCCGGAGCTTCTGGCGCTTCATCATGAACGTGCGAGGCCTGGCGTTGTTCTGGTAGAACCGCCGCTCCTATTGTCTAATTCTGGGCGATTGTCGCCTTCAGTCGGTCCAATTGCAGGCAGTAGAGTTTCAAATTGAGCGTTTGGCTATTGGGCAGCAGCTCATAGTTGATGATTCCCTCCCAATTCGACCTATCTATAACACATAGGTGGCATCCGCTTCAGAAATGGCTCATACTTTTTGGCATCAACTTGTGCGGCACCAAAACATTCAGATTATTTTTGAAGCCAGTCTTATGTAAATGGTAAATTTCCGGGATTTTATTGACATTTACGACGATAGGCCTTCCAGTGCATGGTACATTTTTGATATAGGAAATTAACGGAACGGACTCTATGAAACCAAAATTGCGCGCGATTGGCTGTGACACTATCGGGACCATAGATACTATTCACAATTTCAGCCGCCTGACTTGCGTTTTCCCCTTACCTATGTTTGACTAAAAAAATATATATTTTTAATGCAATGAATCCCACTAGATGCCACTAAATCCATCTTACGAAAAATTATAGAAACCCATTATACGCCAGTCACAATGTGTATAGAATGTCCATTGATTTATTGAAGCAGATCAACACGTCCAGAAACGAAGCCAGAGGTTGGTTATCATCGGATGGTCCGATACGATTTTATGTATTTTAGTAGTCCCCAAAGTAGTGGCAAAAAACTAATTTTGGATGTGCGACAGTAGCACAATGAATATGTCGTGGTCTACGACGACGAAAGGTTCGAGTTTGATTCTCCTTAACGCTAATTATGTTTTTTTTTTGCTTGAAAATTAAATTTAAATAGTTTTTTGATACATAATTTAAGCCAAAATGAAACCAACAAACAAAAAGTCAATCATTAATTCGATCACTACACTTTATTTCCTATTAAGTACAGTGTATTGCATTTCTCCATTAGTTAGAGGAACTTCGATAAAGAAAACGATAAAAAACTTACCAAGATCGCGTTCAAGACACAAAACAGTTTGGAACTTATTAAATAAAATCGTGGCTAACAATGAAATTTTTAATTCAAATTGGCGTCACAAATCATGATTTGGGAACTTTAGCAAAATTTATAAAGTTGTTGTCGCAAGAGCGGTTCCAGTTTTCATGACCAATGTGGCTTTTCAACTCGAAAAAAATCCGACTAACTTCGCTAACACTCCAACGTCGAACGAAGTTTGCAATGGTGATTGTGAATGCGAAAATGGAGAATAAAAATTTTAGCGTGACACTCGAATCTATCCACGAAATCCGGTTGATTCAGCTCAATAGTTTGTTAACATAAACTTTTCAAGCCCTCTTCTAGATATAATGACCTATGAACTCATTTTCTCGTAAGGAAAACCAGGATGGCACCCTGGTGAAGCATATGACGGAGTAAAAACGGGTCAGGTACGCAAAAACATTAACATTCTTCAGTTCAAAGCAACCCTCACATCGATCCGTCAAAATATCTTCAACCCAATTGTGTGAGCTAGCAATTTGACGCAGCAATGGTTGGTGGACTCATACTTATAAGTCGAATCCAATAAAGTAAACTTTATTAGAGCAAACCAGACCAGCCTGTGTTCAGAGCAATACAAAGGACTCGATCACATCGCAAACTGGGTCGGCAAATCAAAATTGGCTCGAAATAACGGACAACTAGGCATCGGGCGAGGGGCCAGCTGTTCGATCAGACTTGGTAGTGCTAGCATTCAAAATTAAATTAAAGGCTTTGATGGACGACCTAGCCGTGAATAGAATCTTCAACATTACCAAAGCCCGCAACAGCACACAGTAGATTTAAACTGTCTGTGCTAATTGCCAACTGGCGGCCAAAGGCATGATACGCGAAGTTGGATATATGGTCAATTTTTTGTAGGTAAACCAACCACGATTGATTTTGAAATCGGCATCAACTCGATCGAATTCAAAATATTATATTTAAAGTAGCAATAGTTGAACCAGTAAAAAGGCTGTGAATCAGGCCCGGGGTGGGTCGTTTATTTTCAGATTTTTAAGGTACTCAAATTTTAAAAATTTTCGAAACACTATCTAAATTTAATTAGCAAAGAAAAATGTTTTGTTATTACAAAGTGATTATCCCTTTAATTTAGAAGATAATCAGCACATTTAGTAGTTCTTTGGTTTATTTAGTTCACCAAGTTATTGAAATCCTAAATACATTATTAAAAATGGCCTTGGTCCTATACCAATCGTATACTGGTGTAGTGTATCGTTTGAAATGTCTTGGAGCAGACAACAATTTTGATACTACTGTAGTTCTGATATTCAGAAATTTTGCCGCACGTGCATATTTTATCAGTTATTCTGGAATATACACTTGTATATGTATCGTTGAGAAGGTTTTCAAGAATGCCATTAATTTGTCTGAACAAAGCAGTGAACACTTTTATTATTCCCATAAAATCATGTGACCATTATCGACCTGTTTAGTTCTGGTAGCTAATTATTGATTTATTATAGAATTTGTAATTGTGACATGTCAATGAAAAGGTCTTAAAAAATGTCACAAATTTATCAAAAGTATATTAGTACTCCAAATTACCATTGTGGCGCTGATTACAGATACATTTTTTTTACATTCTGATATGATCATGTGGCATATTGAGGCAAGTTATTTCTTTGGTATAGAATATACTCGAGTACGTGCCTCATATCATTGAAATGGTCTTGAACGATGGCCGCTGTGGCGCTGGAAGCAGTTAAATTTAGTTAATAATCCATAAAATTAATTTAACATATCATTCTGATGCAAAAACATTCAAAATTATGTTTAGTATATAGTCTTAAACGCCATAATTATGAATTACGATCAAACATTATTGTTGAAATCAAATTCGGTCATTCATTCCATAATAATCCATTGTGGCTTCATGTTGAAAATGGACGTTGTTCTGAGCCAACCCGCCACATCAAATATAAACATTTATTTAAGCAAACAAATCAACATGTTTTATGTTACATTTTTATGTTAGGATAACGTAAAACGTACGGAGACATGATACCAAATTTACCCACCCCAGGGCTCAAAATTTGAAATTTTAATGTCTTTAGAACAATCATGCTAGTGATTGCCATTTACGTATTTTAACAAAATTCGAATTTCTCATTTTCAGTAAGACTACGCGTTTCTTGGGATTCCGTTAACTACTTAAGAATGTCATTTTCAAACTTATAACAAAAGGGGCCCGATTTTATATATCATCAAAACTACCGGAACATATACTAATAAATTGGATGGTCTAGTTTAGTAATATATAGAATAAAACAAACAATAAATAGGTATAGAATACATCCCACCCTTAAGCCTACTGGGACACACCAACAGACAACATAAAAATAATTTGAGGTTGACATGAAAATATAATTTAATCATTTTCTATTTGTCCATTTTTATGATAATTTCATTATTATCTATTTAGAATTTTTTTTTTCTATCATTAGTATTATTATTGTTATTATTTTAGTATTTGAATTAGGAGTATAATTATGTTTTTTTTTATCTATCATTACTATATAATTTTAGGTTATGTTGTTTAATATTTTTTTTACATAACTTTTCAATTTAAAACAAAAATTGCTTTTAACAATAATGATATCGTGTATACGTATAATTAACCAATTATCGGAAAAAGCTTTTCAACAAGTGTTCAACTTACCTATCATCATAGACGAATCCTGCATCCAGTGTATTTAAATATAAGACAAACGCCAGCGCACAGCAACCCAAGCCTACGTAATCCATGCTGCAATTAGAAATAAAGCAAATTAAAAATTTTAATTTTAAATAATTTTAAATTACGTTAATTTACGTTAATAATCAATATATAAATGCGATATTCCTTTTGTGCAATTTAAATAGAATCAGAAATCAGTGTCCTTCCGTTTTCTCTACATCGATATTTGGCACATTCCGAAGGGAGGTTCTGTTGTAGTTGGATTTAACCTCGTACAGCGTTAGGCACACTTGAGCTATGTTTTTTGACTGATGTGAGGTATGTTTTCATTTTACAGCTTCCCGTTTTGGTCTCCAATAATTAGCTCAAATCGCTCGGAAAATGTTTCTACCCCACAGATTTAAATAAAGAAATTAAATAAATCAGCGCGTACGGCTGGCTAAGCTCCACGAATTCGGTTTCACATATTTCGGCCTTGAAAAGCGAACTAGGCAGCTGTGATCTCAAAATATAGTTCACTTCGCTTAAAAACATAGCTCAAGTGTGCAACGGGTCTTATGGTTATCGATAAAGCCCATGAAAAAACATAACACGGACGTCTTATTTATTTTCTTTATTAGATGTAATTTGATTTCGATTATAAATTTTTAAGAAATTATTAATATTGTAGCTGTGAGCTCATATGTAATTTATACAGTGCATAATCTGATTAACTAAATAATCGCATCATCGACACACTATCATCTATAATTACTTAAGCTTCCCGAAATTTAACACAGTGAAAACCGGTATCCCCTTAGCGTTATGAAAATTAGATTTCAATATGGCTTTCACATGTGGTTTTGAAAATGATAATAGTGATTGTGAATGAAATACTTCTTAACCGATTGGAATCGAACTCGGCTTGAATGACAAAAACAGTTTTCCACAATAGGTTTCTGATCTGGTTATAAAAATGAATCAATTCTAATGAAATTTGGATGAGCCTGAGTTCGTTATAATGGAAAATCAATTCCGAATAACGTTGTATAGAAAGTTATCAATTTGAATACATTTTTCACTAGATTAGGGATAATTGAGTTTGTATTTTGAAAAAAGAATATCAATACAATTTCCCGAAATGGAATAAAGTTGGACTATTTGAATAAGGCTAACCCTATTCCTTATATACGAAATTTTGTTTGAACGATGAGAATGCGGGATTCTAATTTGAAATGTGACTTTGAGACTTTTGACTTTGATCGGTTATTGGTGGAAAAATTCAGATACCACGACTAATTCAAATGAACGTTTATCAATTCCAAGCTTCCCGACTTTTCTGGATCATAATTAGTATACTTACGTATTAAACACTAACTCCTTACTTTTTAACATTCGTGAAAGCACCAACATTTTGAAAACAAGAGATTGTATTATAAAGGTGGCTTTCGTCAACTGTTTCAATTTTAACATTCATCCATTTTATACGAACAATGATCTTTCAGCGTAAATTTGGTCTCAAATTTTGTAATTAAACGCCTCAATGTCGATTCATTTGGCACATTATTGTGACCGAAAACTTGACGTAATTGGCGAACTGTTTTCGCAAAACTTTCATCATTTTTGTAATGTGTTTTTACAATAATAATAAAACGTTGTTGGTTTGAACACTTCTCCATATTCTTATAAAAAAAATCACCATACAACCCGTATTAACAAAATGGCGGCAAATTTAAATCCGGCGCTCTTGTATAGAGACACCCTTTATATATCCCTTTTTCAACAAAAAAAAATAAATAAAATGGCTCAATTTAAGTCCAAACAACACAAATGTGTGAGTAAAAGATCATAGTATGTAATGGCGTTTTTGATAAAAAATTTCGCTTGATTTGAAGTACAACCAACACAATTGTGGGTATAGTTATAGCGTTTTTTTGCGGACGAAAATAAGTTTGAAAGGAAAACACAAAAGTATAAGTTTGTTGAAAACACATACAAAAATAAATTTTTGACATGGTACTTTTGCCGTACCCACACAATTGTGTTACCGGGCAGCAAAACGGATTTAACAAAAAAATTTACTTTTACAAATCAGAAGATACTCCTGTTGATAACTTCACATGTCGAAATCGATCGAGTGATTTTTTAAACATTTTTTTTATTTTTTTTCGATTTTTTATTTTTGATAGTTGATAAGCAATTTGATTTTAGAATGCAATTTAGAATTAAATATTATACAGTAAGGACTATAAATCACTAATATAAAACTTCTATTTAGCTTAGTTAGAAATTTAGCCAAAAAATTTGGTCTGAGACACACATTATAAATTACTTGCAAATACAATATATTTAAATATTAATTTGCATTAACTAAATCCTCAGAGAAAAAAATTTCAAAATATGTACAGTTGGTCACGGCAAAAATGATGCAAGCAACTTTTATTTTATTTTAAAGTAAATATCTAAAAAACAATTATAAATATCTATTTTTAATTTACATTTATTATAAGCTTCAGTATTAATTGTTAATTTCATAAAACAAAACAAAACAAGAATTTCAATTTATAACAAAATAGTAACAAAAAACCAAATTTTCACGTAAAAACATGTCACATCTAAAATGATGCGCGCTCTTTATTTTGAAAATAATGGTAGTTTTTCTGCACAAAACTAAATTTTCAATGTAAAACAATTTTGAGTATCAGTTTTAAACATTCTTTTATGCGATTATAGTGAATATAGTGTGTCAATATAGACAAAGAAGTGAAATTTTGTAATAAATGAGAAAATGGGTCGCCACAAAAGTATTGAAACGCATGAATTAGTTATTACGACACTTTAAAGATGACCAAACTAAAAGAAAAATTGCAAAAATGGTAAAAACAAGTTCTTCTACTGTTCAGAATATTATTGAACGCTTCATTTATCAACATCGAGTTGAAGATAAGCCTAGAAAAGCGGAAAATATTTTCCGAAAAAGATTGTCGATTGAGTGACCGAAAAATAAAAAAAACACAAATTAAGTGCTCTAAAGTGGGTCGAGGAAGCTGAAAAATATTTACATTAAAAATGTCATCCAGAAACAATTGTCCAAGGCCATAAAAACAAAGATGAAACATTCTGAAACATGGTTTTATTTGCTGATGAAAGCAAATTTAGCCTTTTTGGGTAAGACGGAAAAAACTACGTTTGGAGAAATGATAATTTGGCGTCTTTCGGAGTTGGAAATTTATTGTTTATCGAAGGCAATTTGAACAAAAATATATATTTAGACATACTTAAAAGAAATTTGGAGGAAACAGCTGAAAAGTTTAGTATTAAGGATCATTTTCGGTTCTACCAGCATAATGATCCGAAACACAAATCACGTATTGTTTAAAGTTGGCTCATTTTAAATACTCCTCATGTCATGGAAACACCTGTCCAATCACTGGACATCGTTGTTATTGAAAACTTATGGTCTAAACTTGAAAATGAAATCCCAAAAACCACCATAAATTGTCGTAAGTAATCTGAACACAATGTTTTTTTCAGGTTTTAACAATTTATTCAACAATCTTTTTTGTAAGCTTTGCCCGAGCAGGGCTCGGACTATTCAATACACAATCGAACTCCGAGCCCGAGTCTCGCTCGGGCAAAACTGTCAAGTAGTTAAAAAGCATTGTTAGAAAAGTGGAGTAAAATAACTTTACAGGACACGAAAGAACTCGTATATTCGATGCCAAAAAGACTCAAAGCGGTTCTAAAACAAAATGATATTTGATCATAAATGATAAATATTAATAAATTAATTAAACAATGTTCTAATATTAGTTACAAACATATGAATTAATTTTTAGTAGAATTTTTATAATTGCTTCATTTTAGGTGTGACATGTTTTTACGTAGAAATTTTAATTTTAGTTACTTACTATTTTGTTATTATTTTTCAATTTATGTACTTTTATCACTGTATTTAATTTTAACTTTAAACAAATGAGAATAACTATTTTTCTTTTTGTGATAATTTATTTTATTTTTGAACTAGTTTCGAGTCTTCACTCTTCATCAGCTAATTCGCTATTCTCATCTAAAGCTATTCTCTTCTCGTTTAAAGTTAAAACAAATGTTTTGTTATAAATCGAAATTTTTAAATTGTTTTGTTTTATGAAATTAACAATTAATACTGAAGCTTATAATAAATATAAATTAAAAATAGAGATTTATAATAGTTTTTTTGGATATTTATTTTAAAAAAAACTGCTTGCATCATTTTGGCTGTGACCCACTGTAAATCATTCAATAACCACTAGCGTAAATTACAAGTAGTTGTAGACGTTGTATACGAGCAGTTAACATTGTCTACAAATAGTTTTTTTGGTCGACCACCCATCTCGGATCAAATGTGATATATTTTTGATTGTTGCAAGGTTTTATTTAAATTTTTCATGGCGCTCACGCTAACACTTAGTTACTTACAGAAATTATCACGTAAAGGTGTAAAGTTGGTGCTAGTATTTCCAAGAAAAATACTAGGTAGCCTAATAACGTAAGGTCTCAGCTACGAAATTATTTAATACAGAGGTAAATGCATGTTAATCTAGAAATAAATGTAAATCAAAGACGAACAGCATCCTAAACGTCTCATGGAATAAATAAAATTTTAATAAATTTTTGGTCCTGCCATAGTCTATCAATTTCATAAGGTTATTTTGAAAATTAAAAACGTTAAATATCAATATATATTGCGATGAACCAAAATATGTCAAAGCGAATATTCAAATTAGATAAATTATTCAAAACGTCATTCGCGTGCCATTCTTTTATTACATGTAGCGCAGTACATAAAATAAATTCCAAACTTGTATGTGATTCGTTAACACAGCGCCGCGATGGAGTTTAACGTCATAGTAGCTCAACTGAAATACCCGATTTTTTTTTTTGGTTTGGTGTCACTTCTATTTAAATTTCTGCTAAATTGCAAAGTGATATTTCTATTTTTATTTATCGAATTTATCCAGAGCATTGTGTATTTGTACATATAGGTATAGATATCAATCAAAAACTATCTATTATACACAGGGTGTTATATTTTTTTAGGTTTGGAGGAGTAAATTGATTCTCGGACCATATTTCCGTTTGGTTTATGCCAACTGGGATACCCTGTATAAATAGTATATTTTTCGTCACATCAATCACGTACGTCCCACCTAGATATAAGAATAATACTAAACCGAATATTTTTTTTCCTGCATTCAATTTGTGAAGCTTCAATATTGATGCTGCGCTACTATATATACATATAATGTGTAGGATTGCTCTTTTCTCCAGATTCGACTATTTTTTTATTATATGCAAATATTGAATTTTTTTTTTATTTATTTTCAATGTATAGCTTTTCCGTCATTTTGTTAGTTTACAGCATCGCTATGTGATTATTTATTATTTGCGATTCTACTTTGCAAAAAATAAACTCTATTTTTGAATCTGAATTGAATGTTGTTTGATATTTAAAAAAATATGTGTGCACGGCATAAAAAGACTGTGCACAAAACTATTTTTTATTGATATATGGCATGCATTTGTATGACATTATTATTGATTCAATCGATATGAAGTTTTAATATAAAAAAAATTTGTTTGGTAGATTGTAAAGAGCTTTTTATGCTAAATTGCATTGTAAACTATTTATAAAGCAAATTAATATTAGTTTTAGGGATTTATACGTATTTTGTATGTGTGTGTGTACGCCGTTTAATGCCTGAACTGTCGTATAATATATAAATCTATGTTTTATTGCCCGTCGTCCATGTCATAAAGCTTAAAAGCTTTACCATATACGTATTTATGTAATTGGTACCACACAATATATCCGATTTCATATATTTTTTTGAATTTTAATCGTCCAATTTTAATGTGTTTTCATTTTTTTTACACGTTTGTAATATTTATTAGGATTTAATACAAAAAATAAAATAAAATCAAAATTTTATGTAAGGATTATAAAAGTGATTCCTTTGAGCCAAGTAGAAATTTTAACCCCAAAAAAAAAAAAAATTTAATTTGATGTAAAAAATCAATATATGGCCTGACATTTATTGAGTTCCATAAAAAATAAATATAACTGAGAACATTTTTATTGTGACACATAAATTTGTGAATCGCTTTTTGATAACATTTTTATTTAAGCTGTTTTTATTTTATTGGTGAAAAGCTTAGTTGATTTTTTTTTACGTGATTGAAGTTTTTATGTGTGCGCGCGCGCACGTAACCGAATATTATGCTAATTACGAATAACATAAAAGAAATGGTTTATTGTGTATAAACGTAATCGCATCAGAAATGAATTTAGACAAGATAAATTACCATATATGTATATGTACATACCACACGTCACTTTATTTCAATTTTTATACAAACCATCATTATTCACCGCGCACATAGCAACACAACGGAAAAACTCATCTAAATATTTTTCCATCACATATGTCATTAATCATGTACCGTTGAAGAGCAAGCAACATATTACAACATTAAAAAAAATTGTTGGAATAAAAAACAATTATTCGAAGAACACATGAACACCGTAAAATATGTAAATAGATAAAAATTCAAAAATCCAACATTTATAGAAGATTAGTTTCTTGTTCAATAATAAAAAAAAATTATTACAAATTTTCCTAGAAACTACTCTCGAATATACAGATCTACTACATACACATACATGTTGTACAAAAAACTTCGTGTATTTTAAAATTGATTTTAGCATGTACATAAAAAATTTCAATTTCGAGAAACATTTATCATAACTTTACATAAAAATGTAGAATTTATATTGATAAATTTATGTTAGACTTGTTGTAATCTCAAACATATCTAGATATAAGCTTAAAATTGAAATGACACCATGTATAGCTATATAGTCGAATATTAACACAATATTGAAGATTTATATGACAGTGTAGATTTATATACATATATACTGTATATAGTACCCTCCAGGGGAATGCAGGATTTTATTTTATTCACCTTGAATGAATAAATTGATTAAAAATATAGAAAATTTCCAACAGGAATAAAGCTATCAATTATATTAAAAATGAAATATTATCAAAACAACCCTAAAATAAATTTATACATATTTTTTTTTTTTTTTGGGGAGGTTGTGAACAGCACGCAACTTCAACGAAATACAATAAAATTATTAATTTGTTGAGTTAAAAATACTGTAGTTCTCAAGTATATATCTATCTAACAAAACAATATTAATCTAACTGTCATGAAACAAAGGTGGCTTAACAACCTTTAATCACATAATCGTCCCTCACAAATTGATTGATGATTTATATAGCGCACGCTGTTTTATAAATTTATATTTAAATACTTCTTTAGTGTCCTTGTTGCAGCCAAGAAAGTATTGTAAATAGATATAGTAAATGACCGAGCTTGCTGAATCCATAAACATGTTTGCTGTATAAGACAGTGGAAAATAAGAGGGTACACTACTCGCTACAAGTGACAGTTCTGTATAAATTTTTTATACTCATCCTACAAAACGGCGATGGCAACACTAAACTATCACGACAGTCAAGAAAATAAAATAAGCCCAGCTATCCATATAGTGGAAATTCACTATCCGAACGCTGAAATTTCTGAAATTTTTTCCAGGTATGATCATTAATAAGGTCTTTCATTTGAATCTATTTCCAGCCATGACACTTTAAACGGTCAATTTTAGAAATTTTAAAATTTTGTGTGTGCGATATATTCAACCAAGTTTTCCCGGACTTCCAACATAGAAATCGACCTGAAATTTTTTCCAGGTATGATCATCAATAAGACCTTTCATTTGAAACTATTTCCAGTCATGACACTTTAAACGGTCAATTTTTAGAAATTTTCAAATTTTGTGTGTGCGATATACATATTCAATTGAGTTTTCCCGGACTCTTCACATGGAAATCGACCTGAAATTTTTGAAGTTAGTTTTGCTTGATATGTGTCATCTAGTTTTGTCAGTTACAAAATAGTTGTTTATTATAGTTTTAATGCATTTAATAAAAAAAATTAATTTACGTTAATAAATCGAAATAAATATTTTTGACTTTAAATGAAATTACACCCAAATTATTTATCTGCTTTATCGACATTTTTCGACTGACTATCGGCGGATTTTGTTGAGACAATTACAACAACGCCACTATGGCTAAAGCAAAAACTAAAGCATTTTAGAATTTTGCTTTGGCTGAATGATAATGCAGATTTGCATTAGTTGAAATAGCTGAATAGCGCTGATTCAGCTAAAACAAAAAAGTTTTATTTATCAACAAAATACAGCTTATGTATATGAATCTGCCTTTCCGACGTTGACATACAAGTTGTTTTGCATCTGCATTATCGACATTTGCGGCTGGTATAATTCTGATATTACAGCTAAATCTGCATTATCAACATGTTTCGGTTGGTACTTTCGCCGTCACAGCCGAATCTGCATTATCGACATTTTTCGGTTTATGCCAACAGCAACGACCGGATCTGCATTATCGACATTTTATGGCTGATATATGTGTAAATCGTTACAGCCGAATCTGCATTATCGACATTATTCGGCTGGAGCGAGTCGGCTAACTATAACAGTATGTAATAAAGCAATGCAATATCTGTTTCATACGGCCGTTAAAGTGGTTTGCAATTCAAGACTATACCAGACATACACCGACCTGACTACGTCAATTCGATGGGCCGTGACCATAGATAATTTTTAAATATACAGTTTAAAGATGCTACTGAAGTTAGCTGAAAATTTCCACCGAAAAACCTGCATTATCGACATATTTTGTATCAGGTGCTAGTAAAAAATTCTGTTGTTACGAGCCGAAAATTACATGTAATTGAAGTTATAGCAGTTAATTTTCGCCGAAAAAATTTCATAAATCAATATCACATAATTCGAATGTTTAAAAGTAATATGAACTGGGTGAACTTAGATCACTACGTAATCTGCTGGATAAAATATTTATAATTTGTCATGTTAGAAGACATTGAGTTTGAGTTGTGGCACTAACAGTGAATACCTGTGCCAAAAACCAGGCCATATTTTATGTAGCATCATAGGAAATAAATTAAAAGCACGACGCATGTTCAGTTCCAATTTCAGTGTACAATGTACAGTGCGTCCGCCTTCCAATAAAGTGGTTGCTATTTCAGATGAAGTAAGTGCCAGATCAACTTTAATGCCAAAAGCAATGAAATTAAGAACGTTTTTCCAGTCCCTCCGGGAGCATCCACAAAGTAAATGCCACCATTGTTCACAGCTCCTATCAAAAGTCGTAAGCAGCCTTTTGTTGTTTATTCAATTGCAGAACGTCGTGCATAGAACGATTAGGTAATATCATGCTCAAATACGACAACACTTTATTCGCCAACACAGGTCTTCTATCATAATAAATGCCTCACTTTCACTTCTGCTTTCGTCCTTATATTTCACCTACAAATTGTTTGGATTCGAAGGTGAACACGTAGATATGATAATCGCAAAATATGTGCGGTTTTGATGAGGTGATGAAGATATGGCGGAATTTTTGAGCGTATTGTCCCAATCCGAATCTTTATCGAGCAACAGTAAGAGTTGACACTCCTCACGGTAAGTCCTCAATAAGGTCTCTCGGATATCGCTTGAAACATTTGCCATCGATCATACAGGGTGAGTCGTTGTTGAAATGTACGCAAGGGCCATGGATTATATTCTTAGACATGCTGCACAAAATTTCGGAACAACAGCTTCATCCGCGATTTCGGTTGCAATTTTGGAATCAATTTCACCCGATCTGTTTTTTTGTGTCCGTCACGCCAGCCGGAACCATATCAGCCGGAACCAAACAACGATGGCACAAGTAGCACGATGCATTGTGCATCATTATGCACTAAATGCTTTTCCAGCCGGAACCTTAATATTCCAGCCGGAACCTTAATATTCCAGCCGGAATCTGATAAAGCCATCCAGAACCCTACAACAGCAAAACCAACTATGGCAGCAGTAGCACGATGCTGTGTGCATCATTGTGCACTATATAATTTTTCAGCCGGAACCTCACAAATCCAGAAATATACGATTTTTCGGAAAAGAACCTTACAAATTCAGCCGGAACCATACTCTCTACAGCCGAACTAAGTATGGCAAAAGTAGCTCGATGTATTGTGCATCATTGTGCACTATATAATTTTTCAGTCGGAACCTTATAAATCCAGCAATATATGATTATTCAGTGGAACCTTATAATTCCAGCCGAAAACGATGGTATGGTAATATAGTCCCGGAAACGATGGTATGGTAATTTAGAGTCAAATTAACTACATCACTAGTAGCACAATAGATTGTGTATCATTGTGCACTAAATGCGTTTTCAGCCGGAACCTTATAATTCCAGCCGGAACTTAATAAAGCTATCCAGAACCCTACAACACCAAAACTAACTATGGCACTAGTAGCACGATGCATTGTGCATTATGGTGTACTATATAATTTTTCAGTCGGAACCTTACAAATCCAGAAATATAGGATTTTTCGAGAAAAAACCTTACAATTTAAGCCGGAACCATACCCTCTAAAGCTAAACTAACTAAAGCACAAGTAGCACGATGCATTGTGCATCATTGTGCACTAAATGCTTTTTCAGCCGGAAGCTTATAATTCCATCCGGAACCAGATAAAGCCATCCAGAACCCTACAACAGCCAAATCTATGGCACTAGTAACACGATGCATTGTGCATCATTGTACACTATATAATTTTTCAGCCGGAACCTTACAAATCCAGAAATATAGGATTTTTCGAGAAAAAACCTTGCAATTTCAGCCGGAACCATACCCTCTACAGCTAAACTAACTAAAGCACAAACAGCACGATGCTTTGTGCATCATTGTGCACTATTCTATTTTTCAGCCGGAACCTCGTAAATCCAGAAATATACGATTTTTTGGGAAAAAACCTTACAAATTCAGCCGGAACCATACCCCCTACAGAAAAACTAACTATAGCACAAGTAGCACGATGCATTGTGCATCATTGTGCACTATATAATTTTTCAGCCGGAACCTTAAAATTTCTTCCAGAACCTGATAAAGCCGGATTTTAATTTGCTTAAATTTGCTGGATTTTTAGAAAATGTTTACATATCTTCGACAAACATTGGTAAATTATCTGCGGAGATTTATAACAATCGTAATAAATTGCTCAATGAAATTTTTTGCCGAGAACGTTTTATAAAATCGGGCAACTATAGCTCAAACGAATGGGTCACTTTCATTGATTGCAAATCATCAATTGGAGGATTTTTCGCAGACCTATGCATTTTCAACGATGATATTACTTTCAGTGTCAATATTGAAATAATTTGTGATAAATGTGGAACTAAAATCGAAAGAAAGTTGCCATTGCTTTCAATAGACGTTAATAAACTGGATTTGAGAAATGTGAGTAACTCAATAAATATAAATATTCGGGAATCGTACTGTAGCTGTGGAATCTCACATAATCTAAATAAAGTATATAATAGCGTAGTAACATTGGAGGTCGAGCCTTTAGAACCACTAGAAAAACAGCAAAAGGTGGCTATAAGCCACATAACCAAATCGCTGAATTTAGGAGGTAATTTCTTCAATTTGCGCGGTCTTATTGAGTATGACAGTGTAAATGAGCATTTCACTGCACATGCACTTAGAAACGGTTGCATATGGAAAACATACGACGAATTGCAAAAGGCCGAGACCAACACAAATACTTTACGAAAAATGCTTGCCTACATTTTGTTCTATGTATGTACAAGAACCCAAATCAAACAAAGTTCTTCTCTAAACGATGAAATATGTTATAAAATATTGTTAATAAATTATTAGAAATTAAACTTTTATTTCCGGACTTTTATAAATGTAATTTAAACTTTTTATTTAATAAACACTTTTAGCGGTGTGTAATGTGTCCAAATAATTTCACATGAAATTTTAACTAGTTCTGGTACAATGACCGTCAACCAGGCTTACTCTTTATTGATCCGAATGGTTCACACCGACTTCATACGGTTGCGGCTGGTCTTGCTGGTTCTGGTTGGGTTGGCATTGTAGTGCATAACGTTTTGATCGTTCCGGAAAAATCATAGATTGCACTATTTATGTAAACATTTTGTTTCGACTGGATTTTTATGGTTCTGGATGGCATTTTAGTTTGGCTGCAAAAACATATAGTGGTCCACCCATTGTCCTACTTGTGCTATTGTTAGTTTGGCTGAAGAGGATACGATTCCGGCTGGCTTTATTAGATTCCGGATGGATTTATAAGGTTCCGGCTGAGAAAACAACTAGTGATCAATGATGCACAATTTATCGTGCTTCTTATGCTATAGTAGGTTTGGAGGTAGTATGGTTCTGGCTGGCTTTAACAGGTTCCGGATAGAATTATAAAGTTCCGGATGATAAATAACACAGTGCACAATGATGCACAATCCATTGTGCTTCTTGTTTGATAGTTAGTTTGGCTGTATATAAGGTTTCTACCGAAAAATCGTGTAGTGCAGGACTTATAAGGTTCCGGCTGATACTGTATATAGTGCACAATGTTGCACAATGCATCGTGCTATTTATGCCATAGTTAGTTTGGCTGTAGTTCTTTCCCGAAAAATCTTATATTTCTCCTGTTTTTAAGGTTCCGGCTTTAAAATTATACAGTGCACAATGATGCGCAATGCATCGTGCTACTAGTGCCATAGTTGGTTTGGCTGTTGTAGGGTTCTGTCTGGATTTATTAGGTTCTAATAAGAATTATAAGGTTCCGGCTGAAAAATCATTTAGTGCACAATGATATACAATCCGTTGTGCTACTTGTGATTTAGTTAGTTTGACTGTAGGTTTCAGCTAAAATTCTTAGGTTTTTTCCTCCAAAAATTGTACATTTCTGAATTTGTAAGGTTTCGGATGTAAAATTATATAGTGTATAATAATGCAAAATGCATCGTGCTACTAGTGTCGTAGTTGGCTTGGCTGTTGTAAGGTTCTGGTTGTATTTGTCAGGTTTTGGCAGGTATTATAAGGTTCCGGCTGAAAAAGCATTTAGTGCACAATGATGCACAATGCATCGTGCTACGTGTGCTATAGTTAGGTTAGCTGTAGAGGGTATGGTTCCGGCTGAATTTGTAAGGTTTTTTTACGAAAAATCTTATATTTCTGAATTTGTGAGGTTCCGGCTGATAAATTATATAATGCATAATAATGCACAATGCATCGTGCTACTAGTGTTATAGTTGGTTTTGCTGTTGTAGGGTTCTGACTGGCTTTATCAGGTGCTAAGTAAAATTATAAGGTTTCGGCTGAAAAAGCATTTTGTGCACAATGATACACAATCTATTGTGCTACTTGTGATGTAGTTAGTTTGTCTGTAGATTTCGGTTGAAATTGTTAGGTTTTTACTTTGAAAAATCGTATATTGCTGGATTTATAAGGTTCCGGCTGAAAAATTATATAGCGCACAATGATGCACAATGCATCGTGCTACTAGTGTCATAGTTGGTTTCGCTGTTGTAAAGTTCTGGCTGTCTTTGTCAGGTTTTGGCAGAAATTATAAGGTTCCGGCTGGAAAAGAATTTAGTGCACAATGATGCACAATGCATCGTGCTACTTATGCTTTAGTTAGTTTAGCTTTAGAGGGTATGGTTCCGGCTTAAATTGTAAGGTTTTTTTTCGAAAAATCCTATATTTATGGATTTGTAAAGTTCCGGCTGAGAAATTATGTTTATAAGGCACTATAATGCACAATGCATCGTGCTACTAGCGCCATAGTTGGTTTGGCTGTCGTAGGGTTCTGGATAGCTTTATCAAGTTCCGGTTGGAATTATAAGGTTCCGGCTGAAAAAGCATTTTGTGCACAATGATACACAATCTATTGTGCTACTAGTGATGTAGTTAATTTGACTGTATATTACCATACCACCGTTTCCGGCTGGAATTATAAGGTTCCACTGAAAAATTATACATTGCTGGATTTATAAGGTTCCGGCTGAAAAATTATATAGTGCACAATGATGCACAATACATCATGCTACTTTTGCCATACTTAGTTTTGCTGTAGAGGGTATGGTTCCGGCTGAATTTGTAAGGTTATTTTCCGAAAAATCGTAGTTTCTGGATTTGTAAGGTTCCGGCTGAAAAGTTATATAGTGCACAATGATGCACAATGCATCGTGCTACTACTGTCTTAGTTGGTTTTGCTGTTGTAGGGTTCTGTATGGCTTTATTAGGTTCCGGCTGGAATTATAAGGTTCCGGCTGGAAACGCATTTAGTGCAGAATGATGCACAATGCATCGTGCTACTTGTACTATCGTTGTTTGATTCCGACTGATATGGTTCCGGCTGGCGTGTCGGACACGTTTTTTTGAGGAACAAAACCAAAATGTGCGCATGAAGCTTACTAAATTTCTGCCATTCAACGTAGTACATTCAAAAATGATCTTGGCCAAACAAACGCTGCTTTATGATCAAATTCATTCAACTTCACCCAGTCAAAATTACCACTAAACATGCGTCCAGATTTTAATTTATTTCACTATGATGCTACATAAAATATGGCCTGGTTTATGGCACAGGTGTTCACTGTTAGTGCCACAACTCAAACTCAATGTCTTCTAACATGGCAAATTATAAATATTTTATCCAGCAGATTAGGTAGTGGTCTAAGTTCACCCAGTTCATATTGCTTTTAAACATTCGAAGTATGTGATATTGATTTATGAAATTTTTTTCGGCGAAAATTTACTGCGATAACTTCAATTATATGTGATTTTCGGCTCGTTTCGGAAGAATTTTTTACTACCACCTGATACAAAATATGTCGATAATGCAGATTCAGACCAGCGGTTAGAAAAATACTAATTTTTTATTTTATTTTACTATTCATTCTCATTCAATAACAACGGCGGATTATCCAGTGAGTTTAATAGAACTATAGATAGTAATGGCGAATATTTTGAATAAAGTTGGATTTGACCAGAAAAGCAGAGTTTCTACTTACACCCGGCTCATATATTTAAATTTTTCTCATCTGGCGCAAACTTTTTTTTGAGTGAATTTTAGTTATGAAAAACAGAACAATAACCTTGAACCACTTATGCCCATCGATTGTTTTGCCTTGTGGCTTTATACCATTACAAAACAATGGTAAATTTCCTGCTCTGCTATGTTTTATATGAATAACACCTCTTTCGTCTCGACAGTTCCCTTCGGCCCTTCTCCTCTCATCTGGATTACGAAAACAATGCAAAAGTTGCATGTGAAATGGTGGCCCCATTTCAGGCCGTATAATCATCGCCTAAAAAGGATTCAATTTTACTTTCGTTTACACGTAGTAAAATAAAATATAGTAATCATGAAAATTTAACCGTAAAAAAGTGGGTTATTTCACAACTTCTGTATATTGGTCTGTGTGTTGTGTCGTGCAGACTAAATATCTGTCGATTCTCTACAGCCCAGACTTATTGACAGATTGAGGTAAAACTTCTTACTTAAGATTTTTTCCATAAATTGGGAGAGCGATTTATGGTCGAAATCGATCTGTAGTGGCAGCTTCCATAAGTGCTTTTTCGATGACGGTTTTTACTAAGGATATGTTTTTCATCATAAATTAGGCCCACGTATAACCTAGAGCGAGTATATCGGGATGAAACTTCATACTTAAGCTTTTCCCATAAACTGGAAGATTCCAGTGATGTTTGGCCGAAATCGGTCCACCCGAGATGGCTTTTCCACAGAAGCTTTTTTGATTTTTGCAAATGTTTTGAAAAGTAAGTATATCATTTACAACAAAACCACTTATGCATTAAACGATTTTAATTTTGTATTAATATCGGGCCAATTCAGTTTTCCAAAAAATTAAGCGGAAAAGACGTTTTTTTACAAAAAAAAATTGTTTTTACGGATTGATGATTGATTGGGATGAAACTTCATACTTACTTAAGCTTCTAACATAAACTGCGAGGTTCCACCAGTGAGGTTTTTCTTATTCGGTCCACCGGAAATGACAAATTTTATGGAAATTTCTCGTTTTTGCCCATAACTTGGAAAATAGATCATTTATGAGAAATAAAATAAAATAAAATAAATTGTAAATTAAATTCAAATCGTTTTTTGAATTTCACTGGAAATGATCAATTTTTGATAAAAAAAAAACCTTTATTTCACCTAAATTCGGCATCTTTACAGTATATAGGCGAATTAAATGTTCGAAATAAAATTTCATAGTTAAAGCTTTTCTATTTATAGGGAGTTCCTTCCGAAATTTTGTGGAAATCTGTGTACCGGGAGTGTCATCATTTACAAAAACGACTAAGAATTACAAGATTTAAATAGTTTTAAAGAATAAATTTTCAACAATGATTGATCTAGTATTGGTTATCTGATATTTAAGCAGAAATAATGATTTTTGCTTTAAGTCGGGTGTTGTTATAACCCTGAACACTATTGCTAAGTATTAACATGTGTCCAATTTTGATGAATCTTCCGATTTCTAGCGATTTTGGTCCTATATGAATAACATGAACATTGTATTGGGGTTTAGGTCGCTAATAAATTGTTCCTGATGATTAAACTTTAATTGCGAGTTCCGATGTATTTTTAATGATATGCATGATTCATGACCCCATTAATGCTAAACGCAATCCTACAGAGGACGCCCTTCAAAAATTTCTTTCTAGAAATTTTATTACAGTGAACAACAAATAAAGTACATCTGGTTCGTTAAACTAGTGTTTCAAATTTACTTACATGTTACATGTATCTACCAGAAATTGTATTTGCTTTGCAAATGTGGGTGGAATGTTATTTACCGCCCGTAATTTATTATACACGGTATCCCAATTAGATGAATCTCTTTTATAATCACTGTCACGCACCCCCACCAATCCAAACAAAAACAAATTAAACTCAATTATGTGTCCATTATATTATATAGAACCGAGAAAAATAACTTTTTATTTGTCCTGTTTACCATTAAAAATAATTCTAATTGCTCTAATGGGTAATTAACTTTCAACAAAGTTACTGTTTTTTTCCAGTATAATTTTATATTCTCGTTCTAACAAATTAAAAATATTTCAAAGTGTGTGCACTAATTAAAAAGTGACACGATTGGATAAAAAAAAATCAATTACACTTTAAATTTAATTACAATATTTTTTTTTCATACTCGTCCCTTACGCCAGAAAAACTCAATCAAAGTAAATAATTTTATTTATTTCTACTGTACATACTTGTATAAAGTACTATATATATGTACTCGTATAATGTATACAGCACAAATTTATGTTTTTGACATTTAACATGGAACAAATTATTTATATATTTATAAATTTAATTATAATTATTTATTTGATTGTGTAATTTCCTTAACACTTAGAAAATGTGTTTTGTCTGACAGAAAATGTACATGATTTGCTTTTATATATGTATTTAGCTATGCATAACAATTAAGAATTTGTTTATTGTTATTAATGTTATGTCCAATATTATTTGTTAATGATTTATTAGACAAAAATTATGGTATATAAACACCACCCATATAAAAATTATCTGGACTTTGTATACAAATTATGTAATATAATGAGACACTGTATACTCATACATACGAAGCATAATATTCTCTAAAATTCTGCACAGCATCAAAATTGTATATAGCTAGTTTAGTGGTCAAAGATTATAATGTTGAAAATTTCATATTCAGACATGGGAGATAATTCTTTTGATCGTAAATATTTTTTTATTTTTTATTATATACTCGTATACATAAAATATCTATCGTGTCTGGCAAACTTCTTGGTAGAAACGTTCTAAGCAATAAAAAAAAAATTTGTTGTAATGCAAATTTAATCGGATTAAATATTATAAGAGTAATAAAAATATTATTTTAGTTTTTATGCCTTACATAACATTCTCTATCGTAGTTTATATAATAATATTCTTGCCGTATAGCTGCAAAATTCAGGTACCAATTGAAAATTTTAGCTGCCAAAATCAATTGAGAGTCAATTGATCAAAGTTCATTTACTATTACACAATTTAAATATTTTTTATATAATTAGTTTAATTAGTAAAGCGTTTGTATGCATTTTATGTTAATACATAATATTAGTGGTTTCATTTTGGTAAATTATATATTAAAACCCATTTAGCCGAACTCGGTGCACGTTATAAAATAGTGAAATATTGAACATTGATAATAACGCAGTTAATTGACAAAAATACAAAAATAATAAAATTTGTGTATAAGCCGATAATTAAATAGATGTTGACCTTTATCTGTAGGCTAATTGATTAATCTAATTTAATTCCGATAGTACGGATTCCAGTCAATTATTTCGATTAAAACCTAGAATCAAGGCTTAATCCAATTACTCCACAATACCCCTGGCATATTACCCACCCCCTCGGTTAAATATCCCCTCTCTGACCATTACCCTCATATCCATTACTCCCTATCATTAACCTGGTCTTTCACTAGCCCGGTCATTGTCTCCCTCTCCCCTGACATTATCATCCGTGATTATCATAAGGTCTATAACCATTACCCTCCAGCATATATACCCCACAATGGGGTGATTTATTATCACAAATAACTTAATAAAATTTATATAAAATGGAATTTTCCACAACTTTTTACTTTATGTATTACAATTTTTATAATAGTTTCACTTCAAAGTTATCGTTTATTTACTGCAAAAGTGGCACAACTCAAAGCTCACTCATTTCTAAGATATTCGAATCACACGATTCCCAATAAATCATATTTTTATTATTTTACATCTCGCAAATTAGGTAAAATTCCATATAAAAAACCACTCAATTCGTGAAAGAAATTAACATTTTGGAAACTATCCTAAGAAAATTTGCAAATTGAAAATAGATTGAAGGTGGATGAAAAGCAACAAAAATATTTTACTAATTAGTTAAAAATGCCGTTTTTACAAACAATTTTGAGTGATAATTTCGAATCGCTCTACTGAAAAATTAAAAATTTTGGATTGCGTCACTCTTGCACCAAATGAGCGATATATCTTTCTCTCCCTCTAACTTTCACTTTTGGTTAGGGTTATTACTGATACGTAATTCCTCACCTCTAAGATGAGCGGCAGGCTGCTTGAGTAGCCCTGAAGCGGTACATCGTTTCTTTCTTTGCCCAGCAGAAGATATAAAGGATGTACAGGATTATGAATATTATAATGAAAGCTAGATTTGCTGCAAGAGTGACACAAACCAAAAAATTTATTTCGAAGAAGCGCGATTCGAAAATATCACTCAAAATTGTTTGTTTGTAAAAACGGGAGTGAAATTGTTAACAAATATATCATTCTATTAGTGTTACACTGTTAAACTAATTTCTAATAAGAATTTCGAGTGAAATATTTTGAAAAAAACAGGCTTTGACACGTTTAAAAGGTTGTTCTACAATGTCATCAAGTCGACACAATAGTTTCAAGAGAGAAGAGATAATATGCCATGCGATTTATATTACGTTCTCCAGAATTCTCAATTTATAGTTTAATATGTATGATATGCCGATTTCTACTTTTTGAGTAGTTTATATTTCGACTAATATTATGAGAACACAGGGATTTTTCTAAGACGTCATCAAAAGGTTACAATAGCTCTATGTTCTAAGTAATAAACTGTCTATTGTAACTGATTTATTGTAACCTCCTGATAACGTTTAAGAAGAATAACTTCGATCCTCATAATATTAGTCGAAATATAAACTACTCAAACAAGTGAAGTCGGTATACTAAATGAGAAATAAAAAATTGAGAATAGGAGAGACCGTTGAGGGCATGGCAAATATACAATATTCAGTATCAAGGGTTATTTTATAGACTTGATGACATCTTAGAAGAATGGCTGAAATAGGTAATGCCGATTTTGCTGAAATAGGTAATGCCGATTTTTACTAAATAAAATAAATTAAAAATTGAGAGTTTGGGAGAATTCTGGGACATGACAAACTGATTGTTTGATACTATCGCTTTTATTTTCTCTTTGTCACATCTTACGACAATCCATTGTACCTTTTTGTTAATAGTAAAAAATTTTAATTATTCAAACAGCTGCAACTTGAACATAATGAAAGTTACTAGTTGCTAGAAGAATCCATGCTATCACAAGTAACTACTCATTGTAATAAATTATAGTATTTTCCCCCTTGTTTTTAAAATATTTAGTTTATAAAATTCAAATTTGAAAAATAGCGGCAACGGATATTTATTTAGAACGAGATAGCACTTCTTAACTCTTTCTGATTTTGAAAAATATGGTTTTACAGTGTAACGCTAATTAACAAAAGAAGTTTAATAATGCAATTGGAATCATATCCCTACAGTTGTTAATTTTTTGTTAGAAACTTCACCGCTGTAAAAAACATTCTGATTAGTAAAATATTTTTTTTTTATATCTATCTATAATTTTTTGCTGGTTTGGCAGCCTCTAACTCAATGGCATGTTTGATGGCATTGGTGAAAAATAATTGATTATCGTCTTTCTGCAAGATTTCTTCAAATTGTGAGCAGAGATTTTCAAAATGCTTTGATTCTACGTGCTTGCGGTGAGATGTCCTGAATAATTTGTCTTATATTGGAATTATTATGATCCTGTATGTTCGATGTTGTTGATTTCGGTGAAGTATTTCCCTACTTTTTCGCATTCTATAGGGTGTTCGACTACAATTTTTCCGTTTTGAGGGGTATAATAGACGACTTCCGCATTAGCATAGTTATTGTTACTCACGCAACACACCGCCTGAAAAATTACCGGTCTAACAAAGAATATACAATCAGTCCAACGCCTTTTTAACATTTCGATGCCTTTTTTGTAGAACGCTTTTTTTTGCGTTCAAAATAATCTTCAGTTTCAATTCACTTCTTCATTGGAGATAAATTTCTTTTCCTGGAGCTATTTTTTGAGGTCAGCAACCAAGTAATAATGATTGGAGGCTAAATCTGGCGAATACGGTGGATGCGGAAGCAATTCAATGTGCAATTCGAGTAATTTTACTGTTTTTGCGATCGAATTGTGGCATGGTGCATTGTCTTGGTAAAACAGCAATTTTTTCTTGTTCGTTTGAGGTCGTGTTTAGCGATTCCTTCCTTCAAACGCACCAATAACCCGATATAATATATGCTGTATAAGATAGCGGAATTTTGACAGCGGAAAATAAGAGATTACGCTACCCGTCGCCAGTGGCAGCACTATCACTAAAGAGAACTTATTTTGTAATGTTATTACCAGCGCAAATTTTTTACTCATTATGTATATATATTTTCACTAAATAAAACATTTCAGCGGAATAAAATATTAGAAGTGATCCTTAAAATGGCAAATTGATTGATCGCCGAAGTAAAGGAACTCGGTATATGAAATGTTGAAATTTAACAATATTCCGTCTTTCCGGCATTTTGTTCCACTAGTAACCAATGATTTCGGTGGTTTTTCTAATAGCTTAGGCTATACTAAGACTATATGGAAAATTTGGTTTTTTGATTTTCTGCGGCTATATAAGTTATTTTCAGTTTTTCGCCAATATCTCAAAAACTTCCATTAGTAACCAATACTTTCGGTTCATTTTCTAATAGCCTAGGTCATACTGATACTATATGGAAAATTTGGGGAAAATTCATGGACTAGAATTTTCACTATAATTTTTTGATTTTCTTTGGCCACATAAGTTATTTTCAGTTTCTGGACAATATCTCAAAAACTTCCACTAGTAACCAATAGTTTCGGTTAATTTTCTAATAGCTCAGATCATACAGAGACTATATGGAAAATTTGGTGCAAATCCATGGACTAGAATTTTCACAAGAATTTTTTGATTTTCTGCGGCCATATAAGTTATTTTCAGTTCTTGGACAATATCTCAAAAACTTCCACTAGTAACCAATACCTTCGGTTGGTTTTCTAATAGCTTAGGTCATACTGAGACTATCTGAAAAACTTGGGGAAAATTCGTGGATTAGAATTAGTATCAGTATGAATTTAGTATCAGTATGACCTAAGCTATTAGAAAACCAACCGAAAGTATTGGTTGGAAAGACGGAATATTGTTAAATTTCAACATTTCATATACCGAGTTCCTTTACTTCGGGGATCAATCAATTTGCCACTTTAAAGACCACTTCTAATATTTTATTCCGCTGAGATGTATTATTTAGTGAAAATATATATACATAATGAATAATAGTAATTACATTACAAAACAAATTCTCTTAAGTGATAGTGCTGCAACTTGCGGCAAGTAGCGTAATCTCTTATTTTCCGCTGTCAAAATTCCGCTATCTTATACAGCACATATAATATTAGCTATTTTCCTTTCTCAAGGTCGCCAATGAATATTATACCATGTGCATCCCAAAACACAGACGCCATAACCTTTCCAGCCGACTGTTGTGCTGTTGCTTGCTTCGAACGAGTTTCATCGGCCTCTCGCTAGTGGTGGATCCATGTTTCATCCATTGTCACAAACCGCATAAAAAAATCTTTTCATTGCGATTAAATAGTTCCAAACAGCTCACGGAATCATCGGCACGTTGTCCTGTTTGATCCATTGTGAGCAAATGCGGTATCCATTTCGAACACAGCTTTCTTATGGACAAATGCTCGTGCAAAATATGACCAACACGTTTCATAATGATATCTTTACAATATCAGTTTTCTCACGCGACTTCACTTTTCAGTCTTTCAAAACAATTTCGTGGTTTTTTTTTACGCTTTCTGGAGTAACAGCCTCATTTGGGCGTCCAGAGCGTGGTGCACTATTTGTGGTTTTACCGGTCAAAGATGGTTGATTTTCCTGGTGCGACAACAAAAAAAGCACTGTTTAATGAATACACGAAATTTTTGAACAAAACTAGCGTCACTAAAACAAATGTAACTTGTAAACTAGAATTTAGAAATGATATATGGGGATGGGAAATTTTCAGGCGATGTAATATATACCTTCCGGTATGAATAAATTTTCGTTGAAGATTTGCGGTTTAATATATACTTCGCCATTCTCGATAGTGACGGGTACACTAGCTACTTCGTGGAGTGATAATGTAAATAGCAGACATAAAATTTAATTTGTATTTTAAAAGAATTTGGACTAATTGCGGGGTTATTAGAAGCGTGGTTTTTGTGCCAATTAAACCGTTAAAATAGTTATGAAATTTAAAACTAATGCAGTCAAGTTCTTTGCTGGGTCTGAGTTATTTTATGCCCTTTAACTTAACCATTTTATCAACTGTTGTATGTTGAATAAAGTGGATATATAGTTGTTGGTTTAATTATTTGCATACGTTTTTTTAGATTAAAATTGGGTGTATAAGAGACTTTGTGGATCTCGTATCTAGTAGGAATTTGTACGGTTATCCGTTAAGGATTAAATCTACGTAGGGTAACTGGTAATCCTTTTGATGGTAGTTATTGAAGCTAAGGTGTCCGTATGTGTCTTCTTCGAGGCTAGTAGGATACTAGGCTAGATTGGGATACTTTGTTACTGATTTTGTAGGTGTTCTTCAAAACACTCGACCATGCTCGGTCCCTGTTCATCGTACGAATATTTCAATTTTTGATTTGAATAATATTCGTCTTGAAAGTAGTCGTTGCTTTCATTGTTATAAGGGTTGGGTGAAATGTTATATAATTCCCTAGTTTGAACTTTTGGTTGCCATTGCTCTTAAAGCGATGTGGATGATTTGCTTCGTTAAATAATCGTTGGAATTGTGATTTTTCACAATGTGGTTGTTTATACCCATTAGCGTTTGATATGGTACCAAAGGGTAACGGGTTGTTATTTTAGATTGGTTTGGCTGGTAATCCGTTTGCGTTTCCAAATTCTTCTTTAATTTGTTAAGTGGAGGGCCGATGATTAAAGTACTGAGGTGGTGGCTGGGTTATATTACGGAGTTTGGTAACACTGTGTATGATTACTGTTTTAGGTGATATTGGTGAAGGGAGAGCTTTGTTTTTCATATTGACTATCTTCTGTTCTTTCAAACAGTACAGTCTAGCCGTCGATAGATCCGGTCTCTCAAGTTTGCAGTAAACACGGAAAGGCATAAAGAATCATACCATTTAGCTTTCTGTTCTGTTTCTGTTGGAGTATTGAGATACGACCAAGTTTTCAATGTGTTGCATATTTTTAGAATTCTTGTGAAATATACTCCCAAGCTATCAATCCTTTGTGTGATTGCGTGTAGATCCCGAATCAAATTGTTTTTGTCCAGCTTATCGACAAAGTGAGCTATAAGGCTTCATATAATGCTGTCCCATTCAATCGTGATATTATGCATTTCTCGAGCCTTATGACGGGTCAGTAAATGACGGTTTCAAAATTTTTAATATATCTTCCACTTGTGTTATGAATTTGTTTAATTCTGTCCTAATGCCATTATACGGGGGGATGTCTTTGAATGCGTCACGGATCTGTAAAAGTAGTAAAGTGCGTTTCATTTGTCTGAATGGTTTTTCTTCATGTTTAGTCATTTTAATTGACATAGACCGATAGTTAAATAGATTTTGATCTTTATCAAATTAATTTTAATTCAATCAAATGGCTCAAAAACTAATCTAATTTCTCCCGGTGAATTATCCCCTCCCTGTCCATTACCCCCCCCCCCCCCCATTTATTAATTTATTGAAATAAATATAATTTTTAAATATTACTTTGCTTTTCTTCTAGAAAAATCCTTTCTATCGTTACAAAGGTCCATAATTTATATCATTTTTGTTGCAATATTTATTGCATCAATTCAAATTACAAATTTATTTTGAACGAGCAGATTTTCTTTGTTTAAATCACTTAAAACATTATTTTGATTTCATAATAATAAATTACAAATTAATGAGCTTTTATTTAATGGAAATAAATTTCTGCCTAAGCACTTATTTATTTGATGGTATATATAGCTCGCTAGTAAATTTTCTATAATATAAAATTTATTGAGTTTTCAGATGAGTTATAAACAATGGTTAAAAGCTTTTTAATTACGTTTTTTTTTGCACGAGGGGTAGTTTGAATGTATCTAGCGGTTTTTTTTAATCTTTAAAAAGCTTTAAATATAAAAAGCCTATAATTTAGTTTTGGATTGGTATTAAATTTTTATTAAAGATTCGCCAATATGTTTTTTAATAAATCTCATGACTAAATTTGTATGGGGGAGATTTTATTACGATGTTAAAACATGATTGACTTAGGTCTTTAAGAGGAGTACGCCAAAACATGATTTAATTAATTGGAGGATATTTAGATAAGTAAAAATGATTGTTCCTGGAAAATCATTGCTATCTTTGTTGTACAACCTAAAAAAATCCGATTATGTTGATCAATCGGCTGAATTACGCCGAAAGTTTACCATCATGTACTTTTCAACATAACAATTGTTTGCAATGAACGAGTAGTTTGTTTATAAACTTTAGATGATTTTGAAATCAAAATTTCAGTTTATGTTAAAACGGGTGATCAAATTGGTTTTATATATTTTATAAACATTATAGTGACTATTTAGTTACAGATTTCCTTCAAAATTAACATTTATGTTCAGTATTGCTTGGCAAATCACCATGGAAAGGTACACAGTTGCACAGCGTTTACAATTTGTTAAAACTCATTACAAAAATAATGAACAAATTCGAGCTACGTTTCGCGCATTATGTGAAATTTATGGTCAACATAATCGGACTACAGGGCTTACTATTCGTAATGTAGTTAAAAAAAATTGGAGACAAATGGTTTGTGATGTTAAGAATCCAACCCGTCTAAAACCAAATCGTACTGGTGAAAATATCGATGCTGTAAACCAAAGTGTGAATGAAATTCGTGATTGTTTTCTCATAGGCCTTAATGCCTGTTAACATTAGTAAAATTGTGAAAAAATTCGAATGGGTCTACGAAGATGTAATTTGACTGTGACCACTGGCAACGCCTTAATGCCTGTTAACTCTGTCCCAATTGTGAAGACATTTTGAGCCCCATCAGATAGTGTAATTTGACCAGATTTTTAATAGTTCAATTTCATGCAAATTTATTAAATGGTCTGACGTTTTATATTAACCTAAATCTGCATTGATGTTGCTTTGGCCATTCTATAGGGTTAAATGCCTGTTACTTTTAGCCCAATTGTAAAACATTATGTTGGGGCTACGGGAATATAATTTGACAAGATTTCGTTAGATCAATTCTAGCGAATTTCAGATCATCAGAATCTGTTTACAATTACGTTAAAATTAACATTAAGTCCTTGTGACCTAATGACCATAGTGGCATTACTGTCAATTTTGGTTAAGCTAGGGCGCCGGAATATTGAATGAATTGGCAAACAAATTAATATATCGAAATTTTTTTGAAATTACAACCTCGTATTTCTTTCAAATTTTTTTACAATTGGGCTACAGTTAAAAAGTATTAAGGCAAAGTACTCACTATTGAAATCTAGTAAAATTGAGATAAACTTAACAAGGATTGAGGCCTATCAAATTGCTATAGTGGCGTCAATACGGATTAAGGTTAAAACAGATCGCTGGACAATTCAGTATCTTTACAAGAAATCCATTTATCGAAATCTGGTCAAATTACACCCCGTAGCCAAAACAAGATTTCTTTACAATTGAGATAGAGTTCATAAAGGACTCGAAAATGGCCAAATACGAATCATTACGGATTAAGCTTAACCTAGAGCACCAAAAAAATCAATAAATATAAACAGAACATAAACTAGAACTCATTTCGGTCGACTGTGGTAGACAGCGTCAACAACCACTTGTAGTTCTGCCAGTAGTGATCTACATATTTTATTCTCTTTCCGGAGATACAATTTATTAAGATCGACCAAACAAAATGTATCTTCCTCTCTCTCGCTCCATGTCTTGTTCTCTTTGTCTAAACTGCAAACTTAGGTCAGACTTTTCAGTAGGCGATTAAAAATGTTGTCGATAAATCTTAATTTAGTTAGAATTTTTTTATAATATGTCAGATAAGGATTGTTTTGCGACTGAGTGAGAGGCGGCACACAGTGCAGACTCAACTAAATGCCCGTTAGTTTAGTATTTACAAAAAGAACTGGGTCTAATATTTTTTCTTAAATTGTATACTAAATTGTTAATTATCAAACACCAATACTAAATACTTTGAGAATTGATTCAACACGAATTAAATTAGGGAATTAGAATAAAATTTCAATGCATTATATTTTACGCCATCTAGTGATTACTGGTACGAACTAACCTGAAATTTGTTTAGTCAGTAGGTTAGGTTAGGTTAGAGTGGCTGCTATCGCACACTTAGGCCAATAATGGCCCATTGTGATACCACAGGAACCAATCTCCCCTTACGCCCGCTGGAAATAACCAGAGCTACTGATGTAGCGTAAAATATCTCGCACCCCAAAGTCCGCGAGTTCAGAAAGGCTGTCCATACTGTACACACCCAAGTACTTACGTCTTTTGTATGATAGTGCTGGACACGAGCATAGGAAGTGAACTAACGTCTCTTCCTCCTCTTCGTCCATACAACTTCTACAAAAGTCATTCGTCTCTAGACCCAGCTTTCTCGCATGTTCCACAAAAAGGCAGTGTCCTGTCAGTATCCCTACGACCAATCCTAAATCTCGTTTTCCCAGGGCTACAAGTGCCTTGGAGCGCCGCAGGTCCAGTTTTGGCCAAACCTGTTTTGCTACCCTGCACGTGAGAGTGTTGGTCCACCTCTCATCTGTCAAGGCGATTGCCTTTTTACTGAGCGTCAATTTGAGCGCTGCTATAGGCCTCCCCAGACCTGCCCTTTCCGGTTACATCTGGAGAGTCGTACCGTACCTAGCTATTTCGTCAGTAATTTAATCGAAAAATTTATATCAGGCACAAAGTAAACCATTTTAATTAAATTTCAGACTAACTAAATTTGTGACTAGTTCATACTAATCATTGATAGATGTCTCTAATATTCATGAATCAAGCTATGTTTGATTTTCAGTTATAAACTGCAAAATTTTAAACTATTTTAAACGAGCCCGAAGAAATCATTTTTTTAGTAGCAAACAATAATTGTACCTCCAGACATTTATTTTAGTTTTCGGGATAGAGTGTGATTTGAAGGTAAATTACGGTTGTGAAGTTTGTCCCAAAAAAAAATTCGTGTACATATACAAATACAATAAGAAATATTTAATGCAGAACATGTATTAGTAATTACACTGTTAAACTAGAATTTTGGTGAAATAACTATAGTATAATAGAAAGAGACGTAAATAGGCGCCATATTTTTTTCATATTCGATTTATTTTGCAAAGATGGTAGCAAGAGAAAGAGTAAAAAATAATCTTGAGAAAACAAAATAAAACACATTGTCATTGTATTGTGTTCAATAAATTAATTTAAAACTATGTATATACAATTTAAACATTATGTTTAAATTAAACATCCCCAAGATATGGAAATGGTCTCGGGATTTATTTGATTGTGTCAACCTGAAGCTAACATTTGGACATAGTGGAATTTTTCGACAAAATCTACGATATCCAGAATTTAGCTAGAAAAATTTTATACAATCCAATAAAATCTTCATTTTCCATAACTAAAAATGAATCCCTATATGCTTTCTGGCACTTAACTAATTTAATTTTGCCAACTTAGGTTATTTTTTTCATAATTGATTTTGAACGATATCCAGAATTTACTTTAACAAGCATTACGCAAACTATTAAAATCGACTTAATCTAGCAGAAGTAAAAAGGATATTTGGAAACTAGGTTCATTTCATTGTGTTACCTTATAGGCATTTTCGCACAAACTCCACGGTTTTAGTAATACATATATTTAAACAAAAGCTACTCATACCTTACGATTTCACTTAATTTATCAGAACAAATTTTAGAAGTATCCTGTTATTCCTCAGTTGGTTGTCTTCTTTGTTTCGATATCCTCTTACCCTGTAATTTCCACATAGTGGCCTTGTACACAAATTTTGTATACCCGGCATTAACATATATTGAAATATTATCTTCTGTACAACTACTTACAAATGAGGAAAAATGGAAATGATTTTCCGAGATATTACGAAGAATGTAAAATATATTTTTTTTTATTTTCTAGTTTTCACTCAAAATTCTAAAAAGGTTTTTTTTTACAGTGTATTTACTAATACATGTTTATTTTTTTTATTTGGGACATACTTCACTGCCATGGTAAATTATGTTAATTTTTCGGGTTAAGAGGTTTTTCGATGCATTATAGTGAGGCTACCCACAGTTTTATAGAGTCTTTTTTTGGCTGGTTTTCCGGCTATCTTCACATATGTCCAAACGAGTATTTTAATTATGACAGGTACATTTCTAAATCAATTGTACTAAACAAATATAATTCCAAAAAATTAATTATTAAAAAATTACAAAAAGACAAATCATTAATATCTCGCACTTCCATGAATAATTAAAAAATATTTACGAGACAAATTCTTATAAAATCACAAAAGTTATTTTCTGACCAATACACATTTTTGAGAGTTATCAGAAGTGTTTTATCACTTCTGTACTCCAGACTGACCCAGATATTAAACAAAAAAATCCAAAATACTACATTTTTATGTTTAAATATTTTCAATATAAGTATATAAAGTTATTAAAATCCGCTAAAGTTTCTTTCTATTGAATATAAATATGGTGGAAAAATTAACGATTTGATAAAAAAAAAAAAAATAGCACAAGTGGAATTTATCGCATCGTACAAGGATAAAGTTACTCTGGCTCCAGATATCTTATAATATAAAATCTATGGAATGTTCTATATGCGTTGTTAGTATAAGTAGCTAAATTTAATTTTATTTTTTTAATTAATTTTCGATCTAAATTAAAATTTAAAACAAAGGAATGTCTGTTCTCTCTTATTTTATGTAATTTTTTATAACAAATAAATTGAAATTTTATCCGTATAATTTTATTATTAATTATAATCTGATTTGTGAGTATCTAAATACGTATTATGTTACGAAAAAATATGCATACAATTACGTTATACAAGACGTGCAGCAGTTTCTCTAGTAGAGGAGGTTTAACAAAACTTGTAATATTTTTAAATACCAGAAAGTGTGCTTGAAAATGTGTGTGCTTGTAAATACAATTTTCATTTGTTAAAATGTTAGTTGAATATCTTGATTATTTTTGATTTGTGTGCCTGTTATGCAAACATTGAGTGGCTCAAAGAATTTTTCAGACGTTCATTAACACTTTTAACTAAACTCGCTAGAAATAGGGTTTAATTCTCACCCTCTCATTAGGTCAAATATTATTGTTGAACTCTGTGAGAGCTTCTAAATGACGTTCGTATATAAAGGGTCTACCACTAAGGACGCTCGATTTTTAAATGTAAATAAAACAATTTGTGTTAAGATATCCACTCAATTTTCATTTATTTGAAAGAATATTTTATGGCAATATGGTCCAACTTTGTCGCAGAAATTTGTTAAATTTGCTGGATGGCGTTCGTTATGTTGAATTTAAGGCTATCAATTGTTTGCCGTTTATAGAAATGCAATTTAAGATGGACCCAAAGGAAGAAGAGTAAAGGCGTTAAATTGCACGAATCCGACGGCCATGCCCTTTAATCGTTCGTGCAAAAAGTCGATCAAGGTATGCGCTGTGTGACACATAGCGTCATCCTGTTGGAACAATGAACTACCATGTCGTCGGTATCTATTTATATCAGTAAGTTTAGGCCACAAGAAGTTGCTTATCAGTGCTGTTTTCAGCAAGCGTGGTGCTTCTGTGAGGTACGGATGTTTGCAAATTATTCGCTGAACCGTTGACTCGAATTAGGCCACGAAACGTCCAATAGTCGCATACGTTGTTCAACGTTATTATCTTCCGTGGTGCTTTGCCGTGCACTACTAAACAATTCACAACAATTTCAACAGATGTTGCTTTAACAACATGGCTGCTATAACCTAACAAATTTCGAGCATCCCGATTGAAAAAACCTTTGTTTTAGAAATACCGTTATTTGCAACATCTAAAAACGGGTTTTCGTAGTTTTTCACCAAATCTGTTATATAGGCCTGATTTACTGCCAATGATTCAAATTGCCAGTTATAAGTACATATGTTTCCGTTAATCTTTTATCAGAGAATATCCCAGCTTTGGAACGAAAAATAACTCATGCGGTTGTTGCCGGAACCATTAGAGATAGTATTGTGGTAGTGTATAGTATCGCTTTTTCCAGCAGGGATAAATTTGGCACGTATTATTATTCCTTTTTTATATTTTTTCAAACTTCTTTCCTGGCTGTTATGTTTATGTTTGGGGTTTTTAAAATTTCTGCGCATCTCCAGCCATTATTAACACGTTGAATGCCACGCTTATTTTATATGGCTTACCCGTCTGTGACCCCACGGCCCTGAAAGGCACTGTTATTAAGAGCATTAAAAATGTATTCGAATTATGTGTTTCTAATAATCTTGGTTTCGCCGGTCACCGATGAGCCCCATGGCGCTACGAACAAACTCAGTGCCAGTCACCAGTGACCCCCATGGCATTCAAGGTGTTAATAATATTCTTTAAATTTTTGTTTTTTGTTCTTTCGTTTTATTTTTCAGTATCATCAGGGGCTATGTTATAAAATAAATTTAAAATAACACAAATACATTAAAATAAAAATAAATAAAAACAAAAATATAACATAAATACATTTTATGTAATTGTCAACTTTTTGTAGTAGTAAAACAAAAAAATTGGTTAACGGTTTAAGTTGATAATTACATAAAATGTATTTAATTTTTATTTTTGTCTAAATTTATTTTTATTTTAATAACGTAGCCCCTTGATGATGCCGCAAAATGGCGAAATAATGGGTTTTTAAAAATAAAACAAAACAATAAAAAACAAAAATGTTGTGTAAAACATTTTTTTTAAACCATTATTACTAGTATTAGTCACGGTAACATGGAGGTCCTATACAATACACCAAATATCCACAATGTTGCACGAGCTCGGATAAAAACTAATAATAACGGCATACTACAGTGATAGACATTCGTAAAAACGCACTATGTTTTTTAATTATATTCCCACAACCAGACCTAGCTAATTGTGACAATTATAATGACAATTGTAATATTGACAATTATAATATTTGACTTTAATAAAATTGAAAAACCTAAAATTTAGGTAGACATTCATATAAACGCACTCGAGATAAATAAAAACACCAGTAACAAAAAATTTGGTATAATCTCCACCATATTGTATTACATCGAAAACTCCATTTGGCATTGAATCTATTAATTTTTTCAGTGTTCCTAGTGTTCAACCAATTGCATAGATTTTGCCAGCCCCGATACCCCAAAGGTTCTCAATAGGATTACAGTCAGGACTGCAAGCTGGCCATTCAAGGAGAGGGATGTTTTTCTCGCAAAACCACTGTTTGGATTCATTTGACATATGGAGACGCATTATCCTGCTGGAATATGCTATTTTCGTGATCATCAAGGTAACTAAGTAAAACTTCTTCCAAAAGATCCATGTACATACGAGAATTCAGCCAAGATGTTATGAGGCAGATGGAAAGCTTTGTGTAGTAAGAAAAGGATCCCCATATCATTACGCTCCCTCCACCAAAGTTACGTTTCGACCTAATGACCTAATGTTCTTTCAAATTATGCCAGTAGCAACTGTAGTAGTCAAGACCATCGAGGTTAAATTTGTTCTAGTCAGAAAAAATCACCTTCTGCCAATCTGCTGTCCACGACATGTACTTAAGAGCAAATTTGCGATGGCTCTCCTTATGCACGGCAGTTAAACTCGGTTTATTTCTCAATTTAGTCCATTTAATGTATGGTGAACTTCTCAAAATACGAGCAATGTGTCGAGTCGTCACAGCAAGGTCCAATTTCTCCTTTATCTCTTTGCATGACAACCGATTTCGAGTAGCCTCATGTCGAGTTGACCAGTTTGGCGTGCTGAGATCTTGGTTCGGGCTTTTACACCATAATTTGGACCTTTTTTAAAAAAAAATTGCGGATGACGCTTTCAGATCGCCCAATTTTTGTTGCAGTTTGCCGGTTTGAATATCCTTCCTCCTTATATATTTTTATCGATAACTGCTCTGCCTCAGTTAAACGATTCACTTTAGGCATTGCTAAAAAAACAGTCTTTAAAATGCGTTTTTAACAAAATACCAAATTGCTCTATGCAAATTACCTTTGTATATGTATGAAAAAATTAGAAATAAATTAAAACTTAAATAAAAAATCACTTTTCACGTACTGCAAATACTGCTAGAAGATTTTATTTTGTCTTTTAGTGCAGGCAAGTTCCCGTTAGACAAACAATAAACTATAATAAAAAAAAATTGGTCGAGAAAGAACACCGAAGAAATAGATGGTTAAAGGAGAAAAATTAGTGCGTTTATACGAATATGTATCACTGTATAATTTGGCAGAAAAATTTCACCACGCTTTGTACACTGGACAAAAAAAAACTTTTCAAATGCAACGCATCGCACGTATAGCCGCCATGTTGGCTAGATTCTAATCGGTAAAATTATTGGATTGTCACTGATTTCGTACTTACTATTTCAACTGCTATGAAATGTCAATTTATTCAGAAATTCCAGAAAGCGATTCTGATGAGATGACAAATTCAAAAAAAAAACAAAAACTTTGTAACAAACAGTACACAATTGTCAACTATACTCGATAACTTTCGTCAACTTTAAATTTTCTTCTAGAATCAGTGTGAAGTGATTCAAATTTTGTATTGATTTAAATCGAATTTATTAAAATTCTTTAGTGAGTTTTAAGAATATATAAAATTTCATTAGAATCGTAAATTTTCTGTAACATTTTATTCCAATAAAAAAAATCAGAAAAAATTCTTATTTTATTAGAATGTAAAGTTTCCGTTGGGCAAATGATGAGATATAAATCCGCAATTTTTAATTTTTACCAACACCATTAATTGCTCCGAAACGATTGTGAGTAGATCTTACACATTTCTTCATCAGGGCAGAGCACTAAAACAGTCTATTCTGCCGGTTTTGAAAAACGCACAATTTCCTCAACGGATCAAAAATTTGATAGAGAATAGTGTATAGTTGGTTAGTTATATCTGTTGCGATATCGTTTGAAAAGCGGCCTTTTACATTTAATTTTGGAAGAGATACACCTCTGGTCACAATATTATTAGAAAACCATAAAAAATAAAAAATTATTCAATTTTATTTTTATTATTCCAATTTATGGAATGGTATGCTACTCAAAATGATTGTACGGTTTATTGCACATATGGCTCGACTATAAAATGTTCACCTACTAAACAATTTAGACGTTAACCAACATTTTTCATTCGTGTTTTGTATTTAATATTCGGTCAATATTATGTTGTCCGTAGAGTAACAAAAAAACTAGCTTACAACTCTTTAGGGAAATTAACATTAGTCCTTTTTTATAATATTGTTATGAATTTTTTATGAATGCTGCTGCTGATATACACAATATTATTACTATATTGCATGCCTTACTACAATATTATTAATGTTCCACGGTTAGTTAAATTAAAAATTATTCACCTATACTAAACTATTCATATTATAGAAAATTGTATACTTTTGTGTAGACTGGATAGTTATAAAAAAAAAATTATAATTACGACACTTCTATTAGGATTCAAAGCCATTTACAATATTTATAAACAAAAATAATAATGTAATTAGGATAATTAAATGAGGAATAATAAATTAGAATATTTTTCCAATATCAATGAAGTAATAATTTTATTTTTATTTTTAAACAATGTATATTACGATTTTATCAAACATATAATTTATTTTTAAAAAACAACAACTTTTAAATATAAAAACTTTTTCAAAAATACAGTATAAGAATCTTTCTTATATTACAACAAATAATTTATTTAAAAAATTTTATACGTTATACGTGGCTAGTTGGCTTAAGGTAAGAGCTATTAAACAATACCACCCTTAATATCAATACGAACACATTTTTCAGGCAATTTTAGTCATCTCTTGGGTTTAGGCAATTTTTATACATGAACAGTCATATTCATCTTCAACGACAAACGGGTTCTGGTCATCGTATTGATATAAGGGTGGTGTCGTTCGATAGCTCTTAACTTAAGCCAACTAGTTACATATACCGTTTCTCTTAGACATCTCTGAGATTTCGGCATTTTTTTATACAGTACGCGTATTTTTGGCTTGCACCTCCTAAAAATGATATGTATACAATACTATAAAGAAATTTTCTTAAAACTTTTCATCTTACCCGATTTCGGCGATGTATACGTCATCTACACTTACGCCAAAAATGTCGCTTGTGTGGAAGTATAACCAACACAATTGTGTATATAGTTATATTGTTTTTTTCGGACGAAAATAATTTTAAAAGGAATGCACAAATGCGTAAGTTGGGTGAAAACACATACAAAAATAATTTTTTGACATGGTACTTTTACAGTACCGACACAATTGTGTTAACGGGCAGGAAAAGAGATATACCTATTGGTGGCGCATAACAAAATTTTCCTTCACCAAAATGTACCGCTGACTGGATACGTAATGAAAAATAGTAAAATACTTAAATTCATAAGAAATTCATTTATGTTTAATAAAAAAAAATTTACAAAATATTCAATAAAACAACAAATTTAAAAAATAATATTTCAAAAAAAAAAAAAAAAAAATCGGCCCTTCGACCCATTCGGCCCTTCGACATTCGGCCTTTCAACATTCGGCCATTCGACATTCGGCCCTTCAACACATTCGGCCCTTCGACACATTCAGCCCTTCGACAATCGGCCCTTTGTGCCCATTCCGTACTTATGCCTTAATGAAAGAAAAATTGTTTTAAAAATTCCATTTAAAAAAATAATTTAAAGAAAAATATTGTTTTTGATCAAACCAAGTGGATTCCCAACATGTTCAATATATTTGTAAGCTGAATCTAATGTGTTGCTAAAATTCATTACGTTTGATTTCCATGGACGGCACGGTACATCGCATACCCAATTGTGCCAGTTGGGCTATAATGGACATCACTTAAATTTTAAGTATTATAGTTTACGAGAAATACACAATTGTGTAAGTTGGTCCTAAACTGATCAATAACATATTTTTTTAAATTATTTACTAGAGCTATACAAATTTACCCACACAATTGTGTGGAGTAGGACAGAAAAGGGATACAGAAAAGCAACACTTTGTTTTAAATCAGTCGTTCAAATTACTTGTCTCAAAACATCCGATATCAAATAGTAGTTCCTCTAATTTTTAACTCATTTCAGTAGGCCTGTGTTTTTGAGAGCAGAATTATTAATATGCATTATACAGAAATTAAAGATTATTTGTAACTTCTGTGCCAGAAGTGTGTAAAGTTGGTTCATAAGTTTGACAAAATAGCAGTTTGGTTGTTAAATCGTTATATGAATATACCTATAAAAATATTTCTAATCGTCGTTTTTATTCATGTTGCAAGTGCAACGTAGATGATTTTCTTATTGGTATGGTGATTCAGAAATGTGTCCAAGTAAGACGAAATTATTTTACCAAAAATCAAAAAATTGCCAACAGCGTACTAGAAAATAATTGGAAAAAGCAGAAACGTCATATCTAATTTATCTTAGTAATTGAATCACATGTCTGCATAGTTTACATAGACACAGAAATCGAATGAAATTTTGAAATTTGTATTTTGTTTTTTTTGTGAATTTCACAATCAAAATTGTATTTATGGCGGAAAATGGTAAGATATTCCTTCAGTAAATCAAAAAGTTGTGCTTAACGCGAAATAACATTGGAAACACCAATGAATCCTATACACCTCTAACAATCGACATTAAATTATTTAAGGACTTCAATACCACTCAAACTACCTAAATTGAAGTAGTCACAAAATTCATCTTCTATAGGTAGGTGTACATCAATAATGATAATTAAAAAATGTCATAGCAACCTGAACCATATACGACTCTATATCTGTACCAAGATTATATATACATAATTAATATGTATTTTATCTCATCACATAATTTATGTATACAAGAAAACACAAAACCAACATTATATATGTATATGCTACATATAAGATTAAAATATCACAAATAAAATTAAATATTTATTTATCATTAACATTATTACAAATTCTCTGATTTGAACTCACACAATAACAGGCAGAAAAAAACAATCGATTCGTGAAAATTAGGAAAAATCTGTCATTTAATTGACAAAGGTATACGAGAAGAAATAAAATTCAATTAATGATACTTTAGGTAAACATAAAATATAAAAGAATTTTCCCCAGTACCTGTACCAACCAAGCAGCAAACCGAAGGATATTGATTTTACATTCTACTATTTGTACATACTTAGATAGGCATCCCTTCTATTCGTCTGTTACAGATGCGAGAAAATGAATACGGAAAAATATTAGTTTTTCATGTTCCCTATAATATGATCATTCACAAAATAATGTGGACAGACATCTGTTTGTGGTCAAATAAGTTATTTTATTAAAATAAGAAAAAGTCACAAGTTCATTTAAATTTTTAGACCAAATTCTAATACTGTTTGTAGTGGCCACATGTGTGTATAAACTAAACCACTTTGATTGGCATTTTATTTATTTGGTTCAATATTTTGTTATGTAGTAATAAAAAATAATTTAATTAGAATTATTTTGAAGTCTTCATTTTAATCGCTTTTTAAAACTGCACATGCTCTTTCGAACCATAACCGAGTTATCGTTTAAATGGTATTTCAAAATTTGTATTTAATATTAATGATGTAAATTGTTAATATCCGTATTTTGTTGAGAATTAACAATATTAGTTTTCGAATTAGAAATGTTATAATGGTTGGAGTATTTATCATTACTAATTAAATTCGAGTTTGCTTTATAACAAAAAAAAAATTGAAGGTTTATATAAACTGAATTCGAATCATAATTACTACTGATAAAGCAGCCAACCATTCTAATTCGAAAACTGACCTTTAATATTTTAATTATTAGCGAAATACGGCTAATGTTGAATTGGAAATGTATGTTAAACCAAAGCCAATCTAAATAAATCAAACCTGCCTATTAAACCCCAATTCGGATACGGAAAAGAAAACAAAAAACTAAATTCACGCACTGGAACCAAGACAATTCCGAAAATTATTTGCAATACATAGTTTGCTTTTCATAATAAACATAGGGGATAGACAGGAAAATATTCCAAATTGTTAATTTTTTAAATCGTAATTTAATAAATAAAACACTGCTGTCTAATTTCAAAAAATAGTTAAATAATTTTTTCGTATTTTGCCCTTGCAATATGAAGTACCTACATATCTGTAATTTATTTATTTATTTATTTTATTTATTACATGTCTAATTTACAAGCACAAGCCGAAGCTTTTATACTATGAAAAAGAAAAATCACAACAGAGAAGAAAAAAAAAGAAATTAACAATCCTCATCTATATACAAAATTATTTACAAAGGTGTATGAACATATTATTACAAATTATAATTACGTTAATAATTTCTCTGTACAGTTAAATATACAAGTTTTTTAAAAATTTTAAGAGAATTAATATTTTTAAGTTTAGTTCAAAGGGTAAACCATTCCAAACAATAAACGCATTCATCAAAACCGAATTATTATACATATTACTTTTGTTAAGGAGCAAATTGATGTTTCTAGTGCGCAGAGACCTGGAAAAATTTAATTTTTCATAGAGATATAAAGGCAAACCAGAGGTAGTAATTCTGAAAATAAATACAACTGTTCTATAATGATAATACTCGAACAAAGTACATCCCAAAATAGAAGTTTTTAAACCAGAAATATGATGAAATTTTCTGAGGCGATGAACGTATCGGATACAATTATTAAATGTAATTTCAAGTAGACGCAGAGAAGAACTGTCACATGCACTATAAATCACATCACAGTACATAAACAGAGGTACAACTAAACTTTTAATCAAAAATACTCGCAACTGAATTGGACATAATTTCTTTATTAATCTTAGCGAATATAAACTATAATTAACACGTTGACACAATGTACTAATATGGTCACACCAAATAAGTTTGGAATTTAATATCAGTCCTAAGTTATTAAGAGTCGGAACAAATTTTATTGTTTCATCACCCAAAACAAGTGTAGGCTTAATAATGTTCAAATTACTTTTACATAAAAATAATGCCTTACTTTTATTGGGATTAAGCGCCAGTGAGTTAAATTTAGCCCATAATAAGATGGCACTAAGATCTTCGTTCAATTTCATTGCAGCCTCATTCAACCCTAATGCTTTACATCCAATGTACAATTGTAAATCATCAGCATAGAGATGAAAAGAACAATGATGAATTCGCCATGGAAGACCATTTGTAAATATAGGAAAATGCAAGGGACCCAGAATTGATCCTTGTGGTACACCTTGAGTTACTCTACCCATGCCACAGCAGTTAACACCATGCTTTACAAACTGCTCCCTACAATTCAAATAAGAGTACAACATATTAATTGCAGAGCTAGAAAATTTATAATATAAATAAAGCTTTTGAAGTAGAAGTATATGATTAACGCTATCAAACGCCTTAGAGAAATCTAATAAAACCAATAAAGCTTGCGAACCATGTCCATCCAAAATTGAAGAAAGATCATCAACAATGTGTACCAAAGCCGTTGTAGTACTGTGACCATGCTTATACCCTGACTGAAATTTACAAAGAAAATCAAAATCATTAAAATGCTGCAGAATCTGGGTTTGCATAACTTTTTCTAACACCTTAGAAAGGGAAGGTAGTATACTTATTGGTCGAACATCTTTAAGACTGGCAACAATATCATTTTTTGGAATTGGAACAATAGAAACAACTTTCCACAAATTCGGAAAAACAGATTTAGACAAACATTGATTAATTATATTTGTCACTTGTGGAAGAAACAGATCAATAAATAATTTTATTACTTTAAAATCAATTTTATCGTATCCAATAGCATTAGATTTAATTGAACGGATAGCACCCATGACAATTAGTTCGTCAACACAATCAAAAGCAAATTTATAATTATCATCAGGATCAACAGACCCAATATCTGGCAATGGCTTACAGAACTTTAGCAACAGAACACGAAATATCAAGTTTCTTTAAATTCTTCCAAGTAATTTTAGAGTTATAAATATTTCCAAAATAAAAACTATACTTAGCTTGATTGATAAACTTAGTAGTTTTATTTCGAGCCCTTTTATAGGAAGCAAAATCAGCATTATACTTCAAATCTCTATATTGAATTGAATCCAATATAGTCTAACCAAGGAGCTGTGGGACAATTGTTAATAGTTATTTTACGGGGCACACACATAGAATCTAAATGTAAGAAATTTGAATTAAATAAATCAACAATCACATTTACATCAGAGCAACAATAAAGACTAGACCAATCAAATGAGAAAAAACAATTTATAAAATATTGATGATTAATTTCCCTATAATTGGGCACAATAGAATAAGTCAACTTATCTCTAGTGCGACAACATTTATAAGAAGTAAAAATTAAATCATGATCCGATATTGAAGGAACAGACTATTGACCATAACTGATAATATTATGTCGGTCAGGCTTAAAAACAACAATCAAATCTAAAAGGCTTTCTAAAACAATCAGTCAATAAATTATTATTTAGCATATTAAAGTTAAAATCACCCAAACAAAACACTTTTCATATCCTTGTAATAAATCAGTAAGAATATCATTAATACTTGTAATATCACCCCTCGAAGTAGGAGGTGGATTATAAAAAACAACAATAAGGAATTTACTAAACTTACCAAACAGTTCAAATGTCATAAATTCAACTTTTAAAAATGCATGATAACACTTTGATATTCAAATTTGATCGATAGTATAATCCAACTCCACCACCACGAGCATTGATACGATCAGACCTCAGAAATTTGTAATTATTTATTTGAAGAGATCTAGTTGAAATTTTGTTATTTAACCAGGTCTCTGACACAGCTAGAAAATCAAAATTAAATTTATGCAAAAGAATTATTACTTCATCTAAATGCAACATTAAACTACGTACATTCGGATGACCAAAAAATAAGCAATTAGTGTTATAATGCGATTTATCAATTGGAATGGAATGATCAATAACATCTAAAGAAGATTTATCAAATTGAATCTCTATATTACAATTTGTGGTGGATGCCGCTTCACTAAAAAATGATTACTTCTAGATTTATAAACAAACTTCTTCACAAGAATACCAGCCGGCCACGAGGATGCAATTAACAATTGGTCCATATGGTCTTTGGAAACTGATAATTTGAACGACGAATAATCTTGAATAAACCCATTGGAATTTTTTGGATTAAATCGATGTATTTTAACATCACTTATATTAAAATGGTCCCGTAAGTACATCTTCGCATTATCCACATTAACGTCAGGATGTAATCTTGAAATAAAAACTTGTGAACGCGGCTCCAAAGTACGTAAAGTACACTCCATAGCTGTACCAATAATAACATCATTATGCAACTCCAAATTATTTGTAACAGTTACATCATTATCACTAATATGTTGAAAACTAGTTATATTTTCACTAGCCAAACTTACAGGAACAGGTAAATCCATAGGAATAGCAAAACTAAGTTTGTCAGAATACAGCAATTGAGAATTGTGTTCCTGATGTATGACTTTAGTACTGTAAGTACTATTAGTAGGAACATTAAGAACATTACTACTAATGTGTAATGAACAACATACAAAAGCCAAAAACAAATGGAAAATTCGACATAAATGTCAAACGTAAATAAAATTAAACAAAATTAATATTTTTTTCAAGATTGTTTTACTATTAAATTTTGAATACATATTTGCTTACTCGTATTTAATAAAAATACATACTTAAATCTGGCATTGCGTCCATTTTATCAAATGTAATGTTAACTGTTTTTTTTTGTAGTCTAACTGACACTAATTTGAATTTGATTAAAATTTACGTTTTGAGCTGATGGAGTTTAATGATCAAAAATTATCTTATTGATTGATTGATTGATTGATTAGAATGTACGGCCAAGACTAAGCAGGGATCCCGGATACGCCGGGCCTACCGTACACCCCTTTTACATATAACAAGATGGAGGGAGAGGAAAGGTTGTTAGATATGATAGACTTGACCCGGTTACAGACACCTAAGTAGTCAATAGTTAGTAAATTGTTTGGCACAAGACAGCACAATTATTTTTGGTTTTATGGTATAAAAGTTCAGCAATCACCATCCTGAAAAAAATTTAATAATGAGCTATCAAATAAATGCATTTTGTATTTAAATTAAAACTAGAAAACATATATGACTGTGACAATCGATGGATTCACTTCCTGCGTGTAATAATTGTAATCTAACTTTATTTGTGTAAATATTATTATTATTGCTTGAGTGAAATTTAAATATAAATATGTATATTCTGATTACATGTGGATATTTTGATAAAATTTACTAAATGAAGATTAATATTCACTTCGTGCATGGAATAATTTGTTTTTCTAATTTGCAGTGTATGAGTGAATGTTGATCTATTTGAGTTTAGCTATCAAATAAATGCATTTTGTATTAAATTCAAACTAGAAAAAAATGTTTATGGCAGGGATGGCAACGACTTTGTTTTTTACATTATTTTAATTTAAACCATTATTATTCAAATTATTTTCTACAACTAAATGAAATAAATAAAGACTGAAAGATGGTTTGCTCTTTTATTCTTTAATGCCTATAGGTCGCTCATTTGCTGCAACAGTGACACAACTCAAAATTCACTCATTTCTAAGATATTCGAATCAAACGATTAAATCATATTTTTATTATTTTGTCTCAAAACCAATAAATCATATTTTTATTATTTTGTCTCAAAACATAATCTCTTATGTAGTTATTTCAAGCAAATTAGGTAAAATTCCGAATTAAAAATCACTCAATTCGCGAATGGAATTAACATTTTAAGATATTGGAAATTATCCTAAGAGAACTTGCAAATTATTAAAGAATTATAAAAATTAAGATCCGACTGAGGATGTAGGAATAGAAAAAAAATGTTTTACTAATCAGAATGTATTTTTATTTAATTTTGAAAATCGCCGTTTTTACAAATAATTTTGAGTGATATTTTCAAATCGCTCTACTGAAAAATTAAAAATTTTGGATTATGTCACTCTTGCAGCAAATGAGCGAGGTGATTTCTGGATTGGATTAATTTTACATGATTTAAATGTTTTTAGGGAACCAGGTTTAATTTTGTTTATGGACAATTGAAATATGTATTTAGTTTATTGAAAGTTTAACTCATAATAATAAAGTTTTATTGCAGAAAATGTACCATATACATATATGGGTCCTTAATTAATTATTAAATTTTTTTCAGGATGGTGATTGCTGAACTTTTATACCATAAACCAAAAATAATTGTGCTGTCTTGTGCCAAACAATTTACTAACTATTGACTACTTAGATGTCTGTAACCGGATCAAGTCTATCATATCTAACAACCTTTCCATCTTGTTATATGTAAAAGGGGTGTGCGGTAGGCCCGGCGTATCCGGGATCCCTGCTTAGTCTTACCCGTACATTCTAATCAATCAATCAATCAATACTTAAATCTCACATTGCATCCATTTTATCAAATGTAAGGTCAACTGTTTTTTTTTGTAGTCTAACTGACACTAATTTAAATTTGATTAAAATTTACGTATAGAGCTAATGGAGTTTAATGATCAAAAATTATCTTATAAAATAGTGGTGCCTCAAACCTCATATCTTCATATCTTGAACATAAAGAAGCCTGCTTGAATGGAGCTTGTGGTAAAACGCCTCAATTTTATATGACATACATATATCTCGTCAATTATTATTAGATGTTAAGTCGCAGTATACGGACAGGCGATTTTGCTCTATTTAAATTTATTTTACCAAAAATAGCCAATCTTTTCTTTGTACACACTAAAAAATTTTCGGATATTCTATAAATTTATTTATACTTTTGTTCAGATAATTTATATTTATATGAAATACTATATAAAAATTATAAATATTGAACCTATATAATTCGTTTATATAATTCTGTAATATATTTTATACAAATTCATAGTATACATACAATTTGTATACTTCCATTTGTATACTTTTTATAACCTACAGTATAAAACTTCACTCGTATACCTTGATTGGTATAAAATTAATATATTTATCATATACAAATTTTGTTTTATACGATTAGTTTTATAAAATTAATAGAAAAACGAAATTATTTTTGTTTAAAACGGGATTTTTATACTGTAAGCACCATTTATTTTTTTTCAGTTCTGTGGATATCGTGTAGTGAGTAGAAGTGTTTTTAAGTTTTATTGTAGACTTGTGAAGTTGTGAATAGTAACTAATATAATTTGTTAACTATGTAGTGAACTATCATTAGTTAATTATTCGATTTCTTATTATCGAATAATTAACTAATTTACTGGAACACTGAAAGAAATTGTGCGGAGATATTTACACATTTTGCTGTGTAAACCCAAATTGGTAATTAAATAATGTCTTAATAAAGTACGAGCCTGGTAATTTGTAGTGCAATATTTACCGTGCATTTTTAAATATTAAAATTTTTGCTGAGCAGCGTCTTATGACAAATTAGATTCATGCAAATCATTAAATTCTACCCTATTTTGCAATTTTTTCTCCAAATTTTATTTAAAATTTCAAACAAAAATTAGCCTTAAAGTAAATTTAAACCAGTACACAAATTGCCACAAAAATGCGTATTCGTCTAGTTTCCAGATTTGTTGGGAAAATGGTAATTATTTCAAAATAAAATAAAATATAAACTATTTTTATTTTTATCGTTCATTAGGAGTTTTTTTTAACCTTACTTCACGTTGCATCAAATGTCCGCTGTAACTTTGAGGATTAATAAATAAAAGTGCTGAAACGATATATGGTAAACACACATTAAATTTGCAAAACTTTATGTGCATTAACTTCTGTTTGTTGCTTTTGTTTAAATTCCAGAATTTTATAAAGCAATTTTAGAGGACTGGACGAACTCAGTTCCCTGAACATTAATGCTTACATATAAGCAGAGAATTTAATTATTAGCAACATTATAACAATTCAATATCTTTCAAGGCAGTAAAGGAAAAATATATTTGATCAAAATTTACAAGTAAGTTTATTGTCAATCCGGAGATGTAATTAATTATCATCTTTATTTTAAGAAAAATCGATTGCCTTTTGTGAAAGTGAATAAAAAAAAAATTTATTATAAAAAAAGTGTTTCATTAAAATTGGTTTTTAATAAATATGTTAAATATTAAATTCTGTCTCCTCAAACTCTCCTCAAGTTTCGAGTGTTTGCTTCTATGGAGAGTAAATATTTATGCGCTGCAATTTACTAGATCCGCAAATTTTAAAATGCATTGTAAACCATTAACCTTGCTGTCATTATTTACCATCCGCTCGTTCTTGATTTGTTAAAATCGCAGTAAATACAAAGCGCTTGTATGGCTCAATTTTTAATCAGTCTTCATTAAATATTACTCCGTTTTTTTGGGAATATCACTGATTATTTTTTTCGGTGGAGGTATTTGTTCCTTTTACTATATAAAACATTTCTTAAACTATTTGGTTTCAAAGAAATATTTGACTTATAACCAAATAAATGAAAGGATTAAATGTTTTATATTTGAGTACAAATCGAAAAAATTATTCCGACTGGTTTAGCCGCTAAGGTTTCATTAACTTTCTCAGCATCTCGATCGTGGTGCTTGATCAACCACTATCCATTTATTTTTGGAGATATGAATTTTGAAGATCTGCATTCGAAGTGGCAAATAAAATAAAATAGTGGCATTAAAAATAATAGACATAATTTTTGCAAAAATAGTCACCGTTTCATCTGTAAATAATTTACGAAAATTGATAACGGATGTTATTTGTCGGCTATAGTGTCTGAATTTAAGGTAGACCTAAACATCATATTTTAACACACTATCCCAGTATAATATTGAAAATGGGTCCTTAGCTTAAATGTCATCTATCCGTTATGAGTCATTTCACCAATATTTTAAAATTTTAAATAAAAATCAAAGGAATTTTAAAAATGTTTAAAGAAGCTTAGCAATTCGTCAACAATAAAAATTTTCAACTCTTATATAAAATTTAAATCTAGAAGGAAAAGTGGAAAATGGGAAAAACACTTTATTTAGTAAACAATTTATTCAAGAAAATAATTTATCTGATCGTGTATTAATTATGATGCACACTATCGCCCTTGACTATTCTTCGCCTCACCAGAAAGTGATGACAACTACCATAACGAATTTTATGAAATAAAGTTTATAATTTTAGAGAATGAGGGTATAGCTATTGTATTTTTATCTCAAAAGAATTTAGCCACGTTTGACGAATTTCATAATGCATGTGAGATACAAGCTATGGCACAGTCAATATACTAAATAAATTATATTTGAAACATTTTAAGTTCAACAGAAGTTTCAACACTGCCGTGTCACGAAAAAGAAACAAAACATATATTATATTAAATAGTATCGTATAAATTACTTTACACTTAATTTAATTCTAGCTCTTGTATACTTTTGTAAGTAACACATGGGCTGAAAAGTCCCGGGCCTAACAAAGAAAACACGTTTTTTTGTTCAAAATTGGCTTTATTCAACAACGTAATCTCCATCAAGAGCAAGACAATCATTCCAGCGCCGCTCTAACATTTCAATACCACTTTTGTAGAACAGATTATCTTTTGCCTCAAAATAGGCCTCAGTTTCAGCGACCTCTTTATTCAAGCAGAATTTCTTACCGGAGAGCATTTTTTTGAGGTCTGCGAACAGCCAGTAGTCGCTGGGAGCCCAATCTGGCGAACGCGGTGGATGTGGGAGCAATTCGAAGTTCAATTAATGTAGTTTTGCCATTGTTTTAATTGACTTGTGACGAAATTGTTTTTGATCCATTGTTTTGAAACTAACAAAAGTAGCGTTCCGAATATAATGAATAGAATATAATGAAATTTTGACAGCTGTTTTTTGAAGGTTATTACCAACTGAACAAAAAAAAATTGAACAAAAAAAACGTGTTTTCTTTGTTAGTCCCGGGACTTTTCAGTCCATGTGTTGAAATTAAAAAATCATAACACTTAAAAAATAATATGGTTTTAACAAATATATCGACTTTATAAAATAATCTAAAACTGTTTATTTATGTGACAAAAATGTATCTTAAATTTCATCAATATTGAAAACTGAGTTCAATTCTAACATATAGAATTTTCGAAAATTCTATACTAAAGCAACTAATTTTTATACAAGAACCAGATTGACATTTTCTATAAATAATTTATATAAATTTAATACTAATCCCTTATAAACAAAAATTAACATTTAATGGATAAACTTTATATTTTGAACTATATACAGATATTTATACGTTGGAGTATTAAATTTATACAAGTGACCTATAAAAATATTTATATGGAGTAATATACATTTTATACAAGATTTTATAACATTTGTTTATAAGTTAAACTAATATAAAATCTATAAAAAATTCGTACGGAATTATATTTATATTATCGTCGTATTAATTTTATACGAAAATTTTTTAGTGTGTATTTAATCAGCCAAATTATGCACGTTGATTGGTTAAATATCACGATAATCTAATTAAACTAGAAAATACTTATTCACAATTAAAAGAATCTGTGGAAAAAGGTTGTTTTGGAATCCAAAGGACGGACAAGTCATTCTCTAGACAGCCAATTGATCTGACTCTAGAATAGAAAATAAACGCAGATGCTGGAAGAAAATTAACCGGTGTAACTCATTTTACTTACTCCATTTCTGCTAGGCAGCGCTAATGTAAGAGCTGCAAGATTCGATCAACTGCTAGACCAGTAGCCTCATAGGTATATATCTAAGAAAATTATAAGCACGTTAATAGCAACTCGAGCTCCACGAGTTGATATAATTTTTGATCAATATTTTACACCATCAATCAAAGATTATGAACGTGCGCGCAGGAATGAACAAAATAGTATTGACTTTAATATTACTGGTCCTTGTCACATTCGGCCGACAGATTTCATTAAAGAATTAAAAAACATAAAATTTAAACAAAGTTGTGTTAAATTTTTAATCGAACATTGGACTGCAAGTGAAATGGTGCCATTTATTAGTAATACAATAATAAATTTAAATTATGATTTCTGTTATTCATATGCAGTAAAAAGTGATTCTATTGAAATGACAATTAATGAAAATTTGTCTTGCGATCGCCATGAGGATGCAGACGAGTATGACACTGGTAATGCTAAAAGATATATAAATATAACAAAATTATATGTAGAATTAGGACAATCATTGTACGCGAGTTTGCCAGGCTTTCATGCGATCACGGGATGCGATTTCAAAACTTCCTTTTATCAGAAAGGGAAGATAAGACCTTTACAAGTAGTAATGACAAACTCAAATTACCAAACGGTATTAAGCGATCTTGGAGCTGCTCATATAACCGGTTTGCGGGAAAAAATTTGTTTGTGAAAATTATGGATTTAAGAATATCACAGATATAAATACAGCGAGATTTCAAAAATTCTGCTTAACTTACAAAGGTAATAACAAGGAGAGCCTTTTAAAAAGTCATTGAAAAGTTGTGATCTCTTCATTTTGCCACCGTGCAAAGTAGAATTATGTCAACAGCTCTTAAGAACTCAATACACAACCTAAAACAAATGGATAGCAACGACAGGAAAATGCATTGGAATTTAATTGGTTCGAAGGAGAATGTATGTCGCAATTAGTTTTAGATGCTATTATTAACGAGAAACAAGACACCGATGACAATGTAACAGGTGAATTTAAACGTTTCTTTCATTTCATTATTGCATTATATTTGTTTTGTTAATCATTAAATATAAATGAATTATTATTTTTAGATAATGCAGAAGAACCGGAAGAAGGAGAGTATTGTAGATCTGATGAAGAATTCGCATTTGAAATTTCAAAATGACTCAAGGACATTTTTTGCAAAAATAATTTCGCAACTTAAAAAATTCAAGGGCTGACAATGCCCCGCGACCCTTCAGCAAGGTCTTAGATTTTGTTTTAAACATTGCTAAAGAAGTGTCACATAAATGTTCATGCTGTCTCAAATACGTACTCAAAATTGTCTAACAGCTCTTAGACTAAAAGAACTTTAAAAATTAGAACGTTTCTAATACAATTGAAAAAAAAATGTAAAGCTCTGTTGCATTACGTGTGAAAAAATATGTAACAGAGACACATATTTATTAAAATAACGTTGTAACGTCCGTGGTAGAAAATTTCAGTGCACAAACACATGTATGACATAAGTTTTAGTAGAATGTCACTTTTTTAAGCATAATGAACCTTCAAAATTTATAAAATATGTATTTCTCAAGACCTACTCTACAGCAAAGATGAAAATAATGGTTGTATTCCACAAAGATAAAACCATCTGAGAAATAAACTTTACCACTGCAGATGGAACTACAAAAAGAAAAAGGTTGACTGGCGCTGATAAGTTGAAAAATTATATCGAATCAGATAACATCGATACACCGTTTGACAAGGATCTTTTAATTTTTAAACAATGCTACGACCCAAATTGAAGTTTTGAAACAAATATTGACGAATCTGATATTGTACATGAGGGACGTTGCATTAATAAAAATAATAAATTTAGCAACTTTTCAGGAGTAAGTTTAGCAACTTTTCAGGGGGAAATCTCATTCGAATCATTTTTCGAATTATCTGTAGCATAATATATTGAAAATTTGTATATCTGAGATATGAGAGCGCGATTATGAAATCTGGGTTCAAATATTCTCCACAAAATCTCAAAAAATCTCGTTTAACTAATTCCAAGTCTGTCTGCGTGGAGTTGTTAACTGATTTTATTTCTCTTTTAATGTTAACATACCACATTGGAATTTAATTTGTCAAATATCTTTTGATTTTCAATTTCTTAATACGAAAAACTCATCAAACTTCATTGAAACATTTCTGAAAGTGGCGCTGGAAATAGACAAAAAAAATGGAGAGGTTTCAAGGGAGTTTCGTCTGTAAGCCACTTGAACTTAAAGGTACTAATTTAAATATTCGTTAGAAAAATCGTCAGCGCATACAGTGTGCTTTAAATTTTAAAGTTGTTTTGCGCCGGACCTATATTTAACCGCTTGCATTACATGCATCATCTTTTCTACAAGAGTGTACAAATTTAGGAAGTTTCATGTAAATTTAGAGCCTTCAAATTCTGGTCGAAATCATACCGTCCCATTATAAGAAAAACTAATAACTAATACAAATGTAAATATTTGGAATATATTAACAAATGTGTCCCGCAATGCATTAAATTCGATTGTGCAACTCTGAGTCGCTCTTTCACCGACTTGCGGAGTTAATGAAACTTTTTGTTTATCCATAATAAAATATTCAATAATATTTTCCACAAACCCCCTAGCTTGGTGTAAAAATCAGTTTTCCTATCGAACGATTTAAAATTCAAAGGTATGTACAAAATAAACTTGTTTGCCGCAAGATGATCATATTATAAATTTTACCTGTCCAAATATTTTCATTACTTCACACATTGGTAGATCAATAAAGGAGTTTAATCAAGAGCGATGATATATAAATCGCACAGAAAAGTTGTAATAAACATTTGGGGAAATTGATTTGAAAATTAATTCCAAAATTTAAGTAGAATAAAAGTTTATAAGAGAAAGCTTTATTCGCTGGTGGAATTGTTTTAGACGACGGGCCATTTACTATCACGAGGAATTGTTTAGGACAGTCGAATCCTTAGTAAACCGCTTTTTAAATTCTCATTTTAAATAAAATATTCAATTTGGGTTTAATTTATATTTACTTACGAAAAAATCTTCCAAACACACCAAAAGTTGTCCCATGTAATATTGTAATAAAAGCTCAAATTTTTTAGTTGGTTAATTTTTTCAAATAAACACTTTTATTTGTTCAAGCAATTTTTAAACTCTACTTGAGAAAAATAAAATACTTTGAAGATTTGAAAATTGAAACGTAAATCTTTTGAAAGCTCTAAAACAACTTTTCAATTAGTTTTTTATAATACTTAATATTCCTTTAATAGAGCAATAAAATTTTTAGTGCCAAACTCAATTTATCTTCCTAAAAAGATATAGTTTCCATGCCAATTATCGGTGTTGTGGCAAATCTATATTTAAGTTCTTGTTTGAAGAGACAATTTTTGGCAAAAGCTTATGTGCTATAATCGTCCTTTTTTACATATTTTGAAGCACATTAAATATCATAAATTAAATTATGTTAATTTTGTATAATGATAGAGTTTTCAGACAGTGTTGTATACCCCTGACTTGTCAATCATACCAACATTATTTAGTATTAACTCAATACATATATACCGAATTTTCTTATAAAAGCTGCTTCATTTTTTAATTAGTCAGTCAGAGAGTTCGGGTATAATGTAATTGTTACAACCTCAAAATAATAAATAAAAAGTGTAAATTATAAATTAAATAAAAATTGTAAATAACTTGTACATTTATTAAAATTAATAAATTGAATACAAAAAAAGTTAAAATTAAAGGTGAATTATATATTTTATTAATTCTCCCATAAACCACAACAAAAATTGGTGGCAGCGGAGGGATGGTAGTGTTACGCAAATAATTATCTACCATCTTGTATACGAACTCGCATTGTGGTTTCTTAATAAATAATTAATAAAATATCGTGCCGTTTAATTATCATAGTGCATCTAAAATATGTATCTCTGTGCACATAATTATCATACACATATCCTTAATAAGAGACGTATAATAATTAAATCGTGAAAAGTGTATTACGTTATCAAAATCGTAAAAAATTAAAACAAAGTTACGTCTTACTCGTATATACATATCATACCAACGAGTCAGTTAAGCTCAGTAATCGCTTTTAAAGGACGCAATATTTAAAAAAAAAATCAAGTGCATTTGTGAACATCTAGTGTAGTAAAAGTGGCACATAACTGTCTGTTAACAGTTACCAGTTAACTACATATAAGGCAATCTAAGTGTTCAATAAATAATTTTCGATTGTCTTAAGAGCTTTAATCATTGATATTATGTATAAAAGTGCTAATCAAATTATAGCGGCGAATACCAATTCAAATCGATATCGTCTTGCATTCATACCTTCAAATTAGAATGCACTTAAACTAACCATCGTATGTACATAATATTTCACGTGGGGTAGTATAAATTTATATCTCCACCAAATTCGAGATTACATGATCCTGATCAATGCCGTACAACCATTTTTAAAATCCATAACGTCATCAACCATATCAACGAATAAGTGTCTACGGTTAATCATCAAAACATCTGATCGTTATTGAAATTGATTTTGTGCTACAATTAAATAATTGCCGATTGAACGAATATCGACCTTCATCAAAAACATCTTTATTGGTGCAATAAAAAACAACTCCAACTAATTATAAATTCGTATCATCATCATTCATCAAGTTCTACACAATTACCCAGCTGATGATTATATATTATACATCATATTATCCGACCAAAAAGCAACCTTGATGACAAATCATATTGGTTCAACATTATATATTATAACCGTAAGTTTATTATCTTTCCAACAAATTGAAAATTATATATATAAAAAAATACTTTTATTATTACCAATCAAACATAACATTGCAACCATTATTAAGATTATTTAACATTATTTTTATTATTATTATTCCTTCGTTCTAAATCATTATTATTATTAAAATTTTATTGCTATAACCAACTAGTTTGATTATGTTTATTAGAGTTCATTTCATTAAAATTACATTCTATTTGCATCTACATAATATTTATTTAAATTTTAATCGAAAATTCTTAAATGAGTATAAATTCCGGGACTTATAGAAAATTGCGAAATAGAACCATTAAAATTGTGAAATCGGAAGAAAATCAAAATATAAATTCGGAATTAAAATCAGTTAACAACGATATTCAATCAATTACAAATCCAATAACATCAATTTTACCTTACTACAATTTGAAACTACCGCTTCTAATTGATACAAAAAATTTTAACCTTGCTGAAATAAAAATCTTAAACCAAACATCCAATAATTTTACCTCTACTATGTCAACCTTTAACTTTGATAGAGCCATTAAATTAATACCCGAGTTCGATGGAACTCCTGAAAAATTGCTCAGATTTCTACAATGTTGTAATCTCATATATAAAGATGTAAAAACAAACGAAGATATATCGCAACTTCTAGAATTAGTACAAGTAAAATTACTCGATAGCGCATATAATAAAATTGTTGTAACGGGTTCTTATACCACATGGGCCGAATTAGAAAAGGAACTTAAACAAAAATTTTTATCGGTAAGAGCATTGGAAAACATACAAGTTGACCTTGTACAAGCTTGTCAACGTTCGGACGAAAGTGTAAGAGATTTTGGAATTCGCATAGAAAATCTTCTCGCTGACCTGAACTCTTCATGTATTTCTGCTACTTCCGGAAAAGGGATCCTTGATGAGAAAGTTAGAACTATAAATTCGAAAACAGCGTTACGTGCGTTTGAGGATGGACTTAGGGAACCTCTTAAATTGCTGATTAAGGCATGTCGATTTGGAAATTTAAAGGATGCAATTGCCAAGAGTATAGAAGAGGAAAATTCGAATCGATTCCATACACTTAACACTAATAAATCTTCCACTTCTAAAAATCAACCTATCAAATGCCAAATTTGCTTTAAAATGGGACACACCGCTTCGCAGTGTTTTAATAGAAATGCTAATCTTGCCCAATTCCGTAATAGTTCATCTAATTTAATGTACAGCCCTAACCGACCGAATGTTACAAGAACATTTTCCCAAAATGGAAACTTTTCTAAAAATACCGTTACTCCACGAATTAATCATATCGAATATCCATGTGCTTATTGCAAAAAGTTTGGTCATCACATCAGTGTTTGTCGATCTCGTGAAAGGGCAAATCGTACGAGGAATCAATCTATTGAAAACCGGAATATGCCGCAAATCCATCAAAAGGAAAACTCAAGCGAACTTCATCAAGAGTCGAAGGATGTAGGGGTGAAAGTTCAGAATATTTAAACCTACATCCAGTGTCGCATGCTAATCATAATACGTACACAAAAATTCATCCAATTAATAACAAAACAAACAAATTATTCCATTTCAAAATTAATTTTTATGACGGTGATATAAAATTTGTACAACTCGATCTTGACATTTTACACAAACCTGATTTTTTTTTAGTTGATACTGGGGCGGACGTTAGCGTTATTAAAAAAGGACTGATTAAGCCTGATACTTGTTGTTTCCCTAACTTAAAATTAACTATAAAAGGTATTACAGCTGAATCTATTGAAACCTTGGCAGTCTGTTCTTCAAAAATTAATATTTCAAACAACGTAATTTTGCAAAACTTCCATATTGTACCTGACGAATTTCCTATCAATTGTGCTGGTATAATAGGAAATGACTTTCTTCGTAAAAACAAATGTAAAATTGACTTTTTAAAAAACCAGATCCAAATTCCTACAAGTACAAATGACATTGGTTACATTAATTTAACCCTTTCTTCCAATAATCCTGCAATCGTAATACCCAGTCGCACAGAAAAGATTATCAATATGAGATTTAAAACAAATTGTGATAATGAGTTTTTATGTCCTTCACAAATGCTGGAGCCAGGTGTTTACATTGCTAGCGCAGTCATTCGCATCATCAACTCATTTGCTACAGTAAGTGTTATTAATACGAATGATTATGAAGTTAATTTGAATGATATGTACGTTGAACCAGCTGCTTTAGAAAACTACTATATTTATAAATTACAACCTTGGTCAAATATTTTAGAAGATAGATTAACCAACTTAGAAAACGAAATTGATACAAACCATATGAACCACGAAGAAAAATCGTCTATAATTAAAATTTGTCGAGAGTTTAACGATATATTCCATTTACCAGGTGATACACTTTCAATTACAAATGCCGGAGTTCATCATATACCACTAAATTCTGAGACTCGACCTATTCATATTAAACCGTATCGTCTTCCTCATTCAGCAAAATCCGAAATAAATGCTCAGGTTTCAGAAATGCTGGCGAACGGTGTAATTGAAAACAGTAAAAGTCCCTTCAACTCTCCTTTACTTGTAGTTCCCAAGAAATCAAGCGATGAATCCAAACGATGGCGCGTTGTTGTAGATTTTCGCCGTTTAAATGACGTAACTATAAATGACGTTTTCCCCTTGCCAAACATAACTGAAATCCTAGAACAATTGGGTGACGCTGTCTATTTTACAACTTTAGATTTAGCAGATGGCTATCACCAAATCCCACTTCATAGTAAGGACAAAGAGAAAACTGCCTTTAGCACCCAGACTGGACACTACCATTTTACAAGAATGCCTTTTGGTCTGAAGGGAGCACCGGCAACCTTTCAACGTATAATGAATAACGTATTGTCAGGCCTGAATGGTCTTAAATGCTTCGTGTATTTGGACGACGTTGTAATCTATGGTTACAATCTCAAGGACCACAATAGGAAGCTAATTGATGTTTTCCATACATTTCGACAATATAATTTAAAGCTTCAGCCAAGAAAATGCCACTTTGTTCGTAAAGAAATATGTTACCTGGGTCACATAATCACTAACTACGGAATAAAACCGGATCCATCAAAAATAGAAGCCGTTAAAAATTTCCCAGCACCAACAAATCAGAAAGAGGTCAAATCTTTTCTGGGTTTAATAGGATATTATCGCCGATTTGTCGATAAATTTTCTGATTTAGCACAGCCTTTGAATACTTTACTAAAAAAGAATGCACGATTCATTTGGGATGCCTTCTGTGAAGAAAGTTTTCAAAAGCTAAAGGGAAAATTAATCGAACCACCTATATTGCAGTATCCTAATTTCAATAAACCATTTTACGTAACCACTGACGCCAGCGATACAGCACTGGGGACAATTCTTTCACAGCGGAATAGCAATGATGACGATTTGCCTGTAGCTTATGCTAGTCGGGTACTAAATAAGTCTGAGAAAAACTATTCCACTGTCGAGAAAGAGTTGCTTGCCATTGTTTTTGCTGTAAAACGTTTCCGTCCGTATTTGTATGGCGTAAAATTTACGATTATAACGGATCATAAACCTTTAGTGTGGCTTAATAAAGCGAAAAACTTGTCATCCCGATTAATGCGCTGGAGGATAGAGTTAGACGAATATGACTACGACATCATATATAAACCTTGTAAATGCAATGCTAATGCTGATGCACTGAGTAGAATTGAACTACAATCTGCCGATCAGAGTAACAACATTAACATTATCACTCGTTCACAAACTAAAGCTAATGATGCATCATCGGATCTTAACCAGTCTTGTAATAATAATAATTCAAGTATTGATAAAAATTCCTATCAACTAGTAGATCCTCAAAGTTCAGTTACCTGTCTTGATAATGAAGATGACATTCTTAACATAATCAAAGAATTTCACAACTCTCCACTGGGAGGACATCAGGGTATAGAACGTACTTTTAAGAGACTTAAATCTTATTATTATTTTCCCAAAATGTTATCCACAATTAAAAAATTTGTACAGAAATGTGAACTTTGTCAAAAAAATAAAATATGTAAACTAAATAAACTCCCGATGGTAATAACAACAACGTCAAAACGACCTTTTGAAAAAATATTTTTGGATATTGTTGGTCCCTTAAACATTTCACATAATAACAACCGATATATCCTTACCATACAGGATGATCTGTCGAAATTTTCATTGGCAATTCCAATCCAAAATCAAGTTTCTGAAACAATTGCTAAAGCCTTAGTTGAACATTTTATATGTAGATTTGGTGCTCCATCATGTATCCTTACTGATCAAGGAACAAATTTTGTTAGCGAACTTTTCCACAATATTTGTAAGTTACTAAAAATTAAAAAACTGCAATCAACGGCTTACCATCCGCAGACAAATGGAGCTCTTGAGAGGTCTCATCGTACCCTCGTTGAATATTTGCGAACCTACACAGAAATTGATCCTAGTAATTGGGACCATTGGTTACCATTTGCTATGTTTACATACAATTCAACTCCGCACTCTGCAACCAATCTAATGCCTTTTGAGATAATTCATGGATTCAAACCAAACATACCTTCCTCATTAAAAAATAAGTCTAGAATATTTTATAATCCCGATGATTACTTACAAAATTTAAGAATAAAACTTGCAAGTTCATATGAAACGGCAAGACAAAATTTAATTGAAACAAAACAGAAATCAAAAACATACTATGACAAGACAAGTAAAAGTATTGATTTTAATGTTGGCGATAAAGTTCTTTTAAGAAACGAAAAATCAAAAGGTAAACTTGATCCACTTTGGACGGGTCCGTATGAAATTTCAGAAATCAATAGCAATGTTAATTCTTCTATTCGCATAGGCCGTCAAATTAAGGTTGTTCATAATAACCGATTAAAACATTTTTTTGATTAAATTTGAATTTATAATAGACATTAAGAATGAAATAAAAAAAAAAATAATAAAAATGTAAATAAATAAATAAATCTAAAACATATATATTTAAGTTAATAAATTTCTGATTAAAAATACTTTTGTTATTTTATACATACATATATTTGTGACTACCTATTATATTGTATTTTATATTATTGAATTTTGAAATTAAATTGTCATGTACATTCTATTTAATATATAAAAATTAGTTATAAAAAAAAAAAAATAAATAAATAAGTTTATCTTATTTATTTATTTTTCTTCTTAAGGGGTGAGGTGTTGTATACCCCTGACTTGTCAATCATACCAACATTATTTAGTATTAACTCAATACATATATACCGAATTTTCTTATAAAAGCTGCTTCATTTTTTAATTAGTCAGTCAGAGAGTTCGGGTATAATGTAATTGTTACAACCTCAAAATAATAAATAAAAAGTGTAAATTATAAATTAAATAAAAATTGTAAATAACTTGTACATTTATTAAAATTAATAAATTGAATACAAAAAAAGTTAAAATTAAAGGTGAATTATATATTTTATTAATTCTCCCATAAACCCATAGTTTCTAAAACGCTTCCCAGCTATTTTGACTCTATGGTTGATTATTCAAGCGGAGCCATATTAAGATGATAAGTTTTTTCCTCACTTCAAATTTAAGAAGTGAGAAAGAAGCTTAACATCTTAAAATAATTACACCTAAGTTTTAGAAGGTTATAAAAAAAAATCAGAAAATCGGCATTTACATTTTTAAAACAAATACAGAACTTTCAAAATGTCAATGTACCAGAATGGGCTACCTGATCACCACACAATAAAACAAGAGCACAATGAAATTTATCAGACAAGGTCGGTACATACCCTTTCTTTTTACTGGCGTCACATCTGATTAAGGGATTTGGTCGCCTCAAGTTCCGCTGACCAGCTTTTACTTCGAATTAATGTATGACCAGCCCATTTAATCCACAGCCAATCCCTAGAACTGTTGGCTGCTCCCATTTCATTTCGTTGATATATATATAAAAAAAAAACAGAAACAGTCGTTGGTTGATGATCTTTTGCCCAAGCGTAAATAATGATTAAACTCAGCTAGAAGTGACAATGAAAGTAGATACAATACTCGTTTCACAGAGAATTCTTTTCATAACTAGTTGCAAACAAATGTGTGTCATCGCTTAATTTTGCCGGACTCCTTGACAAAGGATTACACGAATTATATTGACCGAGTCTTGTATAGCATAGACCAGTGGTGCCAATAATTGAAATAAATAAATAAATTTCTAATAACTAAATAAATATTTCTCTAAAAATTCATAAAGTTTGTTTAACTATGCTTATATGCGTCGTCTGAATGCACCTTTATTAAAACGATTACAAAAAACCAATCGTTATTTCAATCTGTCGTTTTGGCAAAACCACGATAATTATGTTTTTTAACTTTTCTTCTAGTGATAGTTTTAATAAAAATGAACGTAAAGAAAGGTACAACCTACCATTATCATGAAAAATGGGAGAACGACTATTTTTTATAGTGATCAAAGACAAGTGTTGGTGTTTGATATGTAGTGTTATAATTGCAATGCCAAAAAAAGGAAATGTGGAAAGACATTTCAAAGCTATATGCATAATATCTATGAAAATAGGTATTCGCCGAATAGCTACGGGCAAAAAAAAAATCTCAAACTTATGCGATTACTAATATTTTATAACAAAACAAAATATCGAAAATGTCGTTAATAATTTTTGACAACTTTAAAATAAGTTTTAAAACACCGTGGGTGACCGACACTTAAACTAAATTTCATTTCCCTAGACAATTAGGAAAAAAAGTAGGAAAAAGTGCCACAAAGATTTTTTTTCCTAATTCCCAGTTTTTAATTCCCAGGGAAAGACAGAATAGACAAACAGAGATACTTTTTAAAACACTTGTTTATTTAAGAATCAGATAGTAATGGAAAATGTTAAATGAAAAACAATTTTAATTTATAATTTTAAATTTTTAGTAAAAATGGTATGAGTTTACGAAAACTTACCAAAATACTTGGATTTTGGAAAAGTAACAATTCTAAAACATTTAAGGCATCAAAGTAGAGACAAATAATCTCCTGTTATTTGTTTCTACTTTGTGCCAAAAGCAAAGTTTTCTTTTGTTTCGTCTAAAATTTTGATTTTATATGAAAATTCAGTTGTTATTTCATGAGACAATAAATTTCAAATCAAAATGATAATCAAAATTTGATTGAAGTTTTACATTTTCAATTTGAACTGATCTAGATAAATGGGTGTCATTTGACAGATCGACTGTCAAAATTTGTTGGTTTCACGACGATTCCTAGAGTTTCAATGAAAGCTTCGCTTCGATCCGTTTTCATTAATTAATTGGTTTAATTTATTACTCTGGCGCTAACTTCCTTGGACGGATTTAGTCGCCTTATTGAGGTTACTATAATCGAGTGATCTTCGGATTGATCGGTAACCGGCCTATTGAATCCTACTAGTTATCCTACTTCAATGAATGTCCATTGCAGATCATATTGTACAGAGGTGGGGATTTATGAAATCGGCAAAAAACGAAAAATACCCGGGTTTAATCCCGCAGGATAGACATGGTGTTTTTCAACACTGGATTCGGTCTATGATGTCAATGAACACAACTATTATGACCCCTTGTCAGAGTACAGAATCCAGGAGCGAGGCAACCTTCATGTCAGTCGTATTAGCGATTTCTATCAAGAAGGAATGAAATCTGCTAAACAATGTGCGATGTTCTCGTCTCCATATGGTAGAAGAAGCCGACACTATTTATATTCGACGGAAATTGCAAATAGGCTGTCATGGAAGTAAGAAATATATACAATCCATTCTTCAAATATTTTGTTCTTCTGCCATTATTAAAAACTTGCAATAATTTTTTTTTTATATTTACAAAAGTTGATTTTTTTAACATTTGTGGCACTATCAGAAGAAGCGATAAAAACTTTTTGATCTGTGTCTGCAAGGTTGACGAAGCAATTATTATTAATAAAAATAAATAAAATAATAAATAGTTTGTTAATTCAAAATTTCCATTTTAACTTATTCAAAATCGAATTTATCGTCAATTTGTTCTTCATTTTTATTTTCATTTGTATTAAGGTTGTGATCCTCGTCAGGAATTTTATGAAGATTGCCTGGATATAGAATGCCCGTTTCATTCGACTTAAGATTTTCAGTCTTAGTGCCATGGTAACAAAATATGTACGAGCTCCTTTACTGACGTGTGGGTGTATAATACTGGCATACAACCTTAAGGAAGCGATTAAAATTAAATTCTCCAAGCAGTTAGAATCAGTTTTTAGGTTACGTATATTTATATTATTTTAGACTAATTACAAGGTATAAAATTTAGAATTTCTAGGTTATACTGACATTTTTTGCCTATTTTAGTGAGCCTGCAGTTGTTCTGAACTGCCTCTACGGATTGGACAGAGATGATAGAAGTCGTTCTAAACTAATAATTGATGTAAGAAACCAATCTTATTTATCCACATGCTCAGAAATCTTTGAGATTTTCGCTATTAGCGAGAGAACACCATTGAGTATGATATGAAATTCTTAAACATTTGAAAATATTTTTCGATCATCTCTGTCCAGTCCGTAGGAGCAGTTCAGAACAACTTTAATCATCTCTGTGCAATCCATAGTGTGTTTGTTGTAAAAAATTTCATTTTTTAAAATTCACTCAAAACTTTCCACAAAAATTAAATGTTTGCTACGTATGTATAGTGTAAAAATGTTTGTGTTAATCAAAAAAAAAATCAGATATTATTATTAAAGTTCAATATTTGAGTGTTTTTTTAATTCTAAGTAGTTATAGCACACAGTGTATATTTTGTTATTTTGGCATAAACTTCACTCCGGTAGCAATAAAAAGGAACAAGCAATTTATTCGCTGTTTCTAATACTGACAAAATTATTTTAACAAAAATATATGTTTATTTCCAATATTTTCACATGAATAAATTCAAATAATTAAATGAAAAGTAATTATCATTTAGTTAGAAAGTATTACAAAAATAAAAAATTTCAAAATTTAAGATAAAATGCGAAGAATTTTAGAATTTATTAGAAGGAGAAGAAACTAGAATGTTCTTATAGGTCTTTTTAAGAAAACTAAATTTGGTTAAGTAATGTTCTAAAAGTTGATGTTAAGTAATGTTAAGTTATATTCTTAAAGTTGAACAAATTCACGATATAAGTCAGTAGTGACGCCTATGTCAGTATTACAGCCGTTTATTATTATATCACTCAATAAAATTCGTCATTAATATTATATCACTTAATCGATAGGTCTCACATTCTACAAATAAGTACAAATGGAGAATACAGGAATTTTTCTTATACAACAACAACAACAATAAAAAATACTGGGGCCCTATTTCTGAATACGATACGAAAATGTATTCGATACGAAAATGATATCCGTTACGAAAATACTTTGGTATTTCTGAATACGATCGTACGTAATTGTTTGGTGTGTGTCCTTGCTATAAGGGAAATTTATTTTAAATCGTTTTACCTGCAATAAAATTGTACGACTTGGACACTATTTTGAGTTTTGACGTGTTGGTTTGTACTTGAAATGGATGTACATAATAATATTATTTTTCTTCTAGGTTTTCAAATAAGCATCACTTTTGGTTTGGAGATTCTTTTAAGTTGTAATACATATAAATAAAAACAAATAGTGAAATAAAATTAGAGTTTTGTGGAAGCAAAATATTTTGTAGTTTTGTGTGGCCGACAAAATTGTTAGGATGGGATATAAAATTCTACCACCAAATAATTTCTTGTTGTGTGATAGTGCCCCATTATATTTGGTTTTATAATGGTTTTAAATATAAATTAATAACTGGTTAGGTTTTGGTTTTAAATATAAATTAATTGTGTTATTAAATATGTATTTCAATATCATTTTTGGATTATGGTCTCGGGCTTTTTAACAGTGCTCTTACCCCGTTCTATATTCGGTCATCAACTGTAGTACGTGCTAAATACTCTGACTACGAAAATTTCATATATGTATTATTTAATTTCATATATGTACATACTCTCATTTAAATTGGCGTAAACAAATTATAAGGCCATGTTTACGTTTTAAAATAAAAGATTTTCTTTGATTTTGAAAGAAATTTTTGATTTTTCTATGGAGTCGTTAACTAAACATTCATCGTACAAAAATTCGTTCATGAACGTACAAAAATTGTTCGAATTCGTATTGTCAAATAAGGGAAATTTGTGAACGTATCAAGTAGGTACGAATTCGTATTACAATTGCACGGATTCGTATTCAAAAATGCCAATCATACGAATTCGTACAATTTTTGTTCGTATTCGTATTCAGAAATAGGGCCCCTGGAAATTGATGATGTCATAACATCGACATTTATTATGTAGAAATTAAAAGTAAATTAAATTTTATAAGAAAAATACGAAATCAAACCGAAGCAAAAGTTGTACAAACATACCTAGTACAGTTTAAGCTCTTACGCGGTATGCGTGAACAATAAATTCATACCAAATTTAGTTTTCTATACGCGTTTCACATTATGCGGAATGGATTTTGTTTAGTGCATGAGGAACTTCAAGAAGATTTTTTGAATTTGTCTTTTGATTTTTAGTGCTTTGTTACAATGAAGAAATATTTGCCTTTAAACCGTATAAAGAAAACTCAGGCCTAACAAACAGCTAAATTACAACAAAACTGGGCAGATCGTTAAACTAAAAGTAAATGATCATTGAAAGCGTCACAGTTTTCGTAATGCTGTAGAGCAGCCCATCACATGATAGTCCAACAAATTTTATGAAATAATCCATTATTTCAATCATTAGCTGAAGGATTGAAAACGGAGAATTGAAAATGACAGTGAAGAACAAAAAATTCAATTTGGTTGGTCCAATGGACGATGTTCGATATGGATAATCGTTTAACCGGCATTTTCGTCGAGAGTCCCGGATTGTATGATGTGATTTTTGCTATAACGGGAAACTTTCATCCGTTCACAAATAAAAGGAAACAAAAAAATTGTTTAGTAAACGGAATATTGAGGTAATGGACTGGTCAAAACTTATGGGGCATAGAATTAAAAATTGCGTTAGAAAAGCGTCGATTGAAATCCGAATAAAAATTTTCAGATTGTTCGTGATGGATTAGAACCCAAAATGGAAAAGAAAATATTGAATGGAAAAAGAATTTGTTTTGACAGCAATTTGTGCATAATTTTATAATGCAGACTAATTAAATTTTATATATTATTATAAAGTATGAAGTAATGAAATTTCGAGTAATTCTTGTTGACAATTTTTTTACAAAAACTTAAAATTTATATTTGGTATTGTTTGGAGTAAATGCTGAAAAATATATTTAATTTTTTTAAGTTTTTAATGCAAAAATTTTATTTACGAAAGGCTAATTCAATTTTGCTGAGTGCCAATTTAATTCCGCTATATCGCCGAATTTTAAAAAATGTACTTTATAAAAAGTAAAAGAGAAAAACTCACTGTCGTTCTAAGGATTCTAAATTAATTTTGAAATAATACCGATACCGATTCAATTCCAACGTGCCAGCTTCCACAGGACATTTTTTTGTTTTTTGCAAATTTTTTGAAAAGTATATAGCTCACTTACGAAAAAACGCTTAAAAATAATAAGATTTTAAATTAAACTTCAATAAAAGTCGGTTTAATTCATTTTTTAAATTTTTACGGGAAACGACGAGATTTGAGTTAAAAAAAAATTATTTCGACAAAATTTGACATTTCTATAGACAAGGCAGATTGACTGTTCGGAATAAAATTGCATACTTAATATTTTTGTACTAATTGCAAGATATTTGCAAAATTTTTTGGACATCTGTGTACCGTAAGTCTCAGCTTCTAAATCAAAAACAATGTGCGCAATCATCGTAATTCGATGATCAGGGTAAACCGTATAATATATGAAAAAAAATCTGAAGCCCAAAAAAACCAAAACAGAAAAGTAAACAATTTGTTTACTTTAAAGTAGTAGCCGTTTGCAGTTCATCTTGATTACAGATACGGACAAAAATCGTATAAATTTAATTCGTAATATTACCCTTATTAGTTCGTTCGCGGTTGAAAAAGTTCGATTTTCATGCAGAGATGACCGCCTTGTACATCAATATCTACCACAATCTAAAACCTATTGAATTTTGTTCTTGGTCTAGCTGCCAGTTGTTACAAATCCAAAATTATGGGATTTGCCATTTCCTTTTGTTTATTTAATGCAATGTATATAGAATTTGAGCCATATGCACAGAGTAAAACAAGAACTGAATCGAAAACCGATGTTAACCGATATCTTTATTGAACTAAAAACCGAAACGGCAACGAAATTTATGATTACAGATAGAACATTAACCGTAACCTGTAACAATTTTCAAACGGTTCAATCCGTTCTATATCGTTGTGGTTCCTTCTTTCAAAAATATTTACAATCAAAATGTTATATTATTCGAAAATTGGCGGAGATTAATGATCAATTGAAAATATATAAGTTGCCACTAAAGTGCGTAATTTATAAGTATACGATTAAAATTACAAAAACTGTTTAACTGGCTGGAATCTAGTTTATGAAATAAGAATTATATATTCATGAAATAGTTCACCCTAAGGCTAATTTTTATAGTACGTAGTATCGTAGCTAAGCTGATTGATAGTCGCAAGTAATTGCACCTCTAATTCCGCCTGATAACGAAGGAGACTACAGAGGAGTCGACGAAGTAGGAGGAGTCGGGAAATGGGTCTTGTTAATTAACATGACAATTTTCACAACAAGAACTATTTGCTTCAAACATAAATTAGAGTATGAAACCAGTAGATGCACAATTAAAAGTTTAGTGAAGGCTTAGATGGTACGCAAGTTTTTATAAAATTATATATCCAATAAAATTTTTTGATTGGTTATTGGTGGGTAAATTAAAGGTTTTTTTTGTGTCGCTGAGGATCTTACATTGCAAAAATCATCCAATAATTGAAGAAAGAAACGGCAAACAATTTTTTCACAAGATACTTTGTGAAAAACTCAACAATACAAATTGACTTTCCTGAGCTTTGATTTTTTTTTTTTTTTTTTTTTTTTTTGTTAAAGACTATTTATTCCTGACTAAAACATTTAGATGAGGTACAAGATTTGTTTCGGGCGGGACCTCCAATGAAGAGTTGGAAGAGTGATTTACTTCAAAATCTAGAAACATCTAGAAAATGTGTGAATTGTAGGAATAAAATAAAATAAATAAACTGTTGCGCAGAAAACACCTTCAAGAGTAGATTTTCTAGTTATAAAGACAAATACGAAAGTTAATTTAAGTTCTGCAATTTTGCAACCATCAACCCATGAAACTAACATTAATACGGAAATTTAAATTTAAAATTCGTTTTCGTTCTCTCTATGCGATCTGCTGGCCTCTTTCTTACTTTAACGATCCATCTCTCCTTTCCATCATTTATTAGACACACCATTATTGATGTTGCTGTACCAGACTAGAGTGCTCTTAATGTTACTTAGACTTGTAGTTCATATAATTCAACATGACTTATCTTAATCATACATAGTCATTATGTCTAACAAACCAAATTTTGTTAAACTGGTTTAGTAAAATTTGGACAATTTTATTGTATGTTGGCTAAAGTTGTTACCATGTATGTTTATCTAAACGCTTTATTAAATTTAGGACTTAGAGCATACAGATCATTTGTAGTCTATAGTAATCTGTTTGATGCTTTAACAGTAAGTAGTTGATTCCGAAATGCGCATTTCTACCTAAACAGATACGTTAACATGCAAAACTCCCACAATGACTGGACTGTTTTTTTATGTTAAAAAACGAAAAATCATTAAGATTGAATAAATGTATACCGTTCTTGTCTTAAATTTCCTTTACCCCTTAGTTCCGGTTTGATTGTTTGGTCAATCATAATTGGTTAGGTAGCCACACAGTACGGTTCCTTCTCTACACATTGAAACCAGTCAAAGGTAACGTCTATATCAAAGAATCTGGAGGGTTACAAATGGACACAAACACCATCCTGACTGAATGACGAACTTATTTCTCATCCCACTTCAATAGAAAGATATTGTCGTCCAGCGAACAGGCAGCATCATTGCATTAATCTGATGTAAATGTAAAAATCTCACCTTCATCTCGAAGTGCAAAGACTCATACCCATAATGTAAAATAATAAGGCATCCAGTGAAGATTGCATTTGGCACGAAATGTTCAAGAACTGTAGTTCCAGTGCAAGTGATATATAAAGATTGGTGTAATTGGCATTTTGATCCGATTGAAAAAAAAAATCAAATCATCACACAATGAGCGGCGAAAACCAATGAATCTGCAATAAGGTACTATTTAGTGAATCTTTTTCGCAGAAGCATTAAACCCCTTGGAAAATGTTGCCGCTAATGCTGTTAAGGTAGACAGAGTACGTTATCGTGATAAAAAGCAGATCTTTTTAAAGCTTTTTGGACGGCAGGTACTCTCTGAGTTAACGTGGAAATTATTGTACATGTCAGAAAGCCCGAAACGATTGTAGAACTGAAGGATGAATTCAGCCAGGTTTAAATGGTATTGAGCCCGAACTACGCTAAAAATGTATGACAAATATCGATAAGCGCATCCTGTATTATGCCAGTCCTGAAACGAATATTTCGGATATATCCTACGTAAATTATTTCAACAAATGTTGGTGTTTTAGATTAAAAAAGCTCTGCACTCTTATGAATCACACGTTGCGTTCCCCGAGCATACTACCAGCATGCGGGGTTTGTGGTTTAGGTTTTACCTTTTTAATTAAAATGTTTTTGTAGTTTTTATGACTCCGTTTAATTGATCGCAAAAATTTAAAGATGCCAAAGCTTTTAGGGAATACGACCAATCGGAAGAACAGTTTATAGTAAGTTTTTTAATTCTTGGCAAAGATTTAAAATGTACAAAGGATCAAAAAGAGAGAGATTAGCGACAATGGAGGAACAACTAAGTGAACCTAGTTGGTCCTCCATTTTCGCTAATTGATTCGGATAAAAATGTATAAACCAGCTAAGCACAAAAATTGCTAAACCCTAGGTCCAAGAGTTTTTTCTGTGGAAACCGGGCCGCCCAAAATAGTATAGTTTTCATAGTAAAGCTACGGTATTTTAAATACAGATAACGTGGATCGAAATCAATGTTTTATTGAAATTTTCCATTTTTGGCCGAGTTAATAGAGTTTTTCAAATCGATTTTTGAGCTTTAATTATAATATGTGGACATTTTGATGAAACTTTTTGCATTTAAATGGCATTCACAATCTGTTTGGAGTGATAAATGATTTGTAAACGATTTTTACCCATTTCTATTACGCAAATAAAACAATTCCTCGTTTCTCGAATAGGTAACTAACTGGATAACTGGTAGTTTACAATAAGTTTGAACCGCCAAATAAATGTTATGGTGGCTATTCGGACGCCATTAAATTAAAGACGCTAATAATTTTCCAAAATATATAGACTCCGCTACGGGGCAAAAGTCCCGCTACCATTGATGTTTATTGACGTTTAGCTCAGTTTCGCTTTAACCATTGTGTTGTGTAGACGCACAAATTTTATAATGGTTAAATACGCGCCATAAGAACTGAACCACTTACTTATCTTTTCTTTGTACAAAGTTATAGGCAATCCAAATGGTAGCGGGACTTTTTGCCCCGTAGCGGGACTTTTGCCCCACCCATTATAACGAAAGCACTTTCAATTGTATCAAACAATCTTCGAGGTTTTGTAAAGCAAGTTAAATTTCGAACAAAGCAAATTCTCTTTTTTACTAAATCACTTTCAGTTTTAACTAAAATAAATTGAAGTGATTTTACAAATCAAATTAAAACTGTTGCGTCGTTTTAAAGGACTGGAACTATTATTAGAAAATTGGTAGAAGTTAACGGTTATTTCTCGATTTTGTCATTAATGGCCAATTATTAAATAATATTTATTATTGTTACAAAAATATTGGTGATGGGAAAACTTTGTGACGCTGATTTTCATTGTTCTTAATAAAGTTTTTTTTTTACTTTTATTCGTTTTAGATGTAGAACTTTGTTCATCACATGCCATAATATTGAACTGGCCAGCATGTATACATCCTCTGCTTATTTTTAGCCCCTGGATTAGCTGAATTTATAGTTTCACGAAGATTCAAGCTCTTGTCAATTTGTGGTGAAGCTTACGAAGCAGCTTTTTTTCTACGTAATTTTAAAGCTATTACGCTATTGAAAATTAACCGGCCTAAGATATCTAAGACTAAAAAAATCTAATAAATATTTAGTTAGATAAAACCTGAAGTGCCGCCGGCACAAACTCATTAATAATGATAATTGATCTTGTTCTTCATTCATATTTCTTTGGTAGTTGTTTTCATCAGCAAGTGTCCTTTATATTAGCACAAAATAAAGACAAAATCGAGAAACATAGGTAAATTTCTGCCAAAATAGAAGGGAATCCAATCAAGTTAAGATTGCAAACTATCAAAAACAGTTCAAATCGCTCAAGAGCAACAATTTTAGTGTGGTTTGTAAAAGCTTCAATTTGTATTGTAAAATCACCGCAAAATATATAAAAGAAATTTGCTTTACTTTTAAATAAATTTAAAACTCAGTTGCTGAAAATATATGCTAAAAAATTTAACTTGTTTTCTAAAATCTTAAACATTATTTGTATAAAATTAAAAGTAGTTTGCAACATCGTTAAGTGCAAAATCTTTACAGTAATTTTAATACACAGTAACCAACTTGTACAAATTTAGAAAGTTTCATGTTAAGTTAGAGCCTTCAAACTCTGGTGGAAATCATACCGTCCTATTATAAAAAAAGTAATTACTAGAACTGCTGATTACTAGAACTGCTGCCATATTGTTAGAAGCAGAATAATTAGAGAATTAGATGAATATGAAAATGCATAAAATGCTAGGCAAATATAAACTGACAGAATAATTTATATTAGGTCGAGTTGTTGTTTTCTACAATAATAAATTTATAAAAACTTATATACGAAAGTTTTAACTCAATTAGCGGCACCGAGTTGGACTGGTAGTTTTATCTATGATGTTATTATTTTTCCAGATGTGAGTTAACATTTTGATACGTAGAAAAATAAACTGAGTAGGATTCCCAAATTATGATATTTTCGGAAAAAGAAAGCTACTAATAGTGGCATCTGTGCCAACGAATTTAATTTACCTTTGAGAGAAAAAATGTATTTTAGTGGAATATAGCTAGGTGGTACCTATAGGTGATAAATAGCGTTAGAAAACAGATGGCATTGCGGCTAAAAAAAATTAAATTTTTTAAGTATATATTAAATTATTTTAAGCGTACTAATCTATTTATTTTAAGAAAACACTACCTCATATAATTACTAATTTATTTTAGTAAAATAAACTGTTTAAATGTAATGCCGAAATGAAAAATATCGCACCTTCGTCAACTGCAATCAGCCCAAGTTGTGTTGGCCCATCATTGAGTAAAATATTACGACTATAAATTTGTTTGATAAATGTATCGCCAAACGTTCTTTGAGTACATAGCTAACGTATTTTATTCTTTAAATCAAAAAACAATTCCCGGTCAGCCTATGTATAGATGGACATATAGTTCTCACCTGTCTTTTCCTTTGGTTGAATTTTGCAGAGACCATCAAATTATTTTAATTGTTTTACTTCTAAACGCGACACATTTGCTTCAACCGTTGGATGATGCATGTTTCCATCCAATTAAAAATGAATGAAAAAATATTCTAAGAAACTGTAAAATTGGAAACAAAAAATTTGGTTAGAGAACAGGCTCTCAAGAAGCAAACAATCGTAAATGGATTCAAAACGTCCAGACTATACCCATTCGATGCAAACGCGATAGATTACTTACTCTAAGCTTCTACAAACGCATAGACCAATGTCTTGCGAGCAACTACAACGTTACAAACAGAGCACGGAGCAAACAAACCTAATTCTGGAAGCATTTGACAGAATGAAAAACTACAGGAGTTTAAAAAATCTGGCAATATATATGGATGGGCGACATTAAAGATGAATTATTTTTGGGATAACCTGAAAAAAGAAAGTGTCAATATACTACCAAACATCGATAATACTTCTATATTATTAGGGATCATCCTGGATGATGAACTTTGGTCTGGTAAAGAGAACTTATTGGATTGCACTATTGGACCTGACGGTATTGTCATTTTGCCTAACGATATATTGACACCAGCTATGACCCCAGATAGAACACCCGCTATTCTGGAGGAAATGTGCATATTTCATCACATGCAGTCGAGCTACTAGAATTCATCATTTAAGGAAGAATTTTCCACTCCTTTTAAGAATTCGTTTTATTATTCTGATGCGCTTACTTCCAACAAATATTTTGAACATCTCCAGAAATTAGAAGATGAGAAGGAAAAAGTGTTATCGGAAAAATCAGCACGAGCCAAAAAAAAGAGCAGAAGAGGAACTTGAAAGAAACAGGTGAAGTGCACAAACAGACCAGAGATAAGGAACTACCGCAACCTTCAACACCCGTCTTTGTTAAATATTCGGGGAATTTATGCTGTACCCGAAATTGAAAGCTTTCGAAAGGCTTGAATTTTAGTTAAAGTTTATGCTGAATTTGTTTATTGAGTACCTGAGCGTGAGAACTTTACTTGCCTTATTTTATTTTGTTTCATTAAACTGTTTTTATTTGTAATAATATTTTAAGTTAATTAAATGCTGTGAATTATAAATATTAAGTATGATTGAAATAAAATAAGTTTATAATAAATGTTTCTGTTTTCCTTAAAAAATTTTAAAATGTTTTCTAAGTACTTTTAAATTTGACGATAACAGGAACGTCTTCTGCCGATAATTAGATCACAAATATTTTTTAAGTGTCGATAATAGGAACATAATCTTTAATAATAAACATAAATAATTTGAATTAATTATTAAAAATATTTTTCAAATTCCACAGTTTTATTATTCATTATGTTTCTAATTTTCTTTACAGACAGAAAATTTATTAAAATTATTTAAACTAAGAGAAATATTTTAACTTGCCGGTAATTGGGACATCTACCTTACTTGCAGACAAATATATCTTTCTATGTGGCATGAACTCATTGAAAATCGGGAGGCAGTGAAATTGCGGAATGCATACTAAAAAAATGCAGATGGAAACACCTTCTATAAAACATTCGGTTATAGAACGCAAGAAAAAAAAAATCAAAATCTATGTCCCACGAGATTTTTCAACCTTTTCAATTGGTTCGTAGAGTCGGGGCAAAATCAAAATGTTTGGTTCATGAAATTATTGAAAGTGATATACTGGACTTCGGAGGATTAGCAAAAAACAAATTGTTATGGCGGACAATGGATAGTGATTGCAATAAATGTTCATGGCGAACACTTAGATGGTTAAGGTTTACGAATCAATACGCAATCGTAAGCGGAAATTAATCCCCTCAACGTAAGACGACGAGGGGTAAATACAATTCAGCTAGATAATACTAGCAAAAGTTCCTGGACGTTTTGCCTTTAAACGATTCAATGTTCCACGATTTTTATAAAAACCTTCAACATGACAATATGGGCATGACGGAATCTGATCTCAAAAATAGTTTCTATTGTAAAACATTATGTTTTGAATAAATTTGTTTTCTAAAACTTCAATTTTTTTTAATTATTATAATTTGTGATATTTTTTATATGCCAATAAAGTGAATTATGTATTCATGTTAGCATCATATTGTTTTAACAAAAAGTAATTGTTTTACTTAAAATACTATACTCGGTGAAATACTTAGAAGTACTTATGAAGTTGATGAACGTTAAATATCTTCTAAAACATTACGTAGAACCTGGAGTGGATGCCGAATATTTTTTCATAATATTAGTCAGTTCCTACAGCAAATTGGTTTATTCCATTTTTTCAAATTTATAACTTAAACCTGCTTTCCTGAAGCCCCCAAAAAAAGTTAGTCCCTTTTGCATTATGACCAAAGACATATAATTATATATAATTTATAATACTTGATTATTTTAACAAAAAATCTTTGGTGAGAATATAGCATGAATAATAGTCAAACGATTACAAGACTACATTAAAATTTTGACTATGACAAACGTTTCAAAGCTTCAGCCATTCTACTTAGAATAATCTGTAAACACTAATTTGAAACCCCGATAAACAATAGGTCATATCTGACCAAAACCAATTGAAAAATAAACCACTCAGGACCACTTTATAACAGAAAAGTTGTAATAAACGTTTAGGGAAATTGATTTCTAAATTAATAAAAAAATTTCAAAATTTACTATAAATATTTATTAGAGAAAGCTTTATCCTCTGGTGCAATTATTATAGACGACAGAACATAACTATCACGACGACTTAGTTAGGACAGTCTATTCCTGAGTACAACGCATTTTAAATTCCAATTTTAAATAAAATAATTTTAGACAATTTACGAAAAAATCTTGCAAACACCCATGTAATGTTACTAAAAGCTCAAATTTTTTTGATTGATACTATTTTCAAATAAACACTTTTATTTTTTCAAGCATATTTTAAACTCTGTATTTGAGAAAAAGAAAACACTTTGAAGATTGTAAAATTGAATAGTAAATCTTTTAAAAGCTCTAAAGCAACTTTTAAATTAGTTTTTAATACTAAATATTCGTTTAATAGAGCAATAAAATTTTTAGTGCCAAACTCAATTTATCTATACTTAGAAAGATACAGTTCTATGCCAATTATCGGTATTCTGACAAATATATATTTAAGCTCGAGAACAGACATTTTTTGGCAAAAGATTGTGGTCCAACCATATGGTTGAAATTTGAAATTAATTCTTATTTACTCGTAATCATTATTCAAGCGGATAAGATTTGCCTAAAGTTTCTTATTCTGTTTATTAACTTTATAAATTATAATTGAGTTGCTATTCATGAATAAAAGATTTTCATAAAATGCTAACATAATAGATTACGGCAAAAATATTTTACATTTACAAAACAATAATATTGAAATTTCCACGAAAAATAATCAACTAGGTACGTATGATATTATAATTCACATTATTACGAATTTTGTCTGTTGGCGGAGTATACAAATTAAAGATATCAAAATTATGGCCAACAATACAAAATAGCTCATACAATTTTTATAGTCAATCAACTAGCTTTGAACATAAACAAAACCACACTTCCACTTCAAAACACCGGAAGGTATTAAAATTAAATTCGCGCTTTGTAAAAAAATTTCTATTTCACTACCTTTTTGCACACAAAACAGGAGTAAAAACAAAAGTTTTAATATAACCCACGGTTAAAAACAAAACAAACTTTTTTTGTACAATTTAACATAACAGAAAAAAATTATATTTTTCATGTACTGAGAGCTTTTAGATTAAACCTCAAAATAAAACCAGTTGCGGTAAACTTTTACATAAACACATACACACACTTCACAAACACTTCTGATTTTCACTCAACAAAAATGTTTTAAACGTAAGATCGATAGTGAAACATATGGTGGCAGTCGAAAACAGATTTCGAATCAACAAGTCATATACGGATATTAAGTACATAAACACACATACACATGTATTATTGGTTTAATTACCTTGATTTGTTGCGGTGCGCCATAGCTACAACACTATTGTAGAGACTCCAAATTTAGAAATTTTCATTACACAACAACACCAAACAACACAATTTAGGAATTTCCTTTATATTTTATATTATTTATATAATATACACTCAAAACACTTTGAAACACTTTATATATAGAGAGCTTTTATTTTCTTATTTGCTTTATATCGAGCTCTTACTTAAAAGCACACTTCATAAATTTTAATTTTAAACTTCTTTTTTTTTATATACAACTTATATCATAAACCACAAAATTTAATTTTTTTTCACCACAACAACAACAACAATTAAATTATAACAATAAGACATTAAACGATACAAGAAGAGCTTTTTCACTCAAATACATGACATTTTTTGCTTTTCTGTTAGTTTTGCTCTTCAAGTTTGATTTTAACTTTTATTTTCTGTCACAGATCACGTCTAAGAAAATATATACAAAATATATAAAAATTGTGTAGCGATTTTTTGGAAAAAATATGGAAAAATAAAAATGTTGTGACAAGACAAGAAAATCGTGTTATGTGAGTGGAATTGTTAAATTTGCGATACACAGCAGCACACTATGTCTGTGTGTATAGAAATCAGATGATAATGATTTATCGATATAAAGTTTATTTTCCGTTTTCCGTCTATCTCCTCGTATTTGCTACAAATTTTTTCGACATTACAAAATACACGGGATTCTGATCAGATTACAGTAATGCAATTCCTGGATATACTAAATAATATACAGTGAATATACAAAAAAAAAAATGATTTTTCTGGCAGGAAATTGAATTAAGTCAAGACCGTAGAAAAAATGCTTTGTATACGTCAAAAAATTATTTCACTATTCACAAAAATATATGTATATTTCAAAAATCAAATATTATTTAAAATATTTTCAAGCACAAAAACACAAAACGAAAAATAATTCACACAAAAAAATTCCCGTTCGCGAATTTAGTATTTTGCAAAATGTTTTAATTTATTTTTATTAAGAAATAAAAACTATTTTTTTTTTTATTTTACGATTTTTTGCAACCAAAATCACAAAAAACTGAATTTTCAAATCGCAATCAAACCACGATGGTAACAAATTGATATAAACAATATTATAAATTAATCAAAAAAACAAATTAAAATAAATTCCAAAAAAAAAAATAAATAAATACATTTTTTTTTAATCCGTGAAAAAAAAATCCGTCATCCTTACACAAAAAGGACATATAAAAGACTAACTCGCGCAATAAACGCGCAGATTTTATATAACCGAACCAAAAAAAAAGTGTACCCAACAACACAAAAATAAAATATATTTTTACTTGCTTTCCACTCTCTCTCACTCATATTTTCTAATACAATTTCCATTCAAAACAGAAAAATTCTCTCTCGTTTTGCGATACAATTCACAATAGTGTACATCAAAATAAAAAAAACTGGGAAAATCCGATAATAATAACGGTCACACATACACCCTCACTATACACAATGCGATGGTACAAAAAATTTGAAAAATATAGGGGTAATTATTTTGATGTAACGGTTATATCCCTCGTTACGGACATGCGCACTATTACGTGGAGCTTTTATAACGATTTTTTATACAGTAGAGCTTTTTGATTCGTTAAAAGCTCGCCTATACATTGTTATTAATTGGAAAATTTTTCTTTATCAAATATGTATACACACACATACATACAGGTATATAATATACACAACCTTACAAATTTATGTATGTAAAACGTTTTAAAATGTACATAAATTTTGGGTTGATTAGGGTTGATTTAAATTCTTTGGTTCCTTTATATGGTTTTTATTGTTTTTAAAATTTTTTATTTTTATCTTTTTGGTTCGTATGCTAGAAATGGAATTTTTCTATATGACAAACTTTATTTTTGTGTTGTTGTTGTTGTTATGATGTATGTACATATATATGTACTGTACATGTACTTTGATAAAATTATATATTTCGGACTTAATTGGAAGAAAATTGAGTTTGTTTTACTTATCGTATATACGTTTACATTTTGTATGTGTTGGTGTATGTAAATATATCGAAATATATAAAATGTGGACTAGGTATAGGGGATAAAACCGATAAAATTGACAAATAGAATTTAATGAGATCTCAATCAGATCAGGTATTTGAAGAATTTTTTTTATGTGGTTTGAGTAAATTATAAGGTGTATGGAAAGTACTTTATTAAATTTCTTAGGATTTTTTTACATTTAAGGGACATTTTGTACCCAGCATCATTTAAATTAAAACTAATAAAATTAAATTAACTAATTATTTTATTAAGGGTTTGCGGTTTAACCAAGACTTTTCACTCTGATATTCTCTTTAGAATGCTGTTGCTCCATACGTCAAATTTTAAAATGTATAATGGGTTTAGCTGTCCAATCTGGTTTTCTATCAGTGAACGGATATTGATGAGGGTTTCGGACATAAGTTAAATCCAATTATAATTCACACTGCAGAAATATTTGGTTATAACCGGCGTGTTATCATCCCCAATAGACAGCAATAGCAGCTGTTGTTAGAGGCCTGTCAAGGTTTATCAACATCAGTTGACTTACATGGTGGCGTTTTTGTCAACCACGTAGGTGAGCTCCTGTGAAGTCAGTGTAAGACTGCCAACTGCGGATACTGGGGCAAAAATTTTGGCATGGCCTGTTGGGTACCATTAGTGTTATCTGTTCCCAAGTTCACCATAGGAACAAGAATCATCTTGTATTTTAGGTTAAGACAACTGCTGCAATGTGGGGAACAAAGGAACAGGTTAATCGAAATTCAATTTAAATTCAATACCTTTTGCCATCTTTATTTTGACGTAAGTTAGTGAGATTTATGCTTCACGAGAAAGTGAAGAAGCCGTGGTTGTTTTTATTTTATTTAAATTTAAAATTAATGTTTTGATCAATTTAGTTTTAAATTTTTAGTTTAGTTTAGTTTTAAAGATATAGATTAAGTACCTTTTTGTGCACAATGAAGGTGGAACATTTAGAAAACGGCGAGCTCTTAATCGAATATGACTGTTCCCGTCGTATCTTATCATAAAGCTGCCATTGCTTTGAGGAATGAATTGAGGGAAGAACGGATGACTCACAAGAGGAATGATCTTGTGAGCACATTAGGCTGCGATCAGGTACCCTAAACAAGAAGTAGTGACATGTTTTCACAAGCTGGAAGGTGTTAAACATTTGTTTCGTCAAATAATAAATGCTACACATTCAAGGTAGACTGGATCGCGCCCGATCAACACTCCCTTTACAAGCCGTAATTGGCGAGATGATCTTGGCGGTAAGGGATTTGTGGGAATTAGAGGAATCCATAAAAGTAACCGATAAGTTAGAAGAAGCTGCGAGAAAACTACATTTCTTAAAAATCATTTCAGATGAATCACAAGCTACATTAGATATGGAGAAAATCCCACATAGCCCCTTAACTCATCGCACTCGAACAGCTCACGAAGGAATCATTCTAAAGATGAACGAGCTCGTAAGCAGTATACACAGATAGTTCAAAAATTAGACCGAAACCAACGTACCACCGTTTATGTGCAAGACGGGGGTACACATTGAATCGTTATCAAATAAAATAAATGAGGGCCAAGTAATTGACAATAAGGTAAGAAGTAAATTATCGCAAGCCACGTTACCATCTGCGTTAGCTCAATGGACCGCTCCATCAACAGAAAGTGAAATTAAGGGCGATTTTACATGAGAGGAGAAGTTTCCGAAATTATAACCTTACCGTTTTTAATGAACAAGAACTCTCATATTAGGAATCTGTTAATTGGAGGCCTTGGTAAAATGCAAACAAAAGCAAGAGCGCCAAGATTGCTAAATAATGTTCCCGAAAATGATGTAATCATTTTACGTGTTCTATCTCAACCAACAACCATAATAAAATTCTTCAGTAGCGTTCATTTTGAATTACCAAAGATCATACCATTCTCTTCGTTCAGTTTTTGCATGGCCTTACCGTCAAATATTGCAGTGGTAGAGGCAAAGTCCACCGTAATTAAAGTATCTGCTGTTCCCTGATGTGCGAATGACGCGAGTGAAAAGCGGTATTGTCAACGAGCGCCTGAAAAATGGTTATTTTCTGTAACCTTTATAGCTACTAGCAAGAGTGGGAGTACCTTAACCAAACACACGATCACCTTCGAGAAACATGTGGGACTAATCCAAATACCATCAACTAGATTAGGCATTGTGAGGCACTGTTAGGGCCAATATCGTACCTGATGGCCCAAATAGAAGACAATAACAACTTGTTTAAAACACCGTCAGGCAGAGTGCGGCGAGCTCCGCTGGATTTCATTGGCAACAATTTCGGTGATTTGTTCGGGGTATTAAATCAGCGAGACACTGAGAAATACAATGAGCATATCAATCAGTTAAATGCGGGAACCCTGAAAGCACAAGCCATGCTGCAACAACAAACACATGTCCTACAGCTCACCAGTAACATCCTCCGAAAGGAACGGGCATTAATCGAGAAACGCTACCGGATACTGCAAGATGAAATTCAAGCAATAATACTGCTTGCGGAATACCTAGACGTGGCATATCCCTTGTGGCACACAGAAACCTAGTACTGAAACACACCGGGTACACATTTACAAGCTACTAGAAACCAGAGCGGCAATCATGAACGATCAGATAATCTTTAAAGTCCGGATCCCGTTGATCCTAGGGGAAGAATTCCAAATATACAACCTTATTCCAGTATCTATTGATCATAAAGATAGGTTTATATACATTGAACCACACTACATATACTAGTCAGTAACACCAGAGCTCGATATCACCCGATATCGGCGGAAGGTTTGAGAACGTGCAAGCCTTGGGTAAAGGAGACCATTATTTGCCAATTAGAAGGGCCAGTGTATAAGATGCCTTCACGTGAAGAGCCCTGTTGAATAGCCGTGGAACCAGTGCCAGGTGAGAGCAATGATGCCTACTACATTTAGGTTGATGGTATTACCGCAGGAATCCGCGTACGATCACCAATCGCGGACCAAAACAATCACACTACAAGGTAATGGGATACTATCTTTAATGCCAGGTTGCAGTTTGATGAGGTCATAATGGATAATAACGGCTCAACTCACGTACAGTACAAGCGGATATGCCGATATAGTACAACGGTTCAATCTGTCACATGAAACCAAGAACCGCCCACTGGTGGTACTCAGCACTGAAAGTTTGGCTGCCGAAATTTCGGAGTTGCAGCAAACCATTATTGATTTAAGACAGGACGAGCCCTGGTCGCAAATCAACCTCCATCATCTGAGAAAGTATACCGTTACATCCACGGCTCTGTTACTAATCGTAGTGCTTTTACTATTAGGGTGCAGACTCCGAAAACGACAGCGGGACAAGCTCGCAAACCTGAGAGTAGTGCCGCAGCGAGACACATTAAGAACTCAACCCAGGACCCATCGGGAAAACCCGTCTACCTAAGAAAAAAAAAGAAAAAAGGAAAAAAAGGGAGAAGGACACTTGTGAGTATTAAGATTAAACTTAGTATTATAATAGCTTAGACAATAAACTATAAAATTTAATGTAACTAGTTTTAGTGAATAAAAATTAGTATGATTGCCTGGCTAGGTCAGTCGGTAGAGCACGAGACCAGCTCGGTGAGTAATCATCTCAGGGTGTGGGGGTTTCCCACGTTGAACCGCAAAAACTACTTTACTACTCCCGTCCTTTTCAAATAGGGCATGAGATCTCTGCTCGTTTCAGGGTTTGGGTTTTCCCTACGCTGTAACGGAATGAAATCACATTCCATTCCCAAACTCATCCCATAAAATTTTCTTTATTTACCTAACATTTCCTTAGGAAATAATATTCCCAAATATGTATATCTAAATTAAATGACCGGCATGTCGATTCTCGATTGTGTTATACTTTATCAACTGCAAGCCATTGAATTTATCGTCAACGTATGTTGATCGTCAAGTAAATTCGTAGAAGCTAATTTTATGTCAGCGATATTTATGCTTGTTCAGCATAGACGCGTTGTTTGATTGTGAGAATTTTCTTGTTGTTCGATGTCTGTTTTTCCTCTCTTTCCTACAATCAACAACAGCAAAGATGAGTATAAATATCGTGAAAATTATAAAAGTTTTTTCTTTTGGTTAGTTTTACTTGCGGTGTATAGTAGCTTCGTGTATGGGCCCGAGGCCAATATCTTTCTTTTATTTCTTGTTCTAATTTTGAGTAATTATGTTACTCTAAACTCCCATTAAACAACCACGGTGGACATGCTAGTAACGTGAGGCATGGATTCCACCAACTCGATCATTTCCTCATCCCCTAATTTTTTGTTTACTCCCCAGTTTGACGGCATAATACATACCGTCTCATCTTCATTTTGGTTTAAAAATGCGGTAATCTAGGCTGTTATTTGAGTACCCCAAAACCCACATCGTTTTCCTCTGCCGACTGAGCTGCGGGAATTTAAGCCACATGGAGTACCGGAGCGTAACAGCAATTCTATGAAGCAGATCGGCTTCTACGTAAGTATAGAAGCTAATCTATTTCACATTGAATATGAGTTCGCCTTGCATAAAAGACGGCAAATGCACGAAAAGATATCCACGCGATTTGAATGATGATACTGAAACTGGTGAGGATAAATATCCGAAATGCAGACGACGAGGGCCAGAAGATGGAGGATTCACCACCACCGTTAAAATAAGAAATATTGATATTGGCATTGATAACAGATGGATTGTTCCATACAGTCCAATATTGTCAAAACCAGTCCATTCTGTCAAATGACAGTGTTCGGACTTTCAAATCGAAACGGTTAAATCACTTAATTTCATTTGGGTCGTTACATCAGCAGATTCGGCTGAGAATGAGCAGCACAGCCACAGAATACAACACTTACTTTTTACAAACAAGTTTGTAGTTTACAAATAAGTTTGTGTCAAACTGATAATTTTGCGAAAATATTTCTGTATCATGAAGATCCAAAATATGACACTTGGAACACAACAAGCAAAATGTTTTACAAGAGAAAGAAGAGAAGCCGTGGCGCTATTGTTCTAGACTAGGCTGGTGTTTGTGCATCTGATGCATTGGGTCGTGTTCACGCATTTTAATCAATATGTAAGACTGGTGCTCTGCCCTTGATTACTTGCTTTATATAAAATAATGATTATGTAGCAAAGTAATAATTATGCACTAGTATTATAAATAAAACGAAAGAATATGTACATGAATATATACCATAAATAAATGATAAATAAATTATATTATGTATCTAAGTATATAAAAATATATATACCTATTATTTTTGATGAATTGGAACCTAATTGTGTATTTACATTGTATACAAGTACTTTTAATACTTAATAAACACATTTTATTAAACACTTGTTTTTTATTTCGCAAAAATTAGATTTTTGAATATTTTAGTTAAAAAATTTATTCAAAGAGTTTAAAAATCACTCGATCGATTTCGACTTGTTGGTCATCATCAGGAGTATCTACTGATTTCTAAAAGTAAAAATTTGTGATATATTTAGCAAAAAAAAAAGCAAAAAAACAAACAATAAACAAAAGAAGGGACAAAAAATAAGCAATAAAAATTAATCTATAGATCGCGCAGGTGGGCGATTGTCATCGGCTGAGTATCAAAATTCAAGGTATATTGTAGTATATTTAATTACCCGACGTATTAGTCAAATTGTAGAAAAGTGCGGGGTCTGTAATTCAATATTTCTCAACCAAAATATCCTTAACGAACAGAGAGACACGAATTTCTCTCTGTTCGTTAAGGATATTTGGTTGAGAAATATTGATTTTCGGATTTCGTGAGACTCTAAGGTATCTAAACGTCTGCCTTTATAGTGGAGGCAATGAAGCAAAAAGATATGAAAATTTTTAGGACAGCACGTAGAGGGTTGCAGTTTTTTGCATTCGGTGGCAAAAACTATTTAGATCATTCCCACCTAGGTTCTACCTTGTAGAAATCTCTGAGTGCATTGCTGCAGCCACAAATGCAGCCAAAAAATGCACTTTTTGGGAGGCCTTTCCGCCAATTTTATAACTTCGTAAAACAGAGGCAAAACCGGCTCAATTTGGCTACTCGGGAGTTTTTGGGGTCGCTGATCACGATTATGATGTTCAAATCGACCTCCCGGACACCTGGGGGTCAGGAACGCCGATAAACGTCATCTCCGTGGAACACTTCAGGAATTTCGTGCGCCGAAGGGCAGAAATTCGGTATCTGGGGGTTTTTTGGGTCGCTGAACCCAGATATGGTATCGGCGAAGACGCCACGTACACCTGGTGCGCCTGACCTTGCACTGAACATCATCTCCGTGGCTTTTCCTTACAGAAAGGAACAAGAAAAATTGAAAATCGTTACGGGGGTTTTTTTGGGCCGCTGAACCCAGCTATGACATCGGTGAAGACCCCACGGGCACCTGGTGCGCCTGACCTGGCCCTGGACGTTATCTTCCTGGATTTTCCTTACAGAAAGGAATCAGACAAACTGAAAATCGTTACGGGGGGTCTTTTGGGTCGCTGAATTCGAATATGGCATCGATAAACACCCTACCGGCACCTGGAGTATAACCACACTCCAGACGTCATCTTTATAGCTTCCATTGACAGCATCCAACAAGGCAAACTGAATTTCCTTATAGAGGTTTTTTGGGTCGTTGATTTATCTCCCTGTAAATAAAGATGGAGGAAAGGAAGAGAATGAACACCTAGTCCATGTTCATGTAATTGACATTTCGATACTTTTTATTGAACTCAAATCAAGTATAATCCACCCGTGACTCAACCTCATCTCATTAATCTTCAACTTCGATTTTCAAGACCGTAACTAAAGATCAAATTCTGCATCAAGTGACACATCGTTAATCTGTTCATTTTCTTCGTCATCCACTGACCCATTCGTCAGTAGTGCATCTTCCTCGTCTAAGGCCTCTCTCTCTGCTGCAATTACGCTTTCGACTGAATATCTTTCAGTATTAGTGCAAGTTGAGCCTTCACAATTTTTACAGGCAAGATTGCAAGGCAGGCCGTGCTTCCTACAACTGCAGGTCATGAGATTACACTGTCCTGCGCATCCACAAAATATGAGTTCAATAACATTGGGGGGCGCAGGTTTTTGCGTCATTTGGATAGGGACCAGTGTATCAACTTGATGGCTCCACAACCACTCTGTTGGGTCCATGGTCACCTGATCTCCATGCAACCAATCTTGCACTTGAAAATAGATCCTTTTCAAGTGTTGCTGAATTGCGCCTACTGTGGGGAGAATCTTAGCTAAATTAACTTTCTCCCTCACAGCGTTTTATGCTTACATTTTGAATCGATATTTCTCTATTAACTGGCCCCACTTGGGCTTGTCCTCCTCAGGAATATTCGGCTTCCTGAATGCAGGTGGAGCACCGTACATTACGAGGATTAGCTGCGCCTCATTCTCAAAAATTTCTTCGCTTGCCAAACCAGCTTCCTTGAACTTCGCAGCATGAACTTCAAGGTCTGGGAATTTCTGGAAAGTCTTGAAAAATTTTGTTTTCCCTTGGTAATATGTTGCAGCTACTGAATCGCATCCCGTTATTGCGTGGAGCAACAAAATATTTTTTGCAACAACAGGAATATGAGATAAGCTGCTTGAAGAGTATATTTCTTCAGGTTTATTGACCCTTGGGGGTTTTTGTAGAAATATTTCTTTATCTGCCGGGGAGAGTGCGGTCAATAATACGGCAATGTCTATGTCTTCGCTGACAATGACTGTCTTTGTCGGTGAGTCTCTGGATTTTTGCAAAGCTGTTGTTACAATTGTACGATCAGCGTTCGCTGCACATTGCTCAGAAGCTATCCCAGCTGTGGTTAGTTTAGCCCGGAGCATTTTTATAATGTTATTTTTATTATTTTTATTTTGTAAAAATTTATTCTGTTAGATTTGTAAGGTCATATTTTCAGTAAAGCAGACATCTGCTGAACTTCCCTGATTACCACGGCGGTTTCTTTCAGATTCTTTGGTACTGACGGTTTGGTATCCATTAAAAACTACTATCACGCGTTGGCCGTAATGGTTCAAAATATACTTGACGTAATTTTCCATAATTTCCGAGAATGTTCATCCGATTGTCCATCTTACTTTGTGGATGAGTAATCCTCCATCTACAACAAAAAGTGTTCTTTCAGGATCACGAATATTCATTGAAGTTTTTGTGAACAATGAATACAAATCGAACTTTGTATTCTTTAGCATTCCAAAATTGTTGAAGCAAAATTGTTGAAGCAAAATTATCGGGGAAAAGTTACCGTGACATAGCAAATATTTTTCATATTTCAGCGCACGAAATTCCTGAAGTGTTCCACGGAGATGATGTTCATCGGCGTTCCTGATCCCCAGGTGTCCGGGAGGTCATATACCTGACATGTCGTCTCAATCGGAATCTTCGCCAAACGTGTCCCTAGTACTTGGCCTTTCATGGAATACTTCAAGTGATGAATTTGGAGAAGTGAACTTCTCCAAATTCAAAGAGAATTCTCTTTGTACTAAGCGAAACATTTCATCAGAGATCTGTCAGCTATTCGATCCACTAGGCCTCTGCGCTCCAATGATATTAATAGCCAAGATAATAGTGCAAAAGGTTTGGGCTATTGGTAATCTAGATTGGGATGATCAAGTCCCACAACAAATTAAATCAGAATGGAATAATTTTAAAACGCAATTAATTATTCTAAATAAGATAAAAGTTCCTCGATGCATTGTAAGTCCAAACGCTAATGTAATACAAATGCATGGTTTCTCAAACGCATCTGAGAAAGGTTATGGATGTGTGATTTATTTGCGAGTCACTGACAAAAATAAAAAACATGTTGTAAAATTGATTTGTTCAAAATCTAGAGTGGCTCCGCTTAAAAAACAAACGATTCCGCGTCTTGAGCTGTGTGGAGCATTACAACTAGCTCAAATATTAAATAAAGTACGATTAATTTGCAATACAATGCAATATATTTATGGTCCGACTCAGAAATAACCTTACTTCGGATCAAATTGGATCCTTCAAAATATGCTACATTCGTAGCTAACCGAATAAGTCAAATTCAAGAGTACTCGTCAATTAAAAGTTGGTGTTATGTGCCGACAGCTCAAAATTCTGCTGATTATGTATCGTGAGGATTAATGCCAAATGAGTTTGTTGCGCCCAATTCATGGTGGTTAGGGCCTGCATTTCTTAAAGAAAATTCGGGCAGTTGGCCAAAAAATCACAAGTCAAACATAAGCTCCGAGTTATTAAATTTAGATATTCGTCAAACAGTTTCAACATCTATATGTAACTCTTCTTCATCATGGGATATATTTGGTCGCTACTCATCGTTTACTAAGCTTAATCGAATAACAGCTTACATTCGTCGATTTATTAATAATCTCAAAGCTAAACATGGTGTAAAAATAACAGGTGAACTAACATCTGCTGAACTGGAAGCTTCGTTAAATTGTTTCATTAAAATAGTTCAGCTATCTGAATACTCTAATGATATTCAGTATATGAAAAAACACTCTGGTGTGCCAAACTATAGTAAGTTAAAAATATTATCACCCTTTTTAGACGACATGAAAATTCTTCGCATCGGTGGTCGACTTTCCAATTCTAACCTACACTATAATATTAAATATCCAATTGTATTACCTGCCAAACATGAGTTTACCAAGCTTCTAATTCGATTTGAACATCAACGTTTGTTGCACTGCGGGCCGCAAACATTATTGTATAATTTGAGATCACAGTACTGGATTATCAGAGGTCCAAATTTGTGCAGACAAATTGTAAAATAATGCATCCTTTGCTTTCCAAATAAACCAAAACTTTCACATCAACTAATGGGCGACCTACCTGCTGACCGCGTAAATCAGTCTAGACCGTTTTCCGTTGTTGGTATAGATTTTTGCGTTCCATTCATCGCTAAGCGCAGTATAAAATCAAAAACTAAAAGTAAAATGTATGTTTGTCTCTTTATATGCTTTGTCGTTAAGGCCATACACATGGAAATCGTCATGTCTCCAGGATTTTGCACTAAAATTTATTCAGACAACCCTACGAATTTTATAGGTTGTCGCTCCGAATTGAAAAAACTTCGACATCTGTTTTTGTCAGAAAAATTTCAAAATGACACTACGATATTTTGTGCTAGTAACAATATCGAGTGGCTAACGGTTCCTCCACGATCGCCACACTTTGTTGGATTATAGGAATCCGCCATAAAAAATTCTAAATGGCATATGAAACGCGTTGTTGGTGTACGTTCTTTAACGTTAGAGGAGTATCACACCTTAATCTGTTAAGTTGAAACCTGCCTAAATTCAAGACCTTTAACTGCTATGTCTAATAACCCAAACGATTACTCCGCTCTTTCTCCAGGAAATTTCCTAGTACAAAATTGTTGGCGTTGCCAGAACCATCGCTATTAAATTTGAACATAAATCGTTTATCTAGATACCAATCAATCAATCATACGATGTTTCAGAATTTTTGGAAACGATGGCACACCGAGTACTTGAAATGACTTCAAGTTAGATACTAATAGCAAAAGGTTTCATATTTCAATTACAAAGCTGACATAATAGTATGCTGTATAAGATAGCGGAATTTTGACAGCGGAAAATAAGAGATTACGCTACTCGCCACAAGTGGCAGCACTATCACTAAAGAGAATTTATTTTGTAATATAATTACCAGCGGAAATTTTTTATTCATTATGTGTATAATTTTTCACTAAATTAAACATCTCAGCGGAATAAAATATTAGAAGTGATCTTTAAAATGGCAAATTGATTGATCTCCGAAGTAAAGGAACTCGGTATATGAAATGTTGAAATTTAACAATATTCCGTCTTTCCAACATTTCTTCCACTAGTAACCAATACTTTCGGTTGGTTTTCTAATAGCTTAGGTCATAATGAGACTATATGGAAAATTTGGGGAAAATTCATGGACTAGAATTTTTGATTTTCTGATGCCATATAAGTTATTTTCAGTTTCTGGACAATATCTCAAAAACTTCCACTAGTAACCAATACTTTCGGTTGTTTTTCTTATAGCTTAGATCATACTGAGACTATAAGGAAAATTTGTTGAAAATTCATGAACTAGAATTTTCACTAGAATTTTTTGATTTTCTGATGCCTGTTAGACGAGAATTGACCGTCATTCTAATCGTTGTTCCTAAAATGAAAATATTCTATTTAATGAATCGTACAATTTAAATATTTATAAAAAAATCTTCTAATAAAAGTAAAACCTGTTAGAAAACATAAGCAATTAAACTTAAGAACTTACCAACAATAGTGTAGCTACTGTAATCAACTTGTCTACTAACTAAAATTATTTCGATTCAAAACAAGGTTACCAACATAAATTTCAATTCTAAAAACACGGATGTTGCGGGTATATAGATTGCTGTACTGTACTGTTTTTGGTCAGTTGTCGTTGGTGTTAAAAACGCGAAAATTGTCGTAGTTGATCGCAGGACTACAAGTTTATAATTTATAAATAATTAATAATTAATAAAAAAAAGTTGAATGTATATACATTTACAATATATAAATATCTATATAAATAAATTGTACAAATTAAAACATTTAATTTATAACGTAATATACTATATGTATTGTGTAATTAGTCGGACGAGAAAATCTACGTCCTTTACCAAAAATAATTTCTTGTTTACAACGTGGTGAACAATATTGGTGCCGAAACCCGGGATTTTTATCAAAATTTATGAACTATCAGTACATACATTCGCGTGTAAATAACAGTGATTACGGGAATAACAAAGTGTTGTTTAAACAAATACAATCGGTGCTGTGAATTTCAAACATAAAGTTTATATTGTGATGTGTGTTTCTTAAAAAACGTAACCAAATCAATTAACCAAGTTTATATGGAAAAATGTGTAATTTGAAACAGTGTGTTCGAGACGATTAAAGTCAAAATAATACGATGAAAATTGACGAGATAATTCATAAGTCGTTGAATACTAGTGTGTGTGCGAAATATTTGTCGGAAATTATTCATTTCATGTCATTGACAGTTACTATTAGCCGCTTGGTAAATTAACCATATGATGCAATAAAAACATTTATCAACAAACTGCAGTAGCATCAAGAGGATATCATCCATCTTGATAATCATAAGTAACAGAATTCAGATAAGTAGAAATTTTATTCCTATATTTCTTATCACACTATATAAACTGTTAATTCGAAATATTTCCGCGTGAATGTTAAGAAACACATTTTCTAACGGTGACATTAATTTATAAGGTCATCTGAATCAATTTTATTATATTCCGTTCGATTGATTTAAGCTTCTACTGATAAAACCACGGCTGTTTATAGATGTGTGGATAATTATCCAACGTTGAGTATAATTATTAGTGTTAGAGTTAATTTCAAGAAAACATAAACTCAAAGTGAACTCAAGGACATAACATAGCTAACTGTTAAAATCAAATATAAGTGATCTAATTTATTTAATTTGTATATTACGGTTCTAACAAATACTGGTGTGCATTTGTGTTGTACCAATTTAAATTTCTTCAATAGTTGCTTGATAATAATCAACAATGGAACGTCACATTCGAATTCGGAATCGCATAACCAGTCAGATAGATGCAATACTAACGTTCGCTAAAAACATTGATGATGTCATAACGGAGAATGCTATTCGACCTCGCATAGATGACTTAGTAAAATTACATGACGATTTCAATGATACGGAGATATCACTAGCAGAATTCGAAGGATACCAACCAATCACAACAAAGGTGGATTTGACATACTATGAAGCTCGAGCCCTTTTAGAAGACGCTTTATTCAAACGAACGGGTGCAAATACAAGGAAGTATAAAGTGGCTGATGAGTTAAATGAAACATTGGACACATTCGTAACGCAGAATACCACCTCGACTGCGAAGCTTCCTAAAATAACTATTGAACCATTTAGCGGGGAATATAAAATGTGGACATCGTTCAGAGATCTTTATGTGAACGCGGTACACAACCATCAAAACCTGAAAGGATCTCAAAAGCTGCAACAATTAAAGAGTTTATTGCGAGGTGAAGCAGCGGGACTTATTCGTCACATTACAACCACAGACCAGAAGCGTGGCAAAAACTTGAAGTGCGTTAAAATAAGCCAAAGCCGATTGCGTCTACACTCATTCAAACCTTTCTAGAGCAAAAACCTTGTAAAACCACAAACTATAAAGATTTACGCCGTCTATATGATCAATCCGACGAAATCATTCGTGCGTTACGAAGTCTTGGGAACGCAGAAGAGTCACGGGATCCATGGCTAATACATTTGTTGTTGCAGAAGGTTGATAACGATACCAAACAATTATGGGCACGAGAATCAGTGAATAACATGCATCCTAAATTTTCAGAGTTTTTAGAATTCTACGTTGAGGTGTGATACGCTCGAGTCATGTGTTATTCAAGACAGAAAGAATTATGTTACTCCATCATCATCAAAGTCATTTCTTGTAGAACAAACAGGTGAAGCAACTCCAAGAGATACATGTTGTGCGTGTAAAGGTGATCATTTCTTATTTAAGTGTCCATCATTCCGAATCAGCAGTCTAGAAGATCGTATACAATTGGTGAACGAACACGGGTTATGTCGTAATTGCTTAAGAAAAGGACATATCGCTCTTAAATGTTATTCAAAAACTTCTTGTTTGATTTGTAAACGAAGACATCATTCACTTCTACACCAAATGTCCAACAATGATTCAAGCCAACAAACACCATCGAGTGCACATTCAGTATTTGTCGAACAACCAAAATTAAATCATCCATCAACAATTAGTCAACCATCAACATTACCAATCACTCAACATTGACACGCAGCACAAGAGCAACATTCAACATTACTAGCAAAATCGATTCCTGCCATTCAACTAACAACAGAAAACACACCAACACAAAATTGTTTACTGTCGAGTAACAATTATCTACAATCTTCTACAAGCATTCTATTACCCACTGCTATTGTCAAAGTGAAATCACGCAGTGGTGAGTTTGTACAAGCTCGTGTACTCCTTGATTCGGGTTCTCAATGCTCATTTGCAACCGAATCATTGATAAAACGCCTAGGCCTAATCCGCTGTAAGTCAAACTTAAAAATAATCGGTCTAGCAGCTTCAGCTGTCGGCTCGACAAGAGGTAGAGCGACACTAGTTATACAATCAAAATTATACCATCATTATTACGTCTCAGATCATGAAATCGATATCGTCTAATTTACCTGAGACTAGTTTTAGTTTACAATCTTACGAACAATTGAAGCAACTTGAACTCGCCGATCCGAAATTTAATGAAGCTGGTCCCGTTGATATATTGATTGGAGCAGAACACCTTTTCGATATCATTGGGAACCAAAGATTACATATTCCTGGATTACCACCTTTATATAACTCGCAGCTTGGATGGTTGGTAGCAGGTAGTATGAATTCAGAAAAGCATGTAGATTGTAACGTATCACTTATGGTAAAGTCATTGAAAGTAGAAAACGAAGATTTAAACGAATTGTTGAAGAGATTTTGGGAGGTTGAAGAACCTTCAATACAGTCAGAATCAAGATCTAACCTTGACTATTGCGAACAGCTATATTCCACAGAAACTGTGAAAACCAAGAACAACCGTTTTGAAGTGAGACTACCATTTGTTTCACCTAGATTGACCTTAGGAAGCTCATACTTTATTGCAAAAAGTCGCCTGTTAGCAATGGAGAGGAAATTTATGAGAAACAAATAGAATTCTACGAGCAATACAAATGTTTTATGAAAGAGTATTGCCAGTTGAACCATATGGAACGAGTGGACTGGACACAAATCCCAAAAGAAGATGATAAACGATATTTTATACCACATCATGGAGTGTATAAGGAGAGTAGCAGCACCACTAAGCTTCGAGTAGTATTCGACGCGTCGGCTAAGACGTCAAATTCAGTATCCCTAAATGATATCATGCATGTTGGTCCAAAAATTCAGTCAGATTTGTTTGAAATATTACTACGATTCCGGATGCACCAAATTGTCTTTGTTGGTGATATAGAAAAGATGTACCGACAAATTTTAGTAAGTGACAATGACTGCAATTATCAGTTAGTGTTATGGCGCGATGATAAATCAAAGGAGATCGATATCTATAAATTACGAACGGTTACTTACGGAATGAACTGCTCCCCATTTTTAGCAGTCCGAACACTTCAACAAATAGCCCGTGACAACGCCATTCAACATCCAAACGCATGTCAGGCTATATTACACGACTTTTATGTAGACGATCTCTTGTCGGGAGCTGACTCCGAAGAAGCTGCTTTGAAATTGAAAGATGAGATAGTCTCATTACTTGATAAACACGGATTTCATCTACGTAAATGGAGATCCAATTCCCAACAGATCATTAAGTCATTTTCGGATATTGAGTCTACAATGGAACAGAAGTTACTTGAAGAAGATCAAATTGTGAAAACGCTCGGATTAAGATGGGACGCAAATACGGATACATTCTCATTTCAAACCAAACTCGCGGAAACTAACGAATGGACGAAGCGTAAAATATTGTCAGAAGTATCTAAATTATATGATCCGTTTGGATGGCTTGCACCAACAGTCATATTGTTCAAAATGATAATACAAAAATTGTGGGTTAGCCAACTGGATTGGGACTCTCCAGTCTCACTAGAGTTAAACGACGAATTTCAAGCAATATATAAAGGGCTTACTTACCTAAATAACATTAGCATCCAGCGTTCATATCACAAATTAAATCAATCAAAATTAAAGTATGTACAAATTCATGCATTTTCTGATGCCTCTGAAAAGGCTTACGGTGCGGTGGTATATTTACGTGCGACAGGAATTGATGGCATCATTAGTACTGAAATAATATGTGCAAAAACGAAAGTGGCGCCTATAAAGCAAATTTGCTTGCCCAGGTTAGAGCTATGCGGTGCTTACATCTTGAGTAAACTAATAAAACATCTTAAGAGTTGCATATTTAAAGAAGTTCCCACCGAGGTGTATGCTTGGTGTGACTCATCCATTGTATTACATTGGTTAGCTGATATACCCAGACGCTGGAAAACATTTATCGCAAATCGGACGTCATACATTTTGGACGTCATTCCAACACAACACTGGCGCCATATAAATGGCAAGGAAAATCCAGCCGATTTACTCTCTAGAGGTGTATCACCAGATCGATTATGTCAAATGAAGCTATGGTGGAAAGGTCCTCCATGGCTCATACAACATTCATCAACTTGGCCAGTTAAAAATATTCCAATGACAAATTTAAATCCTACCATTCTAGAACAAAGAGCAAACACACTATTCTGTGCAAATCAAAATGTATCCACGAGTATAATCAACAACTTAATTAATTCATGTTCATCTTACTTAAAGGTTAAGCGTTGTTTAGTATTTGTAATGAGATTCTGTCGAGTTTCAACTGGAGAAAAGATCAAAATGAGCGGACCTATACAAATCAAGGAATTAGTTCAAGCTGAAAATCATATCGTTCGCTTTATTCAAGCTCAGAATTTCAACGAAGAATTAACATGTATACGTAAAGGAGAAGCGATCAAGTCGAAATCGAAATTAAAAGCCTTCGATATTTTCATGGACGAAAACGGAATACTCAGAGTAGGTGGGCGATTAAAAAATTCTAACCTTAACTACTCATCAAAACATCCGATCATATTACCGAAAAGCCATCCGGTAAATGATTTAATAATTAAGGAATTACACCACTCATTGTTACATGGGGGTTTAACGCTAGTGTTAAATACACTTCGGTTAAAATTTTGGATGATTAACGCCCGAAATAATATAAAACAGTTCATCAAAAACTGTGTTGTTTGTATACGATTTCGTGCAGAATCTGGATGCCCAAGAATGGGTGACTTACCAGCCGAGAGGGTTACAGAAACTCGAGTTTTCCGAAACATTGGTGCCGACTATGCGGGTCCTATATATATCAAGACGAGTAAACTTCGTAAGGCTCCGATGACTAAAGCATACATTGCGGTTTTTGTTTGTTTGGCAATAAAAGCTGTTCATTTGGAAGTAGTCAGTAGCTTAGATACTGAATCGTTCATTGCTGCACTTCGTAGGTTTATAGCTCGACGCGGGCTACCCGCTCTCATTTGTTGCGATAATGGGTCAAATTTTGTATCCGCTAACTCTGAACTTAAATTACTTAATAAACAATTGACACAACAACAAAATTCTAATAATGTTATTGATTTTTGTTCACAGAAAAACATAGAATTTCGTTTCAACCCACCTAGCGCTCCACATTTCGGAGGATTATGGGAGGCCACAGTGAAATCCGTGAAATTTCATTTACGAAGAGTTGCAAAGGATTCTAATTTTACATTCGAGGAGTTAACCACTATGATAACTCAAATTGAAGCTATATTAAATTCACGACCACTGTGTCGATTGCATGACAGTCCAGATGAGCTTCAGATATTAACGCCGGGACATTTCTTAATTAGAGAACCAATGATGAGTATCCCAGAACCAAATTTTGACCAAATTCCAGATAACAAGGCCAACATATGGCAAAACATTCAAAAAAGAGTCCAAGGATTTTGGAAGACCTGGCACAGGGATTATTTAAACACACTTACACAACGAATGAAATGGTGCAAAGAGGGTCCGACATTTAACATAGATGATGTAGTCCTTCTGAAAGATGAAAATTTACCACCAGCCAGGTGGATGTTGGGCCGAATAATAGCTGTGTTTCCAGGCAAAGACGAAATCGTGCGAGTTGTAAAAATCAAAACAAAACAAACAGAGTTAATAAGACCAGTAGTAAAATTAATTAAGTTACCAATAGGAAAAGATTCGAATTAATATCTGTAATTGTATAATTCCAATTAAAATTTTACGAAGTAAAAGTAGTTATTATGTATGTTATGTACGATTGATTAAATTTACTGTTAATTGTTAAGATAATTATGTATGTTCATATTTCTCTTAACTCGGGGAGTATGTTAGACGAGAATTGATCGTCATTCTAATCGTTGTTCCTAAAATGAAAATATTCTATTTAATGAATCGTACAATTTAAATATTTATAAAAAAATCTTCTAATAAAAGTAAAACCTGTTAGAAAACATAAGCAATTAAACTTAAGAACTTACCAACAATAGTGTAGCTACTGTAATCAACTTGTCTACTAACTAAAATTATTTCGATTCAAAACAAGGTTACCAACATAAATTTCAATTCTAAAAACACGGATGTTGCGGGTATATAGATTGCTGTACTGCACTGTTTTTGGTCAGTTGTCGTTGGTGTTAAAAACGCGAAAATTGTCGTAGTTGATCGCAGGACTACAAGTTTATAATTTATAAATAATTAATAATTAATAAAAAAAAGTTGAATGTATATACATTTACAATATATAAATATCTATATAAATAAATTGTACAAATTAAAACATTTAATTTATAACGTAATATACTATATGTATTGTGTAATTAGTCGGACGAGAAAATCTACGTCCTTTACCAAAAATAATTTCTTGTTCACAACGTGGTGGACATGTGAAGTTATTTCCAGTTTTTGGCCAGTATCTCAAAAACTTCCACTAGTAACTAATACGTTCTGTTGTTTTTCTAATTGCTTAGATCATACTGAGGCTATATGGAAAATTCATGTTAAGAACATGTTAAGTTATTTCCAGTTTTTGGCCAGTCTCTCAAAAACTTCCATTAGTAACTAATACGTTCTGTTGTTTTTCTAATTGCTTAGATCATACTGAGGCTATATGGAAAATTTCGGGAAAATTCATGGACTAGAATTTTCACAAGAATTTTTTGATTTTCTTCGGCCATATAAGTTATTTTCAGTTTCTGGCCAGTATCTCAAAAACTTCCACTATAAACCAATACTTTCGGTTGGTTTTCTAATAGTTTAGGTCATACTGAGACTATATGGACAATTTGGGGAAAATTCATGGACTAGAATTTTCACTAGAATTTTTGATTTTCTTGGGCCATATAAGTTAGTTTCAGTTTCTGGACAATATCTCAGAAACTTTCATTAGTAACCAATAGTTTCTGTTAGTTTTCTAATAGCTTAGGTCATACAGAAACTATATGGAAAATTTGTTGAAAATTCATGGACTAAAATTTGCACAAGAATTTTTTGATTTTCTGCGGTCAAATAAGTTATTTTCAGTTTTTGGCAAATATCTCAAAAACTTCCACTAGTAACCAATACTTTCGGTTATTTTTCTAATAGCTTATTAGATCAAACTAAGACTATATGGAAAATTTGGGGAAAATTCATGAACTAGAATTTTTACTAGAATTTTTTCATTTTCTTCGGCCATATAAGTTACTTTCAGTTTTTGGACAATATCTCAGAAACCTCCACTAGTAACCAACAGTTTCGGTTAGTTTTCTTATAGCTTAGGTCATACAGAGACTATATGGAAAATTTGGGGAAAATTCATGGACCAGAATTTTCACTAGAATTTTTTGATTTCCTGCTGCCATATAAGTTAGTTTCAGTTTCTGCCCAATATCTCAAAAACTTCCACTAGTAGCCAATAGTTTCGGTTAATTTTCTAATAGCTTTGATCATACTGAGACTATATGGAAAATTTCGGGAAATTTCATGGACTAGAATTTTCACAAGAATTTTTTGATTTTCTGCGGCCATATAAGTTATTTTCAGTTTTTGGCCAATATCTCAAAAACTTCCACTAGTAACCAATACTTTCAGTTAATTTTCTAATAGCTTAAGTCATACTGAGGCTATACAAAAAAATTTGTTGAAAATTCATGGATTTGAATTTTCCCCAAATTTTCAATATAGCCTTATTATGATCTAAGCGATTAGAAAAACAACAAGACGTATTGGTTACTAGTGAAAGTTTTTGAGATATTGGCCAAAAACTGAAAATAACTTAAATGGCAGCAGAAAATCAAAAAATACCAGTGAAAATTCGAGTTCATGAATTTTCCCCAAATTTTAAATATAGTCTCTGTATGACCTAAGCTATTAGAAAATTAACCGAAACTATTGGGGTCTAATGAAAGTTTTTGAGATATTGGCCAAAAACTGAAAATAACTTATATGGCCGAAGAAAATCAAAAAATTCTTGTGAAAATTTTAGTCCATGAATTTTCCCCATATATAGTCTCAGTATGACCTAAGCTATTACAAAAACAACCGAAAGTATTGGTTACTAGTAGAAGTTTTTGAGATATTGGCCGAAAACTGAAAATAACCTATATGGCCGCAGAAAATCAAAAAATTCTAGTGAAAATTCTAGTCCATGAATTTTCAACAAACTTTCCATATAGTTTCTGTATGACCTAAGCTATTAGAAAACCAACCGAAAGTATTGGTTTATAGTGGAAGTTTTTGAGATACCGGCCAGAAACTGAAAATAACTTATATGGCCGAAGAAAATCAAAAAATTCTTGTGAAAATTCTAGTCCAAGAATTTTCCCCAAATTTTCCATATAGCCTAAGAATGATCTAAGCAATTAGAAAAACAACAGAACGTATTGGTTACTAGTGGAAGTTTTTGAGATATTGGCCAAAAACTGGAAATAACTTAAATGGCATCAGAAAATCAAAAAATTCTAGTTCATGAATTTTCAACAAATTTTCCTTATAGTCTCAGTATGATCTAAGCTATTAGAAAAACAACCGAAAGTATTGGTTACTAGTGGAAGTTTTTGAGATATTGTCCAGAAACTGAAAATAACTTATATGGCCGAAGAAAATCAAAAATTCTAGTGAAAATTCTAGTCCATGAATTTTCCCCAATTTTTCCATATTGTCTCATTATGACCTAAGCTATTAGAAAACAAACCGAAAGTATTGGTTACTAGTGGAAGAAATGTTGGAAAGACGGAATATTGTTAAATTTCAACATTTCACATACAGTTCCTTTACTTCGGAGATCAATCAATTTGCCATTTTAAGGATCACTTCTAATATTTTATTCCGCTGAAATGTTTTATGTAGTGAAAAAATATACACATTATGAATAAAAAATTTCCGCTGGTAAATACATTACAAAATAAATTCTCTTTAGTGATAGTGCTGCCACTTGCGGGGAGTAGCGTAATCTTTTAACTTTCCGCTCTCGAAATTCCGCTATCTTATACAGCATCATGTTAGTCCTTTTACACGAAGACAACGTTCCTCCGATAAATTGGGTTTTTGGCAGAATAATTGAAACACATCCCGGTTCCGGCGGTCGCGTTCGTGTAGTAACGATTAAAACCGTTAAATCTATTGTTAAGCGATCGATTACAAAAATAAGCGTATTACCATTTGAGTCAAATTCGTAAATTAAAAATCTAAGCTCAATTTCAGTCACATAATTTGAATTCAATTTGAGAACAATACTTAAGTAAATGTATAATTAACTATAATAAAATAAATAAACCTATTTAAGATTATATTCGATTTATATTTTGAATTAGTTCAGGGGCGCCTGCCTCTGGTGGAATTCGAACCTAGTACCTCCTGGTCCAAGTGCCGAAGCTTTAATCACTGCGCCACTTGTCTTCTATTGCTTGAGTAAAAAATATTGCTTGAGTAAAGCTCTATTGGTGATTTTCGACAAACTTTGCTAGTGATTTCAAGATCAACACCAGGCGAAGAACTAAATGCATGTTTGAAAGCGTCATGTCTTTGGAGACATGTAGAGAAACTTACATTGTCGACAAATATGCGGGTGCATTTAATTCAAGATGCTGCTGCGCGCAAATATTCGCCAAACAGCTTTTGGATATGGGTGATCTTTTCCACCAAACTTTTACCATTTCAAAAATCATGATTGGTTTGCGAACGAGCAATTTTGTTTTCGAAGAATGATGATGTCAACAAAATAAACAATCAAATTCAATTGAAGCTACCCGGTGAAGTTGTCAAGTACAAATCGATTGACACAGTTATAGATGAGGAACTAGCTGTCAACTATCCAATAGAGTTTCTTAACTCTTTGGAACCATCTGGAAAGCAACCACACATATTAACTTTAAAAGTTGATTCACCGTTGATGCTCATTCGCAACTTAGATCTACTTAAACTTTACAACGAAACAAGAGTTGCGGTTAAAAAGGTATCGTCGAATTTAATCGAAGCCACAATCATCAGCGGCCAATGTAAAGGAGTAGATGTGCTGATAATTAAAAAAAGAATAATTGCAAATTGTTCATCTTTTTCAAATGCAATTACATTTTTTTTTTATTTAAATATAAAATTGCTTAAGTGATTATAAGTTTTGTTGTCGCTTTTATTTATTTATTTAAATTTTTGTGATTTTTATTTATTCGAAAAATTAAGACTGTTTTTTATATATGTATTAAAAAAAATGCAAATTATATATATTTTATTATTTATTTGGCTGTGTTATGTATTTCCAGTTGTTCTGTCGGAAATTTACTTTCTTTTTTAGTTTGATAATGGTACATTTGACACCATTCCAATGATTTTACCCGATTTGCCCTTCGATTCAAGCAATTACAGTTTCCAGTCCATCCGGCTTTTGCCATAACCATCAACAAGGTTCAAGGCCAATCGCTAAGTGTTGCTGGTTTGAACTTGGAAAATTCCTGTTTTTCGCACGGCCAATTGTATGTTGCTTGCTCCAGAGTTGGAACGCTGAAAATTCTTTATGTTTACACACCTACCGAAAAAGCTGTAAAAATATTGTTGCGCTAGCATTAAGATAAAAAGTTAATAAATAAACAAAATTTCCTTTTTTTCCAACAAATAAACAAAATGTATTTCTTTTTTTAGCCTATAGTAGCACATGCCGGGTATCCGCTAATTGATTCAATAATTTTATAAGTTTGAATTGGCAGCTAAACAGGGTCTTTAAAATTTCTTGTTATCGACATAAAAATGATAATGATGGATTCTGTTTTCAAGTGTATGTGAGTGTGTAATCCGAGAAGGCCAGCATTTTTTATTTTCAGTTTACGTAAAACGACACAAGAAGAATACCACCATAAACCAAATCAGGCTCAGTTGCGACAGCCCGAGTAAATGCGGGTGGTCGTGACTACTGAACATATGTATATTACTCAAATCGGCAAATGTGATTAATAAATGCGAACAAATCGAATTGGTTTAAACGATTCTAATACAATTTGAACAAAAATGTTGCTGCAAATCCCCTAATAAAATATAAAAATAGTATAAAAGCTTCTCAGTATCACAAAATATTGACTTATAAATAACCAATAAATTTTAAACCTCGTCAAGTGATAATGTAAACAAATTTCTCAAGTGTCATTTACGATTTTTTTTAAAAATTCAAAATCATATATATAGTTATCTGTTACAGATAACAACAAAAACCACAAAAAAATAAAAAAAAATCTTAACCTAACAACCTTTTATATCATATCCACAATAAATTTTACCAAATCACCTAACAATGTTTCGGAAATATAATGAACCGCTCTATCTCATCTTGGTTTTCATAGCCGCATCATCTCCCTATATACACATATATAATGTCGTTACTTACAATATTTATGTTAGCTCATTATATAGAGGAGACTACATTATATATTTTTTTGCGTTTTGCTTTGGCCAAAAGACATAAAGTTATGTCGTATAGAAGAATCTATATAAAAATAAATTCATATAATTTTATGTTGTTTTTTCCAATTTCCATCCCCCCTAACCGACAAACGCAAAACTATATTATGTATGTATATTATGGCATAAACCCCCGAAGAATTTTTCTCACTATATTTGACACAAAAAAAAAGTGAAACAAAGTCGAAAAATTATTCTAATTTTATGATTTGACATTTTTCGTATATTACCAAACCGGCCACCGCTTTCCCCTCCATGGACTCTATATTATATATTATGTCTTAAATGGATAGTTATGAAACATAACATAAAATAAAATGGTCATATTAAATGGACAGAAATTTATCTATAAAAAGCAAAACACGAACAGAATCTGAACAGAGCGAGCAAGATCTCTACTTATATTTTTTTTTATTCCTCTACGTATACGTCTATTAAAACGATATCTTCTTATAAGCATGGGGGTGGTGAATTTTAATATATTAAATTGAGGGTTGTGAAATATAAAACCAAAAACATATATGAACAAATCGTATATCGAGCTCCGTATGTGAACACAACCGATTCAATGAATCCATATGGTAAAAAGTTTTTTTTTTTTATTTGTTACTTTATTTCTCTCATGCTGTCAATTACTTTATCATCAATTGACTGTTATGTTCTGGATAAAAGTTACTAAAAATAATTTAAGGGAGTACGGGTATATGGACGGTGGAATGATTCGATAAGACTCTGGGAAAAAAACGTATATATAGCAGACTAGGTGTATGTAAGTCGGGAACGGCAAAAAATCAAACAACAAACTAAAGAACAAGTTGAGAGAGAGTCGAAGAAATAATATATAAAAGATAAGACAAATAAAAATCAATCTGTATACACACACATACACATCTATATAAACAGAACGACAGGAAAAAGGAGGAAAAAATAAAATAAAAAATTAAGTTGAAAAAGTTTTTGGATTTTTATTTTGTCTTGTTGTGTGGATTGATTTAACTTATAGCTTTTTTCTTGTTGTTGTTGTGTGCGTGTGTGTGTGTGTGTGTGTGTGCACATAGTTCATAAGATTGCGTGTGGAGTGGTTATTATTTGGGCTTTGAGTACTTTCAAAATCGTATATAAAGATGAGAAACGAAAAAAAAAACTTTTTAATTAAGAATTGAAACGTGCAGTTTGTGGCGAAATTTTTGATCCTTTTTTTTGTCTGTGTGTGTGTATGTGATGGCCCGTAGTACTTGCCACACTGTCAATACGTTTAGCCTTTTAGTCAAGTTGATTCTTAGTTTTATTAATTTATCTCAATGATTGAATGACATTTTTATATTTTTATTTTTCGGTCGTCTTATTTTTATACAGATAGGGGTTTCAAGGGTGGATTAATTTGTTTGTTTTTTTATATTGTGCTTTTGCTTGGTACTATCGCTATAATACATAATGTCGTTTATATATAGCATAGAAATTAGATATTAATTTGGGATACTTATTTGAATGATGAGAAAAAGATTTTGTTAAGTACATTTGCTTTGGGCTGTTACGTTACTTAAAAGTCACGTTGTTTTTGGCAGTTGATGGTTAAATAAATTGTGAAATTATTTTGTAAATGATTTTGTTTTGAAAAGTCAAATTGGTTTTGAGATGAACATTTACCTAGAACTTTTGTAAACAATATTAAAAAATGTCGCTTTTGGAGTAGGGAACTAATTAAAAAATTTCTAGGGACAAACACATTTTGTTTAATAACATAATTCAGATAAAAAGAAAATGCTACAAGTAGTTCATGTATTTAGGCTTCGGAGAATTTGTCGAGTAGTACACTTCTTACAAGAAATTCGTGACTGGAAGAAACTGAAATCTATAGGAAGGATTTTCGTAGGTTATTTTGGAAATTCTGTGATCTCACGTGGTCTGTAGACATACTATACAAGCGTAACATTAGATTCGGGCGCATTCGTGAGAGTGCATCCGCGATTGGTATTCTACACCATTTTTGTATAGGTTTTCTTATGGTCTTTTAACTTTTGGCCAAATAAGTACGGTCGAAAGAACTTAATTGTAGAAACAATGGACATAATCTCTTTCTCTATACTAGAGTAGTTGTTCTCTGTACCGGTTAAGGTTCTGAATGCGTAGCATACAGGGTTATCTGTAGTTATAGGTCTTTGTGAAAGGAAAGAGGTACGATTTCCCAAATCCAGAACTCCAAAATCAAAATTCCTAAAAAAAAAATTCCAGAAACAAAAATTCCAATAGAAACAATTCCTAAAAATAAAATTCCAAAATAACCAAATTCCTATACAAAATGCCAAATTTCAAAGTCCCAATATGCAAAATTCCAAAAAATAAAAAAATAAAACTCCATTTTATGGCCATGGAAATATGAAAGGCGCGCACGAGTGACTTCAAGTAGCTCCACAGGAAATAATCGAGTCGTGTCAAATCGCACGACCTTGAAGGCCAATTGACGGTAGATTTCTCGAAATCAACTTATGTAAGTCAATAGTTGCGGTCGCCGTATGGCACGTGGCGCCATCATGTTGAAACCACATCTCGTCCGGATCAATGTCATCCATATTTTCAAACAAAAAATCATTGATCATGGTGCGGTAACGAAATAAGGTCCGATGATGCCACCAGCGTTTAGACCGCACCAAACGGTGCATTTTTCTGGACGTAGTAGAGTATGTAGGGTCTCTTGTGGATTGTTCTCACTCCATATGCGGCAATTTTGTTTATTAACAAACCCGCTAAGCCAAAAATGAGCCTCATCGCTGAACACAATTTGACGATAAAACAACGGGTCATTTGCCAACTGTTCTAGAGCCCAATCAGCGAAAGAACTACGCTCAAAGTGGTCTCGTGGCTTCAATTCCTGCACCAGATAAATCTTGTATGGGTGTAGTCCAAAATCTTTGCACCAAAATTTTCCATGTAGTGGACGGACAGAGCCTCAATTCCTGCGAACGACGACGAATCGATAAATTTGGATCTTCTTCCACACTTTCGTTTACAGCGGCGATATTCTCTTCAGTACGCACATTCCTTCGACGTGTTGATGTTATTGCATTCTCTAGAGAGTATGTGGTACGAGTCGAACGATTATGTGTACCATAAAAATCATGAAGTCGTCTATAAGTTGCGCGAATGAAAATCGGTTGTCGGATTTTCAAAGTAAATTTTAATAATTTCTTAGCGTTGTTCAAGCATGAGTTTATTCATGAAGATTTGCCCGAGTAAACTGACATCTGTATAGACATATTTTTCATAAAAATTTAATTTTTTTTTTATTTTTTATAATTTCAAGTTCTATCAGGCTTAAAAAAACGTCCGTTAGTTAAATAATAACAATTAAGTTAATTGAAAGAATTAAACAAAAGTTAATTGGAATAAATCAATAAGAGTTTTTGCGAAATTATGCAAATATTATTAAACTAGTAAAATAATGGAATTTTATATTTTTATTAATTGTGATTTTGGAATTTTCTTTTTTTGATAACGAACCCGTTCCCATCCTAACAAACCTAAGAAGCTTTTAATTTCTTTCTCCGTTTTAGGAATGGGAAAGTGATGATTTTAAACGGATTTGCTTTGACCGCATAGCTTGTATAACGATACGATGCAGAAAAAAAGCTATTGAGTAATGCCAACTTGTCTATTCGTACTATACTTAGTTGGCTTTCCTGAGCCTGTTGAAAACATTTTCTATGCTTTCCATATCCTGCTTGAGCGAAAGACGTCATCCTTAAAATCGGCGTAAAACTTCGTATAAACGAGTACATTATAATTTATATAAAATGATGTAAATAAGTTTACAATTATGCTTTACATGAATATTATTAATCCTTTAAGCTCCCACCAAATACTAAGTGTACTTTTGGGTTAATAAAGATCCAATCTAACCGAAGATCATCATCCCTAGAAAAAATATAGGGCTAAGGGTGTTTAGTATGCCCAATTCGCAATAAGATCAATGTACGTTGTAAACGATTTTCCATAAAATTTTCCATATCCAAGGAAAATAAGGATTCGGTGATCTAATTTATTGTTTCGCATCTCTTCCGATTAACCATTATTTTAAATTCTAGTTTGTTTTAGTTGTCATTAATCAAGTTGAGTTTTTACAGATCTAAACCAATTTTTATTTTGAAGTTTTCGTAGTGTCGCTGTTCTACTAAATTACTATTGCGTCGTCGTGTTGAAGTTATTTTTACATTTTTATTATTTTACATTTTTTATAAGCATTCAAGATAAGCATCGAACTTCAATTAAAACTCGTTACAAGAAAAAATTAAACAAAATTAAATTTCAAAGAGCTAAGTTCCGTGCAGTTTTACTCGATCTATTTAAAAATGATTTTTCGAGTTTGCATATACCGAAACCTCGTTCCTACATAATGTCGAATATTTGTTCAAAACTAAATATAAAGAATAATTACGCTAATCATCAAAGGGTTAATTACTTTTGGCGATGTTTAGTTAATTGATATAGAGCAACCGCACGATTTTATCGGAATAGAGGGTAATATTAAAGAATTGGAGGTTATATTAGAAAATTTATCCCCCTGTTAACAGTTGTCTTTATCATGGCTCAGTGATGATCAATTTAAATATTGCGAAGAGTTGAACAAACGACGAGTTGCGGAGTTCCATTCAGGAGGCTTTAAATTTGGCTAAGCATCCTTGTGTGTTGTAATTTAAATCTGTTAACCATAGTTCAAAACAACAAACTTTAACTCAGAGAGCCGTTTGTAAATATAAAAAACAACATCAGAAAATTAAATTTATTGTTGAAAATACACAAATTATGAAAATGTATTCATTAGGACCAGATAGTAAAGATCATGGGCTTTATCTCAACTTGATTGCGGGGCGGCTCAAAGCAAGCTGTTGTTCAAAACAAAATGGTGACATCTTTTGCATATTTAATATTTTTAAAGCAATTAAAAAATATAGATGTGTCTTTGCTGCAAAAGAGCAATACACAGACTATTGTGAAACCTGCAACTCTCCGAAAAGCGAGATTGGAGAGAAAACTATTTTCCAACGTGGTACAAGGTTGTGAAATTATCGGTTTAATTCACAGAGTGTCAAACCAATCGTCTGATGACAGGTACATATACTTGGCGTTGAACCCTCTCTCAGTCACACTCATGAGAGAGAAAGGACTAAAATTTCTAAATAATAAAAATATTGTCGTTCATATCGACGCAACAGTGGCCCTATTCTGGTTTTCCTCGGGAATAGGGAATTGGGAATTAGTGACGTTTTTCTAGCAGTTGGGAATTTTTTATTCCCCAAAGTGTATATTCTGGCGTTTGGGAATTTTTTTTATTTTAAAAAAATAATTCCATTTTATAGCAGTTTTGATATTAATTTTTCCCCATTATTTTTTGGGGGAATTGTAATTCGTAGCTTTTTGAATTTTGAAACATTATTTTTGCTAATAAATATATATTTAAAATAAATTAAACTTGTAATAAGGTTGCAATACGTGTTTTAGTTTATAAATATTTACATAAAAAAAAATTCCCAAAAAAATTATTTCCTGTCTGCCAGAATACACATTTGGGAACGGGAAATATATATTTGGGAATTAGAGCGCAATTTGTAATTACAGCAAAATATTTTCCCAATTCCAAATTCTCCGGGAAAACCAGAATAGGGCCACAGGAAGCTTAATTCGAACCCTAATTGTTGCCCACACTACTCCTACTCAAAGATTTATTATTATGCTTGTGTAATTTAAACTAACAGTGTTATATTTCCCATAGCAGAACTCATAAGCGCGAAGCATAATGTTGGAGCGATTCGAAAATTTCTGAGTTTTGTTCAGGACGAAATAAATAACATAAAACATAAACTAGTTACACCGAAAGTTTACGTATGCAGATTGGTCTTGGGCGTTAATAAACTCGATTTTGAACTGAAACAACATGATGGATGTAAATGAATATTTAAATTTTGCTTACGATATTATTAATAATCAGAAAAGTTCTGGAAAAAAGGTTGGTGTTTTATTTACTGTTCCCATTTTGCAGGTATTATAGTTCGGCAAATCAAAGCTAAAATCGGTAATTGTACTTCTGAGCTTAAGGATACAATTTTAATAATGCTGTTTTTAATATTTGACAGTAAAAAATTAGAAGATTGTGATTCATACTTTGAGACGCTTTGTATTCTTTCTTTGCTGTTCAAAAACGGAAAGTGATTTATTTAAAAAAGCTAAAAATAGTATGGAAAGCCATATAAAATTGATAATTAATGGCATTAACCCAAAAGATTCGAATTTATCAGATTCCATTGAAGATAAAACATTTTTTCATAACGATCGAAACAAGACACCATTTTACGAAAGATACAATAAAATATTGCAGAACACCATACACAAAATAGCTGCTGAAGAGGAAAACAATATGGTAAACAATGAAAGAATGAACCAGTTGTATTGTAAAGATTTTATTATTTTGTGTACAAATCATTATATGAACAGTATTCATACAACATTTTGCCACCATACGCGAATATCCAACCAAGTGGCAGAAAGTTGGTTCAATTTATTGAAAACTAATTTAGTTAACTCTCTTCATTTGAAAGTAGGCCGATTTGTAGATGAACTGCGTGAGAAGCCGTCATTATTATTATAAGCAGCAGAGTGTGGTCCGCATATACAGACCAAAAATGTACATCCTAGAAACCAACCAAAAAGCAATGTTTTATATGGTAAAATAGGTTTACCAGAATAATTGAGCAAACAATCGCAAACATCAACAACAATAAGAGATGGCGAAAAGGACCCTTATGATCCATGATGATGAAGTATTTCCTAAACATTCCTAAATAAACAAAAACGTTAATTTTGTTTGACTGTAATTGTAAAACCCGCTTATAACGAATATTCGTAATAAATGCAAGTTCTGCAATTATTATACTAACGTACCGACTTATATATTTTCGTAATTGAGTTATATAAAGCTTCAATGTCCATAATAGTAGTCTTGTGAAGAGGTAAGAATAGTAAATTTGTGAAGAGGTAAATTTGCGTATCGTATGGTTTTTCCGAGCATTTTTCTTAGTGGTTGAAAAACCGTAGCCAAATACTAAGCGTAATTTTGAGTTGTTCATGATCAAAACTAACAGATAAACACCGTTCCATAGAAAAATCTAGGGACTCTGGGTGTTTTAGTAAACAAAATTTGTGAAGAGGTAAATTTGAGTATCGTATGGTTTTTCCGAGCATTTTTCCTAGAGGTAGAAAAACCTCGGACCTTGTAAAGGGCAGATCAACCTTATCCAGGTGTGTAATAAATTATCGAAAAACCGTATACCCTGTTTACTAATACACCCGGGGCCTCTAGATTTTCTCTGGGACAGTGTTTATCTGTTAGTTTTGTTCCAGAACAACTGAGAACAAAGTGAGCTTAGCATTTTGCTGCGGTGTTCCTAACACTAGGAAAAATGCTCGGAAAAACCATACGATACGCAAATTTACCTCTTCACAAATTTTGGAACGGTGTTTGTCTGTTAGTTTTGATCCAGAACAAATCAAAAGTGCGCTTAATATTTGGCGGCGGTATTTTTACCACTAGGAAAAATGCTCGGAAAAGTGTGCATTGAATTTGTTAGTAGGTTTTTTTGATTAGGAAAAATGCTTACGGGAAAGTGTTTGACAACTGTTTGTTATTTACTTAAAATATGTTTTTTAATAATATTTTCATACTAAGCAAGATTGGCTTTTATTTCTCAAAGGATATAATTTAGCCTTTAAAGGATAAAAATATATACCGAGTTTAAAATGGTTATAGCAGTAATTTTAAATTATTTGTTATCATTTAGGAATCTCTCATTTTAAAGTAAACAGATTTGAGAAAATATATTTTATAATTATAGCAACAGTTTTTCATAATTTTTAAATTCCAAATTATATTCAATATTTTAGTGTTTTTTTGTTAAAGAATATTGTTTAAATTAACAACAGATAAAAATTTCAAACTGTTTTGGTTTACACTAAACAATTAATAATTCGATAATTTTAGTTCAATAAATCAATCCAAGTCATGAACAAATTAATTGATTATTAAAACAAAGTTCACTGCGACAGTTATTAAGATAATCAATCTAAAATTAGTTTAGGTTTTAAATTTTTTTGAATCCAATATACTTTAGAATGGTCTTCCTTTTTCAAAAATATAAAGAAACTTTCATTGTTATATTCCCAGTTCCGAATTATTTAAGCTGTCGGACGTTTGCTTACATTTAAACTCATATAAACTTTAGAATGATGACATCGTGTAGCTATACGTTAAAATATCTTCTATTGATGGATTTTACAAAATTTTGCCGGAATTCAAATTTTTAAAACTAGCTTGGCTATAATAACTTTCTATAAATGGTTAAATTATTGGATTTATCGTTTTATCCGAAAAAGTATATCATACTCACGCATACCTACAAATATTTTTAGGATTTACGAAAAACTACCGCCGATTGTGCAAACACGTGAAGTTTTTCCTAAATAATCCTATTTCGATTTTTAGGATAGTTTATTAAAATGTTCCGCGAATTATGATCCAAAGAACGAAGAAACTTGGAAAAAGAAAAGTAAACGAAATGGTCCAAAAATGTTCAGGGAAACGTGCCCTTCTACGGTTAATAAAACCCAAAAAAATGACCTAGTAAAAACGAATATTACAGTAAAATGCTAAAATTAAATTATAACATAATAATATTTAAATTTAATTTTAACGGTTTATGCGGGATAATTATTTATACAATACCTGTTATAGTAGTTTAGACCCAGACAGCTTTCTAATCACAGAATTGGTCTACACATTGGTCAATCAGTATTCTAATACATAACACACATATGGTTTTGCTTCGATCACTACCAAACATAAATATTAGCAAACAATTATAATCCTTCTGGCATGAGCAAACAACCAGAAATAAAATTGGCTCTAACACACGTTCTTCAAAATTTTGCAAACAAATTAAAGAAATTTGCAAATCAAATCAAACAGTTTCGTACAGAATTAAATCAGGATTTTAAATTTAAAACCATTGAATGCAGTTTTCTTCCACAGCAAATAGATGGTTTCAATTGCGGAGTTTTCGTAATATAAGAACACTTGTATTTTAATAAGAAAATTTTGGGCATTCACTCGGAAAATGAAATTTTAAACAAGGTTAGTTTAAACGAATATTGAAATTACCTGAAAGAAATGATACTGTGCAGTACTAATTCGTTAGCAGACTTTTGTTTAAATTATTTCGAAATAACAACCCTAACGCCAAGTATTACGTGTTTTTCATGTGGAACGAGTGTACACGAAAGATGCATCCAATTTATTAATATAACAGATAATATTTGTATATTTTGTAAAGCTTACTCAAATAAAAAAATACAAAAAAAATAAAAAAATTATAAAAATTCCAAAAAAGTAAAAAATATTAAAAAAATAAAAAAAATGAATTAAGTATACTATTTTCAGTTTAGGAGTATGGCTCACAGAAAAAGGGTATCACAAATAACAACCTTAACAAAAAAGTACATAATTTCCTTACAAAACAGCATGAAAAAAATAATTCTGTGAATTGTATCGCATTGCGAATTAAGTCAACTACAGACACTTAATCCCAATAAATTTGCAAGGGATGGTAATTTTTGGATAGTCTAGAACATTATAAACCCAAACTAACACTTAATATTTGGGCAAGGATTTTCCCAGGACATAGAAAATTTTCACTTAAAGAAGATAATTTATCATTTTCCGAATTGAGCATAATTAACAACGTTAATCCTTATAAGTTTTCAAGGGATGGTAATTTTTGTTTAACTTGGATCCTTATTAAACCGAAAGTACACATTGCATTTGGTGAAAGTTTTCCTAGGACATGGGGCAATTTTATGGAAAATCGCTTACAGCGTGAATTTATCGTATTGAGAATTGAGCATACTAAACCTTAGCCCCTATAACTTTCCAAGGCATGGTGATTTTCTGTTAGATTGGATCTCTATTAACCCAAAATTACACTTAGTATTTGGTGGGGGTTTTCCTGGGGCATGGAAAATTTTATGGGAAATTGCTTATAACGTGAATTTATTATCTCGTTACAAATTGTGCGTACTAAACCACCTTGTTCCATACCCCTTGTTATTATTATTAATATTATGTACTACTTGCAGTATAAGAATTTTTTAAAATTATAATTTTCATTTTTTAAAGTTATTGAATAAAAGGAAAATCCAAAAATAAAGTAAGGAATCAGCCAACTCACATAAACAAGTTAAATTTTATCTTTATCGTTTAATACGAATAAAGTACATTACACTCACTAGTAAATATAAAGATATTTAGGATTTAACAAAATATTCACCATTGTGTACACAAGCGTGAAGTTTTCCTAAACCTTCCTAATTTTAATTTTTACGATAGTTTAGGAAATAGTTCACGGGAATTGATATTCTGAATTCTGAGGGGCGGAATCATGAAATACGACCGGAAAATTTTAACGGATTTAAAAATATTTTCAAACTTATTAGATTAAAAGTATTCAAATGTACCATGATGGATGCAGACTGATGTATAAATGCAACTTCTATAATATTTGAAGAGCAATGGGTAATCTACTACAAGATTTTCGAAATTCATTTTTTACCGGTACAACATTTCCGTTTACAACTGCTCGATTATGAAATAGTTGTCGAATACAATTTTTAGGTTAAAGTTTCATTTATCTGTGTTTTCGTACAAAATATCTACGCCAACTTTGGCCATTTTTCGAATTTTTTTGTGTTTGCCCATTGAAATATTTTCTAATAATTCATTTTTCCGGTGGGATTTGAAGATCTTGCCCCTGTATACATCAAAATAATTATATATTTCCGGAATTTTTAGTTTTAAAATACAAAAGACTTCAATGCCATCTCATAAAATGCAACGGCGACGAACCTGGGGTGAGAAAAATGAATTTCGAAAATCTTGTAGGAGACTAGCCATTGCTCTTAAAACATTATAGAAGTTGCATTTATACATCAGTCTGCATCCATCATGGTAAATTTGAATACTTTTACTCTAATAAATATGAAAATATTTTTAAATCCGTTTAAACTTTTCCGGTCGTATTTCATGATACTGCCCCTGGTCTGGCTCTTTATTAAGTTGTTTATTGATGTGTCGGTGAGGTGAGGTTTGTATTATATGTTTTACCATTTTGACCATGCTGTCAATCAAGGTTGTTTGATTTTTTATCAGTGGCAATTCGTCATTGAGCTTCTCAACCCGATCCTCATATTCCCTCGCTTCACTTTCGAACATGTATGACGTGTGTTAACTTTCCAAAACCCCGTTTCATGCGTTGCTTCTGCTTGTAGTAGCAACTCATTATCAGTGACCAGGTTGCTGAATTACCATTCGTTTTTTGGTACGTTTTTTTTTTCTTTTTCAGTGCCCAATCTGTTTCTCTCGCGAGTTCATCGTCATCACTATCGAACTCTGTGTTATAACTGGTGTATACTTTCTCTCTCTCTCTCTCTCTCTCTCTCTCTCTCTTTCTCTCTGGCACTATATCCCATGAAGGGAATTGGCCGCCTCAAATGAGGATTCATAATCATATTTTCATTTCGGATAATGAGTGATTAATTCATTGATCCTAAACCAGCAGTGAAATTTTTCCACTAGGTCACTAGAGCAAGCATGCTGGCCACTTTGCCACGGGGACGGCTGGGTGTATACTTGCTTCGTTGTAACTGCTTAGAAGGTTTTTAGAAGTCTCCATATTCATTTCATTGCGCTTTTTTAACTCTTCATTTTTCTTTTTTAGATTGTCAACTTTGCTACTTAAAAGGTGTTATAAGTGATTCTACTTCACTTGGTTTCGATAGAGTTCAGCGTTTCCATTTTTCTACTGATTTGCTGAGCTAGTTTGTCTAGTTGTGATCGTGACAACTTTGAACTTCTTAAGAATGAGTATAGCAATGATTTGCTCAAACCAGAATCCAATGAGCCAACCTCCTTAGAGGGTGGATTAGTCAAATGGGTAGTTGGTGTACCTGGTGTATTTTCTCCTTCTTCCGTTGCGTTCATTGCTTTAATTCCTCTTGCTATGTCTCTTAATACCCTTGAACTTAGCCACTGCAAGCGGTGACCATCTCCCGCGACGTTGACTCGCCTACCAAGAATTGCCGAGGTGCACACAGTTACCAGCCGAAGCCCTCAGCAAAGGGATAATTATAAAATGAATTTGTTTTTTCAAAATTTAACTATAGCTTGTACAGTATTGGAAATTCGCAGTTTGAACTGCAAAAATGTGAGATGACAACCTCGTGGAAACATTAAGGACAGGAACATAAAAAGCAATAATTTATATTATCTACGAATATTCTACATACTCTACTAATTGTTAACATTATCTACGCTAAAACTAATTGTCTACACTATTTTCTACACCAACATGTCGACAATTCCTGATGTCGACGTGATTTTTTCCTTATTCGTCTTATGCGAATTTACTTTAAGGATTATCCACATTCATTTTCTACAAAAACAAATTATAATTTTTGAAATATTATTAAGTTTCAGTAATCCCTAAACTCAACGAGAAACAGTTACAACAACAAAGCCCTACGAGTGTACCATATATACGAGAGAGAATCAAAAACAAAATTGTACATGGTATAAGCATCCTAAAAGCTTTCTGATCCCTTAATTTTCGTTTTTATCATAAAAACCACTTGACATTTTGGTAATGAAAAATTAAAACGGCACAAAAATGAAATCAAAATCAATTCAATTTGTTTTTTTTTTTTGCTTTTTCTTGTGCCATAACTTTACGTTTTGCCATAATATAACATTTAATTATGTATTAGCAAACAGAAAAAAAATATATATATAAAATTATCGCAAATTTAATCTTGAAAGCTTTTGTGTTTTTATACATAAAAGTAATCATTATAATTTTATTTCATTTTATGTAACTTCTCAAGTATTTGCTTTCATTTTAATTGAAATAATCAATTTTCTTCTTATTGTTCGTGTTCTGCGTAATTTTTTTTTTTTGGGCCGTGTAATTAAGAATTTCTGCCTTCGTTGTTTTATTATGTTATTATATGAGAACGATGTATAGATATAATTTCATTATGTTGAGTGCGCGCTGCTCTACATTATTCTGATTTATAAAATTTTGTGTATATATGTGTGTGTGTGTGTGTCATGTGCTATACCCTAACATAATGTATGTATAATATGAAGAAGCGTCACATTTAAATTGAACACTTTGTACTTTATTTAGCCTAAGCGTATATTGAGAAATTTGTTTATCCGCCTTCTATCCGAATCGAAGTTGTTTTTTCCATGTCAATAACATCTCTATATCAGGCCTACCACGCTTACAGTGCTTTTCTTATATACTATACATAACACAGCATAACTATGTTATTTATGTATGACAAAACATCCGACATACATAAAAACCCCGCATACGAATGCAATGGCGGCGGAAATAATAACATTTTGTTTCAACAATTTCCACACCTTGCACGCAAAAAACAATTTGATTAAATTTATTACAACCGTAGTTGCTTCTTATATGTTTATTGTTTAAAAAAAAGCGAGAAAATTGAAAAACATAAATAAATAAAATATAATAAAGTGTTGACGATTTATTTTCTATATGTATTATGTATAAATAAATTTTCCGCAGCAACAACAAGCATAACAATACCAAACACAGGTAAATATTTTGTTTTTTATTTATTATAAGAAAAATGGATACGTGTTTTATTGTTGTGTGTGTGTATGCATCTAACCTACAATTATGTAATATATCTGACGGGTTTTTCCAACGTCTTTTTATAACACAAAAAAAAAGTTTCATTCTCCTTCCAAATACCAGTCGCGTCACCCACCAACATATAAAATACAAAAAAAGAATTTTCATTTTCCACCTTGTTATTTATTTCGTTTATTAGGGGGTTGAAAAATGATATATTTGAAAATAAAAAATTTTTTACTTTCTGTTTATTATTAAATTAATTTAAGCATAATTCTATTTTTAAAAAAGATATTTGGTGTATCCACCATACGTCGGTAAGTATATTGATATGTGAAAAACTGAAAGGAAATTTATTTGACGAACAACGAAGAACGATGGATTGATGATGGAACAATGGAATTTCGAAAGAACTTGTTGGCTATGTGTGATGTAATTTATACTTTTTTTGGTGGGTAAAACTTGTACCAATAAAATTTAGTTGTTCATATATGATTTCACATTTATTCGCAATGTCTGTTGTTAATAAGCCGTTTAAACAGGCATTGTCTAAAACTAAATTCAAAATTTACATTTTGGTAAATTTATATTTCAATCGCCTTTATGAAAATATCTTGACTAAACAGTTTGCAAGGTGTCGTCTATACTAGAGATACCTATGTGTAATGGCACATACCTCCAGCCAGATAGGCACAACCATAAATGCAAAATTAAAAATCAGTGCTGGCTAAACTATTAACAAATAGCAACGAAAAATTTAGTCACAAATCTTGGGGACGAACTGCATCCGAGATGAGTCTTAACCGGACCAGCTGATGAAGCAAACAGAAAGATTGATTATGTAGTTTTAAAAATTAAAATAATTTTGAATGAAGAATGGGAAATTAGGTGTTAATATCTTTTAAGTGATAAATATCTATAAATGGTCGATTAGTATCATTTAGTTCACATGATGTCTTTTCAAGGGTTTCGCTTGACCTAAGCAAGTATTTAGACACCCTTCGATATACTTGATTAATGATTTCAGATTTCTCAGTATCTTACAGGCAATTCCCAGTCAATTCTTGTGTGTCCTTCTAGGGCAGCATGCTGCCCGAATATAACAAAATGGGGTGAAATCCCCATCGATTTGTGTACAAAATTCCTCAAAGCGTTTTAATATACACAAATTCCTTAGAAGTGTTGTGTCAAATTGACGCCGAGTGCCAGTTAAAAATTTCCCCGGAAACGCAAATATAAGAAAAACTTGAGTTTCAAGGAAATTTACCACCTTTTCAGAAGAAGCTTGACGGACTGCTTTTGACAAGACAAATTTAGAGAATGATCCAGAACAACTAAAATAGATGTATTCCATTTCGGTTTTGTTGGTAAGAACGCAAGAAACCCAAATATAGCCTTGGCCAGGGCTTAGAGGTAACGGAAATGTAGCTAACGGAGAATTGGAAGATTTATTGGACTTACGCCGTCATTAGACATGGTAGGCCAATAAAAATATCTCTTTAGGATTTCAGTCGTTTTTTATACCTAAATGGGCTAACAAAGCCAAGTAAGGCTAGAAGAGTCCGTGAAAACCATAAAAATCAATCCTTCAATATAGGCGCGAACTTTTTGAACGAAATTTATAGGCACAAAGCACTCAAGCTTGGTCACACTATATATTCTATTGGTCTATCATTCTCTACCGAAGTTTCTGGAATAACACAGCACCACTCCTGTGGAACTTGTTTAAAATCAGCGGTTGCCCAACACCTGAGTACTAATCATTGAGGATTTTAACCCATCGAATGCCCGCTATGATTTTTGCGTCCATCAGGAATTCAATCGTTTTGTTAAATAGATTAGTCGACGGACCTAAAACTACGGTGCCACCTCCAGATATCCAGATATCTCTTCAGTTGTTTAACCATTTTAGGAAAGGCAGTTTCCTAAAATGGTTTTAGGACATAATCCTCCATCACCAACCATTTGACTAAGGTATTTGATAAATCGCAGTATAAATTTGCTCTTCTCAACATTAATTACATAAGAAAAGAATGTAATGTGAAACCAACATACCGCCCCGTTTGAACCACTGTGTTCAATCGAAAACTAACTCATTATAAATCATTGGTTGGTACGGCTTTTGGATTAAGTATTTGTAATTGTAAATCCTGTTGTTTACTATCACACGGCTGATTTGGGTTGATTTTAAAAGTGATCATGGTTGCTGGAACATATGTGTCATCGTTACTAATTTCGCTTACAATGGGAAGAAGACACAACCGATGTATGGATCTTTTCATTTCACCATTTGCTGTTTTAAGGGAAACAACTCGTACCCTTTTGTCAATACGCCCGGATGGATTTCCATTACTTTACCAAGTAACCAGTGACTTATTGCGGTAAACCCTTGTCCTGAACAAGTACTACGTCACCCACTTGAATCTGCCTTTTTTCGGTATTCCATTTGCTTCGGTGCTACGAACTAGTAATGTACTCGTTGTACCACCTTTTCCAAAAATGTATTACCATGCCATTTACGGCTCCCCACCTAGTTAAAGTTGATGGGTTTAAGTGCGCAAGTATGTAACCAAGCTGGCCCACACCACCAGGTGTTATGTGATGCTAGGTCAGTCGAAAACATGGCACGCGACGTACAATCCGCTGGGTTTGAGGCTGGTGGAACATGCCTCCATGGTTTTTGTGTACTGTATGATTCTATTTCTGCAGTCCTATTTCCAACGAACGTACTCCCCCGACGAGGATGACTCTGCAACCAATCCAGTACGATTTTTGAGTCAGTCTAATAGGTATAATTAGCAATTTGGACTCCCGCTTCCTTGGCAATGACACTGGTTAATTTTGCTAGCAAAAGCTCTCCACATAACTCAAGTCGTGGCAACGAAAGCTGTTTCACAACCGCATTTATGCCTTTGTACTAGCATCGCAGAAACCGTGAATCTCATACCTGCGGCGACGCAACTGTGCCAATGTGACGAGGTAAGCCAATAAATTCGACTTGGCCAAGTCCACTAATAATTGATAACCATTGGCGGTTTAGCTCCTTTGGTAACTGATCATCCCGATCAAACCTTTTACACCAGAGTTAATGCATAAACATTTTTACCATTACCGTTGTAGGCGATAACCAACCCACAAGATCAAACAGTTTACCAACAGCCGATAACACATTTTTTTGGGTATAGCCTATTTGTAATTCGTTTAGTTTAAACTCAAATGTAAATTGATCCTTTTCTGGATGGCAGCTTACACCAAGAACCTTAAATGCATAACTCGCAACATCATGTTCGCTAAATGATTTTGTGAAAATTCGAAATTTTCGTAATGCCAATGGACAGTTTGCTTTCCATTTTCTTAATTTGAAGCCATGTTTACCAAGCAGCTCACATATATTTGACGTAATTTGATTTGCATCTTCAACAGTTTGAGCCCCTGCTCATTAAGTCGTCGACGTAGAAACAGGTTCTGATTATTCTGGAAGTATGTGGATATGAATCAGCATAAATTTCTGAAATCATTTGCAAAGTACGTGTGTCTAAATAAGATGCCGATATTAACCCGTATGTGACTGTTAATGGCCGGAAGTCTTGATGGGCTCACTTGTATCACAACGCCATACAATGCGTTGGTATTCAGTATCTGGTGTGGCTAATTTTACCATGCGATAAATTTTTTCCGCATCTGCTGAAAAAGAAACCTTATACTCTCGAAATCTCAGTATAATTGCAAATAAACTTGATTGTACTACTGGACCTGCTACTGAATAATTTCGTTGTAGTGCTCTCCATGCGTTGGGCACCGTGATGAGGTAGATGAAACATGGACGTTTTGTCTTTTAATTTTCATGAATTTCTACCATATGACCCATGTCCTGATATTCTCTCATAAATTCACAGTACAACTTTTTACACTAAGAATCCCGGCTAAATCGTTTTTCCACCGATCGATCGTTTTTCCACCGGTCGATTTCACGACTGATATGAAATCCAGGATCAATATTATTTGCTATTCTTATGTTGTCCCGTGAAATGTCAAAAACTGGTAACGAGCACGTAATTTTTGGAAGAACCAGTGCGTTTATTTCATGCTCAATCTTACTGATTTTCAGAATGAATTTGATTTTTCCTTTGGTCGCCCCAACACGCGTATCTCCTATTCCGCTCACTGTGATTCTCGAATTAAATTTCCGCAATTTAAGCTTTGTCGCGCAACCTTCGGTGATAAAGCTCACTTGGGAGCCAGAATCCAGCAAGGCTCTGCAGTAAATTATTTGACCATCTCGATTTAGTACATCAACTATTGCTGTTAATAAAATTGTTAGTTTTCGACCTTGAAACCCGGAATAGGTATGATATAAACTGGAGACTTGCATTTCCGTTGTATCAGCTCGATTTCTATCATTGGGTGACTTTGTATCTTCGTTTCTTCGAAGTGAAGTAAAGTATGATGCTTCCGTCCGCACTATTAGCATCGCCGCCTTGATGAACATTGTGAAACTGGATGTTTAGCACTTAAACGGTTGTATCAGCGATTTTTGTTTTGAATAAATTCCTTTCTGGTAACTGCATCCATGCTATGAAACTTATCGCACTGCAGCAAAAAATGTGATTCATCTGAGCACATGGCGCATTTGAAATTAACATTGGTATTTTGACTACTATTTGAACTCGATTATTGCTCGTTTGTAGCTAGATGCCCATGAAGATTACTTCTTAAAATGAGCTTTTGTGGTGCCAAACACGTTTCAAGTGCGGAGATACGTTTATCTAAAAACTTAAAAAAATTACCAATTGATGGATGCCCCGTATCATTTGAATAGTTTGCCAATGCTATTTAAGATTTTCCATCCACCTTTTTTAACAACAAATAAATAACCCAAGGGTTACGAGCCTCAGCTTTATATCCTAAGGCGTCTACCCTACGCAATACCTCGTCAGCCACATAGCGCAATTTACTTAAACTTGTTAAATTATTGCATTGAACAGTCCATGACAGTCCAGGCTGCTCCATGAACGACTTGATATATGAATGGATTATAGAATTCCCATTATTATACCGCTCTTTCAACTTATTGAAGGCGCCAAGATAACTACTCTCCGTGACTCGAATGCGTTTTAGTAACGATGCCGCTTCACCTCGCAATAATCCCTTGAGATATTAGAATTTTTCCACTCCAGATAAACTTGAATCGTGTGAATCGTTGTGCAAAACATGTCGAAAAGTGCTGATTGGCCAAGCATAGTCGCCTGAAAATGACAGAATATACAGTTTTGACAACTTGATATCAGCTTGGCGTCCAATGTTTGACGCATTCGTTGTTAAATTGAATGTATGATTTATTTGCGTTTTGCCTAAATGATTATTTCGAATGCTGTTTTTCAGAAGTGCTGCTGTCTCGTAATAATTATCTTCAATGGTTAAGTCTGCCTCTTCAGTTTCACTAATGTCAGCTATTTGCGTTTCGATACTGCTTAAGCTGGAATTCCATTACTGCGGCTTTTTTTTGTGCAGAAAACAAGAAAGAGATGCAATCAAAAATCAATATGTGTGTGAGCGGCGCAACAATAAAATTTTTTATATTTAAATTTTTTGTTGTTGTAGCGGTTTGGTTGCCATAAATATAAATAAAAAATACAAATCGAAGTATTTTTTATGGCAACCAAAATGAAAAATACCCCCCACTCTCAGCAAATTTTTAGTATTTTACTAATTTTATGGTGAGCACTTGGATCATACATTTTATATGTTTGGTGGAGTGTAATATAAATCGCGTTTTCATGATAAATTTATGTTAATGCCCAAATTAAAATATTTTACAATTTTTAATTTTTATTATTTACTCTGTATTACATAATTTTAATAATGAGATATTATTTAGGTTATGTTACAAACGCGGTCAAATATTCCCCTAACTTTTTTATAGGAAGGCGTTTTCTTAGTTTTTAATTATTGAAAGGAAATAATTAAAAAACGTAATAAAATGATGCCTACAGATAATATTTAGATATTTTAGTACTTTATAGGTTATAAATAAAACTGATTTAACAAAATTTTTCATTTTTTAACTAATTTTGGTTATAATTTCGTAGTTGTCAAATATTCCCCTTAAAATTTCGCTATAAAATAAAGATAGTCTCTCTTTGTCTGATTTTTGATATTATCCCTTTCTGGTTTTCTGCACAAAAAAAAGCCGCAGTAATGGAATTCCGGCTTTAAAGTTGCATGTAATTTCTCGACCTGCTCGAGACGCACACTTAATTGCACCAGTATTGTATTTTCGATAACCGCGCGTGCGAATTCAACAATTCGTAACAACTTATTTTTGTTCATCGTTCTTTCTCTTTTTAACGCGGAAACTTCTCGATCCGACATCTTGCTTCACGCTAATTGAATGATTTCAACGTGCACAAATTTTTTATTTTTTACGAATTTCACTTAATTTGCACTTTATAATTTACTTTAGTTATTGCTGATATACCAGAATTTATCCACAAACCGGTTCAAAGGGATGATTGTGAAATACATACCAAAAATAATACCAAAAATTTACACTGTTAAATTTAAAAATATTCCAATTGGATTTGTTTTGTGGTGAAATTGAAACATTTTTATATAATCTTTAACATTTAAATTAGATAAGTCCCTAAGTTCCTAATAGTGTCGCTGTAAAGATCAAATAATTTTCTAACGATTTGAAATAAACAGGAGAAAATCGTAAAACGATTTACTAAACTTTTTTTAATTCTAAAAAAGGCTATTTTAGACGATGTTTCTACTTTTATATATCCGATCCTAGAGATGTTCACGGGGTCCCACCTATATGACCGAATAGCTAAATCAAAACCCCACGTGTGTAGTTAACAGGATTTAATTATGATGGTTTTTACAAAGTCCAGCGCATTTTTAATAAACTATGGTTTTTGATTTCAATCTATTTTATAACTTTCCTGTCAACGCTCCTACAAACATACACAGTTTTTAAAATATAATTTAGAATAGCGTAGACAAAGTTGTAACACTGAAATAGAAAAAGATAGTTTAAAATGATATTTACAGTGCCATACAGGCCATTTAGAAATTCCATAAATTTTAATAAATGTTCAAATTTTATTTCACCGAACCTAGAGATGTTCACGGGGTCTCACCTACATGACCAGATAGATCAGTCGAAACCCTATCAGTGTGGTGAATGGGATCTAATTCTGGTGATTTTTAACTTGCCCAGAGACATTTTTACGTTTACGGTTATATCCCGTATACCAGAAATGTTCACGGGATCTCTTTCATATATTCGAATAGGTCAGAAAATTATCTATCAATATTGTGAAAAAGGGACACGAATAATGATTTTCACTTTGTATTTCGAAATTTAAAACTTCTTCATTTTCAATTTTTTTCTCAATTGGAAATTTTAGTATTTTCTCCAATAGGATTTTGACCCAATTGACATTCCCAAATAAGCTACGAACCCGATTTATTGTGATAATAATCAAATAACAGAAATCCTAGAGATGTTCACGGGCTCACGTTTACACTTTTGAATAGTTCAAAGACGCGACTTTCGATAGTTCCGGACAGGGTTCGGTTATGGCGATATTTACAGTGCCATACACGACTTAGAAGTTTCATGAAATAATTTGAATACATTATCAAATTTTATTTCACCGAACCTAGAGATGTTCACGGGGTCTCACCTACATGGCCAAATAGATCAGTCGAAACCCTATCAGTGAGGTAAATGGGATCTAATTCTGGTGATTTTTAACTTGCCCAGAGACATTTTTACGTTTACGGTTATATCCCATATACCAGAAATGTTCACGGGATCTCTTTCATATATTCGAGTAGGTCAGAAAATTATCTATCAATATTGTGAAAAAAGGACACGAATAATTATTTTCACTTTGTATTTCGAAATTTAAAACTTCTTCATTTTCAATTTCTTTCTCAATTGGAAATTTTGGTATTTTCTCCAATAGGATTTTGACCCAATTGACATTCCCAAATAAGCTACGAACCCGATTTATTGTAATAATAATCAAATAACAGAAATCCTAGAGATGTTCACGGGCTCACGTTTACACTTTTGAATAGTTCAAAGATGCGACTTTCGATAGTTCCGGACAGGGTTCGGTTATGGCGATATTTACAGTGCCATACACGACTTAGAAGTTTCATGAAATAATTTGAATACATTATCAAATTTTATTTCACCGAACCTAGAGATGTTCACGGGGTCTCACCTACATGGCCAGATAGATCAGTCGAAACCCTATCAGTGAGGTGAATGGGATCTAATTATGGTGATTTTTAACTTGCCCAGAGACATTTTTACGTTTACGGTTATATCCCATATACCAGAAATGTTCACGGGATCTCTTTCATATATTCGAGTAGGTCAGAAAATTATCTATCAATATTGTGAAAAAGGGACACGAATAATTATTTTCACTTTGTATTTCGAAATTTAAAACTTCTTCATTTTCAATTTCTTTCTCAATTGGAAATTTTGGTATTTTCTCCAATAGGATTTTGACCCAATTGACATTCCCAAATAAGCTACGAACCCGATTTATTGTAATAATAATCAAATAACAGAAATCCTAGAGATGTTCACGGGGTCACGTTTACACTTTTGAATAGTTCAAAGATGCGACTTTCGATAGTTCCGGACAGGGTTCGGTTATGGCGATATTTACAGTGCCATACACGACTTAGAAGTTTCATGAAATAATTTGAATACATTATCAAATTTTATTTCACCGAACCTAGAAATGTTCACGGGGTCTCACCTACATGGCCAGATAGATCAGTCGAAACCCTATCAGTGTGGTGAATGGGATCTAATTCTGGTGATTTTTAACTTGCCCAGAGACATTTTTACGTTTACGGTTATATCCCATATACCAGAAATGTTCACGGGGTCTCTTTCATATATTCGAATAGGTCAGAAAATTATCTATCAATATTGTGAAAAAGGGACACGAATAATGATTTTCACTTTGTATTTCGAAATTTAAAACTTCTTCATTTTCAATTTTTTTCTCAATTAGAAATTTTAGTATTTTCTCCAATAGGATTTTGACCCAATTGACATTCCCAAATAAGCTACGAACCCGATTTATTGTGATAATAATCAAATAACAGAAATCCTAGAGATGTTCACGGGCTCACGTTTACACTTTTGAATAGTTCAAAGATGCGACTTTCGATAGTTCCGGACAGGGTTCGGTTATGGCGATATTTACAGTGCCATACACGACTTAGAAGTTTCATGAAATAATTTGAATACATTATCAAATTTTATTTCACCGAACCTAGAGATGTTCACGGGGTCTCACCTACATGGCCAAATAGATCAGTCGAAATCCTATCAGTGAGGTAAATGGGATCTAATTCTGGTGATTTTTAACTTGCCCAGAGACATTTTTACGTTTACGGTTGTATCCCATATACCAGAAATGTTCACGGGATCTCTTTCATATATTCAAATAGGTCAGAAAATTATCTATCACTATTGTGAAAAAAGGACACGAATAATGATTTTCACTTTGTATTTCGAAATTTATAATTTCTTCATTTTCAATTTCTTTCTCAATATAAATAATATAAATTATGTTAATAACATAAAATAACTAGAAATTATTTTGTATATCCCTTTTCCGGCAAGACAATTTTTTTTTCTTGATGTGTAAATATCTTTACTCGCGCCTACCAAATTTTTTGTATTAGAGTAAACTTGTAAATGAAACGAACGGAAATGACGTACCAACTTCGTTTGGAAAAAATGCAACAAACTCAATAAAAACAATTTTTTACTATACTTGGCATGCTTTTATAGTTGTATTTATATATATCATAGTAGGGAAAACAAAAAAACTAATTTAAAAAATTAAATAGAAACCATCGACATCTCCTTCGATCAGAAAAATCAAAAATAAAATTACGATACGAAATACGAATTACAATTACGAAATTACATACTCTTACGATTAAAAACACAGTCAACATTTGTGTATGTTGCTTTATCACGAGTAACGAGTCTCTATAGGAGCTGTTCATCACGTCGGCTATCAATGGTCTTGTCTTCTACTAAATAGGGTTATAATGACGTCTCGTTTTTAACATTGACCTGGCAGAGTCTCAGGTCACAGTCACGCAGGTATGCTCAATTCATTTGCTTTCCGATACTTGGCTGCGCAATCAGGAGCACGTTAATATTCCTACGTATGAATGCTGCGTTCAGTTCAAGAGAGATGGCGAGCGGGCTGCTGGAGTAGCAATTCCGTCAAAAGATCGATAAAATATGCATAGTGGACACAAATATTTTGCCGTACGAACTTCCACTTGTCATAGGTCGGCCTTACTTTCTCAAAACCAATATTGACGTAACTATGGGCTGTCTGAGGTATAGATACACACGCCATGTTTACACATCTACTTGAGAGTACTAATGGACTCACTCTTTTTTTTTCAATTTAAGTCCACCTTACTCAATGTGTATGTAAATAACCAAAGTTTGTAATAGCTCTTGTGTTTCTCATGATTCTCTATCGTAACGCACACAATTTTGATCGCAGGCGGGAAAAGGGATATTCATATTTGTTCGTCTTCCTTCGATTTCCATACCCATTTCCATATTTCTACTAAACAAATAACAGTAACAAACATCATCGAATCGATCGGCCCGATCTATACACGGCTTCAAAAGACCGGCTTCACCTTCGTCTTTTGCTCCTTTTACTTATAAAATCGATGTTAACTCCGACATAAAATTTTTCGGTGAAGCCGAACTAACGCAAATAGAAATGAAAAAAAAAAAAAAAATTAATAAGAGCGAGAACGACTACAGAAAAAATACATATTTTTATATTTTTAACAAACCATTTTTTTTTCTTTTCGTGTTCTTTGGAACACAAAATATTAAATAATTGATCTCATTTCATTTCTTCTAAAGAATTTGCCATTACTCTCCATATCGTCAACAGAAAATCATGCGAAGAAAAATTTGAAACATAAAAATTTCAAATTTTTCTTCGCATGATTTTCTGTTGACTGAAGAACACGAAAAGAAAAAAAAATGGTTTGTTTATATTAGTTTAAAGGGAAATCAAAACAAACAACAACAAAAATGTTTTACACGTAAAAGAAAAAACACTTTTAATTACACCAAATTCACTTTAAATTACACAACAATTAATATTATTTATAATATTTAATTTAAATAAACTCTTAGTAACGCACGTTAAAATATAAACACCAAATTATAATGCCGATAATGAAAATGGCACGTCTTTTGTTTTTTTGTTTTTGGCATTGTCGAAGTTCGCTTTATTATCCGCGAGAAATTTTCTGGTTCAAAACAAAAGAATTTTTTTTTGTCGGCTTGTGGACAAATTAGAAGCTCGATGAAAATTTGTTTGGTTACCGCTTTAACCAAAAAAATGTCGCAGCGCCTCAAAATATATACACTGAGCAAAATTTTGGTTTGTAAAATTAAAAAACGAAGTTTTTAATTTCTAAAAGTTACAAATTTTTTTGAATTTAAAAAGTATTTTTTTGGAATTAAATGAGATTTTTACAAACTAATGAATAGTTTTTTTATTTTAATAACATATTTTATAAAATGATTTATAAAATACTTTTTAAATTTAAAAAGTTTATTTATTTAAACAGAATAATTTATTTCAAAAGAAGAGTTCTAGAATTTTAAAACAATTTTTTTGAACTTATGAAAATGTTTGTATTTATTGGTTTGCCAGAAATCCCGTTGTTTTATTTTTCAATTCGTCTATATTTTATATAATTCGCCAAATCTATATGTTCTTGTGTTATACTAAAGGTATGAAGGCTTGAATTTTTGCAGTTTGGTTTTGGTCGTTGCAATTGCAACCTGATGAGCAGACCAACCTTTTATCAGTACGAATTTACGAAACCAAACTGCCAAGAAAGAACTTGCGGAAGTTCTCATTATATTTTTTAAGGGTTGTGTGTATTTTTACACAATGACCCTGGGGGTTAAAAATTCGGGAGAGGGAGTTAATTTTCTACTTATTGTGGTAGATATATTATATTATGAATGACTTCTTTGTTTTTGCTGGCTTGAACAGTCTGAATCCGCAAACATTATGAATGTCTTTGACTTAAGAAAACTGTGTGGCATTTGTTAAAAAATAATTATTTAAAAATTAAAATAAAACTTTTAAAACTAGCAAATAGTTTTTTGTTTTTAAAAAACAATCTCTTAAAATTTAAGAAAACTCTTTGAAGAAAGTAAGGAATGTATTTTTGAAAATAAAAACAATTTTTTTATTTTTATAAACAAATTTGGCGAAAAAAGTTATTTTAAAATTAAAAAGATTATCTTTTTGATTTTAAAAACGAGACTTTTCGCCTAAAAAATATATGTATATTTTTTTGATTTTATATGTATATTTTTTTGTTTTTACTGGTTTTTTTTTCTCAGTGTAGTAATGTAATACCGCCCCGCACAATATATTTTGTAATAATACAGCTTCACTGCGAGATTAAGCACAACATAGGAAACGCCAAACTTTTATATACCAAAAAAAAATGTACTAAAAATTTATATAAATTAACATGTAACCACAAAATACATCGAAATCTACTTTACCCTTAATCTAATTTATCGAAACATTTGACAGCTGGTGGTTGTAAACAAATTTGGGCAAGTACAATTAAATAAATATTTAGAATATGAAATTAGAATACAAAATAATCCAACTCATTTTAGGTAAGCTCGCCGTAGATGACCAACTCAGAGGAATCTAAAATTGATTTGAACTGTTCCCGACGAGATAAGTTGCGTGAATATTTGTGTACCTATAACTTTCTAGCTGATATTTTGCTTTTCCTTTAGGTTACAAGACGGCCAACATCAATTACAGATTACCCTAGACAGCTCATATTCGGCAAATTGTGTATGCAAGTAGTAAAAATAAATATATAAAACTATTAAACTTTACTGGTTTAATTTGTGCGGAATGCTTGAATTTTCGTGGATTTATGTGTAACCAACAAATGCGTTTCTATTTTTAATTAAACTTTAATTTAAAACTTTAGTTTTATTTTATCTAATTTTGGATTAAACTAGCCATACAGAATATTTAATCCTTACTCTTTGCAAGTTACACCACAAGTTGCTCACCAATCTTTTTCTTTCTAACTCCCAACATCCAAAGAAATACCAGAAAATTTTAATGTTAAAATATTGTGAATCATCCCAAAAACAAAATACCGACATGATATTACGTTATTAAAATTGTGACCGGTGCAAAATTTAAAAATAGAAATAAAAGTAGCGTTCGACAAAAGGTACAACATGAAAAGCTTCAGAAAAAATCTTAGCGGATTGGCTCACCATTTTTAACTATTTCATGAAATTCAAAACCTACATGTCACCATCTTATGCGTCTGTCACTAGCTGACGTTCACGATTTTTTGCTGGATGTACTAGAATGGCAGCGTTAAAATAAATCGTCTTTAGAACGGTCGATTAGCTAATTGTATTCCTCAGACTTAATTGATGTCTCATTATGTTTTACGTTTCCTTTTACTAGAAATCTTGAGCTACTTTTTGTCGAGCACAATTTTTGTGGCAATGCTACAACGCTTCTGTGGCGTTCCTTTTGCTGTGACGAGGTGGACCCGAAATTTGAATTGTGTTTTATCGTTCGAGTACGATTAGTACTCGCGTTTCGATTAGTATTGCGTTCCGTAATCCAAATGGCATTTGATTGATTGATTGATTGATTGGACTGTAAGACCAAGTTCTTGACAAGTGTCCCGGATAACGCCGGGCCTATTCCTACAGCCTTTTTACACATAACAATAGGAAGGATAGGAAAGGTATTTTTTGGGACGGAACGACCCGGTTTCAGACACCTAGCGATAGTACGGCACGATGAAGGCTTAATAGGTTTAATGGATAACGATGGTATTGGTCTTCAACAATTGCTTCTATAAATCAGGAACCTGAGAAAAAAAATATTATTATTTCACGTACATCTGGTAACATCCTGAAATATTTTCCGGCCTCCTAAATAATACAAACATTTATTAATTTAATCCTCCTGCAATTCCACAACTTACAATAGAATGTCCTGATAGTATAGTTATTTAAATTATATTAAATACTACTCTAAAATCTATTAGTATTTAACGAAAAATATGTGCGAAATCCCTAAGGCCAAATTGCCGGAAAAGTATCAATGTTATTCGATGCCAGATTAACTACCGCCTACCGGATTGGATATTTCGAATAAATTTAAAATATTTCGAAAAATTTCAAATGTTTTATTCATTTTGCTCGCCAAAGAATATTCGTTTAATTACAAAGTATAATTATACTGCACAGGACATATTATGCCATGCTCCATGGACCCTTATCACTTCTCAACCAATTACTCAAATTTCTGTCAAATATGGTATGCAGAATTGGATAGGCAGTCTAAAATAATGCTGAATGGAACTAGACCATCTCTCAACAAATGATGGTCAAATTCGGTATGCAAAGCCGAATTTGACGAAACTTTGGGATTCGGCTATAATAAATGGAACCAGGCCGTTTCCTAACGGTTAATTTTTAAACTATATTTGTCGAGCTGGGCCAGGATACTAATAAAAAAAAGTCAACTTGTATTGGGATTTTAACGTGTCATTTTGATGAAGTTCTACAATTCGATTCGGGTGGGGATTTAAAAATGGATTTTAGAGAAGCTCTGGAATTTGGCAGTGCTAGGTAGTTTCTTAACTAATTATGTTCGAATCTCGTATTTTGAACTGAATCGAGATTCAGCTTTAAAAAATTCAGAATTAAAAATCATTTTCCCTTTGTCATGCCGTAGCACATATGAGGTCTCACACCTTTAAACCAATCTATAAAAAAATATGTTCCATTTATATTATTTGAAATAACGTTCCGAAATCCAAAGGGCATGTACACAAACTAAAAAAGGCCAAATGATGTCGTGAATGCCATCTTTGGGATATCAGCACTCTCAACCGGGACACGATGAAACGCTCTTTGTAAATCTTTTTGTGAAAAATATATCTTGCCATGCAAAATACCTTTGGTATGGAGATTAAATTAAGTAGTCGCCGAATGGTCGAAATCTCTGTTAGATTTCCGGAACATATGAAGTGTTGAGGCAATATTACCGCTTCATGGTCTGCATATGCCTTGTTTCATCATCAAACTCAGCTTTTGATATCTTCAACCTATCAGATGAAAGTCTTCTCGGGCGAGAAAAAACTGGTGATTCTTTCTTAACTAGATGATTGATAATATTTCTCTCCGTTGGTTCTCGATTGTCATAAAGCAATCTTACATATCTTAATATTGCTGAAAAATTTCAGCAAAGCGATAGATTTCATAAAGACGAGTAAATCAAAACGCGTGCGGAAAACAATACCGATTATTGGTTTTGTGTACTGAATCAGTTGTAGTATATATCTAGCTAGCTATCTATCTATTTATCTATATAGAAGAAAAGAAAGCAGAAAAGAAAAGTATGTATGTAACTATGTTTGTTCCACAAAAACTTTTGATCCACTCGAGCGATTGCTCCCAAATTTTGCACGAATACTTCTAAGCAGCCAAGTAAAAACATATATGGGGTTAGTGATCCAGAAATGTTACCCCTTCCCCATGAATATGAAAGTTTTTGATGAACTCGAGCGATTGCTACCAAATTTTGATCGAATACGTTTTAGTATCCGAGAAAAAACATAGGGGGGTTAGTGATCAACAAATGTTACCCCTTCCTCATGCTCACCTGTAAGCAAAAATCTCGAGCGATTGCTCCCAAATTTTGAACGAAAAAGTTTTAGTAACTTAGGAGAAAACATAGGAGATTAGTGATCAAAAAACGATACCTTCTCCATGCACACCTGTAAGGAGGAATTTACAATATATATGCAAACTTTCGATCCACTATAGCGAGTGCTAACAAATTTTGGACGAATACATTTTGGCAGCCGAGAAAAACCATGGGAGTGTTAACAAATATTTTATATGTAGCAATATTTGTTTATGCAATGGAACACGGCTCCATATCAAAGGTCGTTTGCCAAATTCCATCGGATCTACTGAATTGACGAGGATTACAAAAAGGGAGGGCATATTCATACCTCGCATACCATTGATACCAACCGATCTGCCATTCAATTTTAAAAGAGTCCAGTTCCCAGTTAGATTTTCATTTGCGAAAATCATCGATAAAGGTCACGGACAACCCCTTAAGTTTGGAGGCGTGAATTTGGAAAGTTCTTGCTTCTCTCATGGCCAGTTGTATGTGGCATGCTGAAGAGTAGGGACTTCAAAAAATTTGTATGTTTTAGCTCAGGGAGGAAAATCCTAACAAATTATTTTTGTATAACCCGGGCAAATCCGGATACTTCAGCTAGTATTGTATAAATAAATAAAAATCAAATAATTTGTTTTATAAATAAATTTTATAAACGTTATTAATATTCACATCGGCATCTTGTATTAGTTTGGAGCCAATGTAGGGTAAAAATTTAGTAATCGCAAATCTCATAATTTTTACACAACTGATTAACCCTTCAAAATTTCACTTTATGTACGAGTATATAATATGTAGTTTCTATATATAAATTACATACACAGAATTTGAAAAATCTTAAAATTTATATTTATTACGTCGAACATAAAAAAAAATAAATATGAAAAATAAAAAGAGGAAAACGAAGAAAATTAATAAATTTATTTTATTTTTATTAACATATATATGGAAAAATCTTGATTTATTTTCTTTATTTATACATACATACGAAAGTATTTTAGAAATATGTAAAATTGTGTGGTTTGATACATGACTATTATATGTACCAAGTTTACATATATGTATGAGTACATGTATATGTTTGTTAGGCGAACAAAACTTGGAAAATATTGAAGAAAATTAAAAACACTGGAGTAAAAGAGATCAACGGAATAAAATATTACAAATTTTTTTTCTTTTTAATTTTATAAAATTTATTATTCTTGTGTTAATAATAAAATAAAAATTATGTTTATTGATATATATGTACATAAAATATATATAAAGTATATATATATATATATTGGAAATATGTACGAGTTTATTTATAAAGCTACAAGAAAATATGATTAATGTATTTTAAGATTATGTCAAAATTTTTAAGTAATATTTATTTTTTAATATGACATCGTTAATATTTATATATATTAACTAGGAACCCTCATCATATATTTAGATATAAACACATATTTGATATACATTAACGATAATTTATTTGAGTCATAGATTTCAGTGCAGTGTTCTTCAAACTGTGTTACGCGAAACCATATTATAAACTGATTTAAAAAAATGTTTGATGCACCTAATTAAAGAACTTTACTTGTAAACGATTTTAGTTTCGATACGATACGTTTTAATTATCGGCAATTTAAAACTGAATTTGAACGTAAATTTCACATTTCGGGGCAATGGACTAGTTATATACATTTAAAAAAAAAAACAAACTTCTTGTTAATTTAAATTTATTATTTTTTGATCACTAATGGTAATGGGTATTCCCCACCTTGGCTGCAACACTCTGATGTCTATATATCAACATAATACTACTCAACAACTAAATCTGACGAAGATAGCTGTACTGAGTGATAAAGTTAATGTATATATTGGATAAAATAGTTGAGCATCTTAACCCAGTGTCTACCAGAGCCTCCTAAATATAAGAGCCGTAAAATCCCGCCAAATTTTTCGTGAATTTTTGATAGAGGGGAAGTTAATATTTGTTGTATAAAAGCTTTTATGTATAAAAATTATAATTGTTTTGAGTTTTATTAATTATGTTAAATTATTATATTAAAGATTTTGTGCTTAACTTATTAATGATTTATTTTCATAAATAGTTGTTTAATTATTTTATTCAATTCTGTAATTTCAAGTAAATTTATTATAGAGACATCTGTAAACGAATTTTGGAATTAGAAAAAGCTCGGTTTTGCAATATTAAAGCGGCATCACGCTTTAATAACTTACTTTACTAACCTACACAACTAAACGGGATGCTCATATTTATAGAAAATTAATAGATGTATGCTCCGCTTTAGTTTAAATTTAAGAAATTAATAATACACTGGCTGATCTTCAAATATCGGTTTGCTGAATATTTTATTAACACGTTTTCAACCAAAAAAAGGCTCAAATAAAGCCCAAACCACACAAATGTGTGACTAAAAAAACATAGTAGGTATGTAACGGCGTTTATAATAAAAAGTTTCGCTTGATTTGAAGTACAACCAACACTAAACCAACTTGTGTGTACATATAGTGTTTTTTTTCGGACGAAAATAAGTTTTAAAGGGATGCACAAATGTGTAAATTGGTTGAAAACACATACAAAAATAAATTGTTGACATGGTAATTTTACCGCACTCACACAATTGTGTTACCGGGCAGGAAAATGGCTAAAGATATAAAATTAAAATTTTGATGATTTGTTTAATTTTTTATTCATAAATTTATGTTCAAAAATTTTCCCATTACCCCGGTTTCTTATAGAAACTCAATAAAAGCTTCCCCTCTATCTATAGCTGTCATTTTAATATTACGGCTCTTTAAAATCCTAGATGGCTCTGATATTATACGAATTTTGACACTATTATCAAATTATAAGGATAATATTGTCATATTTTCGTTTGTCTTTATACTGAAAAAGGCTTGCGGTACTGTATTGGATTTCATATCATTACATTCAACATTTTTCTCATTAAGTGTTCTGAGGTAATTGTGCAGTAAACAGTAAACTATGATAATTATATTGGCATGTTTCAATTTTCACATCAATTAGTATGTGCAAGATTCGGAATCGTAACGCCAAATGGCCATTCGACTGTTAACCTAGCTGGAGGTAATCGATAGTTAAATATCATTTGTACTGTAGTCAATCTTTGGCATCTGTTGAACGGTTTCATCTTACGTCGGTCAAATTTAAACGTGCCACCCGCGATGATGACAGGCATGATTTCACCCTCTAACACGCTTGGCCCTGGGATATACAATTGATGCATATTCTTAAAAAAAATTGTGTTTTCGTAAATTGTATTGTTAGACGCTCGTCCATTCCCACCAAAACCGCGAACGATCACCTACGATAGCCATTAAAATGATGCTGTGAAAACCTTTAAAGTTATAATAATTCGACCCAAAATTTGGTGGTTTGGTAATCGTTATATTACGTGTTCCATAAATAATTCCTTAGCGGAAAGTTCCAAATATTCAAATAATCTTGGAAAATCATCTCCCATGCAGCTTCCGCGCTTTTCATCTAAAATAGCATTTTTTATTATTTAAAAACAATCATGTTTTACATCACAGAGTTAATAATTGTATGAATATGAAGTAGCCATTGATTGTTACGATTATGAAGAATAGTCGTATACGATTTGAAAGATATTTTCTTCAAACTATGCCCTCCAGTTAGAAGAAATTCACAAACTAGATGTGACAGAAGCTTTTAGCTGTATGCAAGTCATACAAAATTTAATTGGAAAAAATACAAAAACTGTTAAAAAAGCAACAAGCCAAACAACATGTTGCAACTTCAAATTCCACAACAACAAACTTCAAAATATGCGAGACTAGACAGATTCCAAAAAGTTTCACCATTGAAACTGGGGAAAGAACTGACATATAGCTCCTATTTAAAAAATGTTTTTATGGCCCCCTGGTGAAAAAAAGTTTGATGTACATTTTTATAAAATGGGAGTAATATTTCCATAGCGAGACTGGTAGGGAGAATTATTCCCTATTTTATTTTGTTTTCAAAAAAATTGTCACTAACTTTTTACCTTAGTATGCCGTAAAAAATAATTTAAACAGAAATTACATGTAAATTCTTTCCCCGGTTCCATATTACGGCGGGATTATCAGAACTATCTGTTTAATAAAGTAATCAATATCCTATAACCAGAAGAGCAGCCAGTGTCGGAATAAAAAAAATCGTGTTTTTTAAATGAAGCAATAAGGTCAACCGAAATCACGGGTAAAGAAAACAGCGACAGTGAATATTTTTGGGCGATATTTTGACCGAATACAAAATGTTTTTTTTGTAATTTTTTTTCTTTGACTACTCGACGATCTTTTTTTTTAATACTGAATTATGATGAATTACTGAGATTTTTAAGTCATATATTTTTATAAAGATTAATCAAATGCAATGAAACAATTTTTGCGTACTTTTAAATAGTTTGGTTGTACGCACCTTGTACGCACCATGTGGTAAGCACTAAGCACCCTTGGTATAAGGCGGGATATTGTTTTTTTTTTCGAAACATAAGACAAAAGTTCTAGTGATAGATAAGACTCACCAGTTGCTAAATATCTTAATGCAATAGGCAGCCATATCTGGAGGCATTCTGCTTGCAAAAAAGTTGTATCTTTTTTGTATTTTATCGTGTCCCTGAAATATATATATATTTTAATCTTACGGATTTTAAAGTTTAAAACATTAATTAATAAAACATCAATAATTTAAAAATGGAATACTTCAATATGCCCGTTTTTTAAATTCATTCCTAATTTCTCTTTTTTCTCTAGTTCTTCTATAGCTCTTACAAAATTCGTGATTTTTTAATAACTTCACGACGCCTCTTCATATTATTTTATTTAAAACAAATTAAATTTAAAAGTAATCAATATTTTACAAGTGTTAAAAAATAATTAATTTTTTGATATTATTGAAAAAAAATTATTTGACATTTGAAAATATTATTATGATAGCAAAATGCCCAGCCAATAGCCATGATATATTTTTGGAAAATATTTATCAATAGATTGAAAAAAAAACACATACAAACATAGAATTGTTGATAGAATGGATAGATCCAGAGAATCTATTTATGTGTATCATCGTTGAAACAATTGGATGCTGAACATGACGATTGAGGTAGGTATGAAATTGGAATTTCATATTTATTATTATTAATTATTTTTATAATTGGGATTGCTGAAAAAGTCGCATTGGAATATGTTTTTGTTCCATTGTTAGCGGATGCGGCACCCATTGTGCACACTGCTTTCTGAAACCCAAAACTTCAGTCATAATATTGCTGTCACTGACTAATGAGATCCCCAGGTCTTCCACACTAAATCTCTGTGGATTAATCGACGATCTTCAAAAACCATTATGCTGTATTTTTGCTTGATGCACTTTTTGGACGTCCTTTGCGTGGACCATCTTCAAGAATTGTGCGACCACCCATCTTTCTAGTGTTCTAGTAAAGAGCCCTTATACACTTTTAACAATCGTTCATGAATTTGTTTTGGTGCTACAACTTCGAAAAAAAAGAATTTTATTACTGCACGATAGTCAATTTTTTCCATTGTAATAAAATACTGTGATACGTCAACTTTGAACAGCTGTTAATATACAAATGAGTTGACAGATCTACATAAAACTTGGCAGCACAATCGGCTGGGCATGATCATAAAAAATTGGGACATTTTCGATTCAACCTCTTTCTCGCAGTAGCCCAATATCGTGGACGCAAGAGTCCAGCAAAATCAATTTAATCAATTGTTGAATAAATCGATAAATTCGATCACCAGATTTTAAGTTGTATCTCCAGATTAAAGTGTTTGATTGGAATTGGTTTAAACACCATGACATTTGTTCCCATGAACTCTTCCCGATGATAGGCTAGCCTATCTAATGACGATATCCATGAAACTTTTACAAAACTGGAGTATCTTTCTTGTGGCTCGTATATGAAGTTTACTTAGTCATCTGGATTGGTAGTTAAGCAGACAATTACATTCCTAAATCGTATTTTGAAAATTTGGAAATCCATCTTGTAAGTTACAAGGCGCCACACAGTTCAAGCCGCGCCGCTGATCACATATTAGCGATAAAGACTCGACCCAAACTAAGTTAAGTCACCACAAGTGCTGAGACATTAATTTAATCCGTATGATAGAATGTGCAATTAAACTAACTCAAAGGATCGAATATTTGGTTTCATCTAATTGAATTTGATATACGTAACAGAATCGGCTTTCGGTGACAATTGCAAACATCAAGGTTACCTTATCTGATGAAATGAATCTTCACTTCACTTCCTGAGTACAATAAACACCTGTGAGATTATAGAAATCTCCTATTAGCCTCTGATGTACTATTATACTTGTAGGATATATATCCGCCGTTCAAATGATTTTCTATATCACTGTGCTTGTTTTCTACTTAAGCAGTGACTTGGTCCGATGGAAAATATAGGATCTTGATCTAGGTTCGGTAGATCAGCTGATATTAGAGAGTCTATATTTCTTTTAGTAGGGTTTACGTTTGCAACCTTAGGAGAATATGTGCACGAGGTAGTTCTCTTTTTTGCCACTCAATGCTGTTAAAAGACTATGTGTCACCGAATATAGTATTTTGGGCTAGCAATTTCATTAACTTTTATATTTTTAAATTGAATACTCGTGCTATGATAAAATCAAAGTATAATTCTCTAAAAAAAAATAGTTTAAAGCGTCAACAGGTGAGCTATTTATGGTTACATTTATCTCTTATTCATATATTGCTACATTTTACAATATTTATCGTGTGTGTGTTGTGTTTCGAATCCCAACCAAAATTTTAGCATATTATACTCTCGTTTATTTGGCGTGTGTTAAATAAATTTTTAATTCGTGATCGGAAATTTATCATCAATATTTTAAATCAATTGGTAAATTCGGTCTTAATTCATCATATTAATTTCGCTAAAATTCTTACAAATAAACTTCATCCCTAATTTTATTTTTGTTTGGCTTCTTGTCCGGTCACAAAATAAACAATGTCACCAACACCAAATAAAGCGGGAACTGCCGACACTAAACCAGAGACTTAAAACACGGACGAACAGGTTGGAAAGTCTGACAACACAACAGCCGGTATTGCTCCATACCAAGTACAGATGGAATCAAATAATTTACCATCGTTGTGGTTTAAACAGGCAGAGCTGATTATGGCTTCCGCGCGCATCACGTCAGATGAACGGCAGTTCAATCATATTGTTAAACATCTGAGGGAGTCACAATCAAGTCTGGTGTCAGACGTGATTTTGAACCCACCACAAACAAATACAATACATTGAAAAATGCCCTAATCAAACGCTCGGAGGAATCCGAAATGAGACGGATTCAATCAGTATTGCACGCTGTGGAAATGGGAAATCAATCGCCTTCAAGTTTCCATCGGCAATTAAGTCGAATGGCAGCGCTGTCATCTGACTTAATAGAAAAGTTATGGGCCTCAAGATTACCACCCACAATTGGTGCAATACTGGTCGGCATGGAAAGTGACGAGCTTTTTAAGTTATATGAAACAGCAGATAGGATTTGGGGAATGAACAATCCATTCACAAATCCATTTTGCCAACCAGTGTCTCATCCACATATATCTGCAATAAATAACGACTTTAAAAATACCCTAAATGTTAATAGCATGCAAAATGGTCAATTTGATTTACACGAATTATGTAAATCAATAAATGAACTGAAAACTCGGTTCGAAAAATTCGAGAATCGCGTGTATATCAATAAAGATCTAGATCTCGTAATATAAATCATTCACGATCAAGTTCTAGATCTCGCTCGGTGAATCACCTTATGTGTTGGTATCACTATAAATTTGGCAATATGGCTAGAAAGTGTGGTAAACCAAATTGGACTTTCAAGACAGTGGAAAATCAAAAAAACTAATTTCCTCCATCATCACTATGGCAGATGCTGGAGTATCCGCAGTCCGTCGTTTATTTATAAAATGCAAAAATACCAATTTAACTTTCTTGATTGACACAGGCGCTGACATTTCTGTCATACCTGCGTCATCATTTAAGAATCTCTTTTAAACTTCGTCGAGAATTTCGACACCCATTCATTGTGGCAACAGTAAATAAGCCCATCATTGGTGTTGATTTCTTGGCAAAGTTTGGTTTAACAGTCGACTTAAAGAATAAGCGCTTGGTCGACCCGACAACAACCATAATTACCACAGGAACAATCTCCACCGTAAGCTCTCCATCACCACGAATTTATAATATCGAAGGTTTATATGGATCTTTGCTTAAGGAATTTCCTGAACTTACGCAAGAACCAATATATGACTTGCCCGTAAAGCATAATGTAGTTCACAGAATTGTGACAGAAGGTCAACTTCCATTTTGCAAACCGCGTCGTCTTGATCCAACGAAATTCTCACTAGCTAAAGATGTTTTTCAACACATGCAAAACTTAGGTCTGTGGAAACAGTCATCATCGTCAACCTGTTCTCCACTTCATATGGTACCTAAAAAGGCGCAAAATAATTGGAGACCATGCGGCGATTACAGACGTTTAAATGCAGTAACAATACCAGATAGGTATCCGCTACCTCACATACATGATTTTTCAAGACATTTGGATGGATGTAACATTTTTTCTAAAATTGATTTTTGCCGTGCTTATCACCAAATTCCAGTAGCAGAAGAAAATCAATTCAAAACTGCAATAACCACTCTGTTTGGAATGTTTGATTTCTGTCGAATGACTTTTGGTATCAACGTTTCATTGATGAAGTAACCAAGGACTTAGATTTTCTTATGTCGATGACATACTCGTTGCAAACAAAACACCTGAAGAACATGTCGAACACTTACGCATACTTTTCAAGCGATTATCTGATTATGGTATCAATATACGCTTAGCTAAATGCGAGTTCGGTGTGGCAAAACTAAATTTCTTAAGTCACGAGATTACTAGTAATGGGATTAAACCATCGAATGATAGAATAATTGCGATTACAGAATTTCCGCATCCAACCACAATCCGTCAAATCCAACGTATTGTGGGTATGGTTAATTATTATCATCGTTTCTTACCACATTTGGCCGATCAATTAGTGCCAATTTATAATCAAATGAACTCTTTGCTTAAATTAGGTAAAAAAGCTATCTTCTCTTGGCCTTCAGATTGCCAAATAGCTCTCGAGACGATAAAATATTCACTCGCAAACTACACGTTACTAGCGCATCCACAAGAAAGAAGTGGTGGTGTGTTAGAACAATTAAACGAAAATGAATGGCAACCTTTCGCATTCTTTTCAAAGAAATTTTCTTGAATTATTAGCAATTTTTATTGGAATAAAGAAATTTTGGCAATTTCTCGAAGGGCGAGAAGTAAGAATTTATACTGATCATAAACCTTTAGTGACTGCAATTAATTCCAAAACGGAACGAAGTCCAAGACAAACTCGTCATTTGGAATTTATTGCCCAGTTCACAACAGATATTCGTCACGTAAGTGGCCCAGAAAACGTAATGGCTGACACCCTCTTGCGGCCTGATGATATCGCAGTTTTAACTTTCATTGGTTTTGACATCGAGAAATTAATTCAATCGCAAGAACAAGATCCAGAACTAAAAGAATACTTAGACGGTTCGAAACTGCTAAATAAAAAATTGAAACACAAGCAAGTCTCACCTGATAATACATCGAGATCAATATGGTGTGAAACTTCAACCATTTCTTCTCGACCTTATATCCCAGAACACATAACTTGACACATCCAGGTGCTAGAGCTACAAGAAAAAAAGTAGCATCGAAATACTTTTGGCCTTCAATGAACAAGGATAGTTCCTATTGTGCAAAAACTTGCATTGATTGTCAAAAAGCCAAAATTACAAGGCACACTCGATCGGAATTTCAAAGATTCGATTTATTCTCAGGACGGTTTGACAAAATTCACATCGATTTAGTAGGTCCATTAGCACCATCAAATGGCAACATCTACATACTTATTACTATCGATCGTTTCACTAGGTGGACTGAAGCAATTCCTGTTCAGGATTCTACCGCTCAAACTGTTGCGAAAGCTTTATTATCTAACTTCATTGCTAGATTTGGCATTCCACTAGAACTTCCTAGTGATCAGGGTCCTCAATTCGAATCAAATCTATTTCAAGAATTGACGAAAATGTTGGGAATACATAAAATTAGAATGACTCCGTATCATCCGCAATCTAACGGGATTATCGAGCGATTCCATCGCAATCTAAAAAAAATCCTAATCGCATGCGGCAACACAGTTAATTGGAGTGAAGAACTTCCGCTCGTTTTATTGGGAGTTCGTACAGTAGTCAAGGAAGATTTAAATTGTTCCGCGGCTGAGTTGGTCTACGGACAAACGCTCAGAGTGCCCGGAGAATTTTTCGTTCCTTCAAGTTTAAATCCGCAATTAGATCCGTCGTCATACGTCGAGCAATTACGAAAGTATATGCAAAACCTAGTTCCAACGGATACACGTTCCCAGACCCAAAACAATATCTATATTCCAAAAGATTTGTTAAATTGTGAATATGTTTTTATTCGAGTCGACAAGGTGAAACCAAACTTAACACCACCTTACGATGGTCCCTACAGAGTAGTCAAACGATTAAGAAAACACTTTGTAATCGAGATCAAAGGAAAAAATAATTCGATTTTGATAGACCGTTTAAAACCGTCATATGGTGTAGAGACTTGTAAAGAACCATGTACCTCACAAAAATATTCAAACAAGATAACTTTTAAATAGTAACAAAATCGGGTCATAATTTTAAAATTTCGTCGTTGAAAAAAAAAGAAAAAAAAATCCATTGGTACAATAGACACAACACAACTGATCATAAACAATATTAAAAATTAATTGTACATATATGCAATTTTATAAACAAAATATTCCAGTTCGGCGAGTGTAACTACGAACATAAATACTGATAAACATGTTTTTCACATTCTACCCCAAAGCAATGGGAAACTGGTTTTCTAACGAGAGTAATAATAGCGGAGGCACCAGCAACCATAGCTCCGTTACAGAAGGACAAACAGGAAGACAGCACATGGGCGACTATACTTCCCTATGTAGAGTTGATAGCAGTAACATTGATGATAATCTTAGCGTACAACGTTATACGCAAGTACATAAAAAAGAAGTTTGACAAACACGTTATCAGAGCTGCCAACCAACAAAGTGCAGACATGTAAAAACAAAAATAAAAACATTAAAAAAAACTAAAGATCTTTAAAGTAGAAAAAATAATTAAAATGAAATAAAGTATTTAAGTAACGTTGGATACAAATTTTTTTTGGATTTTTCTTTTTACGTCATGTCTCACCGTTCTCCATTGAAATTTTCCTTAGCAAAAAAAAACAAAAATTAATCCACTCGCGCATAATTTATTTGATTTTCCGATTTCCAATTTCAATTTACGTTAGACAGGATAACATTTTGCTTGGAAGGGGAGTGATGTGGATATAGTGATAGGACGGACTAAATTTGTACCATGAGATCGTATATTTCGCCTTGTCCTTGGACGTAGGTATGAAATTTCCTTCCATAATCTCATTCACACCGAAGGATGCCGTTTACAATAGGGTATTATATATTCTGATATTGTTTAAGGAATGCGTTGACAGTGGATTATTGCCTACTAACAAATCTTTAAAAAAACTGGTGGCTGAAGAACCTCAGGCAACACTATTTTGCCCGCTGCATAACACACTCCGTTTGGTTCATCAGCCCATTGCGTTGCTTTGCATTTGTTACGCAGTTTGCTCATTTTTCCTATTTGGACTTCAATTTGATGAGAATACCCGAAGTTTGGGTTATAATGGAATGCAGAATCATCTTAAATATTAGCCTATAATAACCAGGAGACAAATATTTATTAAAATACAAATCATTTAAATATTTTAAATCGAAATTCAGTATCACTAAACCCAGTTTGTTAAAATATTATTGTTAAACATAATTTTTGTTTGCAAAGTTAATGAAAGATGAACCTCAAAAGGCAATTTTGAAAATTTCAGTTTCATTACGCATTTCTAATAATTTAGTTTACCGACCAAACGGCACAGTGATTAAAGCTTTTTTCGTTTCGATCGGGTGGTATCGAATTCGAATCCCGATAGGTGCAGGATGCAAAAGAGATTTTTCATCATCTGATAGCGATCAGTGTCGGACTTCACAACGCATGGGCCGACGCATCTTCCATACCAGTACTATATTCCTCGATTTGTCAAGCAATGCGTAAGGTAGGACGTGAAATGAAAGAGTTAGGCGTGCTTCGGCCCCAGAACAGATTGCATAGCTTAAAACATAAAAAAAATCATTTAGATTCCGGAATTCAACCCCGGTATTTATTCTTTCACTGCTCAACAAAGTAAAATAATATTAAATCCTATACAAATTTAAGGTCTATTTGAGTATTACATGGCTTCATGTGACAGTACGTTAAATTTCATTTATAAATACTACAGTTATTAGTGGCTATACAGTTTGTGGCTCATATATATAAACACGTTAAGTGACGCTGATAACACAAACAATATTATATTGAGTGACAATTTTAATATCTGTATGCCGATGTTTTTGGGCCATAGAAAGATATTATATATCGATGTATATTAAAATATCTATATATAGTCAGTCGTATATCACCATTAACCTAATATTGACCATTTATTTTACGTTTGATAAAAGAACTATAATAAGAAAGCCAGAATAACAAAAAGTTATTGGTAAATGGGTAACCATTTCTCAAGAACTTTTTCCCATATACATTTTTATATAAATTTCCTAAACATATTTAACTTGGTCAAATGAAAAGCACAAACATTATATAGATAAGACGTATAATGCAGCTTTGTGCAATTTCCCCAGTTTTTCCTAAATACATAAACATAAAAATTGTTTAGCAAAATAAAGATTGAATAGAAAAAATAAAAATATTGCAATGGCATTATAAATCAATATGTGTAATAGAAAAGTTTTATTTCGTAGAGCTTTGATATACGAATTTATTCCGTTTAAATAACCGAAAGCTATTTGTATTTAAAAATCTACTCTACAGCAAATTTTGTATACTAGACGAGTATAGGTATATGTATTTAGTTTATATATAGAGCTAACAAATTGATTGAGAATCGAATAAGAAGTTCAATATGTATGGGAGTATTTCTAACCCTTTTGTGTTTGATAAATTAAATTAAATTTGTTATAGCTCGAATGTTAATTATGATAATAAATTAATTTGAAATTTTTATTATTTAAAATTTTTGGGTATAGTAAAATTAATCGATTTCCATTGTTAATTTAAACTATTTTATATCAATTCGAATGATCATCATTAATCATTTAGGTGTTGGTTATAAAACCGTATAAAAACAGGTAGAGAATCTTTAAAATTTTCTTCTTAGATTAAAATTATTTGATTGATTTAAGATGATGCTAACTGTAAAATGTTAAACGTATGAAACTTATAATTAATCGACATATTTGCTGAGTTACTTCTTCAAGTAAACGCAAAGTATGTTCAGCAAGACCTGAATCTCGAACAAATTCAACATACCAAAAAGCTTCAAATGCAAGAGCTTAAACTAGAGATGTGGAAAGCTTTGAAGAATAAAGGGATTTTCCACAAAATTAGTTCTGAAGGTAAAATGTCCACTCTTTGTGTTCCATTCAACACCTAGAAGTTTTACGGTTTTGGTTCTTCCGTAATTTCTGTAATATGATTTATGGTTGTCAACGTTTCGTTGATAATTTCTATCAGACTTTTCAACCAAGACTTGCCGGTACATTTTTTCTACATCGGCTGATAACACGAATTTATGGCATCTGAAACGAAGTAGAATATAAACCAAACTTGATTGAATATTTGGGCCAACCAATAAGCAATCATTCAATGATGTGCCCAAATCTGATTAACAAAAGGCGTCAAAGACCACGCGTAATTTAGTCGTTGAGATGCTCTGCTTTATTACGACATGACGCGGAAGGTAATATAGGAATTTGGCATCAACTTCACTATCAGGAATTACATATAGTTCCATGTGTCCTAGGTTTTCGTATTCGGTCATAAATTCAACGTAAGTTTAAAGCAAATGTTCATCATTTCTAAATTTGCGCTCCATGGCGTGGAGTCGTTTGATAACGCTTTTTCTCGTATTTCCTATGCTTGGAGTTGGGGTTTTAAACGGAAGTTTTACTACGATTCTTCCATCGGAATTACCCATGAAGTTTGCAATTTTGTTCTTCTTCGGTGAGGGTTTTCGGTGCAATTATTTCTTCAGACTCCCAAAATCTCTTTAAGATCCGATTGATATCTACTTCAGCTAAACGACTATAGTGGTTTGATAATGAGGATTTGAGTTTTGCTGGGTATCTGTCTGACAGGCTACTATCCATCCCAAAATTGTTCGCTGAGAAATAGGCATTATCTTTTCTCCAGATATACGGCCTTTGGTGATTATATTAAAAAATTGGTCTGCGCCAATAAGGAGTTCGATAGGGTTCGAAAGATGGAATAACGGATCAGTATTTTCAGTACCATTTAGGTGGATCCATTCTGAGTGAGCTATATTGGTAATCCGTAAAGTGGACGTCAGTTTGGGTAAAATTATGGCATTGACGATTATTTTGATGGATGGATGGATCGCTACGAAATGCGGGCATTCCGCCTTCGGGTTTGCAATTTTTGCACTAGAGACTCGGTAACAAAGGAGCTCTGGGATCTAGAGCCCAGCAGTGCACGACATGTTTGTAAACAACCATATTTATATTTTACCCCTATAAGGAGAAAAACAATCAATAACCAAATTTCTGTGAATATAAACTTGTCAAGAAATGAGTAACCCTAAAGTTATTACAACAGCCCATACACACAAAAATCAAACATAATGCATAGAAATACGTACTTGTACAAGAAATGGGTACCGCTGATTTTATTAGAAGAGTGCACAAAAACAGAAAATTAATTTACGACATTGTCTACATTGTTCTCTACATCGCCGACGTAATTTTTTTAATTGTCTACATACATTGCTTACAAATATAATAATAATCTACGTGGTGTAGACATGACGGCACGCACAATACTGCGATAACAGCCTACACAAACTATTCCAAAATGTCGTAAAGAGTTTGTAAACAATTCTAGTACCATACCCAGCACGTTACATTACACATGACAGCCCGCCCACACACGAATTTCAGCTTAGCGGGAACTGCAAAAAATTATCTAACTGTGTAACAAATTTGTAAATAATTTGTAAAAAATCCAATGAAAATGTACATTGGATAGTGAATTGTGATACAAGTGCTGTTGCAGCATTGCATTGCGGTCACTAAAAATTTTAATACATTTTTAGTTTATTTACGTTTTTATTTATTTATTTATAAATGGTGCCTACAGTGATTACAATCGGCACAACAAAACAATTGGTAAAAAATTACGGCACCTAAGCTCGATCACAAAAAAATTAAATAAAGCTTTCTTAAATGAATCTCACGATAAGTGATAATCAAAAGCTTCGTAGACCTTGAAAAATACCCGCGAAGCCCTCGGAATTGGATAAGAAAGACCGTAATTCGCTAGGGGGCGAAGTCCGAGATTCATACCTCCTCGCCGGTGCTCCCTGGGTAACGCTAAATGAATCAGGCGGTGTAGAGACGAGCAGACTAAATCCTGTTTATAGTCATGGACACTACATGTCAGGGCGGGTTATTGGCGCCCTAAAACCAATACCAAACCAACGTCTGTTCTCCATGTTAGGAGCGGCTGAAGCGGCCGTCTGTCTTGTATCAAGCGGCTCGCTATATAAATGTGTTCATGGTAGGACTGGATGCCTTAAGATTCTCACCAGTACGTGACCCACACACGTAACAAGCGGGTTGAGCGGCAGGCCAAACACCTTCCCTCATAAAAACCATTTAAGTTATGAACCCTAAACAAAGGCCTAGGATTACCATATCGGATTCATTACAAACTCGACCTCGGAAATTGTACACGGACAACGCTTTAAAAATGGGAACATGGAACGTGCTTAGCCTCTTAAAACCTGGAGATCTCCAGAACCTATCGAGCCAAGCAAAGAGTTACACATTAGACGTACTTGCACTACAAGAGCTTAGATGGTCGGGGAGTGGGATCCATGACACCACCAATGGTTACACTCTTCATTACAGCGGCCATCAGAACGGAGGAGAATTTGGAGTTGGCTTCCTCATCCATCGGCGCGTGAAGCACCATATCATCGATTTCCGCCCGATCAACATGCGGATGTGCACGGTCAGACTTCGCACTAAGAAATTTAACATCACGATCGTTAATGTGCATGCACCCACCGAAGATAAATCGGATGACATCAAAGATTTATTCTTTGTCGAGCTGGAGGAAGTCATCAATAACATACCGCACCACGACATTAAAATCATTGTTGAATCAATGTCAACATGCGCAATAATACAATATTCCAAGCGGTCGATGACACAGTATCGACACGGGTGGAATATTGTATATTGTAGCAAATTCAACAGGTTTAATGTTTCTTTCTTTTTTATATTGTACTTTTGTTGTATATAATTATTGTCAATTTCATGCGTAAGCATTATTTTATGTATAAAACCCGATTTATTGCGGTAATAAAATTAGAATTGAATTATAACGCATAAACAACAGTTAGTTTAATTCTCAGTGAATATTTGGAACTCACCAGTGGCCACCCAAATATTCACATAAACAAACCAAAATCTAGGCAGAGGTCAGATTTTTACATGGTCCTTCGAGCCGCCAAAACAACCGGCGGACTATAAAACTCACGTTGTAAAGGAGTTTTACGTGAGATTCGAGCTACCACAACAACCGGCAGCCAACACGTTCCACAATATAGAGCTATAGGCCAAGATACGTCAAAGCATCAAACTCACAACAACAACGATTGAAATTCAACGGCCAATCAACAACCGGCAAATAAACCAGTATACGCCACACGACAACAGTCCAACACTCCTGGCAATAAAAGCACAGACATGGAGCGGTTATTGCAGCAGCAAAGTGACAAGGCAGTAGAGTTGGAGCACATCATCTCGAACTACAAAAAAGATGGTGCAGCTCGGAAAACTAAAAGATATTTGGAGGCAAAAATAGCTACTCTCAAAAAGACGTACAACGAATACGTCGATGTGGATAACAAAATAAGAGAGTTCCAGCCTGAAATAGAATCAACACACCAGTACAATAAAGACAGGCAAGTAGTACGGGAAAGGTTCACAAAATATGTGGAAGATATGCGCAAACATCTGCCAAGTTCGACTTTGCCGACGAGGAGTCAAGCTACAACAACCAGAAGCTGCTCAAGAAGCAAGATGCCCTGATGAGGATGATGCATAGAAAATTAGAATCAATTGAAGAGGCATTGGACAACAACAACATTCCAATGGAGTTCATTAGGCTAAAAATGGCTCAATTATCGCAAGAAATGGGGGCAATTGACGATTTGCACATAAACCTCTTAGTAGAAATGGAAGAGCAAGAACAAACAGCTCCCTACTTTCAAAATAACTACTATGAGGCGCTCAAGGAGAGAGTGGACTCAACAACATTGCGATGGCAGCGCAGCCGGAAAGAAGAAACTTCGAACCAGGCTGGAGAAGTCAAGGTACAATTGCCCAAGATAGAACTACCAACATTTTATGGCGATTATGAGCATTGGAGCTCATTCAACGATATCTTCACCGAGCTCATCCACAATAACAATAAGCTAGCGGATACAATCAAAATGACATACTTAAAGGCAAATCTACAAAAAGGAGCAGCCCAGTTGATCAGTCACCTCTCAACAACTGGTGACAATTACAACAAGGCCTGGGAAATACTGCAAAGAAGATACAACAACCCCAGATTATTAGCAAATAAGTATTTCAACTCATTATTAACTTTACCAACAATACATGCACCATCAGCGGCAGCAATTTGTAATTTGCATGACACTACAGTTGAATTATTACACAACATCAACAAGTTAAAATTACACTCTCCGTTTGAAGCCCTAGTGATGTTCATTCTAGGCAAAAAGCTAGATCCAGAAACCGCTAGGCTCTACGAAACATCATTAGAGAATCCGAGAGAAACTAAACGAATCAATGAATTCTTCAGCTTCATAGAAAGGAGATTCCAATCGCTAGAGGCTATGGGGTTCAACAAGGTGGTAAGCGCACATCCGCAACCAATGATACCACTGAAACGGGTACACGCTACAACCGTAGACAGCCAGTGTATAGTAAAGGGATGCCAAGGAAAGCATCTGCTGCAAGACTGCAATCAGTTCAAGCTAATGCCAACGCTAGAGAGAAGCAAGTTGGTGTGTGAAACAGCTACCTGCATACGTTGTTTAACGAGACATTCAATGGGTAACCCATGCAGATCCGCAATACGATGCATTGTGTGCCAAGGACATCACCACACTCTTCTGCATGGTAATAACAAGGTATCAACAAACATGGGGATCACACAAACTCTAGTAGTTAAACAACAAGGGCCTGTATTACTACCAACAGCAATGGTCAGAGTAGCCACAGACACTGGACATCTCACCACATTGAGGGCGTTAATTGATTCCGGGTCCCAAGCTACATTAATATCATCGAGAGCTGCCAATCTGCTAAACATCAAAAAGAGAAAAACAAATGTTAACATTTCAGGCATTGGCGGTAGCGAAGCAGGAATGTGCAAGCATACAATCAACATTAAGCTTGTGCCAAGATTTGATGGAGACTTTAGCTTAGACATCGAAGCTTTAATATTTAACAAGCTAACCCAACAACTACCTGAAGCTGATATTGACACTAGAGCATGGACCCATCTTAATAACATAAAGTTAGCGGACCCACACTACAATCAAGCTCAGCCGATAGATCTCATAATTGGAGCAGATTACTATCCATTGATAATAACCAATAGTATTATCAAAGGTGACCATCGAGAGCCAATGGCACAGAACACGGAGTTCGGATGGGTCGTAATTGGCAGCCTGAGTAACATAAACACCAAAACAAGAACAACCATGGTGACAACCAAGTCAATCGAGGAACAACTAAAATTATTTATAGAGGTTGATAGCATTCCTGAAGAAAGGAGCCATGCAGCGGAAGAAAAGCAAGTTGAGGAGGCATTCCAATCAACATTGAGTCGAGACACAGATGGACGATTCATAGTAAAAATTCCATTTAAGGACGATCACGTCAAACTTGGCGAGTCTAGAAAAAGAGCAGTAGCCAGACTTCTCCAAATCGAAAGAAGATTCGTCAAAGATCCGGGCTACGAACAATTATATAAACAATTCATGCAAGAATACATAGATTTGAGCCACATGGAGTTGATACAAGAAAAGCCAGAAGTTGAGCGCGGCGATAATACGTATTACATACCTCATAACGGCATTATCAAACCAGGCAGTTCAACGACCAAGCTTCGAGTAGTGTTTGATGCATCATCAAAAACAACAACTGGGGTCTCGTTAAACGACATCATGATGACCGGGCCCAAAATACAAGAAGACTTGGCCGACATACTACTAAGGTGGAGGAAGCACAAGATTGTCATGACAGCCGACATCGAGAAAATGTTCCGTCAAATCTGGCTCAACACAAGCGACCGGGACTATCACCGAGTATTATGGAGACAGGACTCTTCCGAGCCGATAAAAGCATATAGGCTAAAAACAATAACGTACGGAACTACTGCTGCCAGCTTCCTAGCGGTAAGAACATTGATTCAAGTGGCCAAGGAAGGATGCAATACTCACCCAAAAGCAGCTAAAACAATGATGACCGACTTCTATATGGACGATTTACTTACTGGCGCAGACAGCATTGACGAGGCTCTACTGTTGGTGCAAGATCTGCAAGCCCTCACAGCGCAAGGTGGATTCAATTTGAGAAAATGGGCATCCAACTCTCCCAAAATATTGCAAAGCCTTCCTAGAGAGCAACAGGCCAACGGAAATATTGAAATAAAACTAAATGACACCATTAAAACGTTGGGAATACTATACAACCCAGCGGAAGACATTTTTGAATTCGATATAGCCAGACTGCAACTAACCAACAACCAGCACACAAAGCGCTCATTCCTGTCTGACTCTTCAAAGCTCTTTGACCCCATAGGATGGCTGTCGCCGACAACAATCATGGCCAAGATCATGATGCAGGATGTTTGGAAAATTGGAACAAGCTGGGATGAACAACTACCAGAAAGAATAAGTGCCAAATGGCAGAACTACAAAGATGACCTAAATGAGATATCAAGATTAAAAATTCCAAGATGGCTCAGTACAACGTCTAGATGCAAACCAGAGCTACACGGTTTTGCTGATGCGTCAGAGCACGCCTATGCGGCAGTGGTTTATTGTAGGACAGTAGATGACAACGGTAAACCAGCAGCTCAGCTATTAATGTCCAAAACACGGGTTGCACCAAGCAAAACGAAGCTATCAATCCCTCGCCTCGAGTTAAATGCGGCCTTATTATTGGCAAAATTACTGAAACACGTTCAAGACACCATGAAGCTTGAGAACGTTAACACATACGCTTGGTCAGATTCAACAATAACACTCTGTTGGATTAAGGGAGACCCAAGCCGCTTCAAAACGTTTGTGGCAAACAGAATCTCGACGATTAAGAAGACACTACCAACAACAACTTGGCATCACGTGAAGTCTCACGAAAATCCCGCGGACGCCGCCTCACGTGGCATAACACCCAAGCAGCTCATTGACAACAACTTATGGTGGCATGGACCAAGCTTCCTAACAACTATGCCACCGCAGTGGAATACTGAAGAACTCGTTCCGGACCCACCATCAGATTTACAAGCAGAGCTGGAAGAAAAGAGAGTGCTGGCGACGGTAATAAAAGGGTCACACATACTTGCAGAGTTATTTAAAAGGCTGTCCACATTCAGTAAAATCAAGCGCACGGTCGCATACTGTCTACGATTCATAAATAATTGCCAACAAGAAAGTCGTAACAAGGGTTGGCTAACCGGTAATGAACTTAAGGCAGCAGAAACAGCAATTATCAAAATAACCCAAGACCAAGATTTCGGGCCAGAAATCGCCTGCATGAACAAGGACAGAAGGCTAGAAAAGGACAGTAAGCTAGGTTCATTAAACCTCTTCTTAGACGGCGAAGGCTTACTCCGTGTGATGGGACGTCTCCAAAACTCCAATCTGACAACCGCCAGCAAACAGCCTGCAATTCTAAGCAAAAACAACATAATTACTCAACGGATAATTGAGGAAGCCCACCAAAACACATTACATGGTGGCGCACAGCTTACCCTTGCAATGCTGAGGCAGAAATATTGGATCATCGATGGGAGACGAGCTGTAAAACAAGTGATACAAAAATGCATAACCTGCTTTCGCTACAAACAAAAACACATGGAGCAACTAATGGGTAGTCTACCATCAGCAAGAGTGAGCCCGGGAAGACCGTTTTCTAAAACGGGAATCGACTACGCAGGACCCATCCAGCTAAGAACCACCAAGGGTCGGGGTAACAAATCCTATAAAGGATACATTGCCCTATTCGTATGCATGACAACCAAGGCCATACACATTGAGATAGTGAGCAGCCTAACAACAGAGGCATTCATAGCGGCCTACAAAAGATTCGTTTCTAGACGAGGGCTTTGTACGGATATATTTTCTGACAACGGAACCTATTTTGTGGGTGCAAATTCCGTAATGAAGAAGACGTACAGTTCAGCGATGACCACATTACCTGACGACGTAGCAGCCATGTTAGCCAGTGATGAAACGACATGGCATTTCATACCACCTCATACCCCACATTTTGGCGGAATCTGGGAAGCAGGAATAAAATCCGTGAAATTTCATCTTAAGAGAGTAATAGGAGATTCAACTCTAACATTCGAAGAATTAACCACTCTCACCACTCAAATCGAAGCGGTTCTCAACTCTCGGCCGCTGATCGCATTAACCAACGACACGACAGATACAACAGCACTAACACCAGGACACTTTCTCATTGGAGATGCTCTTAAGGCGATGCCGGAAGCGACTACCAGCAGCATAGGATTAAGAACGAGATGGCACATGGTCGAAAAAATGGCGCAAGACTTTTGGAAGCGATGGTCTTCTGAATACATTCACCAACTTCAACAACAGAGCAAGTGGAAAACCTCCCAGCCAAATTTGGCAATAAATGATCTAGTATTGGTAAAGGATGATCAACTACCCCCAACTCGCTGGAAATTGGGACGGATCACAGACACTCACGCCGGAAAAGATGACCTGGTACGAATCGTAACAGTAAAGTGTAAAGACGCGACCTACAAACGACCAATAACAAAGCTGTGCAAACTTCCTATCAACGACGATTCAAGTGAGATGTTACCTATGAAGGCAACACTCAAGGAAACAACCACCGAGAAGGCCAGTGCAATTACAACTCAAAACAACAAACTAGTATCCAGGCAACAACCTCACCGTCGAACCAAGGCGACAGGAAAAATGAACCACATGGCACTAGCCATCCTTTCAGTGTGCTGCCTATTCGGTCTCGTGAGCAGCAATATCGAAATAAGTCCGTTCAATCATTCTATTGGGATACATTTCGAGGAATTGGGCAAGTTGGAGATTGTGGCGACAAAATGAACATTAGTTGTTCAATACAATTTATCTTCCTACTGGGAGGATATTGAAAACTTTAAAAGAGCCCACACAGAGTTACAATCAGTTTGTAGGGAGCTGTCCGGTTTAAAATGCGACATCATACTTCAGCAACTCTTATTTCAATATAATTATGTGATAGCAGACAACGAGCTGGGGGGCGAAGTCTGAGATTCATACCTCCTCGCGGTGCTCTCTGGGTAACGCTAAATGAATCAGGCGGTGTAGTGGAGACGAGCAGCTAAATCCTGTTTATAGTCATGGACACTACATGTCAGGGCGAGCCATTGGCGCCTCAAAACCAATGCCAAACCAGCGTCTGTTTTCCAGGTTAGGAGCGGCTGAAGCGGGCGTCTGTCTTGTATCAAGCGGCTCGCTATATAAATGTGTTCAAGGTAGGACTGGATGCCTCAAGATTCTCACCAGTACGTGACCCACACACGTAACAAGCGGGTTGAGCGGAAGGCCAACAACCTCCCCTCATAAAAACTCACCAAGTTATGAACCCTAAACAAAGGCCTCGGATAACCATATCGGATTCATTACAAACTCGACCTCGGAAATTGTACACGGACAACGCTTTAAAAATGGGAACATGGAACGTGCTTAGCCTCTTAAGACCTGGAGATCTCCAGAACCTATCGAACCAAGCAAAGAGTTACACATTAGACGTACTTGCACTACAAGAGCTTAGATGGTCGGGGAGTGGGATCCATGACACCACCAATGGTTACACTCTTCATTACAGCGGCCATCAGAACGGAGGAGAATTTGGAGTTGGCTTCCTCATCCATCGGCGCGTGAAGCATCATATCATCGATTTCCGCCCTATCAACATGCGGATATGCACGGTCAGACTTCGCACTAGGAAATTTAACATCACGATCGTCAATGTGCATGCACCCACCGAAGATAAATCAGATGACATCAAAGATCTTTTCTTTGTCGAACTGGAGGAAGTCATCAATAACATACCGGACCACGACATTAAAATCATCGTGGGCGACTTTAATGCAAAAATCGGTAGGAGTGCAGAAAATTCATCGCACATCGGTCCTAACAGCCTGCACCTAACTAGTAATAACAACGGCCAACGAGTCACCGACCTGGCAATAACGTACAACTTAGTTGTATCAAGTACGTTTTTCCCACATAAGAGAATCCACAAAGTAACGTGGAGATCGAATGATGGGAGAACGGAAAATCAAATCGATCACGTCATGGTGTCTAAGAGGCACTCCACCAGCATATCTGACGTTAGATCTTACAGAGGTGCAGACATGGACAGCGATCATATGCTTGTCATATTTAAATATAAGTGCAAACTGTCATCTACGTTTAACAGACAAGCACAAAAGACCGTTCGATGGAATATCAATGCTCTAAAAGACCAAGCGTCATTGCAGAGTTACCAATCAGCTGTCACTAACTATTTAGAGCGGCCCAGCAACAACGAAGAAGCTCCCTCTAACATCGAGGAGCAGTGGCACGCTATACAGTCAGCCATAACCACCGCGGCGCAAAATACCATCGGAAGAAGACCTCCGAGAGCCCGCAATGATTGGTTCGATGACCAATGCCGTAGGGTCGTCGAAAATAAACGAACGCTTCGTGAAAAATGGTTGGCACGCAACACTAGAAGCACTCTAGCAGAATATCTCCGCGCTAGGAAAGCCACGACTAAATACCTTCGACAAAAAAAACGCGAACATATGAGACTATGCATCGAAAACATCAGCTTCCAAGCGGAACTAGGAAACTCAAGGGACTGTTTTGCCAACGCCAGGAATCTCACTAAAGACTTCCACCCAAGAAGTACAGCCATCAAAGACGGGAATGGAGAGTTGAGAACAAACGTGGCTGATGTTCTCTCAGTATGGCAAACCTACTTTCAAAATCTGCTAAATCGGAATGACGACGTGACCCCCATTAGAGCAATAGCTCCTCCAGGTGACGAGGTCTTTGTCGAATATCCCACAGTGGAGGAAGTAGACGCAGCTATTAGTCGATTGAAAAACGGAAAGGCACCCGGTCTCGATGGAATCCCCGCAGAATTGATTAAACTCGGAGGCGCTACTCTTGCAACAAGTCTATACGACCTCGTCGTCTGTATTTGGGACCAAGAAGAGCTGCCTGAAAATTGGAAGACCGCGCTCATATGTCCGCTGCATAAAAAAGGCGACCGTCTCAAATGTGAAAACTATCGTGGCATAGCTTTATTGAACGCTGCTTACAAAGTGTTGGCTAATGTTGTACTTGCCAGACTCATCCCTTTCGCCGAAAACATCATTGGCGACTATCAATGTGGTTTTCGACCCAACCAATCAACCACGGACCAGTGTTTTACCATGAGGATGATCTTGGAAAAATGTTGGGAGTACAACATAACCATACATCAACTATATAAGACTTCCGGCAGGCATATGACAGTATAAACCGCGACAACCTATGGGCCGCGCTCATATGCCTAGGAATCCCAGAGAAACTCGTTTCGCTGTGTAAATTAACAACGTCTGGGTATGTATGTAGAATCGTAATTGAAGGAACTGTGTCAGACTCCTTTGAAATAACATCTGGCGTTCGACAAGGTGATGCACTCGCGCCTTTGCTGTTCAATTTGGCGCTTGAGTACGTAGTGAGAAAAAGCAACATCGAAACTTCGCGCTGTATATTTAATAAATCCGGCCAAATTCTTGGATATGCAGATGATATCGTGCTTCTTGGCCGAAGACCAAGCGATATCAAAGACAGTTTCATACCGCTCGATCGCTGCGCAAGAAGACTTGGTTTGGAGGTGAACAGCAGTAAAACCAAATATCTAACAACACCCAGGAACATCTCTAGTGCAAATCTCGGAATTGGCGACCACAATTTTGATGGTGTCGAAAACTTTAAATACCTCGGGTCAGTTATAACATCACTGAATGAAATCCAGGCAGAAATAAAAGCCCGAATCGCTGCCGGACAACGAGTTTTCTACGCCCAATCAAGATTATTGCGTTCGAAACATCTATCGCAGTCGTGCAAGCTCGCACTTTATAAAGCACTAATAAGACCTGTGCTGACTTTCGGAAGCGAGAGCTGGACCATGACCTCTAACGATTGTAGATTGTTATCTACATTCGAAAGGAAGGTCATACGTTCAATTTTTGGTCCAATTAAAGTTGCGAACAACGAATATCGGATTCGTATGAATCACGAAATAAAGCAACTCCTCGGAGGCAGCGATATCATCGGATTCATTAAATCCAATCGAGTGAGATGGCTCGGCCACGTTGCAAGGTTGTAACGGAATTTATTCCGTTACCAATTCAAATACCCAAATCCACTGTATCTTCCCTGGTATCAAAGTAATTTCACCATGATTTTGGAGATTCCATCTTCACCAAAATTCATCAAATACCGAGTCATGCGGAATTATTTAATTTTCTTTATGATTGCTGTTGCATTTATATACCTAAAAATTGGTATGAGGTGCAATACAGCAAATATAAAAATATTTTCTTTTGTGTATGTTATCCAATCGCAACTACGTCACTCATTCATAATATAACGTAGAAAGTATATAATGCAAATGAGTAAACATAAATAAATGTTTTGTAATTGGATTACATATCCATATGTTTTGATTGTGTACACGAAAAGCAAACGTTCTACTTTAGCAAACGACCTAAGTAGGAATTTAAAACGTTGCAATTTTCGTGGCACATATAAATTCTCCAAGTGTTTATTTTATAACACTTTTAAATGGGCGGTGTTTATTCTGTTTGCCAATATGGCAGAAAATAATTATTTTTGGTTGAGAGAGTAGTACATGTTGTACTAAAAATTTTCCCCTCCCGCCTCAACCAAGTAATATGTATAAATACCGTACCAAAATTTTGGTAAGGGGTCAGTGAGTCAATCAGTTTGTTAGTAGTAATTTGATTAATATTAATATTTTAGTGAATTTTAGTGAATTACGTAAAGTTTTGGTTGTTAGGGGTTTTTTTTTAGTGAATAAATTGTGGTAAATAAAAAAAAAAACAGTGATTTGTTTGGTATTGTTAAGAGATCAAATTGGGACAATTTCGGTAAGTATTCAGTAACCTAACTCACCATACTAATCCAAGCGGTACCGATCCGCAAAGCGTATGTTGGTTGTCTCTCTGGAAAGAGGGACGGGTGGTTCTTAAGCAACAGTGCCTCAGGCATTGCACACCCTTCTACCAGCAACGCTTTGCAGATCTAAAAAAAAAAAAAATTACTTACTAATCACTAGGGCCATAGGCCAAAGCAAATTAAGATCCCTCGGGCAAAATGTACAATTAATTTAGGGTAATAATGCTACCCTAAATTAATCAATTAACAACCACGGCTTAATAGCCCAGAACATCGTTGGAGTATACTTCAACACCTATTGGGTCCGGGTCCCAATATCTCATCTCTATACCCACCATTTGATGGCATGCATTATGCTGTCTTTTCACTCCCTTTTTATTATTCAATATATGCGGTAATCTAGGCCGTAGTCTGAGTACCCCGAAACCCACACTGTTCCCCTCTGCCGGCTTGAGCTGCGGGAACCGACGCCGCATGGGGTACATAACAGATGACGGCAAAATTCTATGAATCAGAATTGTTTCTACACAAGTAGAAGTTTAACTGTTTCAAGGTCCCCACAACAACGGATGATATATAAAGTGTTTCACCAACAACCAGCCGGAGTACGTCGTAGAGGAAGACCCCGACTACGCTGGCGTGACGACATTGAACAAGATCTGCAAACATTAGGATGTCGAAACTGGAGGACGAGAGCAATGGATCGGGATGGATGGAGGGCCATTGTGCGGGCGGCGAAATCCCTTCATGGGATATGAAAGCCAGAGAGAGAGAGAGAGAGACAACGAGCTGTTATTTGAAAGTAATAAGGATCGTAAACGGATGAAGCGAGGGCTCGGTGACTCAGTGGGCCTTGTACTAGGAGACCTATTTGGAGTGCTCACCCAGCGAGAAGCTGACAAGTATGAATCTTATTTTGAACAAATTAACAGTGACGAAAATTATCTCTTGACTCTCATCAAAAATCAAACAACTATTGTGGATAACACCATCAATTTGGTAAAACATAACACAAACCTCACCACGGCATCTATAAACAACTTAATTAAGGATCAACATCGTTTGCGGCAGGAAATGTTGCAGTTAAACGAATATAGAACGTATGAAGACAGAGTGCGATCAACGCTAATGGCCATTTTTGAAATGATGCTAGTTCTAAAGAGCATCCAGGACACGCAACAAGGATTGCTCAACGTGATTTATCATGCTCATCAAGACGTCCTGCATCCTTCCATACTCACCCCAAGTCAGTTGGAAGAAGAGTTGCAATTCATTCGACAACACGTGCCGGTAACTATTACTCTACCAGGACACGACATTCACGACCTCCATCATGTGTATGAAAGCATGCAAATCCGCACCCGAGTAACTCAAAAAAATGTAATAATTGAGATCACTTTACCACTGTCATTCGTGTGGGACTATACACTAATAGCTGTAGTCCCAATTCCCAACATCATCCATGGAAGCACTCAGTCACAAATCATTAGCTCCACTGACTATATAGCAATGGACAATCGGCGTGAACACTTCGCATTATTAACCAGAGAAGACATACATAAATGTCAAGTATTTAACCCTGTACATCTCTTATGCGAAGTATCACAAATTATCAACACTCCTTCAAATCAAACGTCATGTGAGGTAGCAATATTACAACGAAAGAACGAGCTGGACACCGTATGCGGCACTAGGTCAACCAAAGCTAGCAATCATTGGATCAAACTTCACGCTGCCAATCAGTGGATATATGTGATACCCAACGAAATCACAATCGATGTCATATGTGGGTCTAGAATCCAATCTTACACTATCGTAGGTTCCGGTATAGTGGAAATCGAATCCGGCTGCGTGCTCAGAGACTCTGACGTTCAATTAATTGCTGTAGGAACCGCTAGACACAATATCAATAAATTTGCTCAGCAGGCGACGCATTTAATGCATAGGGCCAACAACCTACGGGAATTTAGTGCTGTGGTCAAAAATAAGGCAAACGAGGTGGATCAATTGAATTTACTAACCACACCAGAAACAACCGGATTGGATGATCAGCTAGAATCATTGAAAAATGATGAACAGATTACCTTTTATCGTCAGAGTGCTCATCATATACACCATTACGCAATGATTCACATTCTATTTTGGAGTGCTGTGGTAATAGGAGTCATCTGGGTAGCAAACAAATTAAGAGGAAGATGTATTGCAAACCACCGGCCGCCACCTCCTCTAGAGAGAGCCAACGAAAGCATGGTTTAACAGATGTGTGGCATCAGTAAGGCCCGGGAATATGTTGAATCAATGTCAACATGCGCAATAATACAATATTCCAAGCGGTCGATGACACAGTATCGACACGGGTGGAACATTGTATATTGTAGCAAATTCAACAGGTTTAATGTTTCTTTCTTTTATATATTGTACTTTTGTTGTATATAATTATTGTCAATTTCATGCGTAAGCATTATTTTATGTATAAAACCCGATTTATTGCGGTAATAAAATTAGAATTGAATTATAACGAATAAACAACAGTTAGTTTAATTCTCAGTGAATATTTGGAACTCACCAGTGGCCACCCAAATATTCACATAAACAAACCAAAATCTAGGCAGAGGTCAGATTTTTACAGGGGCGAAACGTGGGCGACTTTAATGCAAAAATCGGTAGGAGTGCAGAAAATACATCGCACATCGGTCCTAACAGTCTGCATCTAACTAGTAACAACAACGGCCAACGCGTCACCGACCTGGCATTAATGTACAACTTAGTTGTATCAAGTACGTTTTTCCAACATAAGAGAATCCACAAAGTAACGTGGAGATCGAATGATGGAAGAACGGAAAACCAAATTGATCACGTCATGGTGTCTAAGAGACACTCGACCAGTATATCTGACGTTAGATCCTACAGGGGTGCAGATATGGACAGCGATCATATGCTTGTTATATTTAAATATAAGTGCAAACTGTCATCAACGTTCAACAGACAAGCACAAAAAACCGTTCGATGGAATGTGGATGCTCTAAAAGACCAAGCGTCACTGCAGAGTTACCAATCAGCTGTCACTAACTATCTAGAGCGGCCTTGCAACAACGAAGAAGCTCCTTCTAACATCCAGGAGCAGTGGCACACAATACAGTCAGCCATTACCACCGCTGCGCAAAACACTATCGGAAGAAGACCTCCGAGACCCCGCAATGATTGGTTCGATGATCAATGCCGCCTGATCGTCGCAAATAAACAAAAGCTTCGAAAAAAATGGTTGGCTCGCAACACTAGAAGCACACATGCAGAATATCTCCGCGCCAGGAAAGCCACGACTAAATACCTTCGTCAAAATAAACGCGATCATATGAGATTATGCATCGAAAACATCAGCTTCAAAGCGGAAGTAGGAAATTCAAGGGACTGTTTTGCTAATGCCAGGAATTTCACTAAAGACTTCCACCCAAGAAGTACAGCCATCAAAGACGGGAATGGATAATTGAGAACAAACGTGGCTGATGTTCTCTCAGTATAGCAAACCTACTTTCAAAATCTACTAAATCGGAATGACGACGTGACCCCCATTAGAGCAATAGCTCCTCCAGGTGATGAGGTTTTCGTCGAATATCCCACAGTAGAGGAAGTAGACGCAGCTATTAGTCGATTGAAAAACGGCAAGGCACCCGGTCTCGATGGAATCCCCGCAGAATTAATAAAACTCGGAGGCGCTACTCTTGCAACAAGTCTACACGATCTCGTCGTCTGTATTTGGGACCAAGAAGAGCTGCCGGAGAATTGGAAGACCGCGCTCATATGTCCGTTGCATAAAAAAGGCGATCGTCTTAAATGTGAAAACTATCGTGGTATAGCTCTATTGAACACTGCTTACAAAGTGTTGGCTAATGTTGTACTTGCTAGACTCATCCCTTTCGCCGAAAACATCATTGGCGATTATCAGTGTGGTTTCCGTCCCAACCGATCGACCACTGACCAGAGTTTCACCATGAGGATGATCCTGGAAAAATGTTGGGAGTACAACATAACCATACATCAATTATATATAGACTTCCGTCAGGCCTATGACAGTATAAACCGCGATAACCTTTGGGCCGCGCTCATATGCCTTGGAATTCCAGAGAAACTCGTTTCTCTGTGCATATTAACAACGTCTGGGTCTGTATGTAGAATTGTAATCGAAGGAACTGTGTCAGACTCCTTTGAAATAACATCTGGTGTTCGACAGGGAGATGCACTCGCGCCTGTGCTGTTCAATTTGGCGCTTGAGTACGTAGTGAGGAAAAGCAACATTGAAACTTCGCGCTGTATGTTTAATAAATCAGGCCAAATTCTTGGATATGCAAATGATATCGTGCTTCTTGGCCGAAGACCTAGCGACATCAAAGACAGTTTCGTGCCGCTCGATCGCTGCGCAAGAAGACTTTGTTTGAAGGTGAACAGTAGCAAAACCAAATTTGTATCAACACCCAGGAACATCTCCATGGCAAATCTCGGAATTGGCGACCACAATTTTGATCGCGTTGAAAATTTCAAATACCTTGGGTCAGTTATAACATCATCAAATGACATGCAGGCAGAAATAAAAGCCCGAATAGCTGCCGCACATCGAGTTTTCTACGCCCAATCAAAATTATTGCGATCTAGACATCTATCGCAGTCGTGCAAGCTCGCACTTTATAGAGCACTAATAAGACCTGTGCTGGCTTTCGGAAGCGAGAGCTGGACCATGACCGCTAATGATTGTAGATTGTTATCAACTTTCGAAAGGAAGGTCATTCGCTCCATCTTTGGTCCAATTAAAGTCGCGAACAATGAATATCGGATTCGCATGAACCACGAGATAAAGCAAATACTTGGAGATTGCGATATTATCGGATTCATCAAATCCAATCGAGTGAGATGGCTTGGCCACGTTGCAAGGTCCCCACAACAACGGATGACCAATAAAGTGTTCCATCAACAACCAGCCGGAGTGCGTCGTAGAGGAAGACCCCGACTGCGCTGGCGTGACGACGTCGAACATGATCTACAGGCACTAGGATGTCGAAACTGGAGGTCGAGAGCGATGGACCGAGACGGCTGGAGGACCATAGTGCGGGCGGCAAAATCCCTTCATGGGATGTGAAGCTAGAGAGAGAGAGAGAGAGAGAGTAATTCGCTAGCGCTCGGTCGATGAATAAAGCTCCATCACGTTGACGCATCCGACGTTCGGGAGCATACAAGTTTGTACGTGCTAATAATTCGATACAATCGATTAGACAGAATAATCACAAAATATGTCCTTTTTGTACCGTGTCCCTTTGAGATTTTTCAACATGACCACAAAGAGCAAAAGAAAATATGAAAAGTTTAGCGATTTTACTCGTACCTACAATATTTTGTTTGGAAGGATATTTCTTGAAGAAAATGGAACTTGAACTTTGATGGTAATAAGATTGGTTTATATTACAAGAGAAAATCTTGTCATCATTGAATAAAAATAAAATGTACAAATCGCTTCTTAGACTTATTTTGTTCTTCAAGTGGACTGACTTGGTAAATAGTTTACTGTCATTGTTCTGTTTGCACCACGTTGCCTGTTTCTCCTTCTTTCGATGTGTCTTAACCTGGACCAAATATAAAACAAATTGGCTAAAATTGGTCCCAGTTATTATAAAAAACCCGAAAATTTAACGATCTTTTCCTTGGTATTTACACGAAAGCTTCGGTCATAGTGTAGCATATGTCATTTCACACCCCAAATTAGAGAACGTCGGACAGTTTTTTTTTATCGAAAAATTGATATTTTTTTATTATCCCTGAAATCTGTTCTGGGGCCAAGGCTCTTCCAACTCTGTCGCGGGTTGCTTTTTTCGTCCCTAATTTTACGCCTTTGCCAGCCAATTCAAGGACATACGGCTATAGCTCTGATATTAGCACCATTTGCATATTCCATAGCCCGATGCCAGCCTGGCATGAAAGATGAGTTGGCCCATGAGTTTTGCACTCCGACAGTGAAAGCTTTAATCACTGTGCCATTTGGTCGGTGAATAAGGCAATTTATGGATTTTGTAAATACAGAAAAATTCGCATTCCCGTTTTAATTATAATTATAAAAATATCGGAAGTTTTAGGCAGAAAGTAGAGAAATACTATTAGCTTTGGGAAATTCTTAATTTTAGTATGAGGATTAGAAATGAAAGTTCGTCAGGTTATTTAAACATTTAGGCCTCAAACCTCAATTTTTATACAAATATTAAACGAACATAATTTGAATTTCTCAAAATCGGAATCGGCTGTTTTACCCAGACCCATTTCAAACATTTAAAGATAATATAATTGCAAGCTAATAAATTAGAGTGGTTTTGACGATAATTAAACGCAATATCTGCATCAATATTTTTGATGAACATTTTTACACTTTTCCATTGATACTACTACCTACCCAGTTAGGTTACATAGCTGTTACATAGCTTTGTATCATACAATCACCGCGATTATACACCAAATTATATTCATATATAAAACCCACAGCCACAGAGTTTGATTATAGAACATATTACTCGTAATACGCAAGCATCCAAATAATTGTATGTTGTGTACATAATAGAACATACCCATTTATATACTCGTACAACCCCAAAAACCAACAAAAATTGTTTTTTTAGTAAACCACAACTTTATGTTTAAATTCTCTCTATTTTTAAATTTTTTATTTAAATTTTTCCACACACATAAAATAATAATAGGAAAATAAAAATCAAATGTCAATCAGGAGGATACAAAATAAAAATAAAAATTGTAAGCGAAGGGATTCAAAATAAATTAGATAAAAAGATTCCAATCCAAATTGTCAATCTGGGGTTACTTCGGGCACATTATATGCAATTATTTGATGTGAAATCGCGTGTCTAAACCACTCATCCCCCAACCCATCCATCGACATGTGTATTTTTTTTTTTATATATATATACACACCGAATTCAATTTGTCGCATCATCATTTTTAATGTATAATGTACAAAATCTATGTAGAAGCAAAAATGTACCTTGTATTCATCTAAAAATTATTTATAAATTAAATTGAAAAAAAAAGATAACACATTTTTGGTATAATATACGAGTAGGGTAGGAAAATTATATCCTTTCATAGAAAATGTTTAGTTTTGTGAAGCTGAAAGTTATTTTCTCTACGTACCATGTTAATGTAATACAACATAATAATAAAATGGATTGCAGAGTGATTGAGCAAGAATATAGGGCTATATACCGATTTTTGTGTGTAATAAAACAATTTTTATTAGAAAAACACTATAAAATTCGTATAGAATCCTAACACATATGTACGTGTGGGTGTGTTTGTGGTATGTAAGTGAACACATAAATTATAAACCCAACGTCATCACGTTTTATAAAATTTTAAAACACTTGTCTAAAAAAAAAATTTTTGGGGTGCGATTGATTAATGTTTAACATGGTTTTTTATAATACTGGGTTCCGTTACGGCAATGGACATTACAGCTATGTAACGGTTTTTTTTTAGAAATATGTTAAGCTAATGAAATGGAAAGCTTTCAATATAAAACGATAAGGATCAAATTATATTTTTACATATTCTTCACAACTAAATACTTCATATCGTCAACATGAATATAATAGGCATTGCACTCTACTAGACTCAGGCTCGTAAAACAATGTTCAAAACATTTTCTGGCATCGACTAATTTTTACGATTCAAAAAATAAAAAGGGCATAGGACTACGTGGTTCTCTATACATATTTATATTATATGCGAATTTATATGCGAATTTTCAATTCAACAAATATGCGAATATTCCATGGGTGAAAACTCACTATCAACTTCGAAGTAGAAGAACTTGTACTATCTAAAGTAACTGGCCAGCTCTCTCTCTCTCTCTCTCGCTCTCGCTCTCTCTCTCTGGCATTATACCCCTATATCCCATCAAGGGATTTGGCCGCCTCAAATGAGGTTTCATAATCATATTTTCATTTCGGATAATGAGTGATTAATTCATTGATCCTAAAACCAGCCGTGAAACTTTTGTAACCACCAGGAATCAAACCCAGAATCATCCTGATGTGTCTCACACTGTAACACATATCACATAAAAATAAAAACCTAGCCAACTAACAAACTGGAAATAATAAGCGTATTGCATTGGTAAAAGTGGATTAGGATTTAGTTTTGGATTTATAATTTTCCAAATCAACAGCCATTTTCGAATATAGTTTTTGGCTTCAAAGTTTGCAAGTAAAATTAATTGTTTCTATGTATATTTGCATATTTCATGATTTTATTAATATTTTAATTTTATTTTATAAACAATAATATTTGTGTCGATTTTGTAATTTGAAATATCACTTTTAATATTTTAGTACAAACATTTAGTACTAAAAATTGGATTGGATTTACGTAAATCCAAAATCATTTTGGATTTTGATGAATCCATTTAGGTTAACTTTTAATGCGATTTTTGTTGTAATTGACCAATGCAATACGCGAAATATTAGTTTCACATTTTTATATTAACTTACCATTTTTATTGCATCTAAATTTATCCCCAGAATTTAATAATTTATGTCATCAATTCGTTGCGCTTCAACAACACAAAACCAACTTGTATAATAAAATAAATTAAATTAAAAGCTTAAAAATTAAAAAGAGTTTACTTTTAAATGAAAAGGTGTTAAAAACTAAAGTATTATTTTGTTTCATCTGAAGTTTCTATCAGAATTATAGAGGAAGACTCGCAAAGCCGCTTTTCACTCGAAAATTTCGTGTGCAAATATTGGTGTGAATTGTATAGCCACGCGTGTAAAAAATTTACGGACTGCAATTTTAGGACGCTGAACAATATTTCGTTTTAACGAATTCATGTGTAAAAATTTGGTATCCGCTACAAATTATCGTCAACTATAATTTCAAGCATTCACGTGTGCTATATCCAGTATTACCATGGTACCATGCTGCAGCAATAAAAACAAAATAGATTCGAGTAGTACCATACCGCGTTATATACCAGGGAATCACCATTTGAAAACCAAGTAAGGTAACTACATCCATATACGTGGGCTCTCAGGGACGGGTAGCAATTACAAGGCACGAAATTTTATTTAAATTAAATTATAAAAAGATAAATAAGTTATGGGGGATACATCTGCACTGAAGAAGCAGCGTGCTTGAAATAAAGGTCGATTAACATATATAATAACCTATATAAGAACTGCTACCGACCACACACATATTGAGGAGTTCAAAACATGCCTTTCTCGTGTCGAACAGTTAATGACCGAATTCACGGCAACTAAAAGTAAAATCTTTATTATCGCCCCCAGGAGGAATCGGACTTTCAATATGAAAAGAATTATTACACGGCCGTAACGGGTCGCAATACCCGGATTACATCCAAAGCCCATGCCGCGGGAAACAGACAACCGGATATTTAACCTAAAAACCAACGGGATACACTACAAAGTCAAATTGCCAAAACTCAATATACCTCCATTCTTGCGCGATTATAAAAAATGGCAATCGTTTTACGACATGTTTTGTTTCACGATACACGAGTCTACAACATTAAGTCCGGTACAGAAGCTCCAATTACATCGATGCCCTTAATAAACTTAAATCATGATACGATCGTAAGAGGCACATAATAAATGTATTTTTACGTAACTTCATCGAACAGCTAGCAATTACCACAGTCAATCCAAATAATGTAAGGCAACTCATAGATACTTCCGACGAGGTTACCCGTGGTTTGAAGGCATTGGGTGAAAGCGCTGAAGCACAGAAACATTGGCTAATATTTTTCTATTGTTTCAGAAACTGGACGATAAGTCCAAAGTATTATTAAGATCGGTGCTGATTACTTCTTCGGATTGTTGGAGCCTTAACAAATTAAAATTTGTGATAGTGATATCCTATTGCAAAAAAACAGTACTAGTAGGTTGGGTTATCTCTGGAAGTTGGGCGAGAAAACGCGAAAATATGATTTCTATGTTCGCCATACAAACGGACGTGGACGTGGATAAAACGTTGCGTAGATTTTGGGAAATAAAATCAGTTTCAAACATTAAACCAATTTTATTCGCAGAAGAGACACTTTGCGAGAACCACTTCATCTCCCACTCGAGAATAGGACGACGGTCAAATCACAGAAAAATTACCTTTTAAAAAATCCATAGAATGTTTGGATAAACCTCTTCAAAATGCGGTACAGAGATTTAGAGCTATGGAAAGACGCTTCGCACGAGAACCTGAATTCCAAACACATTACCAGAAGTCTCTGCAGGAGTATCTAGTGCTAAACCACATGGAAAAGATTCAGCATCCTTTAGAAACTAATAATGGATACTACTACTTACCCTGTTTTTGATGGGTCCTCGAAGACGAAAACAGAAACATCTCTGAATAATTGTCTCGCAATTGGTCCGGTCGTACAAAGAACACTCTGTTCAATAATTCTGAGATTTTGAGAAGATAAATTTGTTGTATCTGCTAATATCGAGAAAATGTATCGAAAAGTAAAAATTGATTCAACTGTCCAACTGTACAGCTGACAACTGTCACTTACGGACTAGCCTCATCATCGTTCCTGGCCACAAGGATAGTGAAGGAAATTGCTGATAAATATGAAAGTTCTAATCCGCACGCAACTAACGCAATTCGCCACGATTTATACGTCGATGATTTGATGACCATACCTCGTTACGTGCAAACAACCAAGCAAAATAGCAGCCGTATATCAAAGAGTGCTGACCGTTGAAGGAAGATCTACGTTCATCTCATCACTGTCAAAATCAAGGTTTCCCCGATTAGACAAATCAGCCTTCTTAGACTCGAACTGTGAGCACAAATAACAAATAAAGCAAGTTTATGCATGGACAGACTGACGAATTGTATTGGATTGGCGTTCCAGCCACCCCAAGCGCTGGAGTACTTTCGTGCGTAATCGAACCGCTGAAATCACATCCACATTACCTCGAAAACATTGGTACCACGTATCGTCGTTCGACAACCCGGCAAATTGTGCAACCAGATGGTTATCACCAGAAGAACTCCCTCGTCATGATCTATGGTGGGGTGGGCCCGTTTGGCTACATCAAAGCAAGGAACATTGGCCCTTCCAGCAAAGTAATTAAGATACCAGCGAAGAGGAAAACCACAAAGGGTTCACCTTCACTATATTGGATGATAACAGTCAAGCTTAATGGTTCGACCATTTAATCTCCAGATATTCAACGTTGACCAAACTTAAAACCTACATACTCCGATTTGTAAACATTTTAAAGAAACAAAACATATCGAAAACAGTCAACTTGACACGAGAAGAAATATTCAATAGCCTATTCAAAATCTGCGAACGCGACCAATCAAAGTTTTATAGAAGGGAAATTCAACAGTTACATGCTGGCCAGGAAATCCATAAAAGGAGCAGCATAAAATCATTGAACCCATTCCTTGACGAATATGGACTCCTACGAGTTCGCGCGGGCGGTTAGAGAACGCCAACAGACCATATTCCAAAAACGTCCGACAATTTTGCATCACAAATAGCAACTGATGACCAACTTACTCTGGTCATCCACACTATACATATGGACGTCAAGCATTCTGGTGAAACACTGACCTTAGATATCTCGAGACAATACTTTTGGATGCAACGATGTCTTAATTTAGTTCGATAAGTTGTCAATCGGTGCGTCGTTTGTATGCCAAATTTAAAGCACACACCAACCCAGCTAATGGGAAATTTACCGAGTGCGCGGGCCATTCTTAAAAGTTGAAGTCGACTACGCTGGGTCATAATTAATCCATATGCAAAAGGGTCGAGGACAAAAGCCAGGATTGCCCCTAACACCGGGTGATTTTTGTAAGTTGAAATTTTCAAATATCTCGGAAAATAAGCACCGTACAAAAAAATGTCCATTATCAAAATTTTATCTTACTCTTACCAAATATTAAATAGTATCAATATAGGACACTGCCTTGTAAAATCGTGTTCCAATTTTTTTTTTTCTATAAGACAAGAGTGAAGTTAGCTGGTTTAGTACAAGTTTGGAAAAAATATGGTTGCTGATTTTCTTTCGTTCGTTCGTTCTGATTATTTTTTTGTACAATCATATTGCTAACATCGTCATTTTTGAGCAATATGATTGGACAAAAAAATAATCAGAACGAACGAACGAAAGAAAATCAGCAACCATAAAAGCGGCTTAAATAAGTACTGTCATGTAGTCAAAACACGTCCTCAATTAATTTTTAGCTTAGTTTGTAATCCACGCCTGTGAATTTTACTAATGTAAAAGTCAGCTACAAACTTGTAATCACTAACGGTCAGCAGATTCCGTATGCTAATAAGGCCAAATATCTGGGGATGACCTTAGATACCAGGCTCAGACGGAACGAGCACGTTAAAAAGAAAAAAGATGAACTTAATATTAAATATCGAAAAATATATTGGCTGCTCGGGAAAAATTCGGAATTGCCAACCGCAAATAAATTGCTATTATATCAACAGATGCTAAAGTCTGTATGGACTTACGGAATACACTTCTGGCGCTGTCCAAAAATAAACCAACACCAAAATAATACAAACTTTCCAAAACAAAGTGCTACGTGGTACATTAGGAATGATGACCTTCATACGGACCTATATATCCAGATGGTTCCAGAAGAAATAAAAAAACTTGTAGAAATTCATGGAGCTTCTTGGTATGTTGATACTCCACATGCACTAAGACGATTACAGAGAAAGAAAGCAATTGATTTAATGGATTAAGGACACCAGAGCAAAGATTACTTCGACCAGTGGAACTGGTCAATGGACCTCTTCTCATGTAATAATAATTTAAAAAAAAAATAAAAAAAAATTAGTAATATACTAGTGGACCCGGTAGGCAGACGTTGTCTTGTCACAGCCCTAGCTAGCAAAATATATTTCTCGAAATAAAATCTTTTGTTCAGTATAATTGAAATACTACCACAAATAGATAAATGTATAACTAGATAGCGAAGAACAAAATTCAGAAAAGTGGGTCTCTTAAATCAAACCTTAGTATACATGTATAAATGTTGAAATGAGTTTATCTTAATGTTAGTGCCGACCCATGAATACGCAAAGTAAAGTTGTCCGTGTGAAAAACATGGATTTTCCAGATTCAAACTACCTACGGCGAATATTTGTCCTTGCGCGAAACCGAATAGGAAATTTTCAGCGCTTGAACTGAATTGATGTATCTGAAAGTATCATTAGAAGATCGATTAAATTTTGAAATTGTCTGGCAATTTAATTAATTGCGTAACTTCATGCAAACGAATTTTACCATCACTAATATCCAGCAATTGTTTGGAGAATATATCTGCTGATTATACATATTTATGGTCATTTCGCCACAAACTGGATAATGCTCTGGCAGCATTCTATTTAATGCCTCAAGAGAATTTTTATGAGCCACTGTGCATTCATCCCAGAAAATAATTAGGCATTTTTTGAGTACTTTAGCCATACTGTATCATTTTTTGATGTTCTACACTGCATTTTCGTTATTTTGAATGTAGGCAGCTTGAGCGCTGAATGTGCTCTTTTGTCCATCATCCAATAATGTAGCAGCAATGCCTGACGATGCAATGGCTAATGTGATTTTATTTTGCGATCGCACTCTTGCAAGTGTGAGCAAAATGTGAAATATTTTGCCTATGTCACCTGGGGGTTCTAAAAAAATCCTCCATGCTGACCTTCATTTATCAGCACATTTCGACGTAAATGGCCATTGCTTGTCAGTCAGCAATCGATCATTAGTTGCCCACTGATTGTCAATGTCAATCTGATTTCGACTGTTTGACATTCGCACTGTGAATGAATGACCTTTATTGTCTGCGTTCCTATACGACGGTGCAATGGATAATCGTTGATGTTCGTAATAGTATCGTTAGGATACTGTTTTGCGAAACGTTTAGTGCATTTTCCATTGTCAATACACGGCGTGTAAAATCACCGCATGGACGGACCATTGATCTTGTTTGTGGTAATAATATATAGCAATCCTTCATCAGTTGACCGATCTGGTATTTATGCTGAAATGATGTTATCAATTTCTTCTGGTCATATTTAGTAGACTAACCATATCAAAATGTGGTTATTAAATTAATCAAGGTTTTTAATTTTTGTTTGAACACACGTGCAGTGATTTTGTGACTATTTATTGCTAATTGACCTGCGGTAATAACTAAGTTTGTATTTCTCCCCTTTTGGGATTACATATGAACGTTATAAATAATTCTATAGTCGTCCATAAACCCGCACGAATGTCATCGTGTATATATTCTTGCATAAGAAATAGACAGCTAATATGTGTCGACGAAGGTCTGAACGCATTACCCATTTCGTTCATATTTAAATTTCTATTTACGTTACCGACAATCAGGGCTTTGGAGCCGGCTCCGGACAGGAGCTGGAACTGCCCGGAGCTAGTGTTTTCACTTGGAGCGGAGCCGGAGCTGGAGCCGAAATATTTGCTTAAATATTTGGCTCCAGATTTGCTCCAGATCCGTAGGATATCTATTTTCTACTACGAATGTGATTGCTCTTTAATTTAACCCATTTGTGAACAAAATTTTTTTTTCTATAGTTTCGTATTAGCGGGTGTGTCTACGAATAAAACACAATACAAAGAGTATCGTTCATGTTATTCCTTTCGAATAACTGTAAAACACATATGGTAAAAATGTATTTAAATAAACCAGGGAAAACCCGTCGATGCGTTTAGTGTTGCAAAAAATGGCACATTGATCACAAAAAGGGTAATTTCTTTTTTGATAATTTAAATGCGTGCTGATCTTTCTAGTTTGCAGTACAGGCACAAAAAATCATCACCAAAAATTGCACTTATGCCTCAACTAGCGAACACGTAAGAGCTTAACTTGCACGCTCTTTATAGTATTTCGGTTAGTGCTACAATCACCAAAATTGTGTAAGCTTCTCGTCACAAATAACAATTGACCTCTAAAATTTAGGTGGTCGTACCGCTCCCCTAAGTGGTCCAAACGAAGCACAACTTATGCTCTTAAGTTTTCGCTGGTTGAGCCTTTAACAGAATCACATTATAAAAATGAAAGAATGGAAGAAAAAGGACGCTTAAAAATCAAATCCGTTTTCGAGGGAATTGAACACTATCCGAAAAATATACAAGAGGCGTGCAGAATAGTCACTTGTTTGCCAGTTTCGCAAGCAAGTGTAGAGAGGTTATTTTCTGCACTTAAGTTTATAGTAAGCGATTTGCGTTCTTCCCTTAAACCTGATATTTTGGAAAATATTTTATTTTTACGAATGAATCAAGATTTTGCTGATTAATAAAATATTATAATTAATTATTTTCTTTTAAATAAAATAAAATATATTTTACTATGAAATATGTAAATTTATTTGGATTTGTTTTATTCGGAGCCGCTCCGGAGCCGGAGCTGGAGCCGGAGCCGGCAATTTTAATGGAGCGGGAGCTTGGAGCCGGAGCCCAAGCTTTAAACGTCAGCTCCAATGCCCTGCCGACAATAGCATCTCTCAAATGAATATATTCCTCTAAACGCAGCTTCACTTGATTAAAGCGAATATAACGTAGTCGATCGCTCTCGATCTTCGCATATTCACTATGTACTGAAGGAACCGACTGGAACCGATTTTCTTGATTGCCTCGAATCATTACCCGGTAGAAGAAAAGGATTTCCCAAAGGGGGATTTTTGTGGGTGTGGGCTGTTGTAATAAATTCGTGGGTACCTATTTCTTGCATCGAAAGGTAATTTGATGCAGAATCGTCGATTTCAAGGGTGTGGACTGTTGTAACAAATCCACGGGTTCCTATTTCTTGCAAAGGAAGGAAGTTCGATTTATAACGATCAATTTTTGTGGGTGTGGGTTGTTGTAATAAATTCAGGGATACCTGTGTCTTGCATAGGAAGTTAATTTGATGCATCATGATCGTTTTTTGTGAGTGTGGGCTTTTTTAATAAATTTAGAGGTACCTATTGCTTCCATATAGGAAAGATGTTCTATAAATTAATTACGATCGGTTTTCGTGGGTGTGGAATGTTGTAATAAATTCGTGGGTACCTATTTCTTGCATGGGAATGAATCTCGATACATTCTAATTTTGTTGGTGTGGACCAAATTCAGGGATACCTATTTCTTGCATTAGATGGTAATTCGATGCATCATGATCATTTTTTGTGGGCTGTAGTAATACATTCAAGGTTACTTATTTCCTTCACAGGAAGGAAATCCGATTCATTACGAACGATTTTTGTGGGTGTGGGGGCTGTTGTAATAAATTCAGGTATAGAATCCCCCTGGGGAAAATCCCCCTGGGGGAAATGCTCCGGGGAAATCTCCTTGCGGAAAATTCTTCTGGGGGAAATCCCCCGGGAGAATTTTCATGGGGGAATTCCCCCTGTGAGAAATACCTCGGTGGAAATGCCCCTGGGGGAAACCCCCCGGGAGAGATCTTTTTGTGGCCCTATCCTGGTAATTTCCTGGGAATAGGGAACTAGGCACAGATTTTACTATATTTTACTTTAGGTATTCGATATCAAAATTCAAAAAAAAAAGTACTTAGATTTTATCTACAAATCAGTTTTTGCTGGCCTACTGAGAAAAAAAGTTTTATGTAAATATTTGTAAATTGGGAATAATTTTTCAATAGTTGGGAATAGGGAAAGTTATTCTTAATTTTATTTCGTTTTCAAAAAAATTACCACTGACTGTTTACCTTAGTATGTGAGAAAAAAATTATTTAAATAGAATTTATATGTAAATTCTTCCCCAATTCCCTGGGGAATTGCTAGAATAGGGCCACTGGAGGAAATCGCCCCGGAAGAAATCCCCCTGTAGGATATCACCCCGAGGAAATGGGGATATTTCTGCCGGGGGATTTCTTCCGGGGGATATCCCCCGGGGGATTTCCCATTAGAGATTCCCCCGGGGAGATTTCCCTCGGTGATTCCCCCCTAGGGAAAACTCTGGAATTAAGCCACCTGGAACGGAGCTCGATCAATTATTAACCGGCTCGGGTAGGATTGGGTAAACTGGATGGAAATTTGATTCTTAAATTATTTTTTAAATATGGCTAGCAGGGCCGCTATTCTTGAAATCGGTGGATATTTCCGTCGTCGAATTAAATTTCCATTAAATTTTTTTATATTATTGGAATTTTCCGCCGGCTACTTAAACCGCTTTTTAAATTTGCTTGCAAGCCTTCTATTATTTATTTCACTACTAAACAAAAATCGATGGAAATTTCCGACTGGGTAAATCAATGCGGATTTATTCCCCCAAATAATAGAAAACTTGCAAGCAAATTTAAAAAAACGATTGAAGTAGCCGGCGAAAAATTCAAATAATATAAAGAATTTTAATGTAAATTTCCGATTTCAAGAATAGCGGCCCTGGGATGAAACTCGACCAATTGTTAAACGATTATCATGGGATTGGGTACTCGTATACTGGATGGAAATGGGATTATCCTACCTGGAACGGAACTCGACCAATTCTTAACCGATTATGATGAGAATGAGTATGTTGGATGGAAAAGGGATTCTTAAACGATTTTTGGAAGAAATTCTGGCATATGACAACTTCGCCTGGAACTCAATCAATTCTTGACCGATTACTCGACAAACATTTTTTATATTCATGATTACAAAATTTCCAAAGAGATACTGAAGACCATGCCGGGCAATTACCGACATAATACAGACAAAGGTATGTAATTTGTGGCTCTTTGGGTAGGTCGAAATTACCGCATCGGTAATTATGTGGGTTCCAAATATCTGTAAGATTTGCAGCTAAATTTACTGAACCATTAAATTAAAATTTATACGTGTGATGCCTTCTCGAACAGACTCGATGATATTGTCCGCGCTAAAGGTGGATACATCGAACAATAAAATATTTTTTGGTAAATTTGAAATCTTTTTACGATATATTGAAGTTTTGAAACAAAAAATATATAAAAATTTACAAATTTACAGCCTTTTTAATTTGTAACACTAGGAGTGCCGACCTCTGTATAAATAAACTGACTAATTTTAGTCTAGCACCATTCCAGACGTCAACTAGGCTCTCTGTAGTCTTTCCGTGCAAGGCCAACGGCCGTTAGTTACAGTTTTTACATTCTAGTTCTGTTTGCATTCTTCTGTGATTTCTCCTTCGAGGTCTGCCTTTTGGGCAGAGACCATTCAGACGAACCCGCGTACTTCAATTCAATAATGTTTTTAGCCGCTTCCATATCTCTGTCCGTTATTTTTTTTACTATGTTTAAATCTATTCTGAAACAGCCGAAGCTCTCCCAACTATTCCGCGATTTTCTTTTCCCATCCATACTTTTTAGGTTCGGCCTATGCGTTTTGCGCTTCAACCGGGTGCCATAGTTGTGTGTCGTTTGGTCAGTCTCTGTCCGTTCTCTACGTCAACGGAATTTTATTGAGCTTTGCCTTTCCAGGCTCTTTTCCTGATTTTGTAAGATAATACAAGAGGCCCATACTTGCGTGTGTCCTATTTTTTCGGTACGTCTTCAGGCCAATGCAATATAGAACTCAATGCAATAAAGAGACCTCAAAAGCTCAAATAATGATTTTTAAGTTAAAAGAATGCAGAAAAACCTAACGAGAAACCATGAACACAATTTTTAAGGCATAAACAACATCTCTACCACACCAATGCTATTTATGAAAAGATCCTGATTGTTCGATACGCATCACGCCTACAAAATTTCGTCACCCCTAATATGAAAAAGAAATGTATATAATTCGTCCACATATGACATAATCCTAATCCTATAACGAACCTCATTAATTTATAATTATATTACAATTCAATGGTTAGTAATTGCAATTTGAGTCTAAACCACCTACGATGGTATCAAAACTCAATTTAATTTTACGTCCTTCATCCTTTTTATATATTATATACAGTATACGTGAATATGTACGTATATATTATGTGAATAAAATTAACAAAGATTTCGATCGAACCCCCTCTTTCAATAAATTTGTATTGTGTTGTAAAGCGCACTGAGAAAATTAAATTCCGTGCGTGTGACGTCTGCACGCACCCTACATACAAAAAAAAATTATGTTAAAATTAATGAGGGGCTCAAAATTTTTTTTTTTGCCCTTTTGCCACGAAATATCAAATTATTAAAAATATTTTCGTCTCTCAACCAGAAAAAAAGGATTTGTCTTATTTTTATTAATAACTCGTCGAAATCAATATATAGACGTTGTATATTAATATCGTCCTTATATTAATTCCTACATGTATTTTTAATTCTTGTTCGAGAGTCCTTTTTCTAATCTTGCTCTAGATGACGAAAATAGCAAAGCGAAATAAAAAATTCATAGTGTTTAAAGGGTGGATAAGACATAACCATCAAAAAGATGATGAATAAAATATTTAAGATTTCGGACCGAAAATAAAAAGGATACGGCTATAAAGATTTTATTTTAATTAGAAAATTTTGTGATTCTTGTATACGTCGTCGTACGCCAACAAGCACGACAGTTTTCTATGATGAGTTAAATAACTCAAACGGGAAAGGGTGGAAAAAAGATGCTTACTATAACTCAAGAATATGCGGGTTGTAATTATTAAAATAATTTTTTTTTTGCTTATTTGTCCTGCCATCGTATCGATAAGGATTATTATGTATGTATAAGAAGTCTGTACGTTGTCTCAATTCTAATCAGGGCATCATCCGAATTTATTAGGTGGTTCGAAAGACATCGATAAAATTAAGGTTAAAATTAAATGTAAGTAATGTTAACAGTGTTGTGCCGTAGTGTCTAAAATTTAAAACCTTTGTTAAAAAGTAGACCTAAACACACAGTTAAATTGTTAAACCAAATAGAGCTGTCAAAATCCACTACTTTTAGTCATGGTACTCCAATGAACAAAATCATCATCACGCTATAAAATGTTAGAGAACAATTTCATTGAAGGATTAATAACGCAGCTATCACTCAGTATAAATTTAGATAAAACCACTCAAATACCCCAATTTTTGTATGAACGCCACACAATCGTGGGCCGCCATATCTATATGTCACCATTCTGCTTAAACAAGTTAATGTTAAACTTGGGTAATGCAGCTTGATACATAGTATCCTTTTCAAAGATGTGCACGACAGGTGCCATTACACAGAAAATTTATATCGTAGCCGCAAATTTAGCCTCGTGAGACTATCTCGATGAACCTGATACGTAATCTAATTTTATTTGGTCTCGTTAAAATGCATCTTAATGAATTCGATTCCGACTAGAATTAAAATTTCTAATTTATTTAACGCAGCGCTGCATGCAGAAAAATTCTTTGAAGTTACTCCGATTTTCCGGATTCCTTCGAAGTAGATTGCATCTACAACTGTTAGATGTTATTATCTGTTCGAAACACCTGGAATTAAAATTAATTGAGCTACCAGTGTATGCTTATTTACCGATATACATATATCATGAGGGCTGATGATTCTACTGGTGTGCCATTTGGACAGAATTGGAAGATTAGGCGAATAAGAAAATGTCAAAAATAAATAAATGACAAACAGTCTGCTAAATTTTACCGCACGAATTGTAAAATAATATTTGGATTTGAATTACTGGAGGCTGATGTTTTTTTTTATTTACTTAGCCTACAGTATTATTGTACATCTGGTTTTTTATAAACCTTTTAAATTCGTCATTCGGCAACATTATTAAATACACGACTTGGATTAAAAATCGGGTCCGATATACCAAAGTTCGACCGATGGAAGTGCAATCAATCATGAAGCCTCGATATCTGAGTGATCGCATAGATGTACGTATTGAACCCTTGGACAGTAGTTGTGAACAATCAATTCGGCCCATTATAATGTGATGCGCACGAACACTACGAAATATATTTGTCTATGAACGAACAATGGTTCCATATTCAAACAACGGCATAAATATGGCGGTAGCACATACTTACGGATTTCAGACAATAGGGGCATATTCAAAGTGCGAACGAAGAAATGAAATGAAGAGGCCTTTAGAGTATACAGATTATGAAAATCTTTGAAGGGTCTTCAAACGATAATTTTCGATTAAAATAGGATTAAAATCTAGAAAAGAATTAACTCAGCCGATAATAACTCCATTTAAAAATAAGCTATTATCAAGACCATTACGTCTCGAAATGTTCTATAAGGTACACCATTCACAGAAAATATTTAATTTCAGCTGTAGATATTAAAAAGATCGTCATCATTGCGCATCTTGCAAAATCAAACCATCAGCATAAATCGAAAACTCACATAAGTTTAGTTTAAAACACATTTTTACACCAATCAAAGAAATAAGGGAGGTTCAAGATGCCTATCCTATGGGACAAAACTTTTATATCACTTGATAAAATGTTATTTAAAAAAATTTTCAGTTCGGTTCGTCAAATATGACAAAATCCGCTTTAAAAGAAGGATATCACACTTGAGCTGTTTTAGTTTCTTTACAAGTAAGATGTGATCAATTTGTTACGGGCGGTATGTGAAGCCAATCAGCACATTTTATCTAAACACGCAGAGGATGCTCTCTCGGTGATTTTGCCGACGAGATCTCAGGGTTTTGGGTCGTGAGGAAGTTGAGGCTTACGCGTGTTAATGACAAACACAGTGAACAGAATAAAAATTAAAAGCAAACTATAAAAACAGAAATTAAATTAAATACACCAGAAGCCGTCGAGCGAAATTTAAAGAACATGAATATGTATAATAATAACCGGGGTGCCCACACAGGAACGACCAGATCTCGTCGAGTAAGAAGTACAATCTCCGATGTATCATACCAACAAACCACATTTTTTTTGCTTTAATCAAAAAAAAAAAGCTGCTGAAAGTTTTCGTTTGCTTCAAGTGATGATGTTGACGACAAACGTGACAAAGAACGTTCTGATCAACGAAAACAACTCGAAGATGAAGAATTGGAAACATTGAAGGAAAACTTAGCTCAAACAGAAAAAGAAATTGCATAACAGTTAAATGATGTCACTGAAGCAGCCATTAGTAAATGTTTACATGCCATGAAAATCAAAAAGAAGGAAAATGGGTACCACATCATTCTTTGCTTACAAGACACCAAAGGTGGCATTTTTTGACTCAAATTGTGACTGGGGATAAAATATGTTGAGCATTTGGTGGGATCAAAAAGGAGTGGTGTACTGCTAAAACCGAACGACACTATTACCACAGACAATCAAATTAGATTTTTCATTTGAACTAAACAATGAAAACAAAATAAACTTCTGATAATTCCAATGGCATCGTTGTAGCTGTGATTTTGTGTTAAACTGCGTATACGTATACGCAAAAAACAAAATATTTTTGATTGTATGCAGCTATTTACAGAAAATGAAATCGCAATTTCAATTTCTACGTTTACATAGGATGAAATATCTCTTATAGGTTGTCTCAGCTATTACTGATGAACGTTACCAACAACAATTGATAGATTAAAACCATACATTGTACAACCAGGTTATGCCCCATCAGATTACTATTTGTTCAACGAAGAAATCAAAAAATGGCTCAACGAATGGATCGCATCAAAAGACAAACAATTTTTTTCGATGGAATCCATAAATTGCCAGAAAGATGCTCGAAAGTCATAGATAACGATGGAAAATATTTTGACTAAAATAAAATTTACCATTTCTTAGAAATAAACGTGTTTTTTCTGGAAAAAAAATGCAAAAAACTAAGTAATGCTCACAACAGTTAAATTTATCCGTTATCCGATTTACATTCATAATATCATTTTCAACAACGATGCGGCTTGGATCGGATTCAATGTGTTATGTCCTTATGTCTAAATTTACTTTAGCCACCAATCAATATGTATAGTTTCACACACAATGCGATCGTTTCTACTAATTGTATATCATATACCGCGAACGATTGTAGGTAGTTTCAGAAAATTATAGAATTAGATTTGAATTACGACGCCAACACACGATGCCAAATCGCAGACCATTCTACATCAGTGAATTTATAAAACTTCTGATTAAATTCTCAAATTCGGAAAAATAAAGTTCATGCACCTGGAAAATTTTAAACAATAAAATCAAAATAAAACACTCACCAATTTGTTGAATGCCAACAGTTCGTACCCCATATGAATCGGGTTTTGTTTACGGTAAATCGTCTACACAAAATTTTTTTCATAAAAACACAATAGCACAAATAATAACACACAAACACACACACACACACACACACAATAATTAACATTTATTACAATTTTGAACTATTTCATAACTAATAATTAGTTTATATTTTATCTAATTAAATAAAAATGCACTACACAAAACACTACAAAAAACACTGCGCAAAACACTACACAAACACTACACAGCACATCCACTACATTTAACTCGACAATATTTTCGCACTTGCACCACACGCGTTGGGATTTAAAACGAAAACTGATTATTTTTTGTTTTTTGTTGTCTAGGTTGTCCAGGGATATGCCCATTTTTTAAATTAAAATTTTATAGGGGTGCGATCATAAGTATTTTGATTATGTAAAAAATGGCTAAAGATTACTTTACGTAAACATCGAGAAAATCAGGTAAGGAGTATAAATTTTTAAATGCAGGATTGTTTATCAACATTTCATTTAAAATGACATTTTCAAAAAACCATGCGTCTAGGATCGGATACACTATGTTGAGTGATAACTTACTTTAGCCTCCTGGAATCAAAGTGTATAGTTTCAAACACACTGCACTCGTTTCTATTAATTTACAATTCGAACAAAACGAGACGGGCGGAACGGATACATTGTATATCATACACCGCGAACGAATAAGATTTGGATTACGACGCTAAAACACGATGCCGAAAATCGCAGACCATTCTGCATCAGTGAATTTATAAAATTTCTGATTAAATTCTAAAATTCCGAAAAATAAAGTTCATGCACCTGGATAAATGATAAACTACAAAATCAAAATAAAAAAATCACCAATTTGTTGAACGCCAAACAGTTCGTACCCCATATGAATCGGGTTTTGCTTACGGTAAAGCCTTTATTCCACAATGAAACATATTTTTTCAGTAAAAAATACTGAGAAACCGAAAAGAGGAGAGTATACATATTAAAATTACGTTAGAGTGGCAAAGACAACAAATGTTGCAATAAAAAGTATTGAGTTTCATACTTTTTGTGGCAACATTTTCCCCAGTAAATTTTACTGAGATTTTTTTTGTTTCGTTTTGGTACGTGGCGAAATTATATTTTTATCTCGCTATTTTTTACTGAAAAAATATGTTTCATTGTGGAATAAAGGCTTAAATCGTCCACACAATTTTTTTTTATAAAAACACAAAAGCATTGCACCACACGCGTTCTGCCATTCCACACAGGGTTTTTTTGTATTTTGGTATTTTCTTCAAGGCAAACTAGTCGTAATAGATAATGTATATATGTATGTGTGTTTTATTTTGTTTTGTTCTGCTCTCTCTCTTAAATAAAATTTAAACTAAAATGAGTCAAGAATGTCCTTGAAATATTTTTTATTTCATTTATGTTTGAGTTGTGTGGATGAACAGAAAATTTGTTTAGTCGCAATCAAAACTTGTATCATAGGTAAACGGGGAAAGTAACGAGGAAAAATCCGGTATTTTTTTTTCTCGTGTGCCATCGCTCGTTCAGCCATGCTACACTATAATTTGGTTTTCTGGATTCAAACTATTGCGCAATAGATTTTAATTTTTAATTTTAAAACCTTATTTTAAATTAAATCATTAAATTTTTTTGTCTTGTTTTATTCTTTTCTCTCGAAAATAAAATTTAAACAAAAATCTACATCTCAAAAATGTCCGTAAATTTTTTTAATTTCATTTCAATTTTTTTCATTTCGGACTCACGGTCAAAATTTTTACGTCGCAGCTGCGTAATACAATTTTTGTCCGTGAATCCGACATGAAAAAAATTGAAATGAAAATAAAAAAATTTAAAGACATTTTTGAGATGTAAATTTTTGTTTTAATTTTATTTTCGAGAGAAAAGAATAAAACAAGACAAAAAAAATTTAATGATTTAATTTAAAATAAGGGTTTAAAATTAAAAATTAAAATCTATTGCGCAATAGTTTGAATCCAGAAACCAAAATTGTGTGTAGCATAGCTGGTTGGGATTTAAAACGAAAACTGATTATTTTTTGGTTTTGTTGTCTAGGTTGTCCAGGGATACGCCCATTTTTTAAATTAAAATTGTATAGAGGTGCGACCATAAGTATTTTGGTTAAGTATAGAAATGGCTAAAGTTTACTTATCGATAAAATCAGTATAGGAACCATGCGCAGATTTTAGCGAAAAAAATAGATATAATCTTTTTTCGATTAAATAAAAATAAATGAATGCAACCAAACTGCTATACAAATTTTGTGCAAGCAACCAACAAAAAAATTCAATAAATTAGACAAAATTTTATTAGTACGTATGGAGTTACATGTAAAATAAAAACTCGTTATTTTAATGTAAAGTAAACTTATTTAAAAAAAATATTTAAATCCCTTTTGCGTTTTACTAACACAATTGTGCGAGCACGGCATAAGTACCATGTCAAAAATTTATTTTTGTATGTGTTTTGACCCAACTTACACATTAGCGCATTCCTTTTAAATTTATTTTCGTCCAAAAAAACACTATAACTCTAAACACAATTATGTTGGTTGTACTTCAAATCAATCGAAATTTTTTATCAAAAACGCCATTACATACTATGATTTTTTACTCACACATTTGTGCGGGTTGGACTTAAATAGAGCCATTTTTTGTGGTTGAAAAAGGGATATACACAAATTTATTATATTTTAATTTAATTTAATTTTTTAACACATTAAAATTAGAAAATGGTGTGTACTTTATAATTTTTTATGTATTAGTAAATCTATCGGGAGATTTATCGGCAGACGGGCATCTCCTTAGGACCTAATCAAGATGGAAATTATGCAGAGCAATTTATTGGAATTAAAATTAAAGTCATAGTACTTGTCTCAGTTAATTCGAAACTGGTTCTCGCTCACATCAGTTTCCGTAAAATTTAAATATGACACATTTAATAATACAGTTTTAATGATACATGGTACAAAGAAATACATTTACAGGACTTATTTTGTTGATGATATTGACATACATAGATATAAAAAATAATTTTACAATATATACATATACGAGTATAATAAAGTATTCTTATAGTTTTGTATTTGTATATATTAGTTTATAAAACATAATTATTTATTAATACTAAAACATAATTATTTATTAATACTTTATTACAACACTGACGATTAACACTAATTAAACCGCCAATGCGAAACGTTAAATTGCATTATGTAAAAATAAACAAAACGAACAAACGTCTGCTTCAATAAATAAAATATTCAAAGTTGAACGTGCGTTATTATAGCAACTACTAGAAATTATATCTAGTTTTTTTTCGCCAAAATCTGTGCATGGTTCCTATACAAGGAGTATAAATTTTGAAATTTTTTATATGCAGGATTGTTTATCAACAGTTTTTAGGAGAGGGATGCTAAATTTTTCCGGAAAAATGTAATTTTTATAAAAATTTTGATATTATTATTGTATATTTGTATCCTAACAAATTAGATAATTTGCAATTTTTCCAGAAAAATTTTGAAATTTTTAATTTTTTTTTTTTTACTTAGTTTAAGATTATAAAAAAATTGATACTTGAAGAATTGTATAAATTCTGGAAAAGCGAGGGTTTGAGGCAGCCCCCATCCTCTAATAAGGTATACAACGACTTAAAATTACACTTATTTGTATTATATAAAAACATGTTATCTCAGCCATATAAAATTTTAATTATTTAGTCATTTTATTATATGTTAAAAACTATAATTTTATTCGATCAATATTTCGAGCCAAATGCTCATTTTCAAGATGGTAATATTAAGTAAATTACCTATTTGATAAAACCAATTGACAAATATGTAAAACAAATTCGGCACAATATTTCCATTTGTTTCTTTTTTTCATTATTACATAAAACATTCCATTAACGACGTGGTACAATAAATTACATAACTTTTTAAATTAAAAGATAATAAACACAAATTATTATTTTAATTTTGGTAAATACTTATTAAAGTATTAAACTTTATTAACGTGAAAAAATTTTTGAAAAATATACAAAAATAATATTAAGATTACTTAATAAATACTTTTATTATTATTAAAACGATCGATTTCGGCGTTTAACAAATCGCCATCATCAGGTTAGAATGACCATGTCTAATAATAACCATGTTAATAAATTACCAAAAATTATATATTGTTGTGAAGTGTTTATGTTTCGTTGCTTGTGTGGCACGCAGTTTTACTGAAAATAAACGTAAATCACATCAATATCTTCCATTTCTTGTCGTAAAAAATCATTAATCATTGCACGGCATCCATTCACCGTAACAGTTGCACCAACCTCATTTTCGAATAAGTAAGGTCCAATCACACCGCCAGCCCAAAAACCGCACCAGACAGTGACACGTTGAGAATGGAGAGGCTTTTCAACATTTATTCTTGAATTTCCTGAGCCATAAATGCGACAATTCTGATTATTAACGTAGCCTTCGAGGTGAAAATGGATTTCATCACTGAAGATGATTTTTTAATGAAAATCCGAATCACGATGCATTTGAAGGACCCAATCAGCGAAGATACGACGTTTATGGTGATCGACTGGCTTGAGTTCTTGTGCTAACTGAACTTTAAAAGTCTTAAGACCAAAAATCGACGAGGAATTGACAAACCTGGGTTTTCGTCAACACTACGGGCTACGGCAGCAATATTCTCAGTTGTTCAACAGCTCAAAATTTTCCAACAGTTTCAATCAATTATGCTAATGACGACCGTGCTTAAAGTCACCGACTAAATAATAAAAAATAAATAAAATATTCTTAATTTTTTTGAAACAAATTGCATATAACAATTTTTATAAAAAAAAAAAATTCTTAAAATTTTAAAAAATTTTAATTTTAAATTTTATAGTATGTTTTGTATTGTGTTTTATAGTGTTAAATATAACAACAATTGTGTATACCAAATTTTAATATAATATTATCTTGAAAATGGGCATTGAGCCCGAAATATCGATGATGATAAATAAAATTGTTAAAATTCGACAAAAAAATATTTTAATTAATTTAATTTTTTTTTAACCGCTGGCTGTAACGACACATTATATAACAGGGAGAAATTTACCTAATGATTTATACCACCAGCCATTTTATATAAAGAACTATTGTTAATTTATCGTTAATTTGGTCTTCATGCCTTGGTGCCTGGATATAGAATGCCCGCATGTTTCATGAAAAATTTAAATGGATCCTTTGGGATGGAATTTGGAGAACATATATTTTGCCAAATATCCTCCAGAAAACATTGTCCGTCTTGACGAAGAATCGCTATACCAAAAACGTGAAAACATTTCCGGAAAATCAAAAAAAAAATCCGGAAAAATTTAGTTTGCCCCTCCTACAACTTTGATAAACAATCCTACATTTAAAAACTAAATTTTTACTGTTTAACTAATTTTCTCGTGAGCCCAAAATGCTGTTTCGTAGAGTATTTATCCATTTATTTAGACTAATTAGGAAAAACTGAAAATAACTTGCATGGCCGCAGAAAATCAAAAAATTATAGTGCAAATTCTAATCCATAATTTTTTTCCAAATTGTCCCTATATGCAAAGCAAATCTAATAAAGAAATAGCCGAGTTCCCTTCAGTTTAAAAATTATTTATATCGTGTAAAATGTACAGATACCATTTTTAATAAGGACTGGTTATGAAATGGCGAATTTCGCCCAGCACGACTACTAGCAACGGATGACGGAAAATTGTTAAATTTCAATATTTCATATGCGAGATGCTGTATAAGATAGCAGAAAAGTTCCAGCTGAAAAAATGTGTTTTGCTATTCACCGTTAGAGGCATCGCTATCTGACAGAAAATTTTTGAAATTTTTATGCAAATTATAAATTAGCAGAAAGTTTTATGAAAAATCAAAGAATTTATGAAAATGAAGAGAAAATATATGTTTAAAGGTTCTGAAGCGATAAAAGTTAATTTTGTTTAAAAAACGATTTGCGTATGTGTGTAAGGACTCTCAAAATATACTAAAATTACCATAATCATCATTATGCAAATACAGGGCAACATCAAGCAAACTGCCATCGTTCAAAGCACTCCATACAATTCTGAAGTCATTTTAATGTGAATGTTTTCAGTTTTTTAACAAAAGTGTTAGAAAAAACCCCTTTGTAACTACCCTGGGTGTATGTTTTTATGGTAGCTGAGACCATAATCTATATACATGAGCAACATAAGATTCACACCTGGCGTCAGTAGCCTTCCATACATTTTTGAAGTCATTTTAATGTGAATGTTTTCAGTTTTTTAACAAAAGTGTTAGAAAAACGCCCATATAACTACCCTGGGTGTATGTTTTTATGGTAGCTGAGATCATAATCTATATACAACTATATACATGAGCAACATAAGATCATAATCTATAATAAACAACTACATAATAAACAACTACGAATTTCAGTTAACGGTGGAGGCAAAACTTTTTCTAAAATGAAAGAAATACTACAAGTAGCGTCTAATTTGGTGACATTTCTCTTTCGAACGAGGTTCTTGGGAGTTTGGATTTCAAACGGAGCAGACGTGTTTTGTTGTCGCTCCTCTATTTAATTTAAATATTTTTTTTTTTTTGTGTGTGTGTGTGTAAATATTAAATAAAAAAATTAATTAATAATAATAATAAATGTGATTTTACAGTATATAATATAAACAAAGTGATAAAGTGATGTGATGTGTGCCTAGTCTTTTGAATATTAATTTGTGTATAGGATGCACGTGAAATTGTGTAGAACTTATACGTAAAATATATAATTATTTCCGTATATATTCTGATACCATTCCATGAAAGCATAAATGCATATTAATGTTCAAATCACTATGAATACATATAATGTGATAATAAAATAAAAATCGTGTCCAGTGAAAAATGTGTTTATATACATAAAACTGAGTGGAAATATTTATAACGGAATATTTCTATGCGTAATGCACTATGTCGTTGTAATGTTTCGATACACTCTATGTATATAGATGCATACTATCAGAGAAGTTTCCTTTTTATATTTTATTTACTTTTCATGTTATATTTGTGTGTAATATATTTGTGTGTATGTAGCCATTTATGTATGATACTGTGGGTCTGTTCGTGTGCATGCCGATTTTTCGATTGATTGTTTGAAAAGATATACAATAATTATAGTTTAACTAAACACTTTTTTTATGGTTTACCCTTTATGTTACATTTTATGGTCGAAATATTTCTGAAAATAATCCGTCGAGATATATTTTTCAAACCGACTGCAAAATAGGGATAGAATATTATGACTATATAACATAAAGCTATAAAATTGTTAATACATATGTTTACTAACAAAATATTATGTATCTGTCTGTACTATTATGAAATAATTGTCACGTCTGAATATCTGTATATATGTATGTATATAAAGATATTCAGCTCACAAATTATTGTCCATAGCTATGTTTCTCGATTTACAATTTTCAAAATATTCGTGGTCTTAAGAATTCATTAATTTAAATAGATTATGTACTTTAAATTATAAATTAAAATTAAATCTCGATTTTATTTCATTGTTATTTTATGATTTCCGCTTGTTAAACAACGAAGTGTTAATATCTCTAATCTTATCAGGTTTATGTAGGTGATGGGTTTGGCTACAAATTAAAGAAGGCCCCAATTACAAAGTTGATGTTCGTTTTGAGATTGTTAAATGATTTATTTAGGTAAACAATGTTTGATTTTAACTGAAAATAAGAAAATAATTAAAAATTCTTCAACTATACTTATCAAACTCAAATAAGTTTTTTATTTAAAATAGAAGTGCGTTTATTGTCCATTTGTTTAAGAAAACGATAAAAAACCGAAATCATATGTTTGTTATCTACAAACTATTATTAATTATTTTAAAACATTGTAATTTGATGATATAGTAGTTGTGTAGCATGTCGTAACATGTAGCAGGAAAATATTAATTCATTATTAAATTTCAGAGAATGTGCAGATAGATGAATTACATGGTGGAACTAAACTGTCATAATGGTTTCCGGTGTATAATAAATTAATTTCAAAATTTTATTCTGGAGTTTCAGGAACAAAATTGACTTGGTGTTGGGAATTTGGGTAATGCACATTAATTTTTATGATTTTTTTTTTTAATTTTGAAATTGCTGATAGACATTCAGCACCAACCTAGAAACCATCTTGTTGTAAATTAGTTAAATATTTTGTTATTAAATCACTTTCAGACAATTTAAGGTTAGATGAATATATAGAACGTTGGAATGTAATCATTAAGATTATTCCTGAGGTACTCAGTTACGATAGTCCGTAACTGATTAACACTGCAGGATGGTTTCTGGGGTTCTTTCGTTCTTTCTTTCTTTCATTTGTAGCTGATGGAGAATTAAAAAGGCAATTACCATCTCCTGGAATTTTATAAACTTCCATAAGTTAAAGTATTAATAAATAAGTTACAAATGAAATATACTCAGAAGATGAACGCTAAATGTAAATTAATTTTTATCGTACTAACAGTATTGTGATGTTATTAAGTTTAACTCTTAACGAACGATTAATTATTTGTTTAAATCACTATATGATTTCTTATTATTTTGTATAAACTCTTAAGATTGTTATTATGTACTGTTACGTGCAAATAAAATTTCACTATTAAGCTTGGCTTATTATGAAGGATATGGCTGTATTGTACTGAGAAAAAATCTTTTAAGTATAGATATTTAATTGTCCCTTTAATGTATGCAATTGATTTGATTCCTTAATAAGCTAAGAATATTGAAATCTTGAATAAATTGCTTGTTAGTTCTTACTTAAAGTGCTCATACTTGTAAAATTAATGAATAATTCTGTTAATTTTCATTATTCGGAACTAACATTATTGTTGTAATAATTGAATTACCTTTTTATCTTGGACAAATTAATTAAAAAGAGATTCGCGGGATATAGTTAAATTACCCAATGAAATCATTGCGGCGTAAAACAAAATTTATCGTTGGTGTTATTTCGAGACTGATCTTGAAAATTTTGTATATTTCGATTTGTGTTTCTTACCAATTTGATGTTAAGTGTTTCGCTGTTTGACGATGGAATTCTGAGAAATTGGTTGTAAGTTTCAAAATATTAGTCTGACAATTTAAGTACTATACAGCCCAACCATGTTTACAGTATAATTTTTTAATGCTACTGGATTTCAGTTTAGTTTTATTATTAATATAATTCTAATAACTATGATTTCAGGAAATTCTTTTGTAAGTTGTTGAGTTTTAGGAGGATTAATCAATAAATGTTTGTATTATTTAGGAAGCCGAAAAACATTAATGAAGAATTAAATTTCAGGAGTCTTAAGATGTTTGTGGACTAATACTTCTTTAAAATATTAATTGATGATTGTGTAGTTTAGAATTGTGTTGTTTGTATTACTCACTATCGGATTTACCTAGGTGACTGTATTCGGAGTGAATTAATCAATCAATTTTATTTTAGGTAGCTGGAAATTATTAATGTTGAATTATATTTCAGGGAATTTCCAGATGCTCGTGAAATAATATTATTTTTTTATCAGGTTGCTGATTTAAAGAAGCAATTTTTGAAGACCAATATCATCGTTATCCATTGAACCTATTAAACCTTTATCCCCCCTCCGTAGATTAGAAGTAGATTAGAATTGTGTTGTGCCGTACGATCGCTAGGTGTCTGAAACCGGGTCGTTCTGTCCCAAAAAAAAAAAAAAAACCTTTCCTATCCCTCCTATTGTTATGTGTAAAAAGGCTGTAGGAATATGCCCGGCGTTAACCGGGACACTCGTCAAGTACTTGGTTCTACAGTCCAATCAATCAATCAATCAATCAATTTCTCTTTCGAACGAGGTTCTTGCTATCCTTATATATCTCTAGTAATATTTGACTTCTCTCTTCATACAAAACAGAGTTATTAGAAAAAGAGTTAACTTCAGACAAAAATTTGAAAAATAGATTCGTAGATTTTTGAAAAAACTCCTTAAAATATTCACCTAACCTAAAACTTACTATTATAAACAAAATTAATTAAGGACTGCGGTCCGGAAGGGGAGCAAAGTCCATGATTCATACCTCCATGCGGTGCTCCCTGGGTGAATTCATGCTCCCTAAATGAATCAGGCAACAGAACGGAGAAAACACGTCCGTATATACATCTCTAGAATTACTTGATTATGGCCCACAACCTAACGGAGCGGCATTCTCAAATCGGTGATAGTATCAATATTAGTCCATAAGAGTAGACATAATCCGAGGACATTCACAGATCAGAATAGACATCTCTAGAACTACTTGATTATGGCCCACAACCTACCCTACACTTTCATATTAAATATCGCAAACGAAGCGGTATTCTAAAATCGGTGAGAAATTCCCCGAGGGTTTCGTTAATAAGGTGGTTATCAAAATTAGTTCATAAGAATAGACACAATCCGAGGACGTTCACAGATCTGGATAGACATCTCTAGAACTACTTGATTATGGCCCACAACCTACCCTACACTTTCATATTCAATATCGCAAACGGAGCGGTATTCTAAAATCGGTGAGAAATTCCACGAGGGTTTCGTTAATAAGGTGGTTATCAAAATTAGTCCATAAGAGTACATATAAGCTAATGGGTTTTCACAAAATACTCGTACATTTTTATCTACCGATTAACATCTCCGGTTTATTTTAAAAACGTTTAACTGCATAGACAATAATGTATCTTTACTTTTTTTATTGAAATATAGAAAATGATTTACATATTTTTGTTTATCCTGATTTTAAAATGTAAAGCCCCTATAAAATGATTTTTTGATTAAATAAAAAATTCAACCCTGCTACATTTTCTTCCGTGTATCACTACACTTTTGACTAAATTGTGTAAGTACACTTTTGAAAAATGATTTTTTGTGTAGCTACACTTTTGATAATTGATTAAAACTTCACACCGGTCTTATTGTATGGAGTGCTTTGAACGATGGCAATTTGTTTGATGTTGCCCTGTATTTACATAATGATGATTATGGTAATTTTAGTATATTTTGAGAGTCCTTACACACATACGCAAATCGTTTTTTAAACAAAATTAACTTTTATCGCTTCAAAACCTTTAAACATATATTTTCTTTTCATTTTCATAAATTCTTTGATTTTTCATAAAAGTTTGTGCGGAGAATCTATAATGTGCATAAAACTTTCATTTTTGTGATAGTGATGCCTCTAGCGGTGAATAGCAAAACACATTTTTTCTGCTGCAAATTTTCTGCTATCTTATACAGCATCTATGCGAGTTCCTTTACTTCAGAAATCAGTCAGTTTGCCATTTTAAGGATCACTTTTAACATTTAATTCCGCTGAGATGTTTTATTTAGTGAAAAAAGTGATACATAATGAATAAAAAATTTCCGATGGTAATGTAATGTAATTATGTAATTACATAACAAAATAAGTTCTTTTTAGTGAAAGTGCTCACATTTTACGCTGTCAAATTTCAGTTATCTTATACAGCATGATATCCACCCTTGGAGAATAAACTATGAACTAAAATATAAACCTGGAAAAATAAACGTCGGCGCTGAAGCTTTATCCAGAGTTCCTACACCTCCTTAAATAAATACGTTATCAACACGACATTGTGATGTCAGTCCATAAGCGAACTAGTTCTGCAGGGTCGACGCTCCCCAATGAACGGTTTAAGAAAATAGCTTATTTTAAAAATTGGCAAAGAAAATTATCGATACCTACATTCGATATAAACGGATGTAAAACAGAGGAGCCAATAATGGGAATAGTCCAAGAAATATATCCGTTGCATTTTCAAAACTATAAAATACGGTTTACAGAGATATTATTACAAGATGTAACGGCTGAGAATGATCAAGATGAAATGATACTATCCGTTTATCAGCGTGCCCATCGTAATGCAGAACGTTTTGAAAACAAAAACCATATCATAGAAAACTACTACTTTCCGAGGATGAGTAGGAAGATTAAATTTCTGGTTAGGCGTAACAAGCAACCCTTAGAGATATTCTGTTTTTGTTTAGCGTCGCTGAAGTCGTCGTCATTGTAATGAACCTTCTCTCAGTTCAAACACTATAACGTCCATGATGGGAGACGTCTTAAAAATCAAAATATTCAAAGTACCACCATATAGGAGCGAGGTGAACGATGAAGATGCATCGTTAGGTACTTGAATAGTTAGGTACTTGAAAATCGTTAGGTACTTGAATCATTGACATGGAAGTTATGATTACCTCGATAAGTTTAAGCCAAAATTTCTACCATAACGCTTCTAATTTAAAATAACAATATTTCTAAGTATTGATTCTAACAGTTCGGTATTTAACCAAATTTTGGAAATAATTCATTATTTTCTTGAACGTTTTACACGTTGCTTCTTTGAAGTAATTTCGATTAATTTTTAAAGAAAACCATATTTTTGGTATAACAATATCAATACATAATTCAGTATTTTATTTTCTTTTTGATTAAAAATATAAACCGAAATTTTCCATCATGAAAAATAAGTGCGAAAAAGCTAAAAAAAACATCTGAAACGGAAAACTCTGTGGAAAATGACTAATTTGGTATCTTAAGGGTGAATTAAATTTTCCTCGTAATGTTTCATTAATGCACGGCACGTACATTTAAATACAAATTTCATTTCTTATTATTGTACTTTGTGTGGGTGTGTGTGTACTATATGTTGGCGAAATAGTATTGTACATCTCGAGAAAACTTGAACGGAATATTAAAAATGCAGAAGACGTATAAAAACTGAGCGAATCGCAACGGTTTCGAAAACGAAGGACAATTGAAAAATAATAGGGAAAACATCAAACCAACATTGAAAAATTAGTAGTTGGATAGTGATAAATTTGCTACCCTCCCTGTTAGCGTTTCATCAGATTCAATAAATTATTATTTGTACCTAGTGTGTCATCGTGCTACGTACAAAATAATCTTTAATAACACAAAACAACAAGGTGAGAATAAAAAATAAAAAATTCTGGAATTAATATTTCAAAATCCGTTCAATTTAAATTAAATTTTTATGAATTTTTCTCTCTATTGTTTCGAGAAATAAATTGGAAATACGGCTATAAATATTGATGAGCAAAACTTTTTTTTTTTTTTTATTTATCGTGATTTTTATTTTCTATACAACTTGGTGGAACGAATTCATAAATATCTAATCAAAATTTAATAAAAACGCAAAAAAGTTAATTCTCAAACTTTAATAAAATTTTCGTCCGTTTCGCAATAAATAAAAAAAAACATTTTTACGGATACCGGGAAACCGCTAATCAAATTTAATTAATTGCTATATTTGTGCAGATTTCACGTACATTTTATTCAATTTCTAATATTGGGTACTATACGGGACGACATGCGATGCTTATGCATCGAAATAATAATTTACCTCAACTCAGGTTTTTTCGCTAATAAATCTTTTTTTATTCTACCTTATTTTATTTTATTTCATCATTAGTGTTTCTCTGTGATCTATATAATTGATGTTTATTTGGTATCCCTCTATAAATTATATGGTACGATGGATGTTGCATATACACATCACGTTCATAAAAATTTCAGTTGGTTTTGAGTTACATGATATTGTTATACGAATGTACATGGTTTTAAAAAAAATTATAAAAGCTATTTTATTTTTATAATGCAGAACCAAATTGATATTGAGGTGGGCCCGCACCGTCGATATACCTGTGGCAAAAATATAAAGTACCTCGTCAAGACTATCCAAAAAACGATATTCGTGGTTGAATCCAACTAATTCTACTAATTCCAAAAATCCAAAAAATTAATGATTCTAAACGAAAGATGGCAGCATAAAAAATAAAAAACGAGGGGGGATTTCCCTTTTTCAAACAACATTTCGAAAATATGGTTACATGCAAAAATCATAGAAATGGTTGTTGCTGGATGAGACATGCTTAAATGCTCTGAGGGGATACTCTCGTTTTCAACCTTTTTTACTATTATTTTTTATTGTTATTATCGCATTATCTCCCTCTCTCTGCCAAGATCAGCGTCGTTTCAAAAACAAATACACCTAAATACTCCCAACCGGCCAAACCTCTTCCGGCGATACGAAACTGAACATTCGACTTGCGGTATTCACAGCTACTTTACAATTTTTTTTTCGGAGATTTGCCTCGATCAGTATACACCTAGATTTCTCGATTAGGGCTCTGTTTATCTGTTCACACAGTCCATTTGCCTCAAGCGTATAAGGGGTAGCCTATGATGAGCTATCAGTTCTTGGTTTTCAAATCTCCACACGCGGCAAGCTGTCGGACAACCAGAGAACCAGACAACCAAATTTCCAACGGCCACTAACCAATCTTCGGATTCTAAACGAAAGATGGCAGCATAAAAAATAAAAAACGAGGGGGGATTTCCCTTTTTCAAACAACATTTCGAAAATATGGTTACATGCAAAAATCATAGAAATGGTTGTTGCTGGATGAGACATGCTTAAATGCTCTGAGGGGATACTCTCGTTTTCAACCTTTTTTACTATTATTTTTTATTGTTATTATCGCATTATCTCCCTCTCTCTCTGCCAAGATCAGCGTCGTTTCAAAAACAAATACTCCCAACCGGCCAAACCTCTTCCGGCGATACGAAACTGAACATTCGACTTGCGGTATTCACAGCTACTTTACAATTTTTTTTTCGGAGATTTGCCTCGATCAGTATACACCTAGATTTCTCGATTAGGGCTCTGTTTATCTGTTCACACAGTCCATTTGCCTCAAGCGTATAAGGGGTAGCCTATGATGAGCTATCAGTTCTTGGTTTTCAAATCTCCACACGCGGCAAGCTGTCGGACAACCAGAGAACCAGACAACCAAATTTCCAACGGCCACTAACCAATCTTCGGATTTTAGGAATAATAAATTATTATCGAATTTTTTTTACCCAATGCAGCACATGATCAAACATCATGGTATGCATTTTAAAAGGTCGAAAAATGAAAGACAAGTCCTTTATTCCATGAAATGTTGAGACAATCAAGACATTCGAATTGTCCACGTACCGCAATATTTACATTTCGCCATAACTTGAACAAGGCTCTGCCAAGACAACGCCGACATTTAAATTGTATTGCACAATTTACATCAGATATGCGACCTAGGCGTATCGAACAAGTTGACAACAGGAGCACAATTGATTACGTTTCGATAGCTGAGGCACAATCGAATCAAGCTCAACTTTGATTTCCCAGTATTTGGAACGGACAAATATATTTTGTGTGACGTTTCAATTGGTACTCAACACCCGTTCGTACCAAAATCATTCCGCAAATTATTGACCCATTAATAATTGATATTTTATCTCTCGTTGTTAACTCCAGTGTTTTTCATGATGATTGGAAAGTTATGCAGGATTATTTTATAATAGGGTTCCCAGACACTCTTTATTTCAGAATCTTATATAGGGAAATTTGGTTTAAAAAACGCCAAGTTGGCTGTATCTGGAATTGCTACTGCAAATCAGCTCACCAAAGCAATGACTGAAAATATCGGTTTTGATTTCGAAATTTTTTTTGAAAGTTGACCACTTTGCCACCAATTTTGCTCATCAATGTAAAATACTATGACTGTTTAAAAAATATGGGTAGTATCAGGTGAAACACGGGAAACAAACTCAAAATGAACTGACTTAAACTTAATAATTGAAGATATATCGATCTGATATTAAGGAATTTTTTCGAGAGTGTAGAATTGGAGATTTGCACTAAAGTCTTAACGAAGGAAGAAGAAGTAGAAGAATAACACTTTAAAAGTAATATAACGAAAGATGCAAGCGGGAGACATCTGGACCAACGCTAAAAAAATCTATGGCAATCCACAGGTTGTATTCTATTGAACGAATGGCAAAACCGGAACACTACAAAAAGCTGTATTCGGAGTTCATGGAAGTATACTTCAAATTAGATCACATCATGCATTTTTAAGTCACCCTGCACCACAACCAAAACTGAGAACAGTTTTCGATTGTTCATGTAAAACAGCGAATGAAGTTGCCCTAAATGACTGGCTCCACTATTCCCAAAAGGGAATCATTTTGCAATTTCTGGCTAAAAGCGGTTACCTGTAGCAAATGATAATGCTAAAAAATGTCCACAATTTTCTCACATCATATCGAATGACTTTTACTTTGACGATTTTTTAACAGGGGCCACGTATATCGAAGAAGCAGCCAAACTTAAAGAGGGGTTATGAAGTTTACTGGGCTCAGGTGGATTTCCACTAAGAAATTGGTTTCCAATATACATGCTTTCAAGTTTCTCTGCTTAACATGGAAAATCCGAAATGGAACTTATTTAAATTCAAAGTAAAACTGAACAAAATTGAAAAGCACGTTACACAAAAATAACTTTACTTTCAGAATCGTTGAAAATATTTGATCCACTTTTAGCGCTCCTTCATTAATAACCGTGACCTTGTTTCACAAATTATAGTGGCACAAATTAGAATGACTGGATAGATTTAAACACTTTCACCAAATTAAAATACCAAGGCATATTCCATGGAAAATTGAAACCATAGTCAGTTGGCATGGCGCAAAAACAAAGACTGCGCCACTAAAATCAATCACCCTACCTAGATTGGAGATATGTGCAGCAGTGTTATTGAGAGAAGATTATGGGCAAAGATAAAGAAAGAATTCTCTCAATACAACATTAAGGAGTTTGTTTGGACTGACTATAGTGTTGGGTTGGCTTTCAGCCTCTTGTAAAACTTATGTGGCCAATAGAGCGTTGGATATTCTTTTCACTTTACCACATAGCAGATGGAATCATGAAAAATCAGCGCTGAATTCAGCCGATTGCTGAATTCGTTGGAGTTGTGGTAGCATGACCCAAAAAGGCTTAGAAATCATGCATCATCCTTTAAAACAAATCCATCATGTCTGTCAACCACCGAACCGGTTTTGGAAAAAGAGCGGGTAAAATCAACCGATGCCGCAGTTTTAGTTAATCGTTATTCATCATAAAGAAAGCTACCTCGTGCTATAAGCTAAATTATTTATCAAAAATTTAGTAGAGGCAGTACAGGCATTTTAGTATAGTTGAAGTTGATTTCTGCGGCCCGATTTCTATTGCCCCTTTAGAACCGTTTAGAAAAATGTTCTTATGGCCCTTTCTTGGTGTATATTTGAAACTAAACTGCTCTAAAAATGGATATTTTATTTTTCAGAACTTGGCGGGTTTTTTGCCAACTTTATAAATCAACGATTATTTGTCCATAACCAAAATTATTTCAACCTAGTTGTAGTGCTTTTTATTATTATGAAATTCGATTTGAACTCCAGACAAGTTTGTACATTTTTAAACTTTTATTCTAACTTCGGCGGCAACTCACCTTAATTTGGCCCTGCTACAGGAATCATATTATTATATAGACAAGTAGCTATTTTATGCATGTTGTTTATTTTAATAATTAATAGGACGTTCTTTGAAAAGTATATACATATATTATATTACACGATATATACCTAGGTATATACAAACATGCAGACATACATACACATCTAAATGAAAATTTAATTGAAAATTTTTAAGAGATATAAAATCGAAACCTGAATCTCCAATGTAGCGCAAAATTAAAAACTACTTTAAATTGGTCGTCGTCTGTGTTATTTAAATATCATTAATTAAAATAAACACGTTTTTAATTAATGACATCAAAAAGGCTAGAAGTATATGTAGCTAAAATCACATCTCCTTCAATTTATATAGGTATCTTTGTGTTATGTAATATCTACATAACTACTCAAACTCTCTTTGTACTTGCGGACTAATTATATCGTCTACCGCTACATAATGTATAGGTAAAACAGCAAAAAGTAAACATTCATCTCTTACACATTTCACCATTTATCTTGAGGAAGATATCAGTTTTTTGTTTATTTTAATATATCTGAAGGTATTCTTTAAATTTTCTCATCTGAAAATCATCATTATCATCATCATCATCATCATCGCACATTATACCTTAGTTGTGTATTGTTCCGCAATATAGCCAGTATATCTTGATGTTGGTGTAACACAAAAAAATATCCATAATAAATTAGTAAAACATCATTAACATTTTTTTATAAACGACCACGATACGTGGATGCCTGTGTGAGTGCGTGTGAATTAGTTGTGTGGTTTTTGTTACACGATTAGGGATTCCTAGATACAGATACCTGTCAAAAAAAAACGTAATAACAAATCTGTACTAAAAAGGCAACGATTTGTTGTTTCTCGATTGACTTGATTTTGGATTCATCAATTAAGGGAAATGACTTAATAGTTTTTTAGGGGAAAAATTTCATTAGATATTTAAGTTAATGTCATTTAGAACTGGAAATCATAATTACGTATCATACTCAAAAACTTTTCTATCAACATAAAATTTTGATTATACCACTAATTCGAATAATTTTGGTACGGACGATAATGTATAGCCACAGAATATACTACAGAAACGACAGTTAGAAACCATTTTTTTCGACAATACTCTCGACAACACTCGACTAAATTTGAAAAAAAAAAATCATTTTGTAAACATTAAAGATTTTTAGAAGTGTAAAAATAAATTCTCTCTCTTCGACTTCTGCCAAATCATTTGCCAAACAGTGAGTATTATTATTACTTAAAATGATTCGATTGAGGCTAAAAATTTAGCACGTGTACGGAATATATTATATTCTGGGGCACGGGTATTAAATATTTTTGATCGAACAGTAAAAATATGGTCGTTTTTCCACGGATAACGTGATCAGAATCTACCACACCGTCAGTCCATCGTGGTTCAATTCAGCCGAGGCAACCCAATTACATATTTGAATTCGTTATCAAGCTATTAGCGTATTGTATTGGTCATTTACAACAACAATCGCATTAAAACTTAACCCAAATGGATTCATCTAAATCCAAAATGATTTTGAATTTGCGTAAATATAATTAAAATTTTTAGTGCTAAAGGTTTGTACTAAGATATTAAAACTGATATTTGAAACTACAAAATCGACATAAATATTATTATGTTTTTAAAATAAAACTGAAATATTATTAAAATCACGAAATATGCCAATATACATAAAGGAAAAAACATTTTTACTTCCAAACTTTAAAGCCAAAAACTAAATCCGAAAATGGCTGTTGATTTGGAAAATTATGAATCCAAAACTAATTTTTTATCCATTTGTACCAATGCAATACAGCTTATATCAGAATGGATTTAACTCATTGGACATTGGCATAATTACTCCTTGCAGTCATCAGTGTCGCGTTCGAGGAGTCTGACATGGAAGTACTAAAGTCGGTACATCAGTTATTGTGTTCAGAACAACACTTATGTTGGATGTAGTTTACCTGAAATTCTTAAAAATAAAACAACATGATTAATGGAAATTTCCAGCTTTTTATAAAAAAAAATAAAATTTTCAAAAATTCGGATTATTCTGGATTCTCAGCTTTATCAGGTGACTATAAAAAGAAAAAACGTTTATGGGTTTCACTAATGGTTAGCAGTACTTCCAATTGTGTTCACCACTTTGTTGTGCTTTAGCTTTGGTTTCTTTCTACAATACCAGAGAGACCTCCCGAACGAACCAAGACGGAATCAATTTTTTCAATTAGCTGTTGAGGTGGTGATAGAGGTTGCGTTTCCATTACAACATGTCCCAATTTCTAGTCAATTTTAGCATCGAGTCGAGCATTTCGAATTAAAGTCCCAATTCAGCATTCCGCTTTCTCTAATTTCATAATTTCATGTTTAATTTATCACTTATCAACATACTTCTGGTAACACATTGATGGATTCTGCAAAATGTACCAAAAATCATTAAACGGGCGTTATCAACAAATTCATCTAAACAACCGATTATATAGAAACCATTGATGATTACTGTTTGGAATTCATGGCCCTTCGAAATAGTTTACATATAAATGCTCCAAGAATTCTGTGATTTTATCTTGTGGTTGAAGAACACGAGTACACTCCAGTGTATCAATCAGGTCCATTGCTGAAGAGATTGAATATCATTGAAATTTCTGTTGCCGATATACTATCCCTCCCGTAGTCGGCTGCTGCCTATATACTACATAGTTTTAGTTAAGGACTAAAATTTCTGATGGCAAATATTCTCATAATTTGGTCACATGACCAAAAGGCAAAAATATAAATACGGCATTTAATCCTGATAGTTACCGCTCTCATACAAATATTTGACCTAATAATTTTGGCGAGCTGCGAAAATATCGCTCGAATATCCAATGCCTCGCCCAGAGTCCAGCAGCGAGACGCAAATGTGTTGAAAAGCGTACAAACAACATTAAAAAAGATTTGAGAAAGTTAACGCAGTACACAGTGGCATGTACAATGGCCACTGGAGGAGAGCTACTGCCATCGACGAAGCCTCCGAAAGCGTCTTTTGATCTTTCGGAGGCCGTGAAAGATTACGCGGCATCCCTTCAGGTAAAGCTCAATCCAAATTCAATCGAATTCTGCATTTGAATTTTCATCGAATACGACTGGTAGTCGAGCAGTTTATATGACATCATCGACTCAATACTTTGCCACCCAAAAGCATCAAAATCAACGAAAGCGTCAGAACTAGCTCGTGACAAATATTATGCATTGAAAACTAATAGCTGAATCGTCGCCGTAACGAATGGTACTCTCTTTGTGCAGACGAAAGCAATCCCAATTGTTGGATGTGGCACTGACCACATTACAGCAGAACACAGTATTTACAATTAATCGATTTTTGTTGTTAACTTATTTTTCACTTGTTGTTTATAAAATTATGTTACAGACATCAATCGCAGACATTACGAACATCCAGTAGAGTACTCCCTCAAAACTATCCAGATCAAAATCGCAGAAATCACCAAAATGATGGAAATTCTGAGAATGCTGAAACCTTACTAGATTTGACCGATGCCGTAATTGAATATGTGGAAGAAGAAGTTGATGTGAGTGCGGATTTGCAAGCTGCTCCTCTACAAAATTAAAAATTGAATTATTTTTGATTAGTTTTAATTAATTTTAATTAATTTTTTTATAAATTTTTTTTTATTTCTTTGCCTTCTTTATTTGTTTCATTTTTACGGCACTTGTCTTTGGCGGTGTATTTCCTCACGACGTTCGTGTGAGGCGGGCACTAGCCGCCAAACGTTTTTCGAACGTTTCAACAATTTGACCACGTTCAATTGGAAGTGGTTGTTCAACAACAGGTTTTGGCGGTGTGGAAGCAGCACCGGGAAAGCAGGACGACTGCTAGATCACTAAAGATTGCTGGCAATGACAAATCATTCACGTCGATGCCACCCATGTCGATGCAGATGCTGTGCAGGATACAGTACACAGATATCACTTTTTGGATTAAGTCCAATCGGTGCAGCTACATGCTGGACATGAGAATCAAGAAGCGAGCGTTCGTCGAAGTTGCAGAGTAGTGAGTATCGAAACAAAATAAAAAGAAACGGTAAAGAAATACATTGGATTGATGATGTGAATAAAATTAAATAATTTCATTCACCGCTGATTCACCTATCAGCATCACTTAATTACTATGGGTTGCGGTGACATGAAAATGCGTACACAAGTGATACGTATTGTCATAGCCGCCATGGCCAACGATCACATACTCCCTAAATTTACCAGCTTCGAATTGTTGATAGACGGAGGAATTGCACTATATAGTCGAGTTATGAGTCGAGCCAGACTAGCGAGCGACGACGTTTTGATGGACGTTCGTCGAAAAATATTCGTGCCGATTTTGGAACGCTCACTCTGCAAATAACCAGAAAATATAAGATTGATGTGTGAATGAATGAAACAAAATTAATTGTATTAAATTGAAAACACCCACAATATCTCCACCCGATGAACTGATTTTAATGTGTGTGCAATCGATGACACCGATGCAACGGGGAAAATCAACAAACGCCGCAAATGCTGCTGCTTTTGCCAAACGCTCATATTCCGTTTGCGGTATTCGAACGATAGCATGGAAGTCTCTCAAAATCACGTCGCACACCTGTAGAAACAATAATCAAAAAGGATCAATGAGCGAAATGAATGAAAATCTGAAAAAATCATATATATTCCTACCGTGGGCAGAATATTGGCCATTGTTGGCTGGAAAATGCTAATATAAGTGTGGATCGCCATCGATTCTGTTGCGAACCATGGCGTGCAGTTGCCAAAAAGGGTCTTTGTGGTATTTGCTAAAGTCAACGTCCTCGTAGTTGTCGACCTTGGAGCGCTTGTCGCACAATGGTTTCTCCGTGTGATGACGACGTGGAGAAAATCAAAATGTCATCAATTTCACGTAATACATCCATATCTGAATTATAACAGTAAAGTGATAGATTTTTTTCACTAATTGTGTCCATGCACAGCAAAAAGGCACGAAATAGACGAAATATAACGATTAGCTTAGCTTCAATCAAAAATAAATTTAATTGACAAAATTCTGGTTCGATTGAAAAACGAGTGAATAAGTCAAAGTGACATTTGAAATTGAGAGAGCCAATTGAGAGAAAATTTTGCTGCGAAGATTTTATAATCGATTTAAATTTTTTGAAAACCACTAGCGCTATCTATTAAAAGGAGTTTAGATAGATATAAACTCCTTTTACTATTTTTAACAATATGTTCGAGTTGAAAGAAATGCATACGAAAATGGAGATATGTCGCTTCTGTATATTCTGTGGTATAGGTTTTGCACTTCAAATTCACAATTTTGCAATGATATTAATTTTTTTTTAGTTTATTAAAAACTTTTTCCAAGTCAACCAAAATTGTTTATGCTTCATATTGTCAACTCGCTACTAATCAGAAGAATAAAGATAGAATAAAGTCAAAAAGTCTTAAAACAACTTCAAGTTTTAATATTTGGCTGGCAACGGCGTAAAAGTAAGGACGGAAAAAGCAAACCGCGAAAAAGATGGGAGAGCCTTGGCTCCAGAACAGATTGCAGGAATAATAAAAAGAAAAAGCCATAATTGCTTGAATATGATTTCGGCCATATGGCAGCCGCGGCTGGCGCGTAGATGGCGCAACATGGATGTCCGTATCTCGCCGAATGTTGTGTTCCAAGTGTTCTATCATCTCTGATTTATCAACGGAAAATACTTAACATATCCCCAAAGAAAATAAGCTAATGGAGTTAAATCACACGATCTCGGTGGCCAATTAACAGGACTATTACGTGAAATTAGTATTTTATCAAATGTTTCTTTGAGTAAATTAATTATATCCCGCGCTGTGTGGGAGGTGGCACCATCCTGTTGGAACCACATATCACGAAGATGAGTGTTAGGCAATGATTCTTCCGGCTCATAAATATCTTCATTCCAAATCTGGCAATTCTGCTTATTAACGTACCCATTCAAGCAAAAGTAGCAACAGCAGAAAACCGCGTACACCGATTGATGATAGCAGTCAGCGACGGCTTGGATAAATCTTCTTACTCGATGCACCTGGCGGAACTGTCAAAACGTTCCTGATTTCATTAATTTTAGCTTCGATTCGCACACCAAGTCAAATAGCACTGGCCGTAGCATCATCTGGAACTGCTGCCACATTGTTAGAAGGAGGTCGAACAGCTCATTCTGCGTTTGAATAAAAATATTCATTTGGGATGAGTGTACATACGCAATAATCGGGACCTCTTTGGAGCTACGATGCTACCGCTCGCTGGCGATTTTCACCAAACGCTGCCAGTCATTCCAAGATAAACAGCTGCTATGATGAAACAAATAACAAAGACTAACACTTCTAGTGAACGAGCCTCGTTTCGATTCCACCTAATGTTTGTCAATTCACAATTTCTAAAAAAGAATTGATCACGAAAGTGTTCCCGAATATTGGTGTAAATTACAAAAACCATGTTTGGTTGAGCGGACGGGCCATTTTGGCAGTGAAAAATAAGGACGTAGAATATAAAAAATCCAAGTCAAATCGCTGGCCAATTGCATTCATGTAAGTCCAATTCCATTGCAGATCCAGATGAAGTCGTTAATTATCCAATTGAATTCCTGGATTTATTTGATTTGCCAGGCATGCTGTCGCACAATTTGCTGCTCAAGCTTGGTTCGGTTTTTAAAAAATGATGAACAACGTCGTTGCTTCAGATAATCATAGCAAAGTAAAAAGGCGAGGATGTTTTGATTCCAAGAATACCACTGATTCCAACCGACTTGCCGTTTCAATTTAAGCGTGTTCTATTTCCGGTTCGCCTTGCATTCGCAATGACGATTAAGAAATCGCAAGGCAAATCGCTCGAAGTGTATGGAATAAACCTTGAATTGCCGTGTATTTCCCCTAGACAGTTGTATGTGACATGCTCGACCATTCGGTAAATCCTCAGCGCTATTCGTTTTCTATCTAGACGGAAAAAAATATTGTTCATTACCAAGGGTTGTGATGAACGCATTATTAATTGACTGCTGAGGTCGTGTAGCAGCGTCAGTAGACGCAATCTGGCAATCCTAAATCAGAATCATTTTTAACAAAATTTGCAGAAGAACCTTCTACAAAATAAGAATGAAAGTTTGTAAATCTATAAGTCTGTCTGTAAACAATCTTGTGAAAAATCTATTCATCCGATTGCGATGAAACTTTGGTGAGTTGTTGTCGGCACGCCCACGGCCGTATATCTGTTTTTGAAAAACCAGGGCTAGAACCCAAAGTTTAGGGGTCCGTACAAATTTTTGAGGGGTTTCGTGCACATCCACGAAAGTTTCTGAGTTGGTAAAATTAAACCTGCCCGCTGGGTTCAAGTTTTGTTTCAAATTTTGACGGGCCCAGTGATGGTGCCGATACTGATTTGAGCATTTTAAGTCATTTCTGTGTGTTTGCCAAGTAAAACGAAATTCACCGGGCGTAAATTCTGGTGAATAAGCTTTTGTACTTTAAGTTATTTTTGCATGCAAATTCGGTAATTAACAGTTACTGAACCAACCTCGTATCCCCAAAATGGTTATGTAATAATAATGAAGGCACCAAATATGTCTAAGGTCAATGAACCGTATAACGTCCGATCGAACAAAAGTCTGAGCAAATATAATTCGATTTGAATAGAGATTTTATATTCAGAGAAAATTTGCATGTTTTTGCCTAAATCATGTTAATTGAAGAGGTTTCGACGATTTAATGCTAACACAGAACAGAACGTAAATTATTCACACTTCTATATAATTACACCAAAATTCAATCCTCCATCCCTTAACCCTCTAAAAAAAAAAAAAATTATGACATTATTGATTCAAAAATAAAATATTAAAAAAATATTATTAATTTATAAATTTCTTCACATCAAACGAACGAAAAATGAAAATGTTGAATGAAAACGCAAAAGAAAATTAGGAAATTTGAATAAATTACAAAAAATAATGATTGATGAATATAACGATTTTGTTGTTGTTGCTTTAATTTATATAATTACAATCAGCAGCGCAAAGTCTTTATACATTCACTTTATATAGCTCATAACATGCGCGGCTGTGTACATACAATTTTCATATTTTCATTGAACAGTTATAATACCAAGTTTTATATAGATTCATATTTTTCTATAAAATACATAATGTACTGCTATATACATATATAGATAGACGTATATATATCAGGGTGTTGATTATATTATAATGTAATAACAGAACTAATGCTTGGTATATAGCTGCTAGTAAAGTAGTTTATTGAAAATTTCAACGGTTTGATTTGTCGCTGCTGCTATAATCAATTATATCGTCAAGTAATAATATAATTAAGTGATTGGATTTTCCTATGTACAAAATTATTTATAGTTTATTGTTGATGATTGGTAACGAATATTAATGTTTCGATTTAGTAGGTTATATCGATGTTTGTCTACATCGCAAGTCATAAACTATATAATTACGGTGGTAACAAATTTATTTAGTTTATTCCATTGTATTATATTCGTGATGAAAGATTAAACGTAGTTATTGTAATCATTAGTTTTGAATTAAACTCACTTGACCAAAAAAACAAATGATGTTCTCTCCACTGACCCCCCACCAATCTCACTCGTTAGGTTGGTAGCTGGTACAATCACCAGTCGTTAAGTCAATGTGTGTACAATAAAATGGAATTTTTTAATCCAAGTGGTACTCCAACTGACCCAAACATTGTTTGGAATGACCCAAACATTGCGAAATCCATTCATACCAAGCTTAAAATTCTCTAGCTAGATCACCACCTATATAAATGCATCCCACGTCTCAGCAGAAGAACAAAAATGGTGAACGCATGGAAACGTAAGCCAAAAAATTCCACCACGATTTCGATATAGAAAACGCCGATTTAAAGAAATCGCTTGCTAGTGAAATTTATCCATTCAAAAAATACAACAACAAAAAACTTATTGTAAAAGTTTTGGCGAATTTATATTATGTTCAAAAGTCATTCTAAGTATGTTGTCAGCTAGCTAATAATGATGTTGTCCAGTACAAAAAGGAATAATTGAAACTGAATAATTGTATCCCTTTTACCATACTTTTCAAGTTAAGACTTTTATCCCTTTTACCATACGTTAGACGGAGCAGAGAATACCGGATTTTTGACGGCAATAATACAAACCCCGCATTTAAATAATACCGAACGGTGAATCCGGAAGAATGCCACTAAAATTCCGTAAACTCTATCTTTAGTGCATTAGACATCTTCCATGTAAAAAATAATACACTTAAACAAAAATCAAGTTACGTTTTAAGTACTGCTTTTTAATCACTAATTTTTTAGACTCAAAAATCTTCTTCGGTTTGAAATATTTCGAAAAATTACTTTTCTTTTAAAGTATGTAATTTCAACGGAAACCAATCATAACTGAATTGCGAATTGATATATATTTTTTGAGGTACTTGTCATATACGAGTATTGTATAACACAAGCACCTCACAAAATACATAACATTGTCAGCTACATATCAGTAGTAGCTAAATGAGATTTTAAATTTTAATACAAGTTACAAATTGCACACCCGTGGCGAGCTGCAGCTATCGGATGTAGGGGAGTCACAGGTGGTGGATAGTGGTTCTACAAGTTCTACACGCTGGAGCTGATGATTATATATTATACATCATATTATCCGACCAAAAAGCAACCTTGATGACAAATCATATTGGTGCAACATTATATATTATAACCGTAAGTTTATTATCTTTCCAACAAATTGAAAATTATATATATAAAAAAAAATACTTTTATTATTACCAATCAAACATAACGCAACCATTATTAAGACTACTTAACATTATTTTTATTATTATTATTATTCCTTCGTTCTAAATTATTAATATTATTAAAATTTTATTGCTATAACCAACTAGTTTGATTATGTTTATTAGAGTTCATTTCATTAAAATTACATTCTATTTGCATCTACATAATATTTATTCAAATTTTAATCGAAAATTCTTAAATGAGTACAAATTCCGGGACTTATAGAAAATTGCGAAATAGAACCATTAAAATTGTGAAATCGGAAGAAAATCAAAATATAAATTCGGAATTAAAATCAGTTAACAACGATATTCAATCAATTACAAATCCAATAACATCAATTTTACCTTACTACAATTTGAAACTACCGCTTCTAATTGATACAAAAAATTTTAACCTTGCTGAAGTAAAAATCTTAAACCAAACATCCAATAATTTTACCTCTACTATGTCAACCTTTAACTTTGATAGAGCCATTAAATTAATACCCGAGTTCGATGGAACTCCTGAAAAATTGCTCAGATTTCTACAATGTTGTAATCTCATATATAAAGATGTAAAAACAAACGAAGATATATCGCAATTTCTAGAATTAGTACAAGTAAAATTACTCGATTGAGCATATAATAAAATTGTTGTAACGGGTTGTTATACCACATGGGCCGAATTAGAAAAGGATCTTAAACAAAAATTTTTATCGGTAAGAGCATTGGAAAACATACAAGTTGACCTTGTACAAGCTTGTTAACGTTCGGACGAAAGTGTAAGAGATTTTGGAATTCGCATAGAAAATCTTCTCGCTGACCTGAACTCTTCATGTATTTCTGCTACTTCCGGAAAAGGGATCCTTGATGAGAAAGTTAGAACTATAAATTCGAAAACAGCGTTACGTGCGTTTGAGGATGGACTTAGGGAACCTCTTAAATTGCTGATTAAGGCATGTCGATTTGGAAATTTAAAAGATGCAATTGCCAAGAGTATAGAAGAGGAAAATTCGAATCGATTCCATACACTTAACACTAATAAATCTTCCACTTCTAAAAATCAACCTATCAAATGCCAAATTTGCTTTAAAATGGGACACACCGCTTCGCAGTGTTTTAATAGAAATGCTAATCTTGCCCAATTCCGTAATAGTTCATCTAATTTAATGTACAGCCCTAACGGACCGAATGTTACATGAACATTTTCCCAAAATGGAAACTTTTCTAGAAATACCGTTACTCCACGAATTAATCATATCGAATATCCATGTGCTTGGGCAAATCGTACGAGGAATCAATCTATTGAAAGCCGGAATATGCCGCAAATCCATCAAAAGGAAAACTCAAGCGAACTTCATCAAGAGTCGAAGGATGTAGGGGTGAAAGTTCAGAATATTTAAACCTACATCCAGTGTTGCATGCTAATCATAATACGTACACAAAAATTCATTCAATTAATAACAAAACAAACAAATTATTCCATTTCAAAATTAATTTTTATGACGGTGATATAAAATTTGTACAACTCGATCTTGACATTTTACACAAACCTGATTTTTTTTTAGTTGATACTGGGGCTGACGTTAGCGTTATTAAGAAAGGACTGATTAAGCCTGATACTTGTTGTTTCCCTAACTAAAAATTAACTATAAAAGGTATTACAGCTGAATCTATTGAAACCTTGGCAGTCTGTTCTTCAAAAATTAATATTTCAAACAACGTAATTATGCAAAACTTGTACCTGACGAATTTCCTATCAATTGTGCTGGTATAATAGGAAATGACTTTCTTCGTAAAAACAAATGTAAAATTGACTTTTTAAAAAACCAGATCCAAATTCCTACAAGTACAAATGACATTGGTTACATTAATTTAACCATTTCTTCCAATAATCCTGCAATCGTAATACCTAGTCGCACAGAAAAGATTATCAATATGAGATTTAAAACAAATTGTGATAATGAGTTTTTATGTCCTTTACAAATGCTGGAGCCAGGTGTTTACATTGCTAGCGCAGTCATTCGCATCATCTACTCATTTGCTACAGTAAGTGTTATTAATACGAATGATTATGAAGTTAATTTGAATGATATATGTACGTTGAACCAGCTGCTTTAGAAAACTACTATATTTATAAATTACAACCTTGGTCAAATATTTTAGAAGATAGATTAACCAACTTAGAAAATGAAATTGATACAAGCCATATGAACCACGAAGAAAAATCGTCTATAATTAAAATTTGTCGAGAATTTAACGATATATTCCATTTACCAGGTGATACACTTTCAATTACAAATGCCGGAGTTCATCATATACCATTAAATTCTGAGACTCGACCTATTCATATTAAACCGTATCGTCTTCCTCATTCAGGAAAATCCGAAATAAATTCTCAGGTTTCAGAAATGCTAGCGAACGGTGTAATTGAAAACAGTAAAAGTCCCTTCAACTCTCCTTTACTTGTAGTTCCCAAGAAATCAAGCGATGAATCCAAACGATGGCGCGTTGTTGTAGATTTTTGTCGTTTAAATGACGTAACTATAAATGACGTTTTCCCCTTGCCAAACATAACTGAAATCCTAGAACAATTGGGTGACGCTGTCTATTTTACAACTTTAGATTTAGCAGATGGCTATCACCAAATCCCACTTCATAGTAAGGACAAAGAGAAAACTGCCTTTAGCACCCAGACTGGACACTACCATTTTACAAGAATGCCTTTTGGTCTGAAGGGAGCACCGGAAACCTTTCAACGTATAATGAATAACGTATTGTCAGGCCTGAATGGTCTTAAATGTTTCGTGTATTTGGACGACGTTGTAATCTATGGTTACAATCTCAAGGACCACAACAGAAAGCTAATTGATGTTTTCCATACATTTCGACAATATAATTTAAAACTTCAGCCAAGAAAATGCCACTTTGTTCGTAAAGAAATATGTTACTGGGTCACATAATCACTAACTACGGAATAAAACCGGACCCATCAAAAATAGAAGCCGTTAAAAATTTCCCAACACCAACAAATCAGAAAGAGATCAAATCTTTTCTGGGTTTAATAGGATATTATCGCCGATTTGTTGATAAATTTTCTGATTTAGCACAGCCTTTGAATACTTTACTTAAAAAGACTGCACGATTCATTTGGGATGCCTTCTGTGAAGAAAGTTTTCAAAAGCTAAAGGGAAAATTAATCGAGCCACCTATATTGCAGTATCCTAATTTCAATAAAACATGTTACGTAACCACTGACGCCAGCGATACAGCACTGGGGACAATTCTTTCACAGCGGAATAGCAATGATGACGATTTGCCTGTAGCTTATGCTAGTCGGGTACTAAATAAGTCTGAGAAAAACTATTCCACTGTATAGAAAGAGTTGCTTGCCATTGTTTTTGCTGTAAAACGTTTCCGTCCGTATTTGTATGGCGTAAAATTTACGATTGTAACGGATCATAAACCTTTAGTGTGGCTTAATAAAGCGAAAAACTTGTCATCCCGATTAATGCGCTAGAGGATAGAGTTAGACGAATATGACTTCGACATCATATATAAACCTGGTAAATGCAATGCTAATGCTGATGCACTGAATAGAATTGAACTACAATCTGCCGATCAGAGTAACAACATTAACATTATCACTCGTTCACAAACTAAAGCTAATGATGCATCATCGGATCTTAACCAGTCTTGTAATAATAATAATTCAAGTCTTGATAAAAATTCCTATCAACTAGTAGATCCTGAAAGTTCAGTTACCTGTCTTGATAATGAAGATGACATTCTTAACAAAATCAAAGAATTTCACAACTCTCCACTGGAAGGACATCAAGGTATAGAACGTACTTTTAAGAGACTTAAATCTTATTATTATTTTCCCAAAATGTTATCCACAATTAAAAAATTTGTACAGAAATGTTAACTTTGTCAAAAAAATAAAATATGTAAACTAAATAAACTCCCGATGGTAATAACAACAACGTCAAAACGACCTTTTGAAAAAATATTTTTGGATATTGTTGGTCCCTTAAACATTTCACATAATAACAACCGATATATCCTTACCATACAGGATGATCTGTCGAAATTTTCATTGGCAATTCCAATCCAAAATCAAGTTTCTGAAACAATTGCTAAAGCCTTAGTTGAACATTTTATATGTAGATTTGGTGCTCCATCATGTATCCTTACTGATCAAGGAACAAATTTTATTAGCGAACTTTTTCACAATATTTGTTAGTTACTAAAAATTAAAAAACTGCAATCAACGGCTTACCATCCGCAGACAAATGGAGCTCTTGAGAGGTCTCATCGTACCCTCGTTGAATATTTGCGAACCTACACAGAAATTGATCCTAGTAATTGGGACCATTGGTTACCATTTGCTATGTATACATACAATTCAACTCCGCACTCTGCAACCAATCTAATGCCTTTTGAGATAATTCATGGATTCAAACCAAACATACCTTCCTCATTAAAAAATAAGTCTAGAACATTTTATAATCCCGATGATTACTTACAAAATTTAAGAATAAAACATGCAAGTTCATATGAAACGGCAAGACAAAATTTAATTGAAACAAAACAGAAATCAAAAACATACTATGACAAGACAAGTAAAAGTACTGATTTTAATGTTGGCGATAAAGTTCTTTTAAGAAACGAAAAATCAAAAGGTAAACTTGATCCACTTTGGACGGGTCCGTATGAAATTTCAGAAATCAATAGCAATGTTAATTCTTCTATTCGCAAAGGCCGTCAAATTAAGGTTGTTCATAATAACCGATTAAAACATTTTTTTGATTAAATTTGAATTTATAATAGACGTTGAGAATGAAATAAAAAAAATAATAAAAATTTAAATAAATAAATAAATCTAAAACATATAATTTAAATTAATAAATTTCTGATTAAAAATACTTTTGTTATTTTATACATACATATATTTGTGACTACCTATTATATTGTATTTTATATTATTGAATTTTGAAATTAAATTGTCATGTACATTCTATTTAATATATAAAATTTGTTATAAAATAAATAAATAAGTAAGTTTATCTTATTTATTTATTTTTCTTCTTAAGGGGTGAGGTGTTGTATACCCCTGACTTGTCAATCATACCAACATTATTTTGTATTAACTCAATACATATGTACCGAATTTTCTTATATAAGCTGCTACATTTTTTAATTAGTCAGTCGGAGCGTTCGGGTACAACGTAATTGTTACAACTTCAAAATAATAAAAAGTGTAAATTATAAATTAAATAAAAATTATAAATAACTTGTACATGTATTAAAATTAATAAATTGAATACAAAAAAAGTTAAAATTAAAAGTGAATTATATATTTTATTAATTCTCCCATAAACCACAACAGATGAATGGGTGGCCTCGGATTTCCGTACCTTGGATACACTGGTCACAGTCCTGGAGGAGCAGTGGACCAAAGAACAGTGGCGAAAGGCTGAGTGGACGAAGAGCTGCATTGCCGATGTCAGTAAAGCTTGGAAGGGGGACCTCGGGTCGAAAAGATAGAGGTCTAGCGAGGAGGAGTTGGATTCCGAAACGAAACGGGCCAAGGTTCAGGTGGAACAGTCGAGAAAAAGGCCTAAGCTCTTCAGCGACGTTGTGAAGGAGGGTGAGGTGGTGCTAGCCGTCGTGGACGCGGGCTATGAAGATGGGAGCATCACCGGGGAAAAATGGTGGTCGGTGTTGAATGCACTGAACCTTGGTTTCCTCAGGGTCCTTGGACAACATCGGGACCACCACCAATATGCAGGAACGCGGGTTGGTATATGCGACGGCTGAAGCTGACCGCGTACGCTGATCAACGATCGGTCTTCTTATACCGGAAGGCGATCGAAGAGGTAGGCGAGGTATGACGGGAGCTAAACTCAAGGATCCTAAAGAGTATGGCTAAACTCAAGGATCCTAAAGAGAGCCTTTTAAGTCTGGCTCCCAACGGAGCCGGCTAACCTGGATGAATCCCTGAGGATTATTCAGGTTTGCAATCCGGATCTCTCGACAGGGAACTGGAAAATTATGAAGCAGGAGGAGCCTAAGGGCAATTTCAGATCATCAATTATGGTGACCAATAAGGAATCCCTGGCTCCCCTGTCAGAAACCAAAGGGGTCATCAACTTCGGGTTTGGCTCCGTTACTCTGAAGGTGTTCAGGAAGTACGAGGTCGGAGCGAAGCAAACTATTGCATAGCCTGAGAAGGGGAGAAAGAAATCCAGCCTGCTGTGGGAAGCGCAAGGAGTGGTATCTCTCCAAGGGAATCACTGCAGCTAGTGGCGAACCCGAGTGAGGGGTTGACTAGCAACCTTAGGGAACGACTATCCCTTGACAGGAGGGATACATCGGATTCCGAGGGGGAGAGGTGAACCTCTTTAATTTTAAGGACTGCGGAGGGAGTGGGATGGAGGATACCGTCGACTTCGCAGAGTTAAATTAAGCGACGTAGCACTGCTGTCGCGATTAAGGTAAGTGAAGACTGTCATCAATGATTAGGTATGTGCAGATAAACTTGCATCATACCAAGACTGCTTTGGCGACGCTACTTCTCAGACTGGCTAAGTCAGGCGAGAAAATAGTTCTGATCCAAGAACCTTGGATCAAGAATAACAAGATCTGCGGTCTGCGAGCGAAGGATTACACCCTCTTTCACGCTCGTGGGACTGGAAAGAGCAGATCTTGTATATTGGTGGGAAAAAACATAAATGTTTTTTCTACTTCCACAGTATAGTAATGGGGACATTACTGCGGTCTGTCTAGAGATGGAGGGGAGACGATTCTGGCAAACAGCCGCACACATGGGCCGGGAGATAGCAGTGCCACCTGATACACTGGGGGCACTAGTTTCTGATGCAGAAAGAAAGAAGGTGGGAGTTATCCTGGGGTGCCCACCCAAACGCTTACCATACTATCTGGGATAGCTCGGATATAAATGACAGGGGTGAGTTGCTTTTTGAATTTCTCTTAAGAACTAACCTCACTCTTTGTAATATAGGCCAGAAACCTACCTTTATTATTAGTAATAGACAAGAGGTTCTGGATATCACTCTGGTCTCCGATTTTATCTCACCGATTGTCAGGGAATGGAGAGTGGCGAATGAGCATTAGTTCTGCGATCATCGTTACATAACGTTTAAACTGAATCTCAATATTACAAAACAGTACGCGTGCTCAGAAATCCCAGGAGGACAGTATGGCATGTATATAGGGAGGTATTGGAGAGCATTATTCCATCTAGAGTTCCAGAGCTCCCCGACACGGGTAGCGAACTGGATTCAATGGTGGACACTCTAACTAGGGCTTGCAATACCTCTATGAGGGCAGCCTGCCCTTTAACAAAGCTGAGGGGGAAGCGAAAACCTGCTTTGTGGAATCCGGCTCTTGCGGAGCGCCGTAAAGTCTGTGGATCTGTTTTCAATAGAGAGGATAAAGATCTAGAGACAGTCAGGACTGGGACTTTTATAAGGAATGCCTCAGAGTTTACAAAATGGAGGTAAGGAAGACACAATATAAATTCGCCTGAATGTCCACTTAATCAGATACTACTACTTTAAGTTGGTTGTTCTTGTATTTTTTGGATTTGTTTGGATAAATTTCCCTGGCATGAAATCGCCACAAAGATTATTGCAAGCTTAAAGTAGAAATTGTTATAATCAAAAATGAGAATCATGCCAAAGAAAATACTATAGCTTGAAACGAGTTTTGTTCGAAGGCAAACTAAAACGTATGTTACAGTTTTGCTACTGCCAACCTGCAGTTATCACTTAAGGTCATGCAGAGGCCTCCACGGTGATATTTTGCCGGCTACGTTCTCAGTGAGAAGTGCGAGGGTCGTGGGGTTTGAGGCATGCATGGCTCCTGGCCTACACCGTGATGATACAGATATTTATAAAAATGGGGGAAGGCAAATAATAATAATGAAATACCCGAGTTCCGCCAAAATTCGTCGGCCGGAACCTGAGGAACGACACGAATAATCAAAATAAATAATAATAAAAATAATAATAACAGAAGAGGTGCCTTGGTGCACGCATCCATTCGAATTCAAACGGGGCAAGCCCTGGTTACGAAATTGGATGCGGGCACCAAGGGACCGCAAACACTATGCCAACACAGGATGGGAATTCCCCCCTCATCACACCCACCCAAAAATTTTAATAATTCATTTTTTATTTACGTTGGGCAAACAAAAACTCAAGAAATCCAACTTCCCACGAGGAAAACAGCAAAGAAAGGGAGAGAACAAGAGAGAGAAGCGAGCGAAAGAGAAACGAGAGAGAGAGCGAGAGAGCAATGCGCATCGAGCGCGCGACCGCTATTCGGCGCTCGATTACAAAATTTTATATATATGTGAAAAAATTTCAAATAAAATTTAAAAGAAAATAAAAAATTTAAAAAAATTACAAAAATGAAATAAGAATATAAAAATAAAATAAAATAAAAAATCGTACCTTAATTAATACTATTATTTTTTTTCAAAATAAAAAAAATTTGCTGTTGCGGGCCTTTTCCCGATACCAAAAAAATAGGTTGCGGCCTTAGTGCCGTCATGCCACAGGCAAGTACCGTTGGGCGTTGGTTCGCCTTCGCGCTCGAGCGCGTGCCTGGTTGGGCACTAATATGATGCGGGGCCTCTCTCCGATACCAAAACCAACCCGTTGGGCGTTGTCCTGCCGAAAACCAATACAAAAATTGGTCGGTGCTTTAAACCGTAAAAACTTTGAGAATGGGCACGTTGTTGGCCACCCGTTACATCTGCGGCACTTTTGCCGTTATTCAAATTTATAAATGACCTCGTGGTGGGCCACCCATAGACGCGGTATCTCTCACCGATAAATTCAATTCACGAATAGCCTCAGTTAGCCACCCGTTACCGTAATTGGTTATACAGCACCCGTAATTAATGTGGCATGCGGTAATCGTTTGCAGTGCGGCACCCGTTACTCTATTTCGTATTCTTTGTTTTGAATTAATTCACTACGTACAAATTCTTTTGCAAATCCTTGCATAAACTATGGTATCCGGAAAATCCCAATATTTATATTTTTCACTTTTAAATAGTAGATTCAGTAATATCACCAGATTCCCCTATGAACTTTTAATAAGGCTAACACCATACAATAACTTTTCTCGGCTGTGTATTTAACTGTTGCGCGCCAGTTTTCTCACTCCACAAATAAAACTTCGTCTCAATTTATTTTATTTTTCACATTACTTAAATTAGATATTTTTATTAATATAATTTACACTGCCACCATTATATTGATTATATGTACTTAAGATAAATGTTTTATATAAAGTCAAATTGGAATTCTCTTAGTTTTTTTTTGTAAATTTATTGAGCTAAAAGAACAAACTTTAGTTTTCAAAACTCGGCCATTTTCTGATCTTTAACACACCAATATATAAAAAAATAGCAGTCGACCGTTCAAAACAAAATTCAACACTCTAATGAATTCAATAAAAATTCTCACGCCGAAATATGAAGCGCAAAACTTTCCAGAAGAATTGTCTTTCTTCTCTGTCAATGCGTCATCAATGCGAATTGATGTAAACGAGAGGCATTCTTATGGAATGTTTTGCTTTTCGCACACACTCGATGCGCATTGGTCTCGTTGTCTCGTCATTCTTCTCACCCCTACGCCACCTTACGATGAGGTACAAAACAAAACAACTACGAAAGCAGAGACAACAACCGAGGTGAATATAAAATACCAACATTGAGCAATCATAGAAAGTAGAGACAACAACCAGAGGCAAATACAAAACATAAAATCGTGGTTGCGACCACACAGTCGTAACACGTATAGCGTCAAAACAAAAGCAGAATCTTCGCCTGAGGAGAAACAAACAACACGCAGAGTACAAGACAACCACCCACAATCCCAATTACCCTTTCAGTCATCCATGAACCAAATGAATGTACACAAGCACGTATCATTGCAACCGAAAGAGAGGCCTCTGCAACCAGTTAATACACCCAACGTAATTAACCAAGGAAACGTGCAGGAAAATCAACCAACACATTAAGAAATACCACTTCCACACATTAACAAGACATCGAATGGTTCATCTATGAAAACAGAGCGGGGCAACCATATAAAGTTATGGCCAGAAGGCTACATCATACATGCCCAAATGAAGAAATAATTGAGGAACTAAGACAGAAAGGATTCAAAATCCTAAATGCTGTGAACATACTAAAAAAAATGGTCACTAAAAGCGCAAATGATGCAAGACAAACAATCAAAGTCCCCTCCCCCTTTTCCCCCTATTACGTGTTCCATCTTATAGTGGAATGCCACCTTCACATTTGCATAGTGGCTATTCGGTAACAGATGGCAGAGATGCTCGTTACGAATAGTTAAAACTTATTTATCAATTTTTTTTGGTTTGACAACTACCGAGGTGACGAGGAAAAAAATAAAAAAATGAGTTGGGAATTAAACCACCGACAACCGACAAGATAGGATCAGAAAAACGTATAAATATTCTAATAAAATTCGTTAAAAACAGAGAAAAATTGAAGTGAAAAATTGTTCAGCTACACGCAAGTGGGTAACCCAACTAATAGAGTGGTGCGGTGTTAAAGTGGAATATTAAGTGCGTGGTGTTGTATGCAGTGTAGTGGAGAAGCGCATCTTATTCGATTGGAGCGATTGCGACAACTCGTATTGACTTTTCATGAAGCTTCGAGATCTGCATGGAGCTCGCCAATTATCACTAAACTTACTCGCTACTCACAAGAAGTGTTTTACCTAACGATAAGCAGATTATCTTAGCGCCGAACATCTTCAAGTATAAATAAACCAGATTACAAGATAACTTATCTACGACAAAGTTGCTTCTACATTATAATTTTCAACAGTTATTCCGCTTTTTTTTAAAATACTAAACTAATTTTTACTAATAAAGCTGGACGTGCGAATACTATCCCGAGCAATAGCCTGAGTCGGAAGTAGAACGTTATAAAAAGTGTAAACAAAAATCAAATGCATGCAAGTGGAAAAAGCAATTGTAGGATGTGTCTCACTTTCATTTAGAAAAACCTCGGCAAATAGAAATCTTCACATGTTGAGCATAATAAGACAATTATGGCCAAAACTATATTTGGCCGCAATACATTATTATTTTAATTTTTTTGCGAAGATTTTCAGAGCCGATACAATCGATTACTTGAATCTCAATTTCCGTTTTCAGGGACTTATATATCGCTTTCTTAAAGAGTCCTCAAACTGAAGATGTCCCAAAACTGATAAATGATGATTTTTAGTTATGGTGGCAATTAGTTTCCAAAACCATGTTATCAAAACCAATTTTCCAGTTTAAAAATCATGATTTAAATTTCATTTAATTATTCCTCGGCTATACGAGAACAGATCGAAAAATAATTCTTAAAATTCATGTTGAAAGAGTAAAAATTGGTTAAGAACTAACTGAGTTTAAATGATTAAGGTGAAATTCCAGAATTAACCAAGAACATCTTGAATACCAGAATTCCTTCTCTCTTAAAATTGATATCTTGAAGGCTGACATTTTTAAGGATACGAGATTTAGTTTTTCGAAAATAAGATTTCCAGGATTTTTATTTATTTTATCCGATAGTTTCTAAATGAAACTAAAATATTGGATAATGCAGACAGTGTCTTTGCTATCTCAGACGAAATTATAAAATGTGACGTCATTTATGAGTCTGGCGAAAGTTATCAGTCGACATTTTTAAGGTGGATCTATTTCGAAAAAAAAATCCTTGGAGTCTATCAATTTATGGAAAGAGTTAAGTTTCACTTCCATCATTTAATCCGTCTGGGTTACAGAGAACCAACAACATTTAGTTTCCACGGTACCACATATAGACACACACATACACATTTAATTTTGAAAAACTACTATTTTGAATTTGGCAATGATGATAAATTTGCAAAAATTTCCAAGTCGACATTTTTTATGATTATAGTGTGCTTTATTTTACTACTTTATGCGTGAATTCCACCGTGAAACAATTTTTTTTCAGTAAAATTAACAAGAGATAAAAATATAAATCCTTTACTTGTTAGAGAGAAACAAAAAAAAATTCACTAAAATTTACTGGCAAAATATTAGAGTAAGTGGGGAAAATGTTGCTATAAATAATATGAAACTCAGTCCTTTTTATGGCACCTTCAAAAAATAGTTTGCGCACACTACACGCTACGTACAACACGTTCATTGTAGGGTAAAATAATTTTTTAAAAAATTTGTGTTTCGTTAAAATCATTTATTTTCAAAATTTTAGGTTATATTGCCCTTAAACTGTCCCTATTTCGATTATAAATTTTGCTATAAAAACAAACAGACGTTGCTGACTCTGTTGCTCTAACGTAATTTAAATATACTCTGCTCATGGTCTCGCTTTAGAAGACCAAAGTTAATAAAACTAATACGCGGAGCGAAACACAACTAAATTACATGTCTCCGTTAATTGGTATTGAAATGTCAAAATATTTCAGGTTTGTACATCAAAAGTTGCAGGTTTAACTAATAAACTGTCGTTATTAATTTAAATCGAAGAAACTTTAATTGAAAATGTGAAATAGTTTTACATTACGGGAAATGTATCTTTTACTCAAAAATGTTGGGCTGTCTCTACGGAAACTATTTTCACTGTGAGTTTGTGTGAAGAACAAATTGGTGATAAATTCGATTTGGAGTAAATTAAAATTGAAATTTTGAATTAAAAACTACTTTTTATTTTATATTATTTTGTACCTTGCAGAGGCAGATCAAAGAGTTTTTATCGCTCTTATAGCTTCTTCTGATAGTGTCACAAATGTTAAAAAAAATCAATTTTTGTAAATATATTTTTTTTTAATGTAATTTTAATTCGATGTATGTATACCTTAGTAGAATTTATACAATTCTTCAAGTGTCAAATTTTATTTATAATTTTAAAATTTTAATTTTTAAAAATTTTCCTGGAAAAATTGCAAAATTTTCCCGGAAAAATTACTTATAATGTCGCAAGCTGTTAAGATACAATCCTAATATCAAAATTTTTATAAAAATCACACATTTGTACGTATTTTGAAGAAGATAATACGCATTTTTTTGAAAGTGAGATTTTTTTTTCGGAAAATGGGTTAATTTTCTGGAAAAATTTAGCTTCCCCCTCCTAAAAACTGTTGATAAACCACTCTGGATTTAAAAATGTATTCACTTTACCTGAATGTTTTTACGTAAAGTAAACCTTAGTCATTTTTTTACTTAATCAAAATATTATGGCGGCACCCCTATAATGTTTTATTTAAAAAATGTGCATATCCCTGGACAACCTAGACAGCAAAAAACAAAAAATAATCAGTTTTCATTTTAAATCCCAACGGCTGATGTTTCTTTCCCGTTTACCTATGTTACAAATTTTAATTGCGACTAAATTAAATAAAAAATATTTCAAGGACATTTTTGACTCATTTTAGTTTAAATTTTATTTAAGAAAGCAGAACAAAACAAAATAAAACACACATACATATATACATTATCTATTACGACTAGTTTGCCTTGAAAAAAATACCAAAATACAAAAAAACCGTGTGTGGAATGGCAGAACGCGTGTGGTGTAATGCTATTGTGTTTTTATAAAAAAAAAATTGCGTAGACGATTTACCGTTCAACAAATTGGTGAGTGTTTTATTTTGATTTTATTGTTTAATATTTATCCAGGTGCATGAACTTTATTTTTCCGAATTTGAGAATTTAATCAGAAATTTTATAAATTCACTGATGCAGAATGGTCAGCGATTTTTGGCATCGTGTTTTAGCGTCGTAATTCAAATCTAATTCGTTCGCGGTATATGTTATACAATGTATCCGTTCCGCCCGTCTCGTTTTATTCGAATTGTAAATTACTTGAAACGAGTACATTGTGTTTGAAACTATACACTTTGATTCCAGTGGCAGTATACTGGTTTTCCCTGGGAATAGGGAATTGGGAAAAATATTTTCATAGTATTTTTGTCTAAATTGTGTTTTCTGGCCTACTGAGAAAATAAGTTTGGTGCAAAAAATTTCAAAACAAAGTGTATTGGGAAACTTTTGTTCCACAAAATTTTTATAGGGAAAAATATTTTCCCATTTAACTTTGTTTCGAAAATATTTACACCAAACTTATTTCCTCAGTAGGCCAGAAGATACAATTTAGACAAAAATACTATGAACATATTTTTCCCAATTCCCTATTCCCAGGGAAAACCAGAATAGTGCCACAGGAGGCTATAGTAAGTTAACACTCAACATAGTGAATCCAATTCTAGCCGCATCGTTTTTTAAATGAAATGTTAATAAACAATCCTGCATTTAAAAATTTACTCTCTTATCTGATTTTCTCGATGTTTACGTAGAGTAAACTTTAGCCTTTTTTTACTTAATCAAAATATTTATGGTACCACCCCTATAAAATTTTAATCTAAAAATTGGGCATATCCCTGGACAACCTAGACAACAAAAAATAATCAGTTTTCGTTTTAAATCTCAACGAGTGCGGTCAAGTGCGAAAATATTGTCGCGTTTAAATGTAGTGCTGTGTAGTGTTTGTGTAGTGTTTTTTGTAGTGTAGTGTTTTGTGTAGTGCATTTTTACTTAATTAGATAAAATATAAACTAATTATTAGTTATGTGATAGTTCAAAATTGTAATAAATGTTAATTATTGTGTGTGTGAGTGTGTTTGTGTGTTATTATTTGTGCTATTGTGTTTTTATGAAAAAATTTTGTGTACACGATTTACGGTAAGCAAAACCCGATTCACATGGGGTACGAACTGTTTTGCATTCAACAAATTGGTGAGTGTTTTATTTTGATTTTATTGTTTAATATTTATTAAAGGTGCATGAACTTTATTTTACCAAATTTGAGAATTTAATCAGAAATTTTATAAATTTACTGTTGCCGAATGGTCTGCGATTTTTGGCATCGTGTTTTAGCGTCGTAATTCCAATCTAATTCGTGCGTGGTATATGTTATACAATGTATCCGTTCCGTCCGTCTCGTTTTATTCAAAGTGTAAATTAGTAGAAATTTAACTTTATAGATTTAAATTTTATTTTAGGTTTTACAATACAATTTTTCTATTTTTACCAAAGGCTGTTATAAACTAAACCTTTTGAGAATTTTATCTAAGTATAGTTGCCTAGAGCCGAATTGTGCTATTAAATTGATTAAAAAAATAATTAATTAAAATTATCAAGGGTTTTGTCACTAAAAAAATGATTTTATGTAACACTTCATCTGAAATGGAATTGCGAATTGGAAAAATATTTTGCTGTATGTAATTACAAATTGCACTAATTCCCAAATGCTTATACATATATTTCCCGTTCCTAATACAGGGAATAGTTTTTTGGGGAATTTTTTTTTTAAGTAGATACATAAACTAAAACAAGTATTGTGACTTTACTACAAGTTTTATTTATTTTTAAATTTATATATTTTTTTTAATATTCATAAAGAGGCTGACACAATTTTTGGATTTTAAGCTCTTCTCAATTTTGACATAATATATTTACATTTTTATTACATAATTCTTTTATTTATTTCATACATATTTATATAATTATTTTAAAAATTCTTATTTAATGGTTTTATATATTAACATGTCTTTATTTTTTGTAATTTTTAATTAAAAAATTATTGTTTATTGTATACAATTAATTATTTACACCAGACTAACAATATAAATTTTATTGTGAACCTGAACTATTTTTATCATAATTAAAATTAATCAAACCAGTCAGATTTAACAATTCGAATTAAAAAAAAATATTTTAATATTTTCTTCCAAGTAAAATATTTGAGGGTATTTGTGACATAGCAGTTGACACTCGTGAGTGACCGATTGCTGATTTTATTTGTGACCTTAGTATTTCATCTTGATGCTAAATTTATTGATTATACCATTCCTTCAAAGGAAAAAGCGTTCATTTATATATGTAATTATATAATATATTTATTACATTTAAACCATAAATAAAATTAAAGTATGACATATAAATTCAGGTAGTGATTATCACAAATTAATTCATGAATTAATAAAATAAAAAATAAATAATAATTAAAATGACAGCACAAATGAAACAAAAATAATTACTTAACTATATAAATATAAATATTTATTTCGTGTGTTTTAGTGTGGCTTCCGGCAAATTTCTACTTCTGGTATTGAATACATACCGCGAGCATTTATTAAGGTCGGCTCGATATTTCTAAGTACCACAAAATGTCTTCTTTTTCTCGCCATTTCCAATTGGTTCCACTCATTGGCATAACCTTAACTCGACATTCATCGACTTTTGATTCTAAGACCATGCCTGGAAAATATTCTTCCTCATATCATACAATTACAAATGAATTAATTTTAATTGCCTCATTATCCTTCATACATTCTGAGTTGTGGATAATTTGTTCCGAGTCATTATGCTTCGTGGTTTCCAAATCCCGCCTCTTATTAAATAGTTGATTCTTTAATTTCTGCTTTTTTCCCTCAATTCCTTCCTTGATGTTTTCTCGTTCTCTGTTTAAGCCTTTTCCTTTTCTTTTCGCTCATTATATTTTATCCAAGGGCTACTTGTAGCAACTTGTGGTAGCTTCTCCTTGGGATTCTTTAATGTATTGGGGCCAAAACAAGCAATTTTTAAACGTAGTTGGAATTGCAGAAAACTCGTGGTTACTCACTAGTTTCATAGCTGTAGAAATGACAGTTATAACTGTATTTGAAGTATCAAGAGTAGTCGTCTCCATTACATATTGGTGGTTTGTTGGATCCGGATGAAACGTTAAATCTATTTGATTTTGGCTGTCTGAGTCTGGATTGCATGCCTCCGTTGCATTTTGGCATGCCTCCCTGTTAGCCCCGGTGGCATAGTGGTCAGCATCCTTGCTCTAGCGATGGTAATAAAATTTCACGGCTGGGTTAGGATCAATGAATTAATCACTCATTATCCGAAATGAAAATATGATTATGAAACCTTATTTGAGGTGGCCAAATCCCTTGATGGGATATAGTGCCAGAGAGAGAGAGAGAGAGAGAGAGCTGCAATTTGGTGGTTTGTCAATTCCGGAATAAACATAAAATCTATTTGATTTTTGCCGTCCGGCAATACTTGGTTTATAATACGCTGATCCGATCGGTTAAATATAGTAAATTGAATTGTATCTTTCTCTTCCACTTAACTTTAAATCATGCTTTGTTTTAAGCCAATAATTGAAATGTTCTTGGTATTTTTCCTAGCCATGCTGATTTTCAATGATTCATCCAAACGACTTTAAAAGAGGTCAGAGATTAAAATAAGGTTTCGGGAGACTGTTTTGTGTCAAAAGTTTTTCTTTGTCGATTCTCGATCTTTCTAGTAGCAAGAGATGAATCATTTGTGGCACCTTCGGAAAATGGGCATAATCCGCAAGTTCTGAATCCGTTTCGGAAGACACTTTCTTTATTAGCAAGATGTAAAGCCTTTTCGAGTTACGGTGCAAGTTCCGCACGATTTAGTTTAGAACCACAATTATCCATTCACCGTTTGCTTACATAATCTTTCCAAGCTAACTTGAGGGGATGGAAAATGCAACATCCGTTGGCTGTAAAATGTGTGTTGAGTAAGCCAAGCCAAGAACGAGATTAATATTACTTTTTTCTCCTTACAAAATTGACTTGACGCTAATGTCAAATGTGACGAATGCCCATCCATAAAGAGTACTACCGGCAATTCTATTTTGCTTTCCAAAATCCATGGACAAAAAAATATTGGTAATGTACTCATAAAATGTAGCGGAAGTCATCAAACCACTATCCGTATATCATATACCCCATTTTTTTGGATATTTGTTTAAAATTTCCGAAGGAATACGTCTCTTGTATAGATATATTACCATAGGTGATGGGAGCGTTCCACTGACATTTGCTGTTACAAGAACAGTTTAATTTTCTTTAGAATCATTGGCTACGATTTTATTGATTGTTTTTGCTCACTTTTTAACGAGCACTTTCTCGTTCATCACAGTTAAATACTCTTGAGGGATCATTTATAATATTTCCTTCTCCGAAATATTTTGCTACTTCGCGAAACTAACTTCGAATTTTTGTTCTCCGTGACAATGGACCGATATTTTTGTAGATTCTTTGTAACACGCTGCGATATTTCTGTGTGCCGTCTGAGAAATCCCTCTAACCATGCTCGACCTGTTGTTCGATTCTGGTTTTTCCTATAGGAAAAGGAATTAGGAAAAATATTTTGATAGTATTTTGGTCACACAATTTTTTTTCTGACATACTATGGTAAACAGTTAGTGTAAATTTTTTCAAAAACAAAATTAAATTAGGAATATTTTTCCAATCCAATTTCGATACGGAAAAAATAATTCCTAAATTATAAAATTTTAGATCAAACATGATTTCTCGGTATTCCAGAAAATGATATTTTTGACAAAAATACTATGAAAATATTTTTCCTAATTCCTTTTCCTATAGGAAAAACCAGAATCGACCCGCTGGTCGCTCATTGGTAAAATTGTTTGGCTTTTTCAATTTTTTTATGAAAACAGCGACGCTATCTATTTGGGTAATCCAATCTACTAGTATTTCCTCCTCCTCCAGGGTTAAAATGGTTTGGGATCCAGATTTACCCGATTTTGGCCGTTTTCCATTATATTTATATAATAATGTGGTTTTTGGTATTCCATATATTTTGCTGGATGCGTAAATTGTCATTCCATTTTCGATGGCCGCAATAGCTTGAAAAACGGTTGCTTCCGAATATTTTATTTATTTGTTTTTGGTTTTTGTTTTGCCCGTCGTAACGTTAAACCAGACAAGATTCAAATTGAGACCTATAGTTGAATGTAATTGTGACAGAATAATTGTTGGGCTTGTTAGCACTAGGTTGTTTAATAAATGATAGGTCACAGCAACATGGATGAACCCTTATTTAATTAAATATTGCATAATAATTAATTATTGCTTTATAAATTGTCAATTTAGGAATAAATAAAAAGCTATGTAGAATGTAATTCGGACCTAATTTGTTGGTATTCCGAACCGAACAAAAATGGTTAATTGTGACCGGAAATGTTAATGGAAATTTTACGTTTAATAAGAGAATTTGCTTAGGTCACAAATATATTTTTAAAAAGTTCTAGCTGTTCTGCATTCAAAGAAGTTAAAATAAAGTTTAAAACAATGCTCGAATATAAAAATATTATTAACAAATTTTTTGACAGCTACAAACAAACGTAGATTTTTTCCCGCGTAATCTTCGTATTTCAATGTAATCTTTTGTAGAGCGACAGAGAAGAGTATATTTCTATGTATGAGATAGCAAATGAACGGAGGGACTATTCAACGCGCCTAATAACTGCATTGCAAATGAATTAGATCACAAATGCCTACTAGGTCACGAATACCCCCAATTACCATTTTTAAATTGTTTTATGATGTGATTTTTGAAGGTCCTTGTAGGGTTTGTTTTTTGGTTATCATTTTTGAAATGTTTATTACTTTCAGTAATTCGAGTTTTAATAATATCTGAATATATTGCGTTTGATTGTGGGATTGAATTAAAAGACGTTGTAATGTTTGCAAAATTATGGAAATGTTTTTTTTTGGAAAATGATCGATGGTTTTGATGTTGGTAATATCTTTTTCTCTTTTGAATACTGGACATGAATTATTGAAACTAGCATGGTCACGGCTGTAGTTAACACATTTTAACTTACATGGTGTGGCATTGTTTTCATACAACCACAGGTGGGATCAGCTGTACATCATCTATTTTTACTGTGGCCAAATTTCTAACGGTGTGTACATCTAAGAGGACTAGGGATAATTAGGGGTGTCTTCCAATATCCCATCTTTGCGTTTTTTCATTCGTCTGGCACTAATTAATTTTTCATTTGAGAGTCCATCAACTATTTATTTTTCCGTAAGGTTAAGAATCTCTTTACAGTAAATAACACCCTTAGAGTTGTTCAAATAGGGATTTCCCGTTATACAATGACATCAACTAACCCACCAAGGTTTTTGAAATTAATAACTGACCTGATTTTAATATTTTGACATTTTAAATTCCGGTTTCCGTTATCATAGTGAGCGCTTTATCCACAGCAAAAACAGATAATCCTCCAAGTTTTTTCAATTTTTCGTCAACATTAGTTATTATTAAATATTTTTCATTCTCTAGATTTTGATAAAAACTTCCACACCGTCGTTTTATTGGTATAGGTTCGGGTAAATCTACAAAATCTCTGTGCATTCCAAACAATCTAGTGCTCTCTCAGAATTAGTCAGGATTGTTCCTAGAACGGCTACGTGAATTATATAAGAATGTGTTGATGTAAAAGTAGCCAAATGGTTTAAACTAGATTTAAATCTCTACATCAGCCAGATTTTGTTATAGAAAAGAGCCAACCTTGTTTTCAAAAGATCATTTTTGAAAAACTTTGTATGAGTTTTTTTCTAGAAATGCACAACCTATGCACAAGTTGTTTAAGGTGGTTTTATCTTGCAACGCATGCGTATTCTGCCATTTCTTTCGGGCTTTTCGTTTTTCCTGCACTGGTTCTCTTACTTCTATTGGGTAAATAACGGAGTTTTCTTTCCTGGGTGATAATTTGAGGGTGCATTCCCAAGCCGACCATTGTATGACATCAAGGAGCCTTTCTAGATCCTCCTATATTTCATTTTCACTTTTGATTGGCACTTGAAGTTCTATTTCTACCTCTACTAACTCCTAAAACAATTCCCAATTTGTTTTGTTGTTTGTGAGCTGTGGTGAATTTCTTTTGCTATTACATTTTCACTAACCGTCATAATAACAGGAGAATGACCAGATGTTAGACTTTCATCATTTTCAAAGAAGATATAGCGTTCCGATATGCCATTAGTGATGCAGAAATCTATAAGGTCTGGCATTTTGTTCAGTTAGCCAGTACGTTGATTTCCCTCCTGAGTAAAACTCACAGTTTGAGTTTTCGCCAGCTGCAAGTAATTCTTTGCCTGTTGGAGAGGTTAATCTTGAAACCTAAATGGTATTTTTTGCATTAAAGTCACCTCCGACAATGAAGTTACTTCATAATTTCTGGAACAAGTTAATGTTGTCTTCTTTCTTTAGGCTAAACCGTGGGGGAAATATATTGCAGATATATTACAGGCGTTGTGACGATCAAATTTAACCATCACCGCTATTAAGAAATTATTATTTGCTACTAATCGATAAAACAATTTTTGTTTTATTTTTAGATTAATTGTTTTTCTTTTTATCTATTTGACTTAAATACTCTATCGAGTAGTTATAATTTTTAACATTGTTTTTTCTATTTGCTCTCTCCATTTGCGTTACTTTTAATTTTATCTTGTTAACTTTTAACTTTTTTGTTTTCCAATTTTTTCCAGTTTTAAATTTGCTTGCTCTAAGCAAACCAACGGTTGGTCTCTCCTTTTTTGCGGTGGGGTATCATTCTTCTAAATTTAGTACATATAGATTCAGCCTTTTCCAGGCTTTTATAAACACATGTTTTATTTTGATTAATAATAATTTATTTTTGCCGTTTTCCTTCTTTTTTTAATTTTTAATTTAGTAGAATGATATCCTTGTTTATAATTTTCCCGGAATTATACTCAAAAAATAATAATAATGTTGATGGTGACTCCCCGCGTGCGGTCAGGGAGGGGTGATTGGTCGTTGGGAATTATTATTATTATTTTATTCCTAATAAATATAGCTGACTCTCCTCTTGCTCGTTCTGCAGGATGTGTGGTATGGTAACAAGTATATCTCCGGATTGATACATAGGCGCTGCTGGTAAAATATCTTTCTGATATTAAGCATATATCAATTTTCTCGGTGTTTAAACATAGTTCTAATTCTTCTAGGTGTCGTGTTAATCCGTTTGCATTCCATATGGCTATTCTTAATGAGTAGTTTTGATGTCTGGTTTCTGCTCCGCAATTATGAATTGTACTATGTATTGCATACATTATGTATTTTTAACCATTTTGGAACTTGTTATTTCCAGCAGATTAAGCCGATCTAGAATGACCTTATTTAGTTTATTCTGTTCCTCAAGGCTATTTAAAATTGCTTGGATAATGTTTTTGAAATTTTTGGTACCCTTGGTCTCATTTTCTATCCAGTTTGAAGAGGGCTGTGCATATATATAATTCTCCCTATTCATAAATGCTTCATTTGTTGCTCGATCCTTGTTTGGATGACTTAGTGGGGGTTTGCGTGCCTGATTGTTCACTTTCTGTAGCTGCTTGGCAACTTCACATCCTCGGTAGCTGGCTGGATGCTGCCGATTGCAATTCATACATTTTTCTGGTTCTTCTTTAGATGGTTTGCAAGTTTGTGTTGGATGCTTTGCCGCATATTTCACATATCTTGGTTCCCGCGCGCAATACCGTTGAGTATGATATAGCCTTGGCATTTTTTACATTGTACTATTCTTGTACTGCCTCTTTCAACAGCTTCGATCTTTACTCGCATGTTGAGTATACTAGTTATACTGTAATTTTTTTTCTATTTGCTCGGATTTATCAAACGTTAGCCTGAACATGGCAAGCCTTTTTTTGAAACAGCTTCTAGTTGGTTATCTCCTCTACGTCTCTCTTTCTTATTAATGTTCACGGCATCAAGCATTTTAAATCCTTTATTTTCTAGATCTTCCATTATTGAATTGATTTCTTAGGTTGTATGTAGGCCTCTTGCCATGACCTTGATAGGACGATCGTTTTTATTTTCGTGCGTGTACCACTGATATTTTTCCGTATTCAGCTTCAGTGAAAAGTTTCTGTATGCGTTTGGATTTGACGTGTTACTCTTCCAAACATTATTGTTTAGAGCAGTAATTTTATACTCTTGTTCCGTAACAGTACTCAATTCACTTTGACTTTCTGAGTAGTTGGTTACTCCTACTATAAAAATCGGTGTTGGGGCTTTTACCTTTTGCTGTGCTTCATTTTGTTGCAACCTGGTTGCCATTCGAGGGATTTTTCTACCTCTGCTGAGGACTCAGCGAAATTTGTTGGTAAAGGTGATTTCTGTTTTGGTTTAGTGGTTGTTGTTCTAGTGCTAGCTGTTTCTTGATTGTTGCGATAGCGGATTTGTATCTTGATCGCTGGGTGCTGAATTGTTGAACGCCGTTTGAGTTTTTATTTTATTTATTTGCAATTTATTATTATTTTTACAATATTAATTTTATGATATTTATTGTTGTTCAATTCAAAGACAAGAGAACAAATTTTTCTGTGTGTCAGAATTTCTACTAAATTAAAAATGGTATAATTTGTAACTACGGTGACATCTATCAAGAGACATCTTAATTATATTAGTTTATAAAAGATTTTTAGTTCTATTTTTACACCACAGGAATAGTAAGTAAACGTCAACCTTACGTGATGACAGGTAAATGTGTATACAAATCAATTTTATTGTGATGATTCCTTTGGTGATGATTCCCGACATGATGATTAACTGTTTTCTAGAAACCTCTTTTGAAGTTGATGGCAAATTTTCTGCCATTTTTGGTGAGTGTTGAGCTTCCCTTTTCTTACTTGTTCTTTTACTCCGTTTCAACATCCAATTCGTTTCTCTTTCTAATTCTTCTTCATCCGTATCATCCGTATGGAATGGATTAATGTCATTAGGTGTTGTCCCAAGTTCTGCACTTATTTCAACTGCTTTTCTGAGTTCTTCATTCTCTTTCTTTAAAATTGTAAATTATTTTTTCAATTTAGTTGCAAATTCCTTAGTCGTTCACGGAGTTCGGCATTTTCGTTCTCGTACTGAAATATATTTTCAGTTGAAGATTTTTTGTAATTTGGAACTTCGTCCAAATGGATTAAAAAATGATTGGCCCACTCCAAAATATTTTGGGCATGCCTCCGAAAAGTGTGGATTTGTCAGCATATCTGCTCCTATACCACCTGTTGTATTACATTCCGTATTTGTTGTTCTCATTATTTGTTTTAGCCAATTTATACCACTGGCATTTGGCCCACGGTAGCACTTTGCTACTGCCGAAGCAGTACCTGTCCCCAGCGACGAGGATGCGGCTACCTTGGTGTTACCTAGGTGTACACAGAGACAGCCGAAACCTTCTGAGTACCCTAAGCTAAGGGGCGTGAAATACCGTGAAATACTGCTGAATATTTTCATCCTCCATGTTATAGCAATTTACTATTTGCAATGCAATGCCGCAAAGAACGAAAATTACTTTCCAGGTGGATCTCTCGGTTGGTCTGAGTGTCTATTTATCTGTCGTTTTTATTACTCACTACAATCAAGACGAATTGACAGATTGGAATGAAACTTTCTGTTTTAGTATTTTCTTTCATAGATTGGGCGATGCCAGAGAAATTTAGCGTCAACCAAGCCACCGCGCAGCTATGGAGCGGAAGTATAGCAGCTCATGAAAATATCTTTTTTTACATTTATCTGCAAATATTTTATAAATTATATCATTTACGGCAAAATCAATTAGAAAAAAATTAACTGAAAATAAATTTACAAGAAAATTGGTGGAAGCAGCGAATTTGAACTTTTTTATTATTTTAATGTGAAACATATGACAGTTTGATGATTGTGGAATTCTATTTACCGCAGAAAATGTTTGAAAGCTTTATTTTCTTCAAAGCCATAAAGAACAAAGGGCATCATAAAAGTGGGTTGGCTTTTGCCTGCCATAGTAATCAAATACTACTACAACCCTACATAGTTTCTTTCGTGTGGCGCCAGTTCCTACTACGTAAGTGAAAGTAAGGTAGATTTAAAAGTACCTGCCTAACGGTGTAAATATCGGTTTTATTACTCTGCTCCTGTTTACCAATATTCGTTCTATTTCATCCATCTATATAACGTTTAATTTTATTCCGATTTTCCACATTTTTTCAAATTCTCTATTGTTGTAAATTTTACATTGTTTTGCAAGCAGAATAATTGGTATGGGGTAGTTTATTCTTTACGGCTTGTTTTAATTAAAAAAATATGTTTTCATTTTATCGTTAAAATAAATCAGAATATTTTGTCGTCAAGTTCTTTTTGTTGTTGTATTTTATAGAGCATTTTAAAGGATGTTCTATGTACACTAGTGAAAATTAACTTTACATGATTGTGTTTCAAACGGATGATTTATGCCTATAAGACAAAATAGGTAAATATTTTGGTCCTTATGTTATAGGTAATTAATCTACTCTTCACCTTGAGTCTAGAATTCGCTGAAATAAAATAATTTTCTTTGCATTAAATTTGTCTTCTACGAGTCTATACATGGCTGGATAATTTCATTAGTTACTACAAACAATTATTGCAATAATTAAATTGCTCGTGTTCTTCTTCACAGTCTATACACAATGTCTGAATGTGAAAATATTTACAGAAATAGTTGAGTCATGATATTTTTTTTTTAATTTGTCTCGACAAGACTCGTTTCAACATCATCTTTAAGTTCATCGATTACAAAAATTTACGTGTACGTTGTAAGGGAGAGAACTAAATTTAATAAGGCGACGTTATAAATGAGTATTGACTGTGCGTATTTTTTTTTTTAAATGTACATACTCGTTTAAATTATTCTGGAGGACATACATTTTTAAGCGATATATTTACATATATTTGTATATTCGCAGGAAAAAATTGTATGTCCTTATGGTAAAGACGGATGACGGCCTCTTTATCGTAAACAATTTATCGTGTTTCAATTTAACGTGAACATTTAACCGTAGAACAGTTTATCGTAGACACAATTTACCGTGGACACAATTTATCGTGTGGGCAATTTATCGTATACCAGTTTATCGTAGTTTGTAAATTTGACTGTATAATAAAATGATTTGTAAATTAAAAGTACGAAGTGTTTTTGGTTTATAAAATTTTTATTGAATTTGGCCATTCCCATTAAGATGGGGTTTTGTAAGTTGGATGAAAATAAGATTTTTAAATGATTTTTGGAGAAAGTTCTGGAAGGGCCACCTGGGACGGAACTCGGTAGTTTCTTAACCAATGATGATGGGATTGGGTATGTTGGATGAAAATGGGATTCTTTAATGATATTTGGAAGAAGTTCTGGAATATGGCCACCTGGGACGGAACTCAATGGTTTCTTAACCGATTGTGATGGCCTTGAGTATGTTGGATGGAGATGGGATTCTTAAAGAATTTTTGGAAGAAGTTCTGAAAAAAGGCCACCTGGGACGGAAATCGGTAGTTTCTTAACCGATTATGATGGTATTGGATATGTTGGATGGAAATGGGATTCTTAAATGGTTTTAGGTAAATTTTTTGGAATATGGCCACTTGGGACGGAACTCGGTAGTTTCTTAACTGGTTATGATGGTCTTGGGTATGTTAGATGAAGATGGGATTCTTAAAGAATTTTTGGAAGAAGTTCTGAAAAATGGCCACCTGGGACGAAAATCGGTAGTTTCTTAACCGATGATGACGGGATTGGGTATGTTGGATGGGAATAGGATTCTTAAATGATTTTTAGAAGAAGTTCTGGAATATGGCCACCTAGGAACTCGGTAGTTACTTAACCAATTATGATGAAATTGGGTATGTTAGATGAAAATGAGATCCTTAGATAATTTTTGGAAGAAATTCTAGAATGTGGCCACCTGTGATAGAACTCGATGCTTTCTAAACTGATTATGATGGGGTTGAGCATGTTGGACGGAAACTGGATTCTTAAATTATTTTTGGTAAATGTTCTCGAATATGGCCACCTGAGACGGAACTCGGTAATTTCTTAATCGATTATGGTCGGATGCTTATCGGCATCTTGATTGGTCGAAAGCCGATGATAAATTGCTGTACTCGCTATTTGATGAAAAAGCCAAATTCTAGTTTTTATTTTTTCTAATAAAATTTCTAGTAAAAAGTTTAATCTTTGATAGATAAATTCACGTCACATCATTAACCCTTTCACCAATTCAGCTAATCACATAACTACAGTATACCACCTGCAAGTTGCAAGCTCCATGTCAACCTGTACATTGACATGGACGGTGGGTCGGCGCTGAATTCTGTACTCCATCAGACGGTCTTAGTTGTGTTTATTAACATCACCGATTGTAATTGATGATGAAAATTCGATTTGCATCTAGCCTCGAACCCAGTACCTCCCGGTCCAAGTGCCGAAGCTTTACCCACTGCACCACTTGTCCGGTAGTTTCTGTCCTATATCGTCAATCTTTTTATATCATAGGTAGTTCTATACGAATACAAAAAATCCAGAGAAAGCAATGCAGGATGAATTTTGCTTATGGCCTTTGACACCACAGGTCCGTGCGAGTTATGGGCGCCATCAATCCAACACCATATCAGCGTATGTTCTCCAGGCTAGAGGTGGCTGAAGTGGTTGTCTGTCTTATAACAAGGAGCTTGCTTTGTACATGTATATCACCAGTCCGTAACTCACACACGTGTCCCTGTAACCCACCCACCCAATAAGTGGGTTGAGCGGATATCCAACTACCTGTTCTCAGAAAAATCTGGTTATAAAATCTACCTAAAGGCCTGGATAAATTAAACGTTTTGATAATAAGAACAACCTCTGAAAATGTATTCGGGAATATGGGGTGTGTAACGAACTTGGTATTCAAAATCTCGGTTTTGAAAATCCCGGTTTTCAAAATCAAAGATTTGTATAAAAAAACCCGATTTTTAAGAAATCTCGGTTTAAATTTTGGAAAATGGGACTCTTAAATGATTTTTTGACAAAATTCAAAAATACGTTTGCGATAAAGTTCTAGAAAATATCTAGAAGGGATGGAATTTGGATGAACGGCTAAGTGCCCGTGAGAGTTATCGAAGCCGTAGGCCTCTATAATTACTGCATTTCAAAATGTTGCATTAACAAAATATTCCTTTTTTTAAAAAAATGGTGCAAATATTTTTCTTTTTAGTAGGTGTCATTAATAGATTCTATAATAAAACGTTCCTACGTGCGGCACGCAGTTCTACATGTTTGCTGATCCCGCCTCCTACGTCACCCGGATTTCAAATCTAAAGCCCTTCGGAGCGCGTGCCCGTGAGAGTTATCGAAGCCGTGTTAGCCTCTACAATTATTGCATTTCAAAATGTTTCATTAACAAAATATTTCTTCTTTTATTAATCTTGCAACTACAAAATGTTGTAATTACAATTTGGTACTTAATACTGCAATTAAAAAACTTAATTAATTATTTTGTGCAATTAGAACTAGAAGAAAAGGAAACCGGGATTTTGAAAACGGAGATTTCGTAGTGCACTCGACAATATTGAACATACTAAGCCTTTTAAGAACTGAGATCTTCAGAACCTTTCAAACCAAGCGGAAATTTGCACTCTGGACGTAGTTATACTACAAGAGCTGAGATGGTCTGGGAGTTGGATACGTAACTCTACCGATGGTTACACATTTTACTAGAAAATGTATTAGAAAAAATAAAAAAATAGAATTTGCCTTTTCTTCGAACAGCGAGTACAGCAATTTATCATCGACTTTCGTCCAATCAATCAGGTGGCAACTTTCCTGAACTTCTTCCAAAAATCAATAAAGAATCCGATTTCCATCATAATCGGTTAACAAACTTGGCCATATTCCAGAACTTCTTACAAAAATCATTTAATAATCCCATCTCCATCCAACATACTCTACTTCATGACGATGGTTCAGAAATGGCCGAATTACATATTGGAAATATAAATTACATATTGGAATAAATTACATATTGGAAATTTTTTTGTGTTCACTTCAAATCCACGACACTAATTGTGATATACGATAAACTGTCCACACGATAAACTGTTCTACGATAAATTGTTGCACGATAAACTGTTCTACGATAAATTGTTCTCCGAAAAGTTTTTTCACTATAAATTATTCTACGAGAAATTGATTCTACGATTAATTGTTTCCACGATAAATTGTTCGACGATAAATTTTTTTACGATAAATTACTCAGGATAAATTGTTCACGATAAACTGACAGTAAATCATTTTGTAATTTGTTGTTTTTTGGTCATAGATTTGGGACAAACTTCATCAACGTACATAGGTAAGTAACGTGTTACTTTAGGTTATGAAACCTAAATCCATTGGTCTTCTATAGTGCCGCGATAAAATTTATTGATTATGTCTGAACCATCCGAATGGATTATACGGTGTTTATAGATTTTTTATTGCGCTCTGGTGCTCCCTGGGTGCTTAATAAAAAATTAAAATAATACAAGCGAGGTAATGCAAAGGGATTATACAGCCAAGAATACTGCATGATACGATGAGTAATGTGCGCAGCAAAGCTAATACTATATCAGAGTCGGTTGTACGGGTTAGGAGCAATCGGGTAAGCCTGTCTTAGAGTTATGCACCAATTTCATCAAAACTATGTTCATCTCACGATTAAGTCACTTGGCCTACCCATTACTTTGGGGCGAATAAGCAGCCGTAATTACTTGCTTCACATTACCAAATTCAATAAATTTGAATGATGTAAAACATGATCCTCTCTCAGTATGAATTCGTTTTGGAACATCGTGGAAACGGTTCGTCATGCTTCTCAAGTTCAACAAGCCTTCCGTTTTTTTCGACTTGGGCTAGAACTTTATCCACGTAGTACAAGTTTTAATAAAGTTTCCTATTTAAGCGATCATATCGTGAAAGAAAAAACTACGTCTCACTAGCTCACAAGTAATTCATAAATAATTACATTAAATCATAAATAATTTCAGTATGTGGTGCACAGCTCAGAATTTGACCCTTAATATTTCCAAATGTAAAACAATCCGTTTTACCCGTACGATCACGCCCGCTAGTTTTGATTTTTTCCTGGATGGCCATATTATTGATAATGTTGATACGTTTATGGATCTAGGTATAACATTTACGTCGAACTTATCGTTCAATAAGCACATAGATATTTGCATTTCTAAAGCGAATTCCATGCTTGGGTTTATTAAAAGGTTTTCGAGGGATTTTCAAGATCCTTATTCTATTAAAATATTATATATTTCGTTTGTGCGTTCGTTGTTGGAATATGGTGCAGTAATTTGGAATCCGTTTTATGGTAACTGTTCAGACCGAATAGAAAGTGTTCAAAAGCGCTTTTTAAAGTTTTCTCTGCGAATGTTGCCCAGAGATCGGAACCTACCCGCTTTTATACTCCCACCGTATCGAGGTAGATGTAAATTAATAAATAGTGAGCCGCTCTTTATCCGCAGAATCGAAATTGGCGCGTTATTGGTTAGAGACTTGTTGGTGTCTAAAATTGACTGTCCTGAGATTTTGGTGTTGTACGATATATATACTCCGTTACGGACCCTTCGCGTTAGAGATTTCCAAATTAAGCTGCCTTATATTAGGCATAACTACGGTAAATATGAACCTGTTTATCAATCTAGTGTTTCTTTTAATAAAGTTCGATCGGCTTTCGACTTTAATCTATCCAGGGATGCATTTAAGAATATAATGTCTAATGTTCTTTTAAATTATTGGTAATTTTTCATGTTTGTTTAATTTTACTTTTTTTTATTTTTTTTAATTAAATTTTTACGACTGTGAAGTTTCCGACAAAATTAAAAAATAACAAAACATGGCGGAACATAAAATTTGTCGAAATAACAAAAATGCACATGTATTAGTAAAACAGCTGGCAAAAGCAATGTTAGGCTTATTAAATTTTTTTGTTATCAATAGTTAATAACGCAATTACTAAATTAGTGACTTCGGAATCAAATGACAAATAAAAATAAATAGATTAATACGAAATTCGAAATGTTATACTTACACTTCATTATAAATTGTAAAAATATTTTATTACGAAACCCAAACATGGGGTTTTTAAATCAAAAAATTACTCAAGGGAACACCTAATTTATTATACTATCGAAATATGTTTGATAATAGATTTCGAATAAGATAATTATACATCGTAAAAATCAAAAACAAATCAAAATAAATGTTCAAAGTGCGTTCAATTAATCTCAGAGATGTCTAAGAGAAACGGTATATGTGGGCTAGTTGGCTCAAGATAAGTGCTATCAAACGAAACCACCCTTATATCAATACGATGACCAGAACCAATTTGTTGTTAAACATGAATATGACTGTCTAAATAACCAAGGGGATGATCACTGTAAAAAAAATTGCCCAAATCTCAGAGATGTCTAAGAGAAACGGTATATGCGTCTAGTTGGCTTAAGATAAGAGCTATCAAACGACACCTACCTTATATCAATACGATGACCAGAACCCATTTGTCTTTAACGATGAATTTGACTGTTTAAATAACCAAGGGGATGATCAGTGTAAAAAAAATTGTCCAAATCTCAGAGATGTCTAAGAGAAACGGCATACGTGGCTAGATGGCTTAAGATAAGAGCTATCAGACGACACCACCCTTATATCAATACGATGACCAGAACTCATTTGTCTTTAATGATGAATTTGACTATTTAAATAACCAAGGGGATGATCAGTGAAAAAAATTGTTCAAATCTCAGAGATGTCTAAGAGAAACGGTATATGTGGCTAGATGGCTTAAGATAAGAGCTATCAGACGACACCACCCGTATATAATTACGATGACCAGAACCCATTTGTCTTTAATGATGAATTTTACTGTTTAAATAACCAAGAGGATGATCAGTGTAAAAAAAATTGCCCAAATCTCAGAGATGTCTAAGAGAAACGGTATATGTGGCTAGATGGCTTAAGATAAGAGCTATCAAACGACACCTCTCTTATATCAATATGATGACCAGAACCCATTCGTATTTAATGATGAATATGACTGTTTAAATAACAAAGGGGATGATCAGTGTAAAAAAAATTGTCCAAATCTCAGAGATGTCTAAGAGAAACGGCATATGTGGCTAGATGGCTTAAGATAAGAGCTATCAAACGACACCACCCTTATATCAATACGATGACCAGAACCCATTTGTCTTTAACGATGAATTTGACTGTTTAAATAACCAAGGGGATGATCAGTGTAAAAAAAATTGTCCAAATCTCAGAGATGTCTAAGAGAAACGGCATATGTGGCTAGATGGCTTAAGATAAGAGCTATCAAACGACACCACCCTTATATCAATACGATGACCAGAACCCATTTGTCTTTAACGATGAATTTGACTGTTTAAATAACCAAGGGGATGATCAGTGTAAAAAAAATTGTCCAAATCTCAGAGATGTCTAAGAGAAACGGCATACGTGGCTAGATGGCTTAAGATAAGAGCTATCAGACGACACCACCCTTATATCAATACGATGACCAGAACCCATTTGTCTCTAATGATGAATTTGACTATTTAAATAACCAAGGGGATGATCAGTGAAAAAAATTGTTCAAATCTCAGAGATGTCTAAGAGAAACGGTATATGTGGCTAGATGGCTTAAGATAAGAGCTATCAAACGACACCTCTCTTATATCAATATGATGACCAGAACCCATTCGTATTTAATGATGAATTTGACTGTTTAAATAACAAAGGGGATGACCAGTGTAAAAAAAATTGTCCAAATCTCAGAGATGTCTAAGAGAAACGGTATATGTGGCTAGATGGCTTAAGATAAGAGCTATCAAACGACACCACCCTTATATCAATACGATGACCAGAACCCATTTGTCTTTAATGATGAATTTGACTGTTTAAATATCCAAGGGGATGATCAGTGTAAAAAAATTGTTCAAATCTCAGAGATGTCTAAGAGAAACGGTATATGTGGCTAGAAGGCTTAAAATAAGAGCTATCAAACGACACCACCCTTATATCAATACGATGACAAGAACCAATTTGTTGTTGAACATGAATATGACTGTCTAAATAACCAAGGGGATGATCAGTGTAAAAAAAATTGTCCAGATCTCAGAGATGTCTAAGAGAAACGGCATACGTGGCTAGATGGCTTAAGATAAGAGCTATCAGACGACACCTCCCTTATATCAATACGATGACCAGAACCCATTTGTCTTTAGTGATGAATTTAACTGTTTAAATAACCAAGGGGATGATCAGTGTAAAAAAAATTGTCCAAATCTCAGAGATGTCTAAGAGAAACGGTATATGTGGCTAGATGGCTTAAGATAAGAGCTATCAAACGACACCTCTCGTATATCAATACGATGACCAGAACCCATTTGTCTTTAATGATGAATTTGACTGTTTAAATATCCAAGGGGATGATCAGTGTAAAAAAATTGTTCAAATCTCAGAGATGTCTAAGAGAAACGGTATATGTGGCTAGATGGCTTAAAATAAGAGCTATCAAACGACACCACCCTTATATCAATACGATGACAAGAACCAATTTGTTGTTGAACATGAATATGACTGTCTAAATAACCAAGGGGATGATCACTGTAAAAAAAATTGCCCAAATCTCAGAGATGTCTAAGTGAAACGGTATATGCGTCTAGTTGGCTTAAGATAAGAGCTATCAAACGACACCACCCTTATAATATTACGATGACCAGAACCCATTTGTCTTTAATGATGAATTTGTCTGTTTAAATAACCAAGGAGATGATCAGTGTAAAAAAAATCGTCCAAATCTCAGAGATGTCTAAGAGAAACGGTATATGTGGCTAGATGGCTTAAGACAAGAGCTATCAGGCGACACCAACCTTATATCAATACGATGACCAGAACCCATTTGTCCCACATATACCGTTTCTCTTAGACATCTCTGAGATTTGGACAATTTTTTTTACACTGATCATCCCCTTGGTTATTTAAACAGTCAAATTCATCGTTAAAGACAAATGGGTTCTGGTCATCGTAATATTATAAGGGTGGTGTCGTCTGACATTTCTTATATTAGGTAATCTAGCCACATATACCGTTTCTCTTAGACATCTCTGAGATTTGGGCAATTTTTTACAGTGATCATCCCCTTGGTTATTTAGACAGTCATATTCATGTTTAACAACAAATTGGTTCTGGTCATCGTATTGATATAAGGGTGGTTTCGTTTGATAGCACTTATCTTGAGCCAACTAGCCCACATATACCGTTTCTCTTAGACATCTCTGAGATTAATTAGATTTTGAATTTTTTTAATCGCTCGTATAATCGTTTAAAACATGTGGACATTGAACGCACTTTGAACATTTATTTTGATTTGTTTTTGATTTTTACAACGTATAATTATCTTATTCGAAATCTATTATCAAACATATTTCGATAGTATAATAAATTAGGTGTACCCTTGAGTAATTTTTTGATTTAAAAACCCCATGTTTGGGTTTCGTAATAAAATATTTTTACAATTTATAACGAAGTGTAAGTATAACATTTCGAATTTCGTATTAATCTATTTATTTTTATTTGTCATTTGTTTTCGAAGTCACTAATTTAGTAATTGCGTTATTAACTATTGATAACAAAAAAATTTAATAAGCCTAACATTGCTTTTGCCAACTGTTTTACTAATACATGTGCATTTTTGTTATTTCGACAAATTTTATGTTCCGCCATGTTTTGTTATTTTTTAATTTTGTCGGAAACTTCACAGTCGTAAATTTTTAGTATACTATATTAATGTATTTTTAAAATTGTAACCAGATTGTATATAAGTATAGAGTTGGTAAATAAATAAAATAAATAAATAAATAAAGTGTTCGCAATACCTACATGACCTATTTCGTGGTATTTTTGGATCTCGTGTCTATTATGCTCTTGTCTATTGAAAGATAACGAGTTCTTTATTGACACTATAAATTTGTCACTCTGTTGCAGAGCAATTAGCCGTTTGGTTAACGAACATTCCGTCATTTGCATTATTGAATCACAAGGCGATCTACTGAGTGCATCGACGCGTTTCATCTTGTCATCCGATTTGTGAACTATTTTATTCTAATTTTCTAAAAGTAACGCGCACGTAATTTTCGTTTATTATCTCTCTTCTTTGTAAGAGTTAGTTTTACTGCGTGATAACCGGTCGCAATAACATACTCGATACCGTGCGGGTCAATGTGATACTTTTTGAGAGCATATACAATCGCAAGAGTTTGTAACCGTATGAGTGATATTTACTTTCCGCTAACGTAGTTCTGTGACCTAAAAATGAAATCGGATGTAATGCATTTTTAACCTGAGAGTAACACAGCGCAAAAACCAACTTGGCCTCTATGTAGTTCTGTATGAGCATAAGTGTTATATATTGCAAGGACTGTACTTGATGATAGTATCTGTTTGATTTTTTCGAACGACTTTAGTTCACGCGTTCACCAAAATTATACGCAATGTCCTTCGTCAACAACAAATACAAAGATGCGACAATAACTGAAAAATTCTTTACGAAATGTCTATAAAGAAGCTAGCTAAACCTACAAATCGATGCAAATCGTGAATGCCTTTCGGAATTGTAAATTGCTGGATATAGCACTTAGATAGTTATCGCTTGGGAGGATAAGGGCCTTGCTTACTAATAATATTGTTTCCCAAATATTCAATGGATCGTTTAAAGAATCTTAATTTAAAAGTTTGGATTTCCAAGTAATTATCATGAATCAAAGTAAGCAACTTTTGTAGCAAGTCGAAATGTTAATCTACGGTTTGAAATGCAATGAGTATATCTTCAATGTAATGCGGTGTTTTAACATACTCATACTGTCCGTCTGGGGTAATAAAACTCGTAAATTTAATGGATTCGGTACCACTCTCTCTCTCTCTCTCTCTCTGGCTTGCACATCCCATGAAGGGATTTCGCCGCCCGCACAATGGCCCTCCATCCATCCCGATCCATTGCTCTCGTCCTCCAGTTTCGACATCCTAATGCGAGTAGGTCTTGTTCGACGTCGTCACACCAGCGCAGTCGGGGTCTTCCTCTACGACGTACACCGGCTGGGTGTTGATGGAACACTTTGTAAATCATTCGTTGTTGTGGGGACCTTGTAACGTAGCCGAGCCATCTCACTCGATTGGATTTAATGAATCCGATGATATCGCTGCCTCCGAGGAGTTGCTTTATTTCGTGATTCATACCCCGACAAACAATTTTTAACCGTCCGGTTAGACGTCTGTAAATAGTCGGTGCAAAATTACAACAAAAAATTAAATTGTTTTTGTAAAATCATACGAATTCATTTCGCCACATTAAAAAAAGACAACTTGTCTCGAAGTTTACACGAAATCAACTTAAAACTATAATTCGATTTTCCGAAGTGATTACTCGTTTCGCGAGCCATAACGATATAGCATTTCAAGAACGATAAAAATTTGTAATACAAACTAACAAGGAATCAGTTTGTAATACAAAAATTTGTAATACAAACTAACATTCCTGTTCAAGGAATAGGTAACGAATTTGGTCGTTACCTATTCCTTGAACTCGTTTTTATTCGGAAAAACATTAAAAATTAAACAAACGAAAGTTCGAACCATTTATAAAAGGTATTTCATCCATGATGGATGTATGTGAAACGCGAAAAAATTTAAAATTTAAATAAGTTTCATAGTCTGCTTATAAGTATAAAATTGTTTTAAGTTAAAATAAAAAATAAAAACAATAAGGAATTTCAATAAAGAGTTGAAACTAATAATTAGGTATGTATACAGATTAATTATTTGTTTAATTTTTTGTGTATAGAAAATCGTAAAATTTTACGGTAAAACAAAACGGTGAAAAATATTCTTGAGTCTTCAGTCTTCACTTTCAGAAGGTAATGCCTCATTTCATTTTTAGTAAATTTTGCAAGTAAATTTATTAATAAGTTAATGTTTTACTATTGTCGCCCATAGATATAATCAAGGAATATTAGCTTGGGAGTGAGAATACCTTTGTAATACAATTGATAGCCGAGGTGCAAAATTACATGAGTGCAGAGCAACCGGTACCCTTATTGCAGATCAGAAATAGCATAAAAGAATTTTTCAAGCGAGCTAATTATCGCCAAAAAAAATTAGAAATCATTTATCAATTACTAATAAGAATAACATTATAACATTATATGAAATACAGTAGTACATTTTAAGTTACATTTTTTAAAAACCAACGCTTGTCCTAACTTTTTTCTAGTCTCGGCGGTTATTTGGAAGGCCAGTCCGCCAGTAAAACATCTGTCCTTATGTCGGCCTTAAGGCGGTCAATTTCACCTACTAAATCGTAAATATTGCACTACCTTTTTCCTTGTCACGGCGGTCATTTGGAATGCCAGTCCGTCAGTGAAAAGTCTCTCCTTATGTCGGCCTTAAGACGGTCAATTTCACTGCTACATCGTAAATATTCGTTTTGATTACATTTTACAGACTTTATAACGCCCCAAGGTCTGCCTAAACGTGGACTTTTAACACACTTTTAACCAAAATAGTCTGTAAAACAACCACACGGTCCTAAGACTTTCGACGGTTATTTATCATTACAATAAATTAATTTTGTTTTTCGGGTACGAATCCGATATTCGTTGTTCGCAACTTTAATTGGACCAAAAATTGAACGGATGACCTTCCTTTCGAATGTAGATAACAATCTACAATCGTTAGAGGTCATAGTCCAGCTCTCGCTTCCGAAAGTCAGCACAGGTCTTATTAGTGCCTTATAAAGTGCGAGCTCGCACGACTGCGATAGATGTTTCGATCGCAATAATCTTGATTGGGCGTAGAAAACTCGTTGTCCGGCAGCGATTCGGGCTTTTATTTTTGCCTGCATTTCATTCAGTGATGTTATAACTGACCCGAGGTTTTTAAAGTTTCCGACACCATCAAAATTGTGGTCGCCAATTCCGAGATTTGCCATAGAGATGTTCCTGGGTGTTGCTAGATATTTGGTTTTACTGCTGTTCACCTCCAAACCAAGTCTTCTTGCGCAGCGATCGAGCGGTATGAAACTGTCTTTGATATCGCTAGGTCTTCGGCCAAGAAGCACGATATCATCTGCATATCCAAGAATTTGGCCGGATTTATATAAATATACAGCGCGAAGTTTCGATGTTGCTTTTCCTCACTACGTACTCAAGCGCCAAATTGAACAGCAAAGGCGCGAGTGCATCACCTTGTCGAACGCCAGATGTTATTTCAAAGGAGTCTGACACAGTTTCTTTAATTACGATTCGACATACAGACCCAGACGTTGTTAATTTACACAGAGAAAAGAGTTTCTCTGGGATTCCTAGGCATATGAGCGCGGCCCATAGGTTGTCGCTGTTTATACTGTCATATGCCTGTCGGAAGTCTATATATAGTTGATGTATGGTTATGTTGTACTCTCAACATTCTTCCAAGATCATCCTCATGGTAAAACACTGGTCCATGGTTGATCGGTTGGGTCAAAAACCACACTGATAATCGCCATGTTTTCGGCGAAAGGGATGAGTCTGGCAAGTACAACATTAGCCAACACTTTGTAAGCAGCGTTCAATAGAGCTATGCCGCGATAGTTTTCACATATAAGACGGTCGCCTTTTTTATGCAACGGACATATGAGCGCGGTCTTCCAATTCTCAGGTAGCTCTTCTTGGTCCCAAATACAGACGACGAGGTCGTATAGACTTGTTGCAAGAGTAGCGCCTCCGAGTTTAATCAATTCTGCGGGGATTCCATCGAGACCGGGTGCCTTTCCGTTTTTCAATTGACTAATAGCTGCGTCTACTTCCTCTACTGTGTGATATTCGACAAAGACTTCTTCACCTGGAGGAGCTATTGCTCTAATGGGGGTCACGTCGTCATTCCGATTTAGCAGATTTTGAAAGTAGGTTTGCCATACTGAGAGAACATCAGCCACGTTTGTTCTCAACTCTCCATTCCCGTCTTTGATGGCTGTACTTCTTGTGTGGAAGTCCTTAGTGAGATTCCTGGCATTGGCAAAACAGTCCCTTGAGTTTCCTAGTTTCGCTCGGAAGCTGATGTTTTCGATGCATAATCTCATATCGCGCTTCTTTTGTCGAAGGTATTTAGTCGTGGCTTTCCTAGCGCAGAGATATTCTGCTAGAGTGCTTCTAGTGTTGCGAGCCAACCATTTTTCACGAAGCGTTCCTTTATTTTCGACGACCCTTCGGCATTGGTCATCGAACCAATCTGTTCAACTCATGGTTGAACAGTATAAAGTTATCTCCGGTATTTGCTTATATCGCGCTAAAAACTAAATTTATAACTGAAAACTAATCGACGCACTAGTTTTGCTAACAATGCATTTGTGCATAAATATACATAATTTTATTTTATCTATATGTCGCGCTACAATGTAATAAGACACCTATTTTTCCTATCGTTGCACTTTATGTGAATATAATTATGTAAATTTTTGTTATTAGTGTAATCAATGTAAATTGTTGTTAGTATAATCTACGACAAAAATTGTTTAAAATGAGGAAATTTTTCTAAATAAATTCATTCTGTTCAGTTCACTTAAACAGTTCAGTTTCGTTCTTAGAGTATTTGAGGCATCACCAGTGGTAACCTCAAATACTCTTCAATAATTAAATCCAAATTATAACTGGATTTAACAGTCATGGTGCAATATTCTGTTATTGTTTACGCCCGTATTACGGGCGTTACCCCTTAGTTTCATAATAAAAGGACATAACATCTTCGTTCTTAGATCTAATATTGTTCTGATATTGCTTAGATCTGATTACCGAAACATTATAACGAAATGTTGCAAGTCCAAAATTTCCAACTTGCCTATCGTGGATACAAAACCAAATCAAAACTGATAGAACAAAACGACAACGTGAATGTCTATAGCCCTGGATATATCATTTGAGCAAAACGAATTTCTGTTTTCTGCAAATTTTTAATCCAATTAGTTTATCAAATTTCACAATCGTGCGTCCTTTCATTATTCTACAACGAAAATTTTAATGAATTTCTTTGAAATATATTTTTAAAAGATTGTCGCGATAGCCTAATCGAATATCAAGAAAAATATTTTTTTGGTGTAACATTAATTCAAAGTCATTCCCCCTAAGTACAACGTGAAAATAATAAAGGTATGTATATTTTGTTAAAATGAAAATCATGTTACACCACCGGCACCACCACCATCACCATTACCCGAACAAAAATTATAATTATATCAATTAGTTAAATTAATTTAATATTGTGTATTCATTGTCACAGTACTACTGCGTTAACCACATTACCAACCAAACCTTTCACGATATTTTAATTGATTTGCTATTACATATATTAATGCTGTGTATACCTTTGAAGCACACTTTTAAAAACATCAAAAAGCAATTTTTTCCTATTATACCTGCAAAACTAAAATGTAACACGAAGCACACGAACATAATTAAATTAATTAACTAATTAAAACAACAACGGCAAAAAATCATCGGAAAAATATTAAAAATTATAAATCACATTACACCGTATTTAACTTAAGCATTGAAAGCAAAACCATGTTCCAACTAAAAGTTTAGAGTGGTTTTGTTATGTTATGGATTACCGTATTTATCATAAATGTTACACAAAAGCTTTAAGTTTTTTGTTTAGGTAATTGACAAAAAATAAATAAATGTGAACGTGGGACATCTTATCGCGGTAAGGACTAAAATGTTATAATATCAAAATCTCGACGTCCCTTAAAGTAGCAGAACCCATACTGCAGAACATTACAAGATAGGATGGATAATTATAGGCTAATTAAATGCTCTATTAAAAAATGTTGGGATCCATCCCTTCCAACTAAAACGCGGGTTCTGCTAGCTTTACAAAAAGTTAGCAAAACCCATATCATAATCTCATAAAAACGATTTAAAAACAATTTAAAAATTAAAGGTTAATTTTAGGCTAATTAAATACCCTATTTAAATTTTTTTATAGTGCTCGGTCTAAAAAAAGTAAGGCTATATCACTTAAAATCTAACAGCACCCAAATCGAACCGAAATTAAAACGCAAAACAAGATCAATTGACAAACAAATAATTTTAGGCTCATTATGGCGGACATATGACGTGATATGTGCAATGTTTCGGGAAGGAAATGGCCTTGGAAGTTCAATTTTTGTGGCCATATTCCAGAACTTCTTCTTAAGAAAGTCATTTCCGTCCGTTTGTCAATTGATCTTGTTTTGCGTTCTAATTTCGGTTTAGGTCCGATTTGGGTTTTGCTAGCTTTAAATTAAATTATCTGAAGTTTCGTCAAGAACCAGTGGAGCCCAAAATTGTTTAATGGGAAAATTGATTAGGCCATGATGAGCCTAAAATTATTTGTATGTCAATTGTTCTTGTTTTGCGTTCTAATTTTGATTTTGGTCCGATTTTCAATTTGGGTTCGTAACAATGGGTTTTAATTTCCGTCTAGCAACGCGTGATAAAAAAAAAAATTTGCTGGATAGCATCTTCCGGAATCACGGGGGGGTTCTATTACTCACGCTTTTGGCCATTGTACAAATAAATTATAAAGGTCTAAATAAATAAAAATTATTCAAAACTATCTCACTATTTTTCGGCACGTCACCAGTCATTCTCGAAGAACTAAATTTAACCAATAATATACAATATGTAAAAAAAAACTATGACAAAAATAAATTTAAAATAAGTAATTATTTTATTTTTGAATCCAAGAATTTTTATTTTTGTTATTAAATTTTTTTTTTGTTTTTGTATATTCTTAAACTAAATTAGATTAAACTTAACTTACTAGCCGGCACCCTAGATATAAATTCCACGTTGCGTTGCGGATCCGATAGCAGATATGGTCGAATTCTAGCAGCATATACTAGAATATTATCTCGTCAGTTTTAAGGTGGTTCCAATTCATGTATACTTATAATGACCAATATTCAGGTAACTGCTTAATCAGCTGCTCCCGTAATAATTACACAATATTTAATTATGCTTCGACAATATGATTTCTTTTTTAAGTCGTATGATATTAAATTTGTGTATAGCAGCTTTTCTAATATATTAGTATAAAGTATTATACGTGTTAGTTTATCGTACCTAAGTTTAGTTTTATGCGATTCTGGTTATACACACACATTTTACTAGATTTCAAAACGATCGCACTTATCAACCCCGTTCTTAAAAAAAAACCATGAATCAAGCGCGGTTTTGGTATTGCACGGGTAAAAGTATATCACTTTTCAGGCTTGCGTACTGAATAATACGTTATATTTTATTATATGCCTTCGAATTTATTGTTTTGTTTTCTGTTGTAGCACACACCGTTAGATAACTTTATAATCTTATATATTTAAGTTAGCACTAAAGTTTTCTTATCCCATGCGGGTGTATACATTCAATCAAATCATGCACTTAACATTTAACAGCATCAAGTTAACTATTCTTATATAATTTTTATTTTATTTAATTAAACTATCTACTAATTGCTAATTCAACAATTTGCAACCCCAGTCAATGCTGTAGGTATTTTTTCTTTAATTATTTGAGTTCGACTGCCTGATCGATCCGCAAAATTTTTTTATTTTTTTTTTGTCTTTTTCATTTTAATCGTTTTTGTCAAAAAAATCTAATTTCACATTTTTTTTCTACAATAAAAACAAACCGTTTATCCAGATTTTCATACAAAAGAAAGTTCATCCGTACCGGATGACCATTACAAATCGTTACATGGGTTCTGCTAGCTTTAGATTAAATGAGCTGGAATATGGTCAAAAATTAGTGGAGCCTAAAATTTTTTAATGTACCATTTCATTAGGCCATAATGAACCTAAAATTATTTGTTTCTCAATTGATCTTGTTTTCCGTTCTAATTTCGGTGTTGGTCCGATTTCGATTTGGATTCTGCTAGCTTGAGGTTAAATTATCGTAAGTTTGGTGAAGAACATGTGGAGCCCAAAATTTTTTAATGGGGCATTTGATTAGGCCATATAGAGCGTAAAATTATTTGTTTGTCAATTGATCTTGTTTTGCGTTCTAATTTCGGTTTTGGCTCGATTTGGGTTCTGTTAGATTTTACGTGATAAAGCCTTACTTTTTCCTAGAGCGATCATAATAAAAAAAAATAAATAGCCGTATGGGTTCTGCTAGCCTAAGGGACGTAAATCTCGACGATACTAAATTGTTGAACAGGCCAGTTTTTTGATTAAAATACTCTTTGATTTATTTGACTTTGGAAAAGTTCTCAGCAATTAAGAAAATTTTGTATCGAGCGATTGAACTAAACTCATATTATCAGCAAGGCAAAAAATATAATGTGGCAAATACATCACCATCAACATGATGGGCCGTGTTCTTCAAATCGGTGGAAATTTCGCAAATTGGAATACAATTTGCTTTGAAATTCTTTATTCGAATTTTTCGCCGGCTACTTTATTCATTTTTTTCAATTTCTTTTCTTTTTTTAAATTAAGAAACATAATTTTCCCCCATACTAAGGAACAAATGCGTATATCGACTCGAAATTATTCCCTTAGTAAACTTGAAAACAAATTTGAAAAAATCATTAAAGTAGCCGGCGAAAAATTTGAATAATATAGAGAATTTCAAAGCAAATTTTATTCCGATTTTGAAGATTTCCACCGATTTCAAGAATACGGTCCCAGTATGCTCATCTAGCAACAGTGTTCGGTTTCCAACAGTTCTGAATATCCTAGGCCTGTTATCAAAATAACATTTTATAATTGGCGATTTTACCAACCAACACCCGAAGGACGGATGATTCTATGATCTGACGCTATAAAACGATTCATTTTCAAAATTTTACGAGACAGTAATCGATTTTACTATACCAATTTGTTGGTTCCTGAGCTTATATAAAATTACACATGATGAATGGATGGATGGTGGACAGGGATGGGCGGGTAGATTACGTAAGGTAATCTACGTAGTTGTCGACACGTAATCTAGCACGTAGATTACATACCAATTTTTTTGCTTTTTAGACGTCGACAACGTAGACAACGTCGAGAACTTAGAAAATGATATTAAAAACTAAATTTTTAATTATTTTACGTTAACCGCACTATTAAGATTGATGAATAATTCTTAAATTTAATTCTTATATTTTTACAAGCATTTTTAAATTAAAAATAAATTTAAAATCTCTGAACTAGAGGCATCTATCTATCTATCTAAAACTATTGAATATTTCAATAGATTATATGCTTTGCGCGCCATCTTTTATCAAATAGATATATTCCTTTTGTGTTTTACTAAGACAATTGTGTGGGTACGACAAAAGTACCATGTCTAAAAATTATTATGATTTTTTACTCGCACATTTGTGTGGTTTGGACTTTAATAGAGCCATTTTTTTTTGGTTGAAAAAGAGATATATGTAAACGAATAGTTTATCTTATTCGAAGATACTACAATAAAGCAAAATTAAATAAAAAATCAGTATAAATCATAAATTAACTAATTATTCGCCGCGTAGTTATAGTAGAAGCTTCAAAATTTCATTCGAGCGAAATCACGATAGGCTCAAATTTTATTCAAATCCGCCAATATAATATGACTTTTTTCGATTGTCAAAGAATTTATTTCGATAATGGATAATTATTAATTTATCACACAATTTATGATACAAATGTTGAGCACAGTGTGTTTTAATGATTCACAAATACAATCAGTATTAAAGGCAGTTTATGCTGAGTTTTATTATAATTTTCGATAGATGGCGTAAATTAATTTTTCAAGTAGTTCTCGACGTTGTCGACGTAGTTGACGTTGTCGACGAGTTATCGACGTTGTCGACGAGTTGTCGACGTTTTCGACGAGTTGTCGACGAAATCATGTAAAAACTAGTAGTCGACGGCGTAATCGCCCATCCCAGATGGTGGATGAGTTTGATGAGGTTGCGCATATCATGGTGCCTGTTTTGCGCGTAAACTACACAGTGTAATTTATACGGTTTTGTAAAAGTAAATTACATACAGCGAAAAAATGAATAAACCATGTAAACTATTACTTCTTCATGACACGCGCTCCGTCTTTTGTAAAAACAAGTATTATTAAAATTTACTGTGTAACCGTTCAAAATATAAAACTAAATTGATTCTGTCAAATAATTTGAAATAATTTGGTGTTAGATAATATTTTGTGTCGAAATTTTAGAGCCATGACAGTCTGACTTGAGCGTGAAAAATTGAAAAATATACAAACAGTCAGTTTACCTTAGTCATGTCGCCCAAGCCATTGTAAAAGTCGCTTAACATCCATTATTTATTTTATTTATTTAGTTTAATTTTATTTTAAGTGCATCACTAACAACATTTTTAAAAATTTCAAAGATAAACCACCATCTCCTATTAAGATAGATTTAATTGATTTTAATGAGCGCATAATTGCATCATCATAAACCGTGTGGAAATAGAATTTCGACATCAAACAGTGTGGTTTAAGGTTGGTTTGTGTGGTGGAAATTATTGATCTCATTCGCCGAAAAATTAACATTAACGGTATTAGTTTTGTCCAGAAAAATGTTTGATTTTCACTGAGCGTTCGATGCGTATAGCTGTTGTTAGCATGATTAATTAGTTTTTTAATTAAATATCTACATTTGCAGAAAACACCCAGAGTTTCAGGTTATTTCTTTTCCACAAATTGTTACTTATTTTTTTTTGTCTAATAATGCTCGTTCTATGTCCACGTTAAACCAAACTGAGGTAGTTACAGTTCGCTTAGGAAAAGTTTTGATTGGCACATGCTTTTCAAATAGCTCAAATTGTTGAACTTAGAGAGATTTTATCAACAATATTGTCAGCTTCAATCACTGATTCCCAATTGTATTACAAACAATCATTTGTAAGATAATTACGGTCAATACTTTTAGATAATCTGTACTGAAAATTTTTTATTTTGTTTTTTTTTTTTCTTAATAAAATTTTATTTATTTATTTATATTACGACTGAGTCTTGCAACCATTTAGTAGTTTCCATTGCATAATAAAGTATTTTGATGAGTCGGCGTAATCAAGTGATTATCCCCAGTTTCATGTAACTTCTCCTCAGATTTCCCGCCACAGTAAATCTACTTATCTCCTGGCCGTGATAAGTCCAGTGGCTTGGTTCTTTGCAGTCTTCTTGTTGGTGTGGTAGTCAGCATACAGCGTATGTCCAGATTTTCATGCTGGTGTAGACGTTGTAGATGTTTGATTGTTGCATGATGCTTAATTTCATCCGCGACAAGCTCGATCTTGCGGTTGTGGTTTCGAATGTACCACGATGCATTAACAATACATCGCAGGATTTTATTTTGAACTGTTTGTATGATTTTGATATTTGTGTTCTTGGCACAACCCCAGAGTTGGCTACCATATGTCCATACAGGTTTCAGGATTTGTTTGTATAGCAGCAGTTTGTTATGTATCGCTAGTTCAGATTGTCTCCCTAAGGCCAATGCATTTTTCTAAATGTTATGTTTAGTTCTTTGCATGCGGTACTACTATCGAGTTTATCATTTATTGGTATATGATTATCTTTTAGATTTGTAAAGTTGACTTGGAATGATTTTGCCATTTCTTTGTCCAATTACATATTTGGTTAGTAGCTTCGACTAAGATTTCGATGAAGTTTGAATTCTAACCCCTGGTGCCATACTTTGTCAAATGCTTGCGCTACATCAAGGAATATAGTTGAGCATATTTGTTTGCTTTCTTGTGATTTCTCGATTACATCAGTAATTCGATGTATTTGTTCTATCGTAGAATGTTTTTTCCTAAATCCAAACTGATGTGAGGGGATAAAATTCCTTTCTTCGATAATTAGTTTTAGTCTTTTAAGAAAGACATTTTCTAATAGTTTCGATAACGTTGATAGCAGAGAAATTGGCCTATATGAAGCTTTATCATTCGGAGGTTTGTTCTGCTTAAGTATCATAATTACTTCTGCAACTTTCCATTGTCTTGGTACATATCTTAGTCGAAATGCTGCATTAATTATATGCACTAGTTTCCTCAACGCTTTCTCCGGTGACACTTTTTTATCTGACCCGTTATAAGATCATATCTTGGAGCCTTATACGCATTCAGATTATTCTTGATTTCCCATTTTAGTTCTTTCAATATTTATTACAGGTGTAATTTTTAGTTCATCCTGTTTTTTTCATCGGAGTAATATTTTCGTCTTCCGTTTGTTTGGGTTAAGGTTTCTTGTTGTGCAGAACGGAATGTTGTGCAGAGCGGGTTGTGGATAGGGTGTTTTAAAAAACATCATCTTCTTCACTGTTGCGACTACATTTTATTTATTAAAATTAAATTCACATTATAGTTACACTTAAAATAATTGTTGTTGATTACTGCTCTGGCTAATACTTTATAACTATATCTAATTTATATCTATATCTATATCTGAAAACTAAAATGTCTTATATGTATACTAAATTTTGAGGAAATGAAAATGCACAAGCACTACGGAAAACAAATATACATTTTCCGAGGTTGCAAGATTGCATTTTCATTTCTTGTACGCAAATGTGTTTATTTTGTTAAAATTGAACGACCTTACTATTTTACTAACAATGCGGAAAACAAATAAATGAATCGACTTTTCCGGTATAATACACAAACACAACATTAGAATGTTTCTTCAAGATTTATAACTGGTGAATGAATAACTGGTGAATGATCTGATGATGGACTTTCACTGTTCTCTATATGGATATAACTATCTTGTAATAAAAAAGTCTATAAGATCTGGAGTTTCACTGATATCCGTAGGCCAATAGGTTGGTGTACCACCTGAGTGAAACTCGCATTTTAGTTGTTTGCCTGCTGCGAACAGTTCTTTTCCTTTAGCAATCGTTAACCGTGATCTCCAATAGGTATTTTTTGCATTACAGTCCCCTCCAATTATAAAGACACTTCCTAGTGTTCTGAGAAGATTAGTATAATCTACTTGTTTGAGATTGTATAGGCTTTTCCAATAGGAATGATATGATTTTTAAGTGATGTTTCGGCCATTTGTAATATGTCATGATCTGTCATTTTTTGTTTCATTGTATTCAGTAATGTTTACAATTTCATCACGGTTTACAAATTATTTGCCATTTTATAGTCGTAATAATCGTCCAAGTGTGTTCGCTATTCGTCGAATTGTTGAAAATCTTGAGCGTACATTTTCTTTACACAATGTTCAAGTGCCAATAAGACAAAGAAACGCTCGAAGTAATGCAAGTATTGCTGCCGATCAAGCAAATGTTGCTGAAGACCGCAATTTGTCGATTCCAAGACGTTCTCAAGAATTGGGACTGTCTCAAGCCACAACCTAGCGAATTTTGAAAAAGGATTTGGGTTTGCATCCGTATAAAATTGTTCTCATTCAAGAACTGAAGCCATTGGACCACCGTAAACGTCGTGAATTTGCTGATTTTGCCTTGGAGCAACTTGAAAACGATAACGATTTTTAAAAGAAAACTTTCTTCTACGATGAGGCTCACTTTCATCTGAGTTGTGCGGTAAATAAACAAAACTCTCAATTCTGGTGCGAACAAAATCCACAAATTATTCATGAAAAACCATTACATTCACTTAAATTGACAGTTTGGTGTGGTTTTTGGTCTGGTGGAATAATCGGTCCGTATTTTTTTCGAAATAAAGCTGGTAATACCGTTACTGTCAATGGAGATCGGTATAGATCGATGATAACCAACTTTTTATGGCCGAAACTGGAATAAGTTGATCTTGACAACATTTGGTTCCAACAAGACGAGGCTATGGTCCACACAGCAAAGACTGGCTATTAAAATAATAGCCAAATACACAATTTTATTGTGTATTATAAAGTATTATGAAGTTGTTAATATAAAATATATTTCGTATATAAAATTTGATTTTATTAAATTGTTGTACCAACCGATAAGAGTATAAAAAAAAATTGCTTAACTGTTACTTTGGGGCCAAGTTTCATTCCTATTCGAATAGGAATAATTGTAGTCTTACTTTGGGAAATATTATTCCTATTCGAATAGGAATGAAATTTGTGCCCAAAGTAAGAGCCAAGCGATTTTTTTTTATAATTTTATCGGTTGGTACAAAAATCTAATAAAATCAAGCGAAGCATGCGTTTTACTTTTATGTCATAACAAATATTTATGAAAATATAAAATGCGTTTTCGTCGCAAATGTGTCTTATTTTTCAGATTAATTTAGCATCGGAGTTAATTTTTTGTATCGTTGATTTATATCGTTTGGTTCTTTATGCGATAACAAAAAAAAAATCTAATTTATTTTACTGTTGACAAATTTAAAATTGACTTTTCTTGTCAAGACGCCAACCCATAAAACAATAATTTTCGAAAAAGTTGCTCTAGTAGTCAATAGGTTAACTTTGCGTAGAATAATTTTATTCCTATTCCAATAAAAAGTTGGAATGAAACTATTCCGGTTGGAATGAAATGTATGGCATTGTTGTTGTAAAATTCCTAAAGTAAGACGCTAAATATTTCCCAAAGTAAGACCACAATTATCTTTGTGTAAGTATTAAGGTCGATGGTCACGATGGAAATTGAAATGTTTTTTATTTAATGTGAAGTACAATCGATACAATTAAGTTCAGAATAAAACGTCATTCAAATGACCTCCACGACTTCTTCTGCAGGAACGAATTCGATTAACCCAATTTTCGAGCACTTTTTCCACTAAATCAAGTCGTATTTCATGAATAATAGCATGTTCAATATTGACTTGTAAAGCTTGAAGAGAGTTTAGTTTATTGTTTAAGACCAATGACTTCAAATAACCCCACAAGAAATAGTATTCAATATCACAATTTCTTGAAATAATCGAATTTCCAAACTTTTCTCGCAATAATTCATTTGTTGCACTTGCTGTGTGGCACGTAGCCCCGTCTTGTTTGAACCAAATGTTGTCAAGATCAACTTCTTCCAATTTCGGCCATAAAAAGTTGGTTATCATCGATCTATACCGATTTCCATTGACAGTAACGGTGTTACCAGCCTCATTTGGAAAAAAATACGGACCGATGATTCCACCAGACCAAAAACCACACCAAACTGTCAATTTAAGGTGAGTGTAATGGTTTTTCATGAATAATTTGTGGATTTTCTTTGCACCAGAATCGACAGTTTTGTTTATTTACCGTACCACTCAGATGGAAGTGAGCCTCATCGGAGAAGATGATTTTCTTAAAAAAATCGTTATCGTTTTCAAATTGTTCCAAGGCAAAATCAGCAAATTCATGACGTTTACGGCAGCAAATTCATGACGAATCCGCCAGGCTGTGGTTTGAGACAGTCCCAATTCTTGAGAACGTCTTGGAATCGACAAATTGCTGTCTTTAGCAACACTCGCCTGAACGGCAGCAATATTTGCATTACTTCGAGCGTTTCTTTGTCTTATTCACACTTGAACATTATGTAAAGAAAATGTACGCTCAAAATTTTCAACAATTCGACAAATAGCGAGCATACTTGGACGATTATTACGACTATAAAATGGCAAAAGCGCGCGAAAAGTTGCAATTAGAAAATTATTATTTTGATAATAAAACTGAATAATTTGTAAACGTTATTCTTGCGTATATCTCACTAAGATGAAATTGTAAACATTACTGAATACAATGAAACAAAAAATGACAGATCATGACATATAACAAATGGCCGAAACGTCACTTAAAAATCATATCATTCCTATTGGAAAACTCTATATGTTTCATTAAGATACGCGCACTGGAAATAGGTTAAAAAGGGAGCACAAAAAAATTAAGCGTATTAATATAATAAGATTGTATTTAAGTAGTTCACAATTTATTTATAATTCATTTTAACAAGAAAATTGCTAAAATTTGATGTTACCGAAAAGTAAACAAAATTAATTTCATACACAAGAAAATACCTCACTGTTACTTATCAAACATTGTAAATTAATCCAATTAGTAATTAACTACCTAAAATTAAGAATTAAATTAAGTAATAATTATTAAAATTAATAATTGTCCCAAATATCCGGACTAGAACAAAAATGTTTGTAATATTGAATGTGAAGATAAAGTCGGTGGATGAAAATTAGAGATGCAACTAATGATGATTACAGATGGAAAACTTAAATGTTGTAGATGGCCGGTTAATGGATTGTAGAACCAAAAAAAAACTGCGAGCACGGGTTGAATTTTGTATTTATTTTAACTTTATTAATTTTAATGAACTTAAAAGCCCATGAACTTACACTTTGTAGATTTATTTTATTATTTTATTAGTCAGTCTTTACTGTTTGCCAGATTTGAAAAGAAAAGATTAGAATTAATTATATAGTTTTACAATTATACGTTAATCTACTGTTATATTCAAATTTTATAATAAATGTAGATGGTATCAAATTTGACTCTATAAATGCAATACGTATTACTAATATTAAGTGAATTACTAGTACGATATACTATGTAGCTAATTACACGGTTAAATACACTGATCTCTAGTACAACATAAAATATTGACAATAATGACAACTTGTTTTGTGTTTACAAAGTACATCGAAAAGTAATAGAAAAGATAATAATTCTTAATTTTAGGTAGCTAATTACTAATCGGATTAATTTACAATGTTTGATAAGAAACAGTGAGGTATTTTCTTGTGTATGAAATTAATTTTGTTTAATTTTAAGTGCCATCAAATTTTAGCAATTTTCTGATTAAAAAGAATTATGAATAAATTGTGAACTAAATACAATAGATACTAATGTTGTTATTTCTCCAAACAACGGGACCTCTGCCCCCGTTTTTTTTTGAAAACATAAAACTGGCTTAGCAGTTTAACCGTTCTAATCTAACCGAATAATTGAATTGTATACAATTTGAACTACATGCATCTATTATTGTACTTTAAAAATATAACCTAATCGTATGATATGAATAAATTTTAATAAAAATTATTTTATATAAAATGTGAGATATTGGACTTAAAATTATAGTGTTATTTCTCCAAACACCGTAGACCTAAAATAAGTGCAATATTCTTCAAAATCTTATTGTATTTTATATAGTGTTGTATACTTACAGCGGCAACTCCAACGATAAGAACTATTAAAACGGCAAATTTCATTGTATTTTGTTTTTTTTTTCACTTACAAACTTGTGACTTGATATGAACAGAATAAATTCTTATGCATTTTGACGAGTTTATATACCGAAATTTTTATTTACCTATGATGTGATGTATCTAAAAATTTGCAACGAAATTAAAATAAATTTGCTTAGTTTGTTTGATGATGGTCTGTTTGTATATATGTTTACTCTTACATCAAATTATTTTTATTATTTTGGATTATTTTTGCAGTTGTTCAAATATTTTCAAAATTGTTTTAAAACGGCAGATGGAAATTCTTTTGTTATTCATCATCTTTGTAAACTTGTTTTCTCGAATGAATTTTATTAGTTTCTAAATTTTTTACTTATGTTTGATGGACTTGGCTAAATTAGAGTTTATGTTTAATATTATGTCTCACTCAACCATTACGGCATCGAACACGTGAATTAGTTCCCTGATTCGTATTTCGGGGCAATCATCCTGTACATCCATAACTGGGATTAATGAAATTAGTCCTTTTCTCGTATCATAATATTGGCGCGTATTTAGCAGAGAATGACAGAAGTGAAACCTGGTTTGCTTCACAACTTCACCGTCATACCCTTCTTGGCATCGTGATGTCGCATCAATAATGTTAGTTTATGGTATGTACATCCCACTATTCGAATAGGAATGAAATTTGTGCCCAAAGTAATAGTCAAGCGATTATTTATACTTTTATTGTTGGTATAAAAACTTAGTAAAATCAAACTAAGCATGCGATTTACTTTTTTGTCATAACAAATACAGGGTGGGCCAAAAATCACAATGGGGTTTAAAAATGTAATAACTTCTTTGTTTTTATATTTTTTTATTTTTCAAATTATAAAATATACAAAATGGAAGTTTTTTTACACTAAAGCTTAGTACTCAGTTCAAAGTGAAATGAAATTCTACCGCGGTCTCCAAAAATCAATTTATTTTCGCTTGAAATAGAAATGAAATTTTAATTGGAAATTTTTAATTTTAACGTACGAGTATAAATTTGTAGACATACATAAATTTGATTATTTTACGTAAATAATTTATTTTACTCTAAATTGACTTTAATTAAAATTTATGGATTTGTGGTATTAAAAAATTTGTTTATGCCAAACGCAAAAAAATGTGTCGAGACATTATTTTCACATGAAAATAATTTGGAGAGTTTATGCGCACCATCTTTGATGTGTTGAACACACTTCGATTTTTCGCTGGTGAACTGAGTACTTCAAAATGAAAACAGAAGTGGAATTTTTCATTTCTAATTTGACTTTGGTAAAATCGAATATGGAAATTTCACGTGAAATCGAACTGAGTACTAGGCTTAAGTATGGAAAATAATGCCACTTAAACGACCCCTTGAAATCAGATTTTCAATAAAGTGAAATCATTATTAGGTAAACAGTATGGTGTGGCATTACATCTGAAAATAACATAGGGTCTTACTTCTTCGAAAATGAAGATGGAAGTGCTGTAACCGTAAATAGAGAGCGGTATCGGTTTATAATTTCCAGAACTTCGGACATTAATTGGCCAGCGCGTTTGCCAGATTTGTCAGCACCCGACAATTTTTTTTGGGATTATTTGAAGGAGCGAGTATATGTGAACAAGCCCGAGACAATCCTTGAATTCAAGACCAACATTGTGGCAGAAATTCGAATGGTACAGCCACAACTTTTGAAAGATGTTATGGAAAATGTTCTAAAACGAGCCCATCATCGCGAAGCTGAAAACGGGGGTGATTTAAGTAAGTAATATTATTTTCCATACTTTGTGTGAAAAACATTTCCATTTTGTATATTGCATAATCTGAAAAAAATATATATACAAACGAAAAAGTTATTTAAATTTTTAAACCCCATTGTGACTTTTGGCCCACCCTGTATGTATTAAAATATAAAATGCATTTTCGACGTAAATATGTCTAATTTTTGAGATTAATTTAGAATCGGAGTTCATTTTTTGTATCGTTGACTTATGTCATTTGGTTGTTTATCCTTTATGCGACAAAAATGTTACATTACTATTATTTTGTTAATTAACCGGGCGGTGAGCGTTTGAACTACACGAAGAATTCTAATCCTACTTTAAGGTGGAATGAAATTATTCATTCCGGATTGAAATTTATATGTAATTGTTGTTGTAAAATTCCTAAAGTAAGTCGCTTATTATTTAATTAGGTATGTAGGTTGGTACAAAGGATACTAAAATATAACGAAAGTACATTTCATATGAAATCGTTCACTGTCTGATCTAACATCACGCCCTAATTTTAGAAAATCCGCGATTTTACACATCGGGAAAATAAGCTATAAGTGGCTTCCCTGTGGTGGATCTCGCTTTTTAAGGAATGCTTTGAGATTATCCTCGTCAAGCGCTTCCTACAGATTCTGAGTTATGAAAGATTTTTAAGGCATTTAATGTTTATGTTTGAAAAATATTTAATAGATTGTTTTCCGTTTACAAAATCCTGTAAAATGCTATAGATTTGCTGGTAGGTAATTATTTCGGTACTAAAAAATAATTTATACTTTTAAATTATTTTAAGTATCAAATGTCACTAGACGTCAGTAAATGTTTAGCTAGAGTTTTTTGAAAACAAAATCAGCTGTCGTTGTAATTCATAAATGTTTTTTTCCTGTTCCTGTAGGTTAGGTTAGGTTAGGTTAGAGTGGCTGCTATCGCACACTTAGGCCAATAATGGCCCATTGTGATACCACAAGATCCAATCTCCCCTTACTCCCGCTGAAACCAACCAGAGCTACTGATGTAGCGTAAAATATCTCGCACCCCAAAGTCCGCGAGTTCAGAAAGGCTGTCCATGTTGTACACAAGCAAGTACTTATGTCTTTTGTATGATAGTGCTGGACACGAGCATAGGAAGTGAACTAACGTCTCTTCCTCCTCTTCGTCCATACAACTTCTACAAAAGTCATTCGTCTCTAGACCCAGCGTTCTCGCATGTTCCCCAAAAAGGCATTGTCCTGTCAGTATCCCTACGACCAATCCTTAATCTCGTTTTCCCAGACATACAAGTGCCTTGGAGCGCCGCAGGTCCAGTTTTGGCCAAACCTGTTTTGCTACCCTGCACGTGAGAGTGTTGGTCCACCTCTCATCTGTCAAGGCGATTGCCTTTTTACTGAGCGTCAATTTGAGCGCTGCTATAGGCCTCCCCAGACTTGCCCTTTCCGGTTGCATCTGGAGAGTCGTACCGTACCTAGCTGGTTCGTCTGCCCTGCAGTTTCCCGTGACGTCCAAGTGACCAGGGACCCAGATTATCTGGATACTGAAATACTCGCTCATCTCATTAAGAGATGTACGGCAATCCAGTGCCACCCGTGACTTCAGAGAAACCGCCTCTAGCGACCTGAGTGCCGCTTGACTGTCCACATAAATCGCGATATCCCTAACAGATTCCACGTTATGCTTCAACCATGTCACGACTTCCCCTATCGCCACCACTTCAGCCTGGTACACGCTGCAGTAGTCAGGGAGACGAACAGAAATTTTAACATTGAGCTTCTCACAGAAGACTCCGGTTCCTATTTTGCCGTCTAGCTTAGAACCGTCCGTGATAAAATTCAGTGCCTCGTTTTCCAGTATTGATCGATTCCTCCAGGATTCCCTAGAAGGACAGATGATCCGGAAACCTATATCAAAGCACAACGTTGGTTTAATATAATCTAGATTCCAGTTCCTCCCCTAGTGATCTAACTATCGTCGAGTGTCCCGCCTGAAGACACTTCCACTGAGAGACAGCCGAGAGCCTTGTAGCCACATTCGCTGCTATCTGCTTACCAAAAAATTCGATTGGAATAAGATGGAACATAACCTCTAAAGCGCGTGTAGGTGTTGTCTTAAGCGCCCCGCTTATAAGCATACAGGCCGTTCTTTGCACCTTCTCCAACATCCTTATGTAGGTTACCTTTTCCAGAGCTGGCCACCACACGCCCACTCCGTACATCAGCACAGACCTTACCACTGCGGTATAGAGCCAGTGTACCAGCTCTGGTTTCAAACCCCATTTCTTCCCTATGGCGTTTCTACACGAGTAAATGGCTACATTAGCCTTATTTACCCTTTCTACAATGTTAGGCTTCCAGCTGAGCTTACTGTACAAGATTATGCCCAAAAATCTCGCTCTGTCAGCAAAAGCCAGTCTAATGCCGTTCACGGTAGGAGGGCTAACTACCGGAATTTTATATTTCTTAGTAAATAGTACCAGCTCTGTCTTGGACGGGTTGATCCCTAATCCACATTTGCTGCCCTTTTTCGTAACGATCAGGAGTGCATTCTGCATAACATCCCTAATCGTATCCAGATATTTTGGCTACATCATCTGCATACGCTACAACCCCTACCGCCTCTTTCTCCAGTTCCAACAGCAATCCATTCATCACTGCACTCCAGAGAAAGGGGGACATTACTCCTCCCTGCGGAGTTCCTCTAACCACCCGCCTTCTAATGGTGGACTCCCCCAGTTCCGAGGTAATAATCCTGCTTACCAGCATCTGATTTATCAACCTACTTATGGGGTAGTCCACGTTCAAAAATGACAATCTTTCCATGATCGCCTCCGTTTTTACATTATTAAAGGCACCCTCAATGTCGAGAAATGCTACCATACAATACTCTTTCAAGTAAATTGACTTCTCAATCATGCGTACTAGATCGTGCAGAGCTGTGTCCATCGACTTTCCCTTACAGTACGCATGCTGCGACATTGCCCAATTCCTTGGCTCAACTTTTGTTCGAATAAGTACGTCTATCAATCTTTCCAAGGTTTTCAACAGAAAGGATGATAGAGTTATAGGCCTCAGGTCCTTTGGATAAGCCTGTGAGCTTTTTCCCGATTTCGGGATAAAAACCACTCTGACCTCCGTCCATTTCCTGGGAATATAGACCAATTGCAGACATCCCCTGAAGATAACCTCCAGCCAGGGGAGGATAACTGCAGAGTTCCTTTGGATCTCTGCTGGTATAAATTGATCCGGGCCCGCCGATTTATAAGGCTTAAAACCGTTCAGCGCCCACACGATTCGTTTCCTGTCCACGATGCCATCCACATCTGTTAAAGGTGTTCCTCGATGAGCTTCAGGCCCCATCGAGTCATCAATGCTTCCCGGAAAATGGGTCTCAATGAGAAGCTCCAATGATTCCGCACTTGAAGCTGTCCATAACCCGTCCAGCCTAATTAAGTAACTAGGACTGGTTGGGTTAGTAGATAGAATTTTCCTAAGGCGAGAAGTCTCAGAGACTTCCTCCATTCTAGAACAGAAGAGTCTTCCAACTCTTTTTTGTATTCTCTCAGGTCTTCCTTATAGGAATCCCAATCCCGATTTACCCTGGTGTTCTTAGCTTTATTAAAGGCTGTCCTATACGCTCTCTGATAGGTTCCCAACTCCGTGGTCCACCATGTCGGTTTCTGCCTGCCCCTAGGTTTTATCAGGGGACAAGCAGCATTAAATGACAGATTGCATGCTTTTGTGACAATATCAACCATGCCATCTAATTCCTCTATTGTCGCCGGAAGTCGAGGAGCCTCCAGCGGCAATAGTTCCTGCAACACCTCTCCATATTTGTTCCAGTTTGTCCTTCTGGGATTTCTAAAGTCTTTCCGGGCAACAGGTTTGATGTTGAGGTTATATGTAATATATCGGTGATCAGAGAATGAGTGCTCCTTCGCCACTCTCCACCCACTGATCATATCAAAAATTGTATCTGACGCACAGGTTACATCTAGAACCTTCTGTCGATTTCTAACAATGAATGTTGGTTCACACCCAATATTGCAAACTACAAGGTTAGTATTTAATAAATAATCAAAAAATAACTCACCTCTTTCGTTAATGTCTGTGCTTCCCCAGATTGTGTGGTGCGCGTTTGCATCACATCCAAGTATCACACCTACCTTTTTCTGACCTGCATCCCGGATCAGTTCCCCCAGATTATCCGGTGGAACCTCCTTCTCACGATCCATATAGGCTGAGGCTAGCCATAGTTTTCACAGCCTACCTCAGCGCTCACCGCTTAACGTCCCCGCTACTAAATTGTGGAAGAAGAAAAATATTCAAATTATTTTTCGCTAAGATACACAATCTGATCTTTTCAGAGTTGCTTGAGTATAATAATTTATTCCCTTTCATTCTGAGGCCACAGATCCTGTTATTGTTAATCCAAGGTTCTTGGTTAACACCAAGTCCTCATCTGACTTAGTCAGTCTAACCATTGTAATCTACTTTATCCACTACTTCATACACTCCTTGCATCAGGATAGTGTCATTTGGCTCGTTGGTTTGGTCGCCAACCCCCTCCCGTCGTGTGCTCGACGGGTTGCCCCCATCGGACTTCAGAGAGAGGAGGCTGCCTCCCATCACCAACTTCTCTTTATCCGAAATATCGGAACGGCTACCCTGGTCGTCCTCAACCCGCTTGACCGGTTCCTGCCGGGTCCGTTCGCCGTCACCCCCAGGCTGGTCTTCCGCGCCCTTATCGACCTCGTCTTTCTTATAAACTTTAAGAGTGATCGACCCGAAACCGAAGTTAATCACTCCCTTAGATCTAGCAAGGGAAGCCAAGGATTCCTTATTGAACAGCATGATTGCCAATCTAAAGCCCCCCCTGGCCTCCTCCTGCTTCACAATCCTCCATCCTTCCGTTGGAAGATCGGGATTACTGGCCCGGATAATCTCAATGATCTCCTCTGGCTTATCCGGCTCAGTTGGTAACCAGACGCGTGCCCTCGGCCTGCTCGGGATTTCCCATCTGCTGACTGCTTCAAGCTTCGCGCCCAGCCACACCTCGCCTACCTCGGCCACTGCCCTTTTATAGAGATCGACCGATCTCTGGTCCGAGCACGCAGTTAGCTTAACGCGCCTTTGGTGCCATCCCGCATCTCTGCAGGACGGGGGGGATCCCGGATTTTCTCTAAGGATCCTCAAGAAAATGGAGTTTAGTGCATTATACACTATCCTCCACTTTTCCGATGTGATGCTCCCACCTTCCTGACCTTTGTCAATGACGGCTAGCACCAGCACGTGCTCCTTCAGGATTTCACTGAATAATTTCAGTTTCTGCTTCTTAGGATCACCCGACGTTGCACTTTGTTCCGCTTACTGCCTTCTGCTTCAAGCTCATCCTGGGACCTCTGTCTTTTAGACACAAGGACCCTCTCCGAGCTATTGCAGCCGACAGGTTTTCTTAGCCCATGCTACAGATTCCTTCTGCGAAACTGTAAGCTGCCCCTCAGGGGTCGCAACCAATTTCTCCAGAATTCTAAACGCCGACCGTCTCTCTCTGTACTGTCGCTTTGCCGGGGGGATCTCTTTCGGTCCCTCGCTCTTCTGTTTGGCGGTTCCGCTTTCACCTAACTTCGATGCCATGATGTTGCTTACCCCTGCCTCAGATGAGGGAGCCCCACCTTTCTGGTTAGAGTTGCTCCCCTCTATAGTACTTTCCGGTTTTTGGTGGGTACCTGTCCCTTTGTTTTTATTTTTTTTTTTAAAAACTTTCATTTATTCCCACGAGTATCGGAGAAATACTTCCACTTGCGCAGAGATCCGTATACGCAGGTAGTTCTAAATACAACTGGAGGTCGCCAGGTATCCAGAGGGCTCCGTTTACGACTGGGCTTTGTTAAATGGGCCCCCAGTCTAGTCGATCATCAGCACGGGTCGCGTAACACCTTAATCCAGCCCATTTGCTCACCGAGTGGCTCACGCACCTCGATCCCGGTTCAAGTGTAGAATGTGTCGTGGTAGTACGTTGTAGGTATCATTTTATTATAGTTTTGGGGTGGTATTGATAAGGATTCTAGGCATACTGCCGCTTTATCACATTACGGAATTTGACCGCCTCCGAAAGGTTAACAGCGGATTAACGAGTGATCAATCCATTGAATACTAGCCACCTCCCAGATTTGGATTTTTCGAGTACGATTCCATATAATGTTTAGAAAAATTAAAATTTCACGCACATAACCTCATCAGACCTCTCCTCCAAAATATACATTTAGAGTAATATATAGAACGATATGTGCCCGAGAGAGTGAATTTAATGTATAGCATAGTCTCGAATTGAAATCAATTACATATTCAAAATGTCGGGTTATAAGTTCACTTACTGGGATTCGATAAATTTTTGGTATTTTTAAAAGATTTTAAATTCGGACAATCGGAATGATCGGAATGAAATTTTAGAGGACTAAGTATACATTCGTGGTGAAGGACTACATAAGCTATAATACATTTGGCTTAGAAAACGAGAATTTATTACGAATGGAGCCACAAAGCTTCCACATCATTGGGCAAAATGGCGTATTTTATATAAAATATTTCTCAAAAAATAAAACTTATTAAATTTAAAAAAAATATATATATTTGTGCCCACTGTGTGTGTGCGTTTTTTGTTGTGACGGAAGGACATCCTCTAAATAGTTTACATGTGAACCATTATTTGACATGAAAGACTGTTTAATTTTTAGGAACTTAAAACCTCCCTTAACAATATCCAGTGCAATAAAATAGACATTGTGTCGTGGGGCAGGCGCAGAAAATAGCTGTCCTTTTGTCCCCTGACGGTTACAGCATGGATGGATTACCAAATATTCGAGTCTCTTTTTCGAGTCTCCTAAGCTGTTAGCTCTTCGATCATATTAGAGATGCTTCTACACACAGCAATTCATGTCTCCTCACAGTTTATGATGTTCTTCAATATATTTTTGCGAATAACTTGCTCTGGACACTTCTCTGAAGCACTAGTCTTGATTCTTAAAACTACAATGCATGTTGAACAATAATGGCTATTTGCGTGTTTGTTCTTAAATAAATACTCTATAAATGCTTGATAAGAATTAAGATGGATAGTAGTCGGGTTCCCCATATCTCCGGTATCCAAACTTTAATTCAACCGGTAAATTGTTTACGCTCGATAGCTTAGAGGTCCAGGGTTGTCGTTCCTGTGATTACATACACTCTGCATTTCCTAAAACGGTCTGAAAAGCTATAGGTTTCTTAATAACATCTGTCTACATCAAGAATTACCATTCATGTACTTAACCGTTCTGCTAGAAATTAATACAGCTTCCGTCTTCTGATCAGCCAATTGTAAACTTACTGACTGCAACAGATTCAGATTACCGAGATGATTTTAACTTTTTCTGGACCCTGTTGCCTTAACACGTCAATGTATAACACTCCACGTGCCATCCTATGTTTTATACATGAGGATCCTTTTACGGAAGCAGTCATCGATAATTTTTTCCAAATGTCTTCCGACTTTTCTTCGGGGTGCATCATCAAGAATGCGGTTCCTAATGAACCATACACAGTATTTATGGCATAAATTTGTAATGGCTTCAATAATTGTTGAGTGTACCATTCTGACGCCGTACTTGTAGGCTAAGTCACCAGACTTCATATTTGTCCCTTAATTTGCCACTAATCACTCGCTTCAATGTCGTATCGAGCATACGCTTCAACGTCATGTCGAGCAAAGGTCTGTAGCACAATACATCTAGTCATCTCTTTAAATTCCATATGCGGGTCCAACACGAAATACATAATTTCCTGAAAGCCTTGACCTACTTATTTCTCTTTCATAACGATTGGTATTCGCCCCTTTGTATTATCTACTGCTTTTCCGCTTGTCGAAACTTATTATTGATGCGGGAACAACGAGGTTACAACATTTTGCATCATATCTGGATAAGAAGAATAGTTGAAACTACCGCCTTTCGCCTGTTTCATCACCGTTTGGTAAGATCAACCCCACCATTCTCTATGAATTTCATCGCACGGCTCATTAAAACATTACGGCTTGCTCAATTTGCTTCAACTCTGATACATCCTCTTTGTATTGAAACATTTACGACGTAAAACCGCGATTTCTCCATTCCAATGAATACACAGAATTACTATGGTTATCTATTATTATTCTAGAATTGTGACTATTCCTCTGGACTTCTTGTGATGAATTATCTGGAGATGTCAGAATTATAGCCGTTCCAAAAACGCTTTCTTTCTTACACGTACAGATAAAGCTGCTCTCATAGTGAACAGGATGGCCATATCTAATTCAAGTTTTGTCTTCGGATGCAATCCATACCACTGGAAAAGACGGCCAAAGGGTTCCACTGTATCTGGCTGCTATTTTTTGAGTTCCCGAACCTTCCTTTTAGAGCACTTGTTCCACCACTTGATTTCGGCAAGAGCTTGAGTGTGCCCTTCGTTTTGCTCAATGGAAATAAACTAAGACCAGGGTCCAGTTTAACCTTACGTTATATGTCCGCAATAGCACATACAACTGAAATTTAAAGAAACGCTTTTCGAAAACGCTAAATCGAAGTAAAAGGTTTTCTTAAAACAAAAATAAATCTCGTCATACAAAATTAAAAAACAATAATAATACTATTTGTTTCTTCAGTTGTTTTGTAATTTTGTTAGTGTCGAATAAACTGTTGACGCCGCAGGATATTCGTTTTTTAATTTTTTTTAGTGATGCATGTACTTTTTTATTTTAGATTATGGCTTTTATTGGTATGTAGATTCCATAAAAATAGCAAAAAAATACGAATTTCATGTAAAATACAGTAAAAATGCATCGTACGGCTTCGATTAATTGTGTGGCACTAAATAATACACAAAATATAGACAAAATGATGATATATAATATGCTCTGCTCTCTCACGGTTTTATTTATATTTGTGTAGTGGAATACAGTAAAACTTCGTATTACATTATCTGAATAGACGCATTTCTTTAAATTCACAGTAGAGTGCCACAGTAGCCTTCTTCACTCTTTCTATCGTGTTTGGTTTCCAACTGAGCTTTCTGTCCAGAATAATCCCTAGGAATCTCGCCTTTTCAGTAAGGGCCAGCCTAGTACCATTCAGGCTTGGTGGAACCATTGCCGGAATTTTATATTTCCTAGTGAAAAGGACCAGCTCTGTTTTGGTAGGTTTTATCCCCAATCCACATCTACTGGCCCAACCGCAGTGATTGATAGCGCGTTCTGCATCACATCCCTGCGATTGTACCCAGGTGCTTACCCGAGATAGCTATCGCCACGTCATCGGCATAAGCAACCACACTTACTCCTTCTCCCTCCAGTCTCAGTAGTAGTCCATTGATTACTACATTCCAAAGAAGGGGAGAGAGGACACCTCTCTGGGGTGTTCCCCGAACGACCCGTCCCCTGATGGAAACTTTCCCTGGCGACTTCTCAGTTCCCCGAACCAAGGTGTGTATTGCCGTATCCGCGGACTTACCCTTATGGTACGCATGCTGAGATTGTGCCCAGTTTCTGGGTACAATTCTCGACCGAATATAGATGTTCAGTAGCCTTTTCATGATTTTCAACAGAAAGGATGACAGAGATATTGGTCTTAAGTCCTTAGAGTTGCTGTGCGAGCTTCTACCTGCTTTGGGGATGAAGATCACTCTAGCCTCGTTCCATTTCATCGGGATGTACCGCAGCTTCAGACACTCTTTGAAGATAACTTCCAGCCAGGGAAGCAAGACCTCCGAGTATCAGGAATTTCTGATGGTACAATCCCATCCGGGCCAGCTGACTTAAAGGGGTTAAACCCTTTATTAGCCCATTTTATATCTTCCGTGTATTCAGAAGTTCCTCTGTACGTAACAGTTGAACCCTGCAGTTATTCCTAAACCCGCAGTCATCAAAAGGCTCCGCAGTTGACTCTTCTTAACTTCCAGGGAAGTGAGTTTCCATCAAAAAATCAAGAGTATCTTCACTAGACACCGCCCATTCGCCATCCGGTTTTATCAGATAACCTGGAACAGCTAGACTAGTGGAGAGAATCTTTTTTAAGCGCGAGGTTTCCGAGATCCCTTCCATTCTATCACAGAAGCGCCTCCACGACTTTCTTTGGGCCTTCCTTGTTTCTCTTTTGTAAACTCTGAGGCATTCCTTGTAGAAGCCTCAGTCTTGAATTTATCTAGATCTTTTCGCTCTATTGAAAGCAGACCCGCAAGCTTTTTTGCACACCGCAAGTACCGAGATCCACCAGACAGGTTTTCGCTTTCTCCTCAGCTTTGTTAATGGGCAAGCTTTTCTCATAGAGATATTGCAGGCCCGAGTAAGAGTATCCACCATTGAGTTCAGTTCACTACCCGAGTCGGGGAGTCCTGTAACTTTAGATGGAATGATGCCCTCTAATACATCCCTATTTACACGCCATACTATCCTCCTGGGATTTAGAAATTTTTAAATATTGATAATCCCAGATTATTAATATTTAAAAATTTCTACTCGTACTTGCTCAACACGTAAAATATTCCGAAACCATTTATATTTAGGAATGAAAGTATGAGCAAAATATTTATATTTTGCTTGTAAATAAAATGGGTACACGCACCTGTAATAAAAATCAACAGAAAAAATGGTAAACAGTTGATAAAATATTTCATACACCTGAAAATGGACAGAAATCAAAATACAGTGGAAACTGTGTAAGTTGGACACTCACGGTACCGTAAAAAATGGCCAACTTATAAAGGTGTCCAACTTGAAAAGGTTTAAAACAAAAATCAAAATTAACAGCTTTAAGGCATCCACGCAATAAATTTTTTGTTGAAGAATAATTAAAAATGCAAGACAAAATCGTCCAACTTAGCCAGTTGGTGCAAAACAAAATCGTCCAATTTAGCCAGTTGACCAACTTAAAAAGGTGTCCAACTCAACAGGTTTCACTGTATTAATATTTTTGTGTTGTAAAAAAAACCATACGGTATAGAGAAATGAATTTGAATGGGTCACACTTAATGCAGTCAATATGCATGTCAAATTAAATAGTAGAACTATCCAGTGATTCATGAAGCTGTGGCACTGTACGTAACGTTTGTTAACTTAAATGTTCCCAATTCGACCGTTAGATAATATCGCAAATATATATTGTGAAATAGCCGGTCCGTCAAAGTCTACCTACCGTTTTTGTAGATGAAGTATCATGTCTTAAGTTGCAATGGTGCGGTAAATAGAAATATTCCTTTCTTGCCTTGTTGACTAATGCCATATGATCTAATTTTTCATATTCGAGCATAAATTTGTGAAAATTGAACGATGTCAATTCAATTACACGCGCCGTATGCCGAACCACTCGCAGTAATGATGGATTATTTGCAAAATATAATCTGACCAACAATTTTTCAGAATCATTAATGAAGAATGTACTCTTATAATGTTTTTCACACGGATCTTTGGACAACTTGTTCGTAATTAGGATTTTGAATTCCTCATTCTTGAACATTTTCTAAAACAACTTTTCTTATCGTGTAGAACCGACTGATCCGAAAATTTTGTTATGGAGAATTGGTAGTTCGTTGTACATAATTTGGTTTGCCCAACTGACAGAAAAGTAAAAAATCAATGAATCGATTCTCAAAAAATTTTGGTAGAGCGAGCTTGATGGCGAGTGGTGGCCAGCCAGACGTCTATACGAACAGAGTACCTCCGAGGTCTCAATTGATCTGAAAATCATACATTTGTTTACTTGTGACTCGATGAAAAATATTATCCAATTCTAAGTCCGATACATTTTATATAAAATAATATTTATTAAATTGTATTCATATCAAATGTAACAAATACTATTTCAAATACGATTAGGTTATGTTTTTAAAGAAAAAAATAACAGATGCCATGCTGTATAAATTGTGCATTTCAATTATGTAGTACATGTGATGCGCTTTCTTTTATTTTTCGCTTAATTCATCCCAAAAACCGGGGGCACCGTAGACCTAAAATACGTGCAATATTCTAGAAAATCTTATTGTAATTTATTATAGTGTCTGGTATACTTACAGCCGCAACTCCAACGAGAAGAACTATTAAAACGGCAAATTTCATTGTAATTTGGTTTTTTTTTCACTTACAAACTTGTGACTTGATATGAACTGAATAAATTGTTATGCATTTTGACGAGTTTATATACCGAAATTTTTATTTACCTATGATGTGCTGTATCTAAAAATTTGCGACGTAATTAAAATAAATTTGCTTGGTTTGTTTGAAGATGGTCTGTTTGTATTTATTTTTATTCTTACTTCTATTTATTTTTATTATTTTGGATTATTTTTGCAGTTCAAATATTTTCACAATTGTTTTAAAACGGCAGATGGAAATTCTTTCGTTATTCATCATCTTTGTAAACTTGTTTTCTCGAATGAATTTTATTAGTTTCTAAATTTTTTACTGATGTTTGATGCACTTGGCTAAATTGGAGTTTATGTTTAATATTATGTCTCACTCAACCATTACGGCATTGAGTACGTGAATTTAAATCCAGTAAAATTAGTTCCCTGGCTCATATTTTGGGGGAAATGGTTCTGTACATCCTGAACTTGTTTAAGGTACATTTGTTTGACTTGATGTTCAAACCGAAAATAAAAATGTTCAGCAACAGTTAAATTTGTGGCGGTATACCTCTGCTGTATTTCATGAAATTTCATGAAATGTTCGAAGTTCAATCGATATGGTTTCACAGGAAACTTGATTGTAGTGTCCGAAATGGGGGCAATTCAATTACCGGTGGCCACGTAACATTGCCAGCAAACTCTACTTGTCGTGTCACTCTTCACCCCTATTTAAAAAGTGAAAATAGTTCTTGGTTTGTAAAAGAGATTATTCTTTTATCATATGATTGACAGAAAGCGCGTTTACAATTTTTGCTTCACATTGGCTGCACTGTCGACTAAATCGATTTTCTACAAATCAATACAATTTTGCACCTGTTATTTGTGGTACCATAAGATTTACGAAATTAATCCTTTTCTCGTATCCAAAGAATGGCGGGTATTTAGCAGAGAATGACAGAAGTGAAACCTGGTTTGCTTCACAACTTTACCGCCATACCGTTCTTGGCATCGTGATGTCGTATCAATGATGGTAGTTTATGGTGTACATCCCACTATTCGAAAACGAAGGAGTTTTGTGCCCAAAGTAATAGTCAAGCGATTTTTTATACTTTTATTGTTGGT